>CM027838.1:28081034-28681034 GCA_016097545.1 Eucalyptus victrix
ATTGAGCTCTTCGGTATTTCCTGTATCTTTACTTTGAGGATGATGGATTTTTCCGACCATTCAATAGCACTCTTCCTCTGTTTGTGATTCCGTCTTATTTTTAATGTACCGAACTGATTGAAAAATAAATATTTTATGCAATTCAGTGATGAATATACTTCATTTAGAATGAGAATGTTAACATATTTGTATCTCTGAAGAGTGAAGTTGGCGTTAATGCTGACTGCCAGACAATGTCTGCACAGCCTCTTTAGAGGCATTTGATTTCCATAGGCGGCCAAAAGCTTAGATGCTACGTTTTGCTGAAAGGGGAGGTAAGCAAAGACAGCACGGTCGAGAAAAGAAGGCTCCACGTTCTCCAGGTGGTTGATCAGAGGATGCTAGCCGCTGCTTCGTTTCATACGGCGAGATTCTTTTCCTCTAGTCTTTAAGGGTGCTTTACGTGATAAAATTTCTGTTTCTCAATTTCTCTGTTTTCATCTGTTCCGGCAGGTTTGGGCTCGTAACCGCTGAACGTGAATTTGATTTCTCTTATTTCTGAAACAGATTTCTATTCCGTAATGTAAATCAATAAATCAAGTGCTCAAATTTTTAACTTCTCGATTTTTTGAAATAGAAATAGAAATAGAAAATTTTTTTTTTCTCAACTTTTCAATTTAGTCCAAAATATTTTAGATCACTAATATTGAAATAGAAATAGAAATAGTTAATTTAGTCCAAAATATTTTAATGATTTTTTAATATAATCATTCTAATCAATATTGATTGAAAATCTTAACCATTGGGTTAGAAGCGTGAGAATTGAATGAACAAGCGCTTCATTTGTTGCACGTAAGAGATTTTATGCATGGTAATAGTCAATTGGTCATATTCATATCTATTGAGTCTTTCTTCACCTATTCTTCCGTGTACGTCAAATGCAACACTCTATTTGCATTTAACTATTTTTTTAATCATAAACTTCATATTAAGGCGGTAAAAATGGGTAAAATCATTAGGGTTTCATCCGATTTTTCTTTTATAAGGAAAAGAGATCTAATAAGAAATATGTTGTTCTTGTAAGAGTGTTGATGAAAATATAGATTTTGATAATAAATTTTTAAATAATCCTAGTGTTAATAATTTTGAAAAAAAATTGGTGACGATTTTTGAACACGGTGAGGATATTTTTAACAAAATTTGGAAAGAAATTGGAATTAGACTTGAAGTTAGGATTTTTTAGGAGATTAAACTATTATAATCATGGCTATCATTAGACTTATTTGATTAATGTGAAATCAATTTCGGCAAAAACATGACATATTCACTACAATTGAATTTCAATTTTTTTTTGCCACGCTTATTTTTCGAAAGAAAATATTACGTAATAGGAACGAAGTACATGTAATATAAATTCCATGAAATTGTATTTTCAACTTTTCTAATGTATTAGTATTATTTCGATTATTTTTTGTATTTGAGGATTTTTTATATTGTTTTAGTATATTTCGCTTATTATTTTATATTTGAGAATTTCCTATGTTGTTATCTAATCAATTTTATTCCAGTAAATAAAAAAATTTTTTCGTTATCAAACTATTTACTGCTTTTAAATAAATTTTGAAATCGTTATCAAACCAGCTTTTCTATTTCTCAAAAACTTGTCCAAGGGAATAGAAATTGAGAGAAATTGATTTTCCCCAAATCAATTTCATTTTTAAATTTTACCATGCGCGCCACTAAAATATCAGGGAATCCTACAAACACATGACCCCAGAAGAAAGACGTGGCTGGTAGGCGGATGGTCTTTGAATTTAAGCATTAACTTTTGATTTAAAATGCATATCGCTTGAGCAGATGCGATTGATGGTTCCTCGATGGTTCCTTTCCGACCGAAAGTTTTCTCTGCCAGTCTTCATCTGTTCAAGTTATGATTTCCTAGACTGCGACCGCAATAAATATGTTAATCTTGTTAGTATCACTCCGCGTACAAGTTCTACATGCCTTTTTATACCCTCAACAATCGAGTTCCAACTGATTCGTTTCTTTTCGCTTTCTTCTTGAGAAAATATTACATTGCTTTGTTAGATTTTTAAAAGGATTGAGTGTATCCAAAAGTATCAAAAAAAATTTACCTAAAAAAAACAGTATCTAAATTCGTTGTAAAAGTGTGATTGAATTCTAATAAGCTAATCTAATTTTAGTGATCGAAAATGCTGACCCGGCAGGAGTTTACTGTTTTAGAGCACATAGCCGAAGTACCAAAATTAAGCGTTTTCCCAAATTTATCTCTCTGTGCCAAGTTAAATGAAGGAGTTTTTCCAAATTTATCTTACCCGAAGAGGATTAGCGCCCCTCAAAATCCTAGCAAGTTCCCTCTGTTTCGTACTTCAATACGTTGCCTAAACAAAGAAAACATATCCTTCCGGCATCTGTCCAAGCTCCTCTTAAGGTCGAGATAAAACTCAGCTACGATCAAAGACGTAACTTGAGGGAAGCCGAAAAGGTCAGAAGACTCTGCTACTTCTGCTAATATTTTACTCTTGCTTCTCCCCAGATGGCTGGGCATTGGTCCCGACAGCTGGAACCGATGTGGATATGAATCAAACTTCCAAAGAAATGGGGAAGAAGGTAGTGCCCAGTTCGATGCATTAACATGGTAATACATCTTTCTAGGGGTATTTGCCTATTCGCGAGCATACAATGGGCGAAGTCAATGCTTCAACATGGTAGTAGATCTTCCAGAATTCCTCCTGTGGATCAAAAAGAAAGCATGTTACAAACGGACAATATCTTGAGGGACTCCATCCTATTCTCGAACACGAGAAAGCTTTCCTTAGATAGATACTGAACTTGAATACATTCCAAGCATGGTTGCCAATTTCTTAATTGGTGATGTCCTATTTACTAACTCCCAAGTGACCCACAAACATCGATTCTCGGTCTCCAAAATTAAAAATGAAATGTTCATTGGATGACAAAAATAGAAAACAAATCCTTATTTCTTAACTCAATATCCTTAAAGTGTACTTCTATTCATCTGAGAACCGGGAAAAATTCCTTTTAAAATTCTTACCACGCATGCATTTGATGACAAAGTCCAGCTCTGAGAAACCCATTGTGCTTTGAACTAGAGAAGATGGCTGATGATACACGAAGAATGAGAAATGGTGGCGATCAGGATCATTTCTTGGCTTTGCCATTTCAACTATTCTCATGAACCCATCTCTATCATAACATGATGGTGCATTCTCGCTGCTACTGCTAAACTCGATCCCATGCAGAATTTAAAACCTGCATATGTAGAGGCAATCCATAAAGGCATTTCAAGAGAGTTAGAAAATAACTATACACACGTGGTAAGATAGCAATTTTTCGGGACAAAAAACAAATAAGATCAACACCTGCCAATTTAAACCTTCTGGATCTGCAGAACTTTCATCAATTTCCTGACTATGTAAACCCAAGCAAACAAACTTCAGTGTCACAGAATGTCTCTTAAGAACTTCAAAAACAGGAGAATAGCCATCCTGATTCGTGAGGGTTATAGTATCCTGCTGTTAACTCTGCTGCATGACTAGCTGTCTTGTGCCCAATAAACTGCAGGAACCTGCAAATTGCATTGTTTTTCCACATTATAACTTGCTCATAATTCATCTTTGCATTATACTTCTTGCACTTAATGCATAAAAAAACAGAACTAAAAGAAAGAACTGAGATGCATCCATCCGTTTGGACTTCAATTATAGGTTCAGATAGGCTCAGGGTTCAAAAAAACTATATTGATGAGTATCGCGGCAGATTCAGTAGAAAAGTGTATTGAAGCCTAAAATCTTATTGTGCAATTGAATCCTAGGCATTTCAATTGATGCAATCAAGTTCAACATTCTTTTTGAAAATTACACTTTAGTTTTCAATCCTTTGTAAAAATGTAATCAAGACCTCACAAAAATTGCCTGTCTGCCAGGTAGAAATGGCTTACACGACAACTTCTGAGGCAGCCACAGATGGAAATCGAAAACATGATGGTTGAGACTTGACTGCAGTTTTCTGAAAAGGTTAGCACTTGATCACACCAATTAAAAGGCTAAACAATTGATGGCACAAGGTTCTCGACTTTTAATATACTTTTTGACAAATTCGACTTATGACACCAGGGCAAGACAAACCAATATCCCTTATGCCAGGACTTGGCAGCAAGAAACTTCCTGATAAAATTTAATATGTAAGCAATTGTGATAAGTTTGCTCATTTGTAATCTGTAAAGGAAGATTCATCAACTGCCTAGAACCTCTTAGAACCCATAAGGCATGCAAGACCCTAATAGGGACCATAATAGTACAAACTACAGGACACGGAGATCTTCATGTATATTGAAGGGTGAAATGAGCACAAGCCATTTTAGGCATAACTCGTAAAAAACTAGCAGCTGTGAAGTAGTAGGTGGCTACCAGGACTGCAAATTTGGAGGTTGGTCAAAATTTTTCTCTAAGAAATGAAAACTCCCCACTGTCAAACAAAACTGAATTTTCTTTTTCTCTTTTTAATTGTCTTTGATGTGGAGGTTGTTGTTGAAGGGTTTCTACAGTGGTTAAAGCAGGCGAGCCTGTGACACTTTGGTCTCAAAATATATTGTTCTAACCTTTAGCCATCCACTTTTATGAAATTCATCTATTTGTTGATCTGTTTAGCACCTTTCACATGTTTAATGTTTCGTCATTGTTGTTCTTGTTCTAGAGGCCTACTTTTAATATTTTAAAATTGAATAATCCAAATTTCTAAAATTTGTGGTCAATGAAGTGAAAGAGAAATGATAATTCAGTTGGGTGATGTTTGGAACCAAACAAAAGTTTTAAATTGAGTTCAGTTTCACTTCCTATTCAGTTGAATTTGGTTTCCAAATTTCCCAAATCAAATCTCTTTAATAGGATTTGGAGCATCCAAGCTGAACTAAATCGAACCGTGGTCACCCCTATGTGCAGCACTGAACAAAACTATGGGTTGCACTAGGATTCCATGATGCGTAGGATATAAGTCTAGCTTATGATATCAGAAAGGTTAACAACAACACTGCTATAGAACCATAGATTTACCAATCAAAGGGAATGTAGCTAAATATTTAAAGAAAAGAACATATTGAGTCTACCTTTACAATGATATTAGCCTCCTCGAATGCAAGATTAGCAAGGGACAGAACGCTATCAGCATGGTCCATCAGAGTCTGTGCATACCAGTGGAGAAAGAAACGCCCATAATAGCTATCATAATCCCCTCGTTCACAGAAAAACCCTGTCTCGTGAGGCCTAGAATTATATTGACCAGCATTGTCAGGCCCCCTAGCCCAAAAGGAATGCCCACGCATTTTAGCTGCTTTCCGCAAATTTTGCTGTAAATACTTATCATAACACTGCATCACAGATTCACATTGAAGTTTATGTTAATAAAAATGAAGAGGCTTAGTGCTAATAGGACTGAAGAAATGAAGCCCAGCAGCTGCTCTAAGAAATAGATAAAGCAATTGCCCACAGGATAAGAAGCATTTTATGAAGAATTATCATGGCTTGCAAAAGGACTTTGAAGGTGGAGTTCAACTTAGATTTTATAGTTGCAAACCAAGTTTGTTACTGTTCCTGTGGCTTGTTTTTCTTATTTTCTCTATCAGGAGCTTTGTTACCATGAGCAGCACGTGTGGTCACTTCGTGATGGTTATGAGTATGCCACAACAAATCTTTCACTTACCTGAGTCACTGAAACAATATTGGTTAGAGACTCTATCACCTCGAACCACTCTCAAGGGTAGAGGCTTAAGCAGCTTTTAGGCCATCATTAATGATTTACAGAAATTTAGTGAGCCAATCTCCACAAAATGAAAGCAACCTTTGCCAGTAGCAATGACCTGGCTACACTTTCCACCTAGTAATAACTATTATATCCTCATCTCTTTTCTTTTTTCTTTTTTTCTTTTTTTTCTCTTTTTTTTTTTTTTTTTTTTTAACTTAGAAGTGATTGTAATTAGTTATGGCACTAGGCTACAAATTTCAGGTCTATTCAAAAGATAATGCACAGAAGGATGAACTGATTCACTTCCTAATCCAAGTTTTGATCAGCTTAACTTTCATAGATACACTAGTTCATCTGGATTTTCCAATGTAAGGATTCACAAGTGAAGGACTGCTGCAGAAATGCATGTTTTGCTTATATAGTAATGTTGAAGCCAGCTTATAACAAGCATCGAAATTTGACCTCAATAGTATGCCCTAGCTAAAGCTCTCAATATTTGTCAAAATCACAACAGAGAAGGAAATGCAGAATGATTGTACCCATCATGACATCCGTGCAACATGCCCTGTTCTACTAACCAATGCGCAGAGCAGGAGGCAATTAAACAACACCAATCTGAGGATGTACGATGATAGAGATCCAGACTGAAGGTCATTCAATCTATGGGGTGTTATTGTACTTAAAACTAAAACGTGGTACATTAGGAGATTCAACTATGACGATAGTCATTCTTCCTAGATGTATTTCCCAGACACAGCCTAAGAACTTCCAACAATACACCAATCAAAAAAAGAAGGAAATGTACACTGTGCAACCAATACCTGAAATTCACCAACACCGGGGTACCTCCATCCCATCCTCTCTGGAAAAGAAGGATACTTAAGTTCCCATTTGGTCCCAATCCAATTTCAACCGCAGTAATGAGACCCTCACAGAAAAAGTCATCAAACTCTGTTCGGAAGCTTCTCATTAAATCAAAATATACCTGCACGTATTACTCAATCCATAAAGAACTGTCAGGTATATTATCTGTACCTCCATAAATTATGCACAGCAGGTTTGCAACAGAACAAACTCTCAGTTTACAAATAATTTTCTTGCAAAAAGAAATATCTATATGAATATAAATAAAAGATGAACAATTGGTGAGTATTGAGAGGAAATTGAAGTATTACATACCTCAATAGCAGTCCTTCCTTAAGCACTTTCTTTATGAATATAAATAAAAGATGAACAATTGGTGAGTATTGAGAGGAAATTGAAGCATTACATACCTCAATAGCAGTCCTTCCCTTAAGCACTTTCGTTCTTTGTCAATGCCCCAACTCAAGCATTCAGTGTTTCTCCTTCCTTCGCGGTCTGCAAAGAATATATCCTCGTTTTCCTTTCCAATCTCCAGAACCCACTGAGGGAGAGAGACTGAGAAATCACCTGAATCATTTCCTCCATACTCATGAAATGCCAACACAACCTCCAAGATTGGGAAAACATATCAAAATACATTCACTCCATCAGAGAAACATATTTTGACACATAAATGCAGACAAACAACTCTATATAGGATCTGAAATACAAGGATAAAAAGTATTAATCTCCATAAATATATAAAAGTTGGCAAATCCTTTAAAGACCTAACATGGAGCCAAACCCAACTTGAGATACAAAACAGAAAAAACATAATTCCTGCTCTTGCTCAAACAAAAACCGTTCTGGAGCAACATTCTCTAAAAACAGAAAGATAGAATTTTACCATCCAAAATAACAAAGACAATTATGAATTGGAACTTTAAACTGAAATCAACAAAAGACACATAAAATGAAAATTTAAATGAACACAAAAGATCAAAATTATCATTTGATAGATAGAGGCCTACAGCTACCTGCAGTTTCAGCTTGAATTCCCTGATGATGTGGAATAATTCTCTATAACCAGACCAGACATATCTCTGAGGATTCCAGCCTTCAACAATACCCCACCAACAATCCACAACAACACCATCTGCATTTAATGACTTTATATGATTTAGCTCTTGTCTCACGACCTCCTGATCAACCAGCTGACAGTAATTGTTGATGGTACCGTCCTGTCACAGGAACTCAAGTGTCTTGGTATGAATATATAGAGTAATCTCAGATTATAAATAAAAAGATATATCCTTTTGGAAGAGAAAAATATTAAAATAGCAAACAGACAGACAAAAAAAAAAAATCAAAATTTTCTCTTGTGAATATCAATACATTACAGGCTGAAGTAGGAAACGTACTTACTAGTTTCACATAAACTGGAACAAACTCTGTGTCTGTAAACACATTTTGGTGGTCCACAGAACTGACATCATGAATTAGCTGCACATTTTAAATAACCTATTAGATATCTTATTTTCTTATCGGATCAAGAATGAAATCAACTGCTTACTGAAGAAAAAAAAGTCATTTTCAATCTGGCAATTCGATAAAAAAACTAATCATATTCAAGTTAGACAGCAACAACCCATTATTGAGTTGTGGATCAGCTAACTTAACAACAACAAAAAAAAGAGAGCGCCTTTAGTGAAAAAAGATTGATTTGTGAGATTCTCTTCCAATTTGATATCAGCTGTGTTCGCTTGCTTAACCGAACTGTTTCCATTCTTCAACTAATTATCATCAGCGTGATGAAGGTTATGACCCCCATGATTGCAGTAAAAGGATGATACCTGCTCAGCATCCAAGCATTCGATGACCGAATTGATAGGACTAGCGTTGCCATATTTCACACTCTTCGGATCCTTCTCAGCAATAACAACGGAATCAAGAGAAGCAGGGGACAAGCTCTCGTCCATCCTCATAACAGCAGAAGGCTGGGAATCCAAAGTCGTCTTAACACCATAACTCTTCAAAGAAGCCGCAGACGCAGGGCTATCCATCGACCTAGCAGAAAACGTCGCCTGTCGTCACACAACCAGCACCATCACATCAGAAGCAAAAGCAATCTCCTTCGATCCCTCCACTTTCTCCCGTAATTCCACCTCAATTACTGTCAAGACATCGCGCGGACGCGACGGATCGAGCAATGAAGGAGGCAAAAATCGGTGAGGACCATACCAGCTGAGAAGGCGGCGGGGACTGCCGGTACGTGGTGCCGTCGGCCTCGACCGTCCAGCCGGCCTCGCGGGCGAGGGCGGCGAGGACGTCGTTCATGTCCGCGCGGGCGGGAAGGGGGAAGTTGCCGTACTGGCGGAGCCCGGCGAGCATCCGGCTGGTGATGGCGCGGCGGTGGCGCTCCCGGAGCTTGGTGCGCTCCTTCTCCTTCTCCCTCTCCCTCTTCCCCTTGCCGGGGCCGGCCGTCGCGGCGGCCGCGGCGGTGGCGGCGAACCCGCGAGGGCGGCGCTGCTGCTGGTGCTGCTGCTGCTGGGGAGGAGGAGGTTGGGAGAGGTGAGGGTGGGGAGGAGGACGTCGGGAGGGTGGTCGGTTTGGGGGTTGTTGATGAGGTCGTCGGAGAAGCCGCCGGCGTTCGAGTTCATCGTCTTTTCTCTCCGTGAACGGAAGCTCCGACCAGCTCTCCGCTCTCTTACCTTTTCTCTGCAAATGTCTCGCTTCGATTGTTGCTGAGAAGAGGAGGTGTCTGTCGGGGATTCTCTGGTCTCTAAACCGGTTTAAATGTTTTTTTTTTTTTGTATGTGAACCGGTTTAAATGGTTGAACCGTTTGGGTTTTGATTTTTATTTCAAGGCTATTTTGGAATAAATGGGGTTTTTTTTTTTTTTTTCCGATTCGAAAGAACAAATGATTTGGAATCCATTAAGGGAAGGCTGCCAAAGCAAAGGCAAGTCACAAAAAATTTGCCAAACACTGAATATTTGGCCCAAAGGCCTTTAGAAAACTAAAAATCATTGGCAAAGTGATTGCCAAACGCAGCCTAAATTGTACTATCAACATGTTAAATGAGAAGAGTGTAACAACTTTTCCTGAAAAGGGCTAAAGGGGTTGTTGAGAAAATAGAATTTGGTTGAATGTCAATTATGCTCGATTTAAATGTTTCAATATAATCACTCAAACACCTTATTCGATCTCCATTATAATCCCAAAAATGCTATTACAAAGTGAAAGAAAATGCTATTACGAAGTGAACGATTCTTGAATGGATCATATCATTTGCAAATCGGATGAATCAAAGCCATGTAGTTTTCATTATTTTCAATAATAATTTGGCGAAAGCACTCTTGGGTAATTTTTATTTACGTAACTTAATAACAGATATTGAGAACCAAAACACTTAAAAATTACCACTAATGGTAGAGAGATGGCTATGTCCCTCATTTGATCCTACGAGCTTACGCCTTTAATTGGAAAACTTGAAAATTAGGAAGAAATTAACGGGTCAAAAGAGAAAATACCGAAGAAATTAGTCATAAAGAAGAGAGGGTTGGCATGTTTGATCCAGTAGTGTCTCGTTCATTTCGTGAAATACTCCCCAAACAAGAAGGCATCAAGGGATCGCGCATGATACAGGGATAGCAAACACATTCGGCTTCAAGCGTCGAGTCGCTTGATGACCGATACTATGCTGGAGCCGAAAGTGAATTGAAGCTGAATAAAAAGACCCATCTTGAGCACTGAACTTGCATATGAACACTATGCAAACATTGTGGATTTCCTATTTTAATCTCCGGTATCAATGCAAAAAGGGTAAAGAATTCTGCCGGTCCTTCATGATTAGACGCCGGCAATTTCCTTTACAATCATGTCAACAACCCAAAAAGCCAGCATCTTCATTGAGGGAATGATGTAGCAGGAGAATATAAAAGAGGAAACCCTCTCTCTCTCTCTCTCTCTCTCTCTCTCTCTCTCTCTCTCTCTCTCCACAAGGAGATCTGCAGATGGCAAGTAGTTCTGTCCATTCCTACCAGTAGTGGATTTCTCAATAAATCGAAAGCCAACTGCATACTGGTGGAAAATGACTGAACTTAACAATGAGTCGCGCTTTACTGTTAATCCTTGGGAGTCTGCATAGCCTTTCACCGTCAAGCGCAGAAAAAGGCTATAATCTTCATTATCAGATAGCTAACTGATTCGCTTCATCTTCAGCAGAAAATGAATCAGACCGCATATATCCCCACGACAAAGTGGACATACCCTGCAGAACATGTACCCATCAATATTATTTAGCCAGCCATGGCAACTAATTAAAAAACTAGTATATGGGGTAGGCTGGAGAAGATAAACTCTGTCCCTCTTGGTAGCACACTGACTGCAGAAGTGCTTAATGCGAACACAGTTACTAACTGTAGCCAGAAACGTACCTGTGAATCTCCTTAAGCCATTTGTCTACACATGTCCTATGAAACTCATGATTGCATGGAAGTATTCGCATACTGTCACCATCTTCATACTCCACAAGGCATATGTAACATCTGTCGCATTTTGCATGACACAGAAGGCATTATGAGGGCCAGACTCCAGAAACTTGAATACAAATCAGATGTAAGTGCCAGCGAAACATTGTGGCATGTTTTAAACTTAAGAACTTCAAAAACACAAATTTATCAGGAAAACACTCAACTCAAAGAAAAGAGAAGACCCGCAAAATCAAGCAAATTCACAGCAATACTTATTGATAGGAAGAAGTGCACATAAGCATGTGCACGCACAGATGCAGGCAAGAGGCAGATGCGCAGATACATACATAGATACATGCATGACAACAAATGATGTCCATCCACCCATATATATAGTCAAAACAGGTGATTCTCTAAAAAAATTTATATGATTCAACAGCAATATACCAAATTTAATTAGAAGCTAGGACTCTAGATTGCACTAAATACTAAATCATAATAAGATGGTAACACATTATTAGATATATTAATATCTAGGAGAACATACTTTTGGAAGGGGAAACCATGACTTAACATACAAAATGGGCAAACTAATGGTTCATCCACAAAAGACTAGAAATGTAGGTTAAGGCTCATGAGTAGAATAAACAAGACATACTGTGCAGCCTCTTCATTCTGATTCTTTTGCAACTTTTTGTACAATCTGGTTGGCAAAGAATCCACAACTTCATTGGGTGCAGGAACAGATCCAATTGAAGACACAGAAGGCCGGGAGGATAAAACAACGGATTGCTGGTGAATTTCATCCAGAACCTAAGTAAATTAAGTACGAAAATATTCAACTTAAACAGATAACGATAAATTCGTAAAAAGTACTATGAAATGGTAATCAAACTTAAGTACCTCAAATAAAGCTTCAGCCAGCATTACAATTCTTGATATGCTGGCCCTAGCATTAGCATCATCATTTGAAGTGGCATCACGAGTACTGCTACGACACGTGCAGCGACCTGTCCTATGCTGACCAGATAGAATGCAAGATCTCTCATGGCCAGACAGGTTCTCACAACGGCTTCCTAATCTCTGTAGAGCGCGAACCTACAATATTAAAGATGTCCCAGGGGATTTTAATCTAATTTCAGCTAGGTAAGAAGACAATGGATAAGGATACCATGGCCTAAGATCAACAACTATCCAGCGAATTCAAAAAATAGCCTGAACACGCGATGGTGTTCGAGTAACATACAAGCAGATGCTGTGCATGGTTCCCCTAATTCAAGCATTGCATATTACCTAATTCTAAACAGTAGACTTTAACTTGTGCTTCCCTACATATATGACTGGAAAATTTCAGGACAAGGAAGATTTGCAGATCGATGGATAAGCATTTTAGAGGTAACTATGGACGTGAAGGTGAAACTAGTCAATTGACCACACTTTATGTGGCTCCGTTCAACTCAACTGGAGTGACTAAGAATGACAATGACAAATGAACTACAATGGAGAAATGAATGACTCATACAGATAAAGCATAAAATACCCATAATGCAAGATTTTGGATTAAAAGAATTTCACATTTCAATGCATATCCTACAAAGGCATTGAAAAAGTTATTTCTTGAAAAGTAAAAGCACTAGATATCTGTAATATTGCAAAAGGACTTTGATAATAGCAAACCTCGAAATACGAAAAGGTCATTTATTACTTTCATGCTTTATGTCATTCCCAAACCTTTCGTTACTCTTCCTTTCATAATGAGAATCAAGATGACATGAATGGACTTTGCAGTACCATATATAGATGATACATGCTCCCCTGTCACTATAAAAATTATTTACCTTGTTGAATAGTAAGAATACACAAACATCAAGAAAAGAAAGAAGAAATTTTACTCACCTGAGAACGTATTCGCCTCCGACGTTCAAGGAAATCTGTCCGATGTTCCAATAAATCACGGTACCTAGCCTCCCTTGATCGCGTTGCCTCTATGTCATGATCTTGGTTGTTAAATAAGGCGCGAGACAGGCCAGAAGGAGAGTATCCTGATGTCGATGCAGATGGTGCTGAAATATCAGCAGGGGCTGAATCTGTCGTCTCAACACTCAACACCTGTCCTTCACTACCTTCAGTATCATTTCTCACCTCTCCAAGCTGCAGTGCGCCAAATGACAATTCAGATAATGATGATCGACGGAGGACTCTATCGCGAAGCCTTCCCACACTGAGGGTTCTACTGAAACGGACATTCCTTTCAACAGGTTCACGAGCTGCGGCTCGTCTTTCAGGAAGTCCACTTTACATTCCCTGGTTCAATAAATGTTGACGCAGAACATTGAGTTTGGTAGGTCAACCCCAATTTCGGCATTGCTAACATCACTAAGTAATGTGTGCAAAAGATTGAAAAAATTGGCTAAGTAATCATTCAAACAATCGGATGACAGGATTTGACCTGCTAATTGGCAGTGTGTGCATTGCATTTCATGTCACCTCTAGTCATAAAAAACATAGGACCAAAGTAACTACCTTGTTGAGATCCATTCAAATTCACCAACCCACTGGGAGGTGATCCATGCAAATGAAAGTCCTCTTCATTGTCCTCTACTGTAAGATTTGTTGGAGAGATATTATAATCCCTTGAAGATCGTAAGCTGGTTGCTCTGCTCAGTCTGAAGCTCACGTTGCCAGGAAAAAAACTAAAGCGAGAAAGGAAGCGATTGGCAGGATTCGAGGACTGAGTCGAAGAAGCTTGGATAGAGCTGCTTCCAGCACTAGCAACAGGACCGGCCCCACTAGGTTGGTTCCATTCTTGAAACTCATTATCAGAGGACATACAGGACATATCAGTTGAGGAATCAACTTCAGCTTTCCTGTGACATTCGACCTTAACCTCATCCCTCACTGTTCCATTGCGGTTTGTAAAAGAACCGAAGTCATCATCTTTATCATGATGTTCGAAAACCTGAAAGAGGACAATCCAGTTAATGACATTCGGAAGATCACACTCTCCCATAAGCCTCTGCGCTCCAGTTTCAACACACAAAGAATAGAACTAAAGATATCATGCTCCACAGGGCCAATATAGTCCACCTCCTTCTGATTAAATTGGCCCTCGAAATGCAAGAATCGAAACTGAAGCATAAAAACGAATAGAAACTAGCCCAATGGACTGCCTGTCCTAATCAAAATCACCGATTTTCCAGAAATGCAAGCAAACTAGCCAATACAGATCGTTTGCCCAACAAAAACCACACGCAAAATCGAACCCGAAACTAAGCCGCGCATCGAAAATGCAAGAGACAGCAACCCATAAAGATCGAAACGCCGGCTGGATTAGCTAAAAGAAAGAAATGGGAACACCCACCTGATCGCCATCGTCATTGTCGTGAGATCCAGAGGGGGTCCCGAGGCAGGACGACTGGAAAACCCTACCTTTCCCTTTGGATCGATCTCTCCGAGGCCGGCTCGGGGACGCCTTGCTAGCGCCCGATCCCATCCGGCGAAATCCAAGCAATGAGATCACAAGAACGGCTCCAAGAAAAGGGCCAAAGGAGAAAAGAAAAGAAAAGAGAAGAGAGAGAGAGAGAGAGAGAGAGCAAATTCGCAACCCTAAGTCCGCATTCTCGACGCCGAAACCTGTGCAGGATCAAGAATCAAGAATCAAGAAAGCGAGAAAACCCGGGTCCATTCCGGTCGCAGATCTGGACGAGCGCACACGACGGGAACAAAGCAAAAAGCATTCATCGAACGATGCCTTTTTAAGCGCGAGTTCGGGTCGGGGGCGGTGTAGGAAAAAGCGCTGAAATTCACGGGGCGTGAAAAGAGAGGGAGAAAGGGAGAGAGGATTCGAGATGGTGGTAATGAATAATGATGGTAGTGAGGGGGGTGGAATTAGATGAAGAATGAGACAAAGTAACTTGCAGAGAGAGAGAGAGAGGTGAAGAGTAGAGTGCACTCACTCTCGCTGGAGAACAACGACTGCGGTGAGAGGGAGGGAGGAGAGAGAGAGAGAGAGAGATGGTTTAGTTTTTTTTTTCTGGGGAGGAGAGAGGACAAGGGAGGGTGGAGAACAAGACTGTGCGTTTTCTCTGCCTGTTTTTCAGGATTCAAATTTTTCGTGTCTTGTTTTGTGGTGACTCGTGCGGGTCCGAGGCCAAGCAGCGGATGACTGGTAAGAAAGATATGCGGCTTCTTTTTCTTTCTTTCTTTCTTTTTTCCCCCCCCCTTCAAGTGCATTTTACCGTACCTCCTAAACGGAACCAACGGCGCTTCTGCAAATCGCCTAGAATCCTATCACAGGGCCTTGTTTTATTAACCTTTCTCCTCCTCTATTTTTCTGTTCTTTTTTTCTCTTAAAAAAAAAAACGGTAATCCATTTGAGAACGTTAGTCAATTTTTATATTTCCTGAGACAAATCAATGACCAAGAAATAGATTTGAAATAAGAGTAAGAAGTAGAAAAAACTTAAGCAACTCTAAGGAGTGTTTGCTCTTCTTCTTATAACTAAAAAAGCTCACAAGGTCTATGTACCTATTTATTATTGTTGACCAAAGATTTACTATCAAACTTATCATATTGTGAGTTATAAACTAGTGTGACTCTTTGCTGCCATTCTCCAACTATGCATTGACTAACTATTACGTTAATTTTCTTAGGCTATCTTAGAATATCTTGATCAATTAAATCATTATAAAATTCCAATTTTATTCAAACATGAAATGTTAAGTCTCCATTAACATTTTTATAATTAAATGAAAATATTAGGAATAGAAATTTTTAGGGTCATACCAAATGCATTTTTCTACTCAAAAACTTATCAAGAGAATAGAAATAGAGAAAATCATTTATGAATAGAAATTATTTTAGGAAATAGAAATGTTACCAAATTCACCCTAAGCAACCCATTGTGTAAATTGTGGAGACCTTAAATGCCATACTTGAGATTTTGCAAGTCTGAAGTTATATTTTTTATTCTTTTTGCATTCTCCCATTTTGCGAAAAGAAAAAAATTGGTAAATATCATGAATTTGATTGGCAATGATGTAAGAGTCGAGTGACACAAGTATGGGTTTGAAGAGCTTAGTCACATTTAGCAACTCATTTGAACTCTTTTGATGTTCTACATTGTTTAAATGTGAGATTTATTTGCACTACTTATTCGTATTCTATTTGCCTTACTTGTGAATTCTATTTTTATTTGTGCTCTAATGCGAGACCTATTTTTAATTGGTATTCTCTTTTTTCTTTTTTTTTGGAGTTTGCATATATATGATAGTTGATAATTGTCCTCTCAATAGATGATCAAGCTTATTCATTACCTCTCTTACTCTAACTCTATATTTTGTTACTTTAACTAGTTATGAATGATTCTCTTAAAAAGAAAAACCATGAAAAAGAGGAAGAAGAATTTTGGCAATTTGTTTCAGTTGCACAAGCTATAGTTGCTTATCAAGCATAATACATTCACCAAAAACCTTACATGTACAGAATAACATGGTTATGAGAATTAGGGATGTGCAATTGGACAAGGTATACCTAATTCCCAGATCGGCCCACCTGGAAAATAGGGTCTAGAACCAGTTCCCAAAATTCGGAACCGGTTTAAACCGGTTCGAAAGATTCCAAGTGATTACTCACCGGGAAATCGGTTCTGGACCGGTTTGTAAGTAAAAATCCAAAACCCTTTTTTCCCCCAATTTCTATTCTTATTCCTGCAATCACACGACATTTTTCCTCTTGGTTCTTTTAAACACGCACGGCACTCCTCCTTTGTCATTCCTCTTCCTTACTTGCGTCCCTCCCTTACTGGCTCCCTCTCGAATTGTCCGATGGACGGACCGTGTTCGTCGCCACCAAATTCTTGTATATCACATGGATTGACTCGCCTAATTTTTCTTTTGTAGAATGAGTTATGCTTGCATAAATGAGTAGCTTTATGTAGTAGTTGTGGGGATAAGACTAATATTAGACCCATATTTGTTGCTAATTCTTTGCCTTATGATTTTATTTATTATAATTAGCCTTGTGGATCCTTAATTTTTCGTTTAGTCAAAAAGTTTATGTATTTATTTATGACAAGTGCTTAATGTTTCAATACAAAATAGGAGGATTACATTATTTTCTCGCGTATTAATATAAAATTCGAAATCGTATAGGATATAAATTGCAAAATAGGTTCCAGTGGAAACGATGTTGACCTTGGAACCGGATCGGAGAAACAGGGTGGGTCGGGTACAAGGTCCAATACAAACATGGTCGGGTACAGGGTCTAGGTCTAAACTCTATCCACTCTGAACCTGATCACCCCTAATGATAATTAAGGGGTGAAGATGCTAATCAAATAACATATCATAAAATTAGGGAGTCAGTGCCATGATGCATATTCTAACATGGCAAATTTATGTGATCAAATAACCTTAGATTTAGAAAATATATAAGGATGCGTCTAATTATTAGGTATGGTGTATTTCTTTCCTTGAGGCATTGTGGCCATGTTTGTTATAATGAAATTAGCCCCTCCCTCTCTCTCTCTCTCTCTCTCTCTCTCTCTCTCTCTCTCTCTCTCTCTCTCTCTCTCTCTTTGATTGAGAAAGAGTCAACTTTGATGTGATTATTTTCCATTTGATTTTAGCCAAAAAAGAAACGTGACTTTTTTAATTTATAAATTGCTAATACATCTCTTTTACATTATACTCAACACAAATTAAATATAAAAGTTGTGGCAATTCTTTTGTGAGTTTTAAACATATTAAAAATTATTAATTGGTCACATTAAAGGACTTTTGTGGTCTTTCTCTCAAAGTTGCTTTTCAATTACAATACCAACCAATTTTTTCTTTTCATGAAAACCCTTTTACGCTAAAGTTTTTTTACATCTGCTTAATGGCCTTTTCTAAATACTGAACCACAAATAGTCTAAGTAGGCTTACTAGTAAATTAGATGTTGAGTAGGTCGTCAACGGCGTTATTTTCCACAGATAAACAGCTACGTTTCGTCAGTGCCAGTAAAAACCCCAAAATGTTGACCTAATCGGTAAATACAACAATGTGAACCTTGTAACCAAAAAATCATTTAATCGGAGCCTTTATTTCGATAAAATCTTAGTCCTCATGCACGGATTTGGCAAGGAGACAGATTTCCCCTTTCCATGGATCAAAGACCTTAAATAAATCCCATATAATATATAGAGCTCTGCGTTGTTATTTTGGAGAGACTTGAGAGATGTGTATAATTACGTCAAATTGTTTGCCTAGTGTTGTTCACACGTGTCACTACATCAAATTTTATGCGGCATATTATGAACAAAACCGTGACGAAATATATTTTTGAGTTACTAATAGAAGTTTGGTGCCATTGGTGAGGCGAAAAATATTTGGAGTATTAGTGTCCAGTGGAAAAAAATGATTGGGATACTTAGTAGGATTTTCCCTCATTTTTATGGTTGATTTTGACTATGAAATTTGCAAATGCTGGAAATGAAAATTTATGATGTATATCTTAAATAGTTCACTAGGCTATGTGAATCACTTGAAATAATTGATCACACTAGGTCTAACAGAAAATACAAGTGCCCACACAATTCATGTGTTATAATTGACGTCATCAATCACGACATTCCCCACAGCAATCCGCTTCCAAAATAAAAGAAATTAAAGAAAGAGTGGACGTCGTATTGCAGATTGAACTGATTGGTAAAGGATTAGATGCACAAACATATATTTCACGGATAATATTATGTATACAAAAATCAGCTTGTAAAATTAGTTTATGAAGTCGGGTGACGTGTTTTTGTTGGGAACTAAATAAAGCCCATTTGTTGAGACACACGCGCACTTATATTTCTAATATTATTTAGTTCTAATTGATATCCTGTGCATTCCACGGGCTTGAAATTAATTTTATTATGGTTTAGAGTATAATTTTGTAAAACTATATAAATGTTTAAAAAATTTATCTTTTATGATTTCTAGTCTACACTAACAAAAATATATTTATTAATTGAAATTTTTAATAACATATCTTTAAATAAATTTATATATTTCCTTCTACATGTTTTACAATTAGAGGTGTTTTTCTTGTAAAATACGTAAATATAAGTATTGCAACATTGTGTTTGTTTTAATTTTACTTCATGGTATAACTGAGTGTTTGATATAGATAAGATTATGTATTTATTTTGATGTTCCCGTGAGAGTTTGATATTTACTTACTAATAAAATGAATGAGGAGCTTACGTCTGCAATGTTTCTTTTCTTAAGGGTAAATGGTACGTTGGATACAAGAAAATGTTGCATGATCTTTGATATTTGAAGATTTTTGTTTCTCCATGGTTTATATACTTGATTATAAATATATGAGCCCATTTAATGTCGTGCGGATCAATCATTTTTCTGCACATAAATGAATGAAAGAAATAAGTATTGTTTGCAAAAGAAAGAAAAAAGTGGACCTAGTATCAATGGTTCATTTAGCAGAATGAGAATGTCTACATGCGGATTAGGTTTAAACTAATCAATAATACCAAAATCAAGGGGAGACCAGAGAGAAACAACATAACTTCGAAGTTTCTTTCCATTACAGTATTGTCGACTTGACTGGCCGCCATGCAGGGACGCCTTTTTGTTCAACCACGCAAAACATCATGAGAACATCTATTTACGGCTAAAAAGAATCTCAAGGGCATTTTCCCTCTCCTTATTATACTAAAAATAAATTTTGTTTCTCCATGGTTTATATACTTGATTATAAATATATGAGCCCCTTTAATGTCGTGCGGATCAATCATTTTTCTGCACATAAATGAATGAAAGAAATAAGTATTGTTTGCAAAAAAAAGAAAAAAAGTGGACCTAGCATCAATGGTTCATTTAGCAGAATGAGAATGTCTACATGCGGATTAGGTTTAAACTAATCAATAATACCAAAATCAAGGGGAGACCAGAGAGAAACAACATAACTTCGAAGTTTCTTTCCATTACAGTATTGTCGACTTGACTGGCCGCCATGCAGGGACGACTTTTTGTTCAACCATGCAAAACATCATAAGAACATCTATTTACGGCTAAAAAGAATCTCAAGGGCATTTTCCCTCTCCTTATTATACTAAAAATAAATTTTGTTTCTCCATGGTTTATATACTTGATTATAAATATATGAGCCCCTTTAATGTCGTGCGGATCAATCATTTTTCTGCACATAAATGAATGAAAGAAATAAGTATTGTTTGCAAAAAAAAGAAAAAAAGTGGACCTAGCATCAATGGTTCATTTAGCAGAATGAGAATGTCTACATGCGGATTAGGTTTAAACTAATCAATAATACCAAAATCAAGGGGAGACCAGAGAGAAACAACATAACTTCGAAGTTTCTTTCCATTACAGTATTGTCGACTTGACTGGCCGCCATGCAGGGACGACTTTTTGTTCAACCATGCAAAACATCATAAGAACATCTATTTACGGCTAAAAAGAATCTCAAGGGCATTTTCCCTCTCCTTACTATACTAAAAAAATTTATCCCCCACACCATTCCGTTGGGATTTTTATTGATATACACAAGAATAGTAAAGCATAAAGGAGTCTGATCCACTACTTTCCAACTTTGACTGGTTTATGTCATTGTACTAGTTTGGTGCTATTAGAACTTGGAAAGCTCGAGACATCAAGATCATGCAGGTGATGAAGCGGGAGGGTTCGCAAAGTGAGCACGTTCGTGAGGAGACTGAGCAAGGCGAAGCTTCTTCTCTTCGGAAAGTAGCTTGGCGAACCTTTTGAGAGCTTCTTCATTAGTCTCTCGATTCAGCGGCTCCAAGGTTCCGGTGTCCAGATTAACGCTAGACACCGGCTTCTTCAGTAGTCTTTCCCCTACCTTGATCAGATCATTCATGTTCTTCTTTGTGGCTATATCCACCGAAGATACAAGTCCACTCAACCTATCATCCTACAAAAATAATTGAAAATAGAGATCAACATCTTGTAAAGGCAAAAGAACAGTTAGGGGGTAAACATTTGCACATGTACATGTTCCTACATATATATGCCCTATTTATACTAGTATTCATATACCTGGATGCGGAGATAGCTATTTCTGGAATGAAGAGCTTGGAAAACAACAGAAAGATGGAGATCAACCATATCTGCACTTGCTTGGGTGAAAACGTTAACCAGGGGCGTGGACCCTCCGCTCGTTAACCAACCAATGATTCCCCAGTTTGCTGCTTCATGTACAGTGTACCCCTCTTCAGATTTTGGCGAACCGGTTCCCAAAGATATCACCAGAAAACGCCCGTAGTCCATCGGCTTTATGGGAAAGAAGTCTGGGCTCCTCCTGCTTATGTCTTCCGTCACTTCACTTATTGCAACTAAAGTCTGCATATCATTCACAGCAATAACAGTAAGCTTTCCTAGTCATCACATATATTAACATTCAAGTTGCTGCCTGCACAATTTATTTATCGTCACAGTGGAGTAATATTTTTTTTCTTTTTTGTACTCACCGGATTATTTGCAGCCACCCCACCATCTATAAGATTGAACTCTCTCACTGCTCCTGAGTGATCAATGGTTTTGAAATAATGGGGAGGGAGATAAGTTGGTGCAGCCGAAGTCGCAATGCATATATCAGAGAGCAAGGCATCTATGGATGGTTTGTTCTTCACCTGTCCAAAACAATTGATACGAGAGCATCATTTGTCAGATGATGATAAAAAAAAGTCAAATATACAAAAAGGTGATCGAGTAAATATAATTGGTGAGGGTGTGCGCTATAACGTAGTGCCAGGATGCACACCTGGTTGGTAGAAAAGATGGTTGGACGGAGACGCTTGATGTCAAAAGTTGGGATCACAACATGGGTTAACGTCTGGTGCAACCTTGTGTCCCCTAGTTTTTCCCTTATGAGTTTATGAAGGTAATTTCCGTCATACTTTGGTCCTGTGACAGTCTTCATCATCTCTGTAACAGGAGCAAATGGACCACTGCAACACATTCGATTAAGCATTTAAAGGACAAGTTAGAATCTTGAGTCCCCCAAGATGTATTAATCATATATAGGAAGCTTCTGACATGATGATGAGGACAAGAAGAGAAACTATATTCAGACCTGTCCTGAGGGAAGATTTTAGGGCCATTTTCAAGGTAGAAGTCCTCGATGTCTTTGGCAGCGAACATGGGACGATTGTTTTCATTAGGGCTGGTCAGCATGGCAGTCAGAAGACCCCCTGTGCTTGTTCCTGCTATCACATCGAAATAATCCGCGAGTCTTGCATCTTGACCATCCAGCTTCTACAAAATGGATTGAGGCATATCGTTAAATTAGAATGACATGCAAAACAGATACCAACTATGCACACAGCATTAGCATTAGTTCAATACCTGAAGTTCAGACTCTAGGAAACTTAGAATAGTAGCGGGAACAATCCCTCTTATCCCTCCACCATCAATGCTGAGAATTGTAACTAGGTTTCCATAAGTTAGAGGTCGAAGAGGTACGCTCATTTCTTCCATTACACTGAGTGAGGATGTCTAATCAAGAGAAGGGAAGAGGCGAGGAGCGAGAGAGAGACAAAATGCTTTTTAAGGATCAAGCTAATGATTTGAGGCTGAAGAGATCATGTAAAGTTCTAAAGTTAACGGTTGGGTTTTCTTGGATAAGGAATGGGTATTTATAGGTCCTCCATTCCTCATATTCGAATGTTTAAGCGTGTAAGCGCATATCAACCTAAAGTTATTGGCCGGACAGGTACTCTGGTGGACATTATTTTATTACATTGTTGCACGTTCATAAACTCTATGGAGTAATGGATAAGTTCCCGTTGCAGGAAAAGGTTCTAGAACATACACTTACGAATTGTAGGTTGGACTTCCCATTTTGAAAATGGGTGCTACACATGGAAGAATTGTAGGTAAGCATTATTAGGTAAGAGCACTAAAGGCCAAGGCAAAATGTTCAGTCTGCAAGATCAAGGGCTTGCATTTGTTTCAGATCAATCTAATCCCGATCAAGTGGCAGAGATCACCGATAGACTAATCTGAAATGCATCACACTGGTGCACAAGGAATGCTGCATATTTACCTGAGACAAGTTTGATCAACTTAGTCTTGATTCAAGAAAGGCGGCGCCTCTTATCAGGACAAAAGCAATACGATGTAATCGTGCAGTTGATTGACCTTCGAAATTTGATCGAAAGCACCAAGGCACCAAGTCAAGGTATTATGGAGTCTAATAGAGGAAAGTACTGTGAAAACTCGTGGCTCCAACTCCGCAGCACCCCTCATTTTGTTTGGGGGGGTGGTTTGGGTCAACCACCCCCAAGGTGAACCTTTACAAATAGTTATAAATAAATAAATAGATAATTAATTTTCGCCGCAGCTTTGTATGTGCTAGACTCCTGTTATGTACATAGGCGATCTCTCTTGTATTTGTAACCTGATACTAATAGTGAAACGATTGTTTAGTGCGGCACCGTCGTTTTTCCGCCATCTGATTTTGAAGAGGTTTTCCCGTAAAAATTTGTCAATCCTCTGACTTGACTTTTTCTCTTTTACGTTTCTGTTCCTAACACCAAATGCACCTTTTCTTTGCCCAGTAAAATATCGATGCACTTTTATTTACTGTCTCTACAGACAATTTCACATGGCTGTGTGCATAAATATGTTCTCCTTAATGTTGCTATGATCTAAAAGGTAACATAATCTCATGTCTGGCTTTTTTTTTCCCCTGTTGTGTTGTTTATTATTAGTATTTATCCTTTCTTCAGCAGCTTTATGGTGAACAGTGAATGAAGACGTACATCAAATTCTGAGAAGGAAAATTAACATAGCCTATGGTGGAAGACTGACCCAATGCACAAAAATCATTTGCCAGGCAAAGAAACTTGAATGATGGGGCAGATTAGGATAAGGAGAAAAAACGTAGGAACTTTTTCCAAGTCTCCTAGGAGCAGTCTAATCTGATATTGCTGAATTTTCCAAGTCTCCTAGGAGTAGTCTACTCTGATATTGCTGCATTTTCCAAGTCTCCTAGGAGTAGTCTAATCTGATACTGCTGCAGTCAGCTTATAATTTAATCAAGTTGCAAATTTGATAACACGTAAAGAGAAATACTAATAAGACATCACATTCCTGAAGACAAACGTTCCTTGCTTGGCAAGTATAACCATAAATAATATGATCCATAGTTTGGTTTACAGAAGGCAAACGACCAAAAAGTAAAACAGATGATGATAAGAAAGATAAACTCTGGGACAATATTATTGAGTATTGACTCGTTCTATGGAAGGTGACAGGTGCACCAATATATCCTTAATCAGAATTATACTTTTATGGTTTTACCCACCCAAGTCCCTGTGCAATCTACAGCTGAAGAAAGTTCCTATCCTTCTTTATGAAGAAATCGGAGCAGCCTAATCGTTTATGACATTTTTTATGGTTCTATTCACTGCTGTCGAGAGAATTTTATGCTTACTGGGTATTGAAGAACTCCCTGAGGCGTCTCTTGTTAGGGGAATTACAAAATGAATGCGCCTGCCTGCACAGGAGCTAACTAGTGCTTCGTTTTCGGGTGCATCGCTACTGCTTGTTGTTACTTGTGTATATGTTTACTAAGATGAACTTGAGATTCTAGACTGGACAAGATTGCTGCTTCAAATACTATGCAGACATGACATGATTGATGTCAAGAAAGTAAATCCATCCAAACGAAACAAGTAAAAAAGGAAATGACACAGGTGAAAATTTTACGACAGGAAGCAGGATGGGATCAACCCAAATGGAGGATAACTCTGCGTATCTGGGACTTGGGAGAGCATAGATAGGAGCGTAAGAGAGGAAATGGGGGAAAGAAAAATTCTCTAAATAGCAAACGTCGAATTATTTCCCAAATGTTCAATGTCAAAAATTTTGGAGCTTTCAGAGTTGCATAAACAATCTCGGGATACTAACCAATGGCTCCTAGTACTTAGAGACCAGTTTCCAGTACTTACCAATGGATTGTCTATTAAGTATGATGTGTAGGAAAAAAACTGATGAAAATAAATAAATTTGTCTGAGGCATGCAAGCGTAAGCATTGTCCTTAAAGATAATTCCGCCCCTCGGAGTGCAAAACTCGGTGCGATAGGCTTCTGACGGCTATCCTCCCAATATACAACAGACTTTCTTTTATATTCCGCACTGAATATTAGAAGGAACAGAAACAACATTGTGTATAACCCAGCAAAGAAAAGGAAATGACAGATTTCAAAAGAAAGAATATTCTCTATTTCATTCAGTGTATATTCTTTAAATTTGTCTTATGAGATTTTATATTCAAACAAAATAGAACCGTTAAAAGAGCCGTTGTAAAATAATGAAGGATTTATTTGAGAAATAAATTAAACGTTACAAAACGATTGAAAAGCCGTTATATGACCATTAAGAAATCGTTATGTGACCATTAAAAATAATGATGGTTTTCATTGCGGTCATAACTTTTATCGAAGTTATTATTGTAAATATTTCAAAATATTATTGAAATATCCAACATGATGTGCTTAGGCCGTGTATGCAGAGGAATATGCAAGGTCCTGGAGCATCTTGCGATAGGGGAACATACTACTTGAAATGGCATGAAACATTCAAGAGAGAAGTAAAAATAAAGAAGCCAGCAGTGGCATCAAGATTGCAAAACTGCCAAAATAACATGAAATGAGAAATCTGATGACTTTCTTCTTTTGAATAATTGCATGATGTTACTTTACTCTAATGACTACAAGGTGATATGGAATAAGAAATCTGCCAACGGAACACACTCATCACTTAAGGTTGTTTCCAGTTCCTTAATTCTAAAGATCGCAAGATGTTACTTTCCATCCTAATCCTAATGTTGCTAGCACATAAGTTCCATAGGTTTGGGACATGGCAAACCTTGGGCGGCAATCTGGTACTTATAAGTTGGTGTAAACATGTTCAGTTTTCTGGTTCTCTAGTGGTCAGGGTGTACTATATATAGCACCGGTATTAGTTATGCTGCAGGGTGCACATGATAACACTACGAGGAATAAGTAGTGGGGCTAAATGGTGGGAGAAGATCTCACACCTTGTTCTAGGTAGGGGTGAGCGGTTCCCGGTTTCTTACAAGTTCCGCTTGGAACCTGGAACCTACCCTCGAGTACAGGTTCCTCATTTTTTGGGAACCCGGAACTTGCCCGTAAGAATCAAGAACTTGGAACCTACCCTGTCACAGGTTCCGGGGTCGGTTCCAGGTTCCAATAGGTTCTTTTTTCCTTTCTTTTTTTAGTTTAAAAAAAATGGAAATGAATGCAGCAATAATAAACAAACTTGTCATTCATCAAAGAAAATATAACACGAACACAATCTATGATACTCATAAGCGTTTAATATTCTAAAATGTGAACTATTTCTCTTTTCCAAAGTCCAGCGGTTCACTTCACAAAGTCCCTTACCTCAGCAACAACCCTGCACCAAAATAAAGCCATATCCCTCATTGTTTTACAGCTTCCAATGACTTCAGCAACTTTAGTAACAAAGCTTTCAAGTGGAGCTACATGAATATCTCTCGGCAATGTTGCAGCAGTGGTTTCGAACCGGAACTCGATCTTTCTTCCGAGAAACTTTCCCCCCGCAAATATCTTGCTTGAGATATTACAAAAGTGAAAGATCATCATAGGATAATTTTAAAAAACAACCGATAAATTTTTTATAACGGATGAGTATTATTTCATGGACTAGTAAATTTGATAATTTGATTATTGATTTACCCGCATCAAACAACAAACTAATCAAAGAATAGAGCTTCACTTCATCGGAAACTCGGATATGTTATCTTCCTTTTCACAAAGCACAAGCGACCTCACGAGAAAGAGACTTAGTCCTGCCCTTTCCTTGATAAGAGAAGAACCTTTGTTTGTTGCCAGAAAATCTTTCATTGAGCTAAATTTCTTCCCATTCCTGGGAAAAGTTTCCAAAGATGTCTAAGTGATAGAAGAAATATATAGAGCTAAAAGTTATAATGGCTATCTTGTGGATAATAAAGACTACTCTATAGCCACAGCCAGTGGCTTGATAACTGGCGATGGAGGAATTTTCTCTGTGTTACCAGCAATTAGACCGTCCAATATGGATATAGACTTTGAACCCTATCAAAACATTTTTAATCCAAATTAGACAGCAAAACCATAAACATGTCATCTTAAACCTCGAAGTCTGATCTCTTGCTGAAGTAAAAGATATTAATTGTCATCATAACTATAAACTATTTGCAGCCATTTCTGATTTCACACGAAAAGAACAGCTCGAGGCATTATTGTAGTAGACAGATTAGGATATCAGAAAGCTAAAGAGAGATTGAAGTACAAGATTTTCTCTGAACTGTAATGAAAAATTACGGTAAATGTACTGTGAGTAGGCAGTTGGCTTCTCCACTGATGATTTTGTCGAACCAATGAGGACTATCTCTGTTCTCTATCTATTGTACATATTTGACGTATAACAAAAGCTTCACTGGTTAATTCTTTTTTTGCCAAACAAAAATTTTGCTGGTGTAATAGTAGATATTTAGACAACAAGAACACAGCTTAAAATTAATCATTCTACTGTCCCAGAATTGACATTTTCTATTGGCCATTCAGGGACATCTGATGCAACATGTTTATACATGTAAGCAAGTTGTCACATCGATGACTTCTAAGACATCTATGACTGATGATAATATGAGCTAGTAGCAACCAATGAGTTAGCCAGCAGGTCACTAAACTCAATTACTATAACACATGCAAAAAATAAACATTTTGAGTGTGTAAAAGAGTTAAAAGCACCAAAAAAAAAAAAAAACTCACCCTTGATTCAGAATCATTCTTCTCATTCACTATGTATAGCTTCCCTCCTGTTGAACAGGAAAACTAATATGAGCATCTCATCACGTGAATAACATAAGACAAATTGAACAGGAAAACCAATATGAGCATCTCATCACGTGAATAACATAAGACAAATTAAACATTACACGTGTGAAGGAGGAGAAACCTTAAATGCCAATATTCTAGGAGCTGGAATCGTGATTCTGTGAGTTCTTCAGCAAAAGTTCGGCAAGCCGCTAAAGTTGCTGCACTTTTCCCTTCGTCAGTAGCAAGTTGGGCGCCCTATTCATCAATCGATGGGAAAGTTGTTAACAAGCCAATTAGAGAAGAAAGGCTACAAGAGTGACATATGATAGTGGGAATTCCAGAATGTGCAGTGGGTTAGATACTGATATCTAACCTTACATTTTCCTGTCATTCATCAAGGTGTATATTGTTGCATTAAGAAGATTATATGTGCACGAAGGTGCCACCGAGGGGACGAGCGGCGTCCACTGGCAACGTTGACTACAAGCGGCTAAGCAGTGAGGCAAGTGAGGGCTGACGGCGTCGAGGGATCAGGAGGCAAGGGTGAGACGAGCACGGGGTGACTGGTGTCTAATGGCAACGTCGAGGTCGAACGGCATCCGATGGCAGCGTCCGGCGGCAGTGTCGAGGGCGAGCAACGTTGGCGACGGGCAGAGGTAGAGAACGGGAAGGTCTGGTTCAATTCTCTGGTTCCCGGGTGCTCACCCCTACTTAAGCCCGAACAAAGACTCTTTATAGGCATACTAGCACACACAACAAGCATACCGGAATGCACATCAGCGTCAACGGAGAACTGGCAAGGCCGAGGTTCACATAAGCTGAACGGCCGCGAACTCAGACCCCGCATGCCCAAAACAAGGCACGCACAGATGAAGAAAGGCCTACCTGGGCCGGCACGGTGTTGTGGCGAGCAGTGGTCAGTGGGCTGGCTTGCGGCAACGCAAGTCTCTTACTTCTTTCTCACACAGACGAAGAGAACTACTCACTCTCTCTCTCTCACTCCCTTGGTCTCTCTCTCGGTCTCACTCTCTAACCGAGCCCATGCACGGCTGAACCTCTCCCGCTCTCCCTCAGTCGCATAGAACTCTCCTTCTCGTTCTCTCTCCCTCGAGCTCATCTCTCTCTCAGCCCAAAATCTACGGAAAAACCAGAACCCCCCTTTGCTTTCCCTCTCTCTATCGCTCTCCCTTGCTTGGTCCCTTTCTCCCTTGGCCAAAAAGGAACCCTCCAAAAGAGAGGAAGGAAGGAAGAAGAAGAAGAAGAAGAAGGAGGAGGAGGAGGAGGAGGAGGGGGCTTTTGGCCAAGAGAGGGGGAAAGAGAAGAGAGAGAGAGAGAGAGAGAAGAAAAGAAAAAAGTTTGGGGGAGGCAGGAAGTGACGTGAGGAGGAAAAAGGGAAGAAAAGAAAGAGAGAGAGAGAGAAAAAAAGAAAGGGAAAGGGGGAAAATGAAATCACGTGGGGAGGTTAGGGTTTTTTCTTTTAAATTGGCCGGTTCCGGTTCCTCCGATTCCGGTTCCCATAGGAACCGAAACCGGAACCGGGAACCGCCAGTTCCTAGAAAAATAGAACCGAGAATCAGAACCAGTCCCCTTAGAACCGAGAACCGAACCGGACCCTACGGTTCAGTTCTCCAATTCCCGATTCTACTCGGGAATCACGCTCACCCCTAGTTCTAGGGTCACTCAGGTCCTATCCATTCTGCCACTTTTGGTTCTTTGGCCCTCAGGCCTTACCTAATGGACTATGGGGAAAAAATGAAAGAAGGAAGAAAAGGAAAAAGAAAAAGAAAAATAAATTATTATTGAAAATTGTCCATATCGCGTTGATTAGAAAACATTCACGTTAGCATCATCTAGCCAAAATCTGGCTGGTTCGATTGAATTGGCACAATCACAAAAGGTTTATAACTAAATTGGTAAAAAAAAAAAATTAGGATTAACTTGACACAATTGTAATAAATTTAGGATTTCTTTGATTTATCTCCTAATCGATATTGCTGTGATCAACTTATAATTCGATGGGATATGTGCAACAAAAATCCTAAAACTTACAAAGAAAGTGCAATTAAGTCATAAAACTTATAAAAAAAGTGCAATCAAATCTTAAAACTTGTCAAATTGGTTAAATTGAGTCATAAATTTAATACCGTCGACTTACTAACAGAAATTGCGACATGGCATTTTAAATGAATTTTTATTTTTCACGTGGCTTTTAACATTATTTTTATTCTTGTTTAAATTGGATTTAAAAACTAAAAAGGAAAAGCTAAATTTATTTTAAAAAAAAAAAAAACAAAATTGTTCAAAAAAAGGCACCGATGGAGCTTCCGCCGCCCATCACCGAAGGGGCTAGCCCTGGGCAAGGGCCGGCCACCCTTGCTAGGTCGAGTGAGGACGCCTGCCCAGATCTAGGCATGCTAGCCCTCACGAGGGGCTTGCGACCATCGCCTTCCCTACGGGAGGCCTCGCCGGCCCTTACGGGGGGCCGGCGATGCTCACCTAGATTTGGGCGAACTCGCCCCGATCTGGCGAGCCTCGCCAATCCCAAGCGAGAGCCGATGAGGCCTCGCCTAGGGCGAGCGATGGTCGCCGGCCCCCCGCGAGGGCTGGTGTGCCCAGATCTAGGCGGGCATCCTCGCCCAACCTAGTGAGGGTGGCCGGCCCACACCTGGGGTCAGCGAGGGATGGCCACCCTGCCTAGGATGGTGATCGTCGCCGGCCCCTCTAGCAATGGCCCGGGCCGTGGCGGAAATGCCCGATGGTGCCTTTTTTTTTCAACAATTTTGTTTTTTGAATAAATTTTAGCTTTTCCTTTTTAGTTTTTAAATCTAATTTTAAATATTTTGAAAAAAATAATTTTAAAAAGCCATATGGAAAATAGAAATTCATTTAAAATATGATGTCAAGTGCCACGTTAGCAATTTCCGTTAGTAAATTTGACGGTGTTGAATTTAGGATTCAATTGAATTAATTTGATAAGTTTTAGGACTTGATTACACTTTTGTAAGTTTCAGAACTCAATTGCACTTTCCTTGTAAGTTTTAGGACTTCGTTGCACATATCCCTAATTCTATCAAGTGGCAAATTAGCCGACTCTTAAAGAGAAATACAAATAAGACATCACATTCCTGAGGAACGAATGTTTCTTATGTGGCAAGTATATCCGTCAATAATATGATTCAAAGTTAGGTTTGCAAAAGGAAAACAACCAAGAAGTAAAACAGATGATGACAAGAACGATAAGCTCTGGGACAACATTATTGAGTATTGACTCGTTCTGTGGAAGGAAATCTATGAGGTTAGTGTTGAAGCGGTCAGGACTAGGACTTTGGATCTTCTTTACAAGTGTTGTCGGTGAAGAATAAAATAGAAAAGGAAAGTCAACTCCTGGGTTTTTTTTTGTTGGTCGAATCTATTATGATTCCGTATGAAGTTTCCATTTTCATGCTGACGTGGTCCTAGAAGGCCCTCATTAATACATGTATGTGCTCACGGGTCAGGGGATGTTTTCAACGAAGAAATGTTGAAACGCCGTTTTCTCAGTGCTTGGCGGTTGGTTTTGTTCGTGCAATTACACTAATAACTTTTAGTGTTGAAAATCAATTAAATCTTGTGGTCAATTTGTTAATTTCTTTGTGAGATCATGAGATTGAGAGATTATTTCATAAGGAATTGTGAGGCTAAATATTGATGGACTTATTTGGTGCAATTCGGAGCTAAGAAACACTTAGAGCGTTTGAGTGATTCGAGTATGGTTGTGCTTCGTTGCTTTTGTTTCGGCAACGAAATATCTTCTACCGAATGATATGTTTTGATTTTTAATAGAGGAGACTCAGATTCCGTGTTGAATCTAGACAGAGGATATCAAAATGCAAATGTTATTTCTAATCTTCACATCACAACATTAATAGTTGATGACTAGCTAAATTCCACCTCTCGTTCTAAACTATGTCAAAGTTTAATCAATGACACAACTTTGGAATAGTTCGATGCAAAGCTAGAATTTAATCAACAGCAATGCCCCTAGATAGGAACACAACATCGGCATTTAATCAATAACGCTGAGCTTATAATACAATGCCCGAATTTAATCAACGACACTACACCAAGATATAGATACTCACTAGAATCTAATCAACGATGGGAATCTGAAAACTACTATGAAACTAAAGTACGATAAAGTAAAGTTAAAGTAAAGGCATTTGATATATTGTTTAGAGGCTCTTCACTGGATGACTCGTGGTATTTATAGAATAATTTGGTAACCATCAAGCAATCACTCCTTCCTTGGCAACCACATTTGACCCTTTTGTACATTCCTTTGTCTTCCTACTTTTCTCTTTAGCTGTTTCGATTGTGTCATACTACCCCTGACTTGTCGACAATAATTGCATGACTTGGTCACTAGACACGCGGACCCCCGGAGTGCCATAAGTTGGCACAAAGGAACACTTAAGTGCCAAAACTTACGAAAGTGACACTTAAGTGCCAAAATCAGAGAGAAATGGATTACTTAAGTGCCACTCCAGCCAAAATTCGGCCAAAACGCTGAAGTGTCAATTTTTCGGCAAAGCGAGTGCAAATCAGCGTCGTTTTGGTACTAACGTGGTAAAAAATTTAATATAAAAATTAATTTAATTTAATTTAAAACTAAATTTATTTAAAACATTTAAAAATACAAATAAAAACATTAAAAAAATTAAAAAAAGGAGGCGGTCGAGGGCTAAGCCGCCGCCGTTGGGAAGGGCCGGCGACGGAGGGGAGGGTTGGCCGAGGTCGCTGGGCCCCGGCCGGGGGCCATCGACCGGGTCACCGGGCCCGGCTAGGGGCCAGCAACCCTAGCCGACCGACGGCTGCTAAGGGCTAATTTAAAAAAAAAATTAAAATTTTAAATTTTTTAAATTTTTTAAATTTTAATTTTAAATAATTTTAATTTTAAATTAAATTTAATTAATTTTTATATTAAATTTTTTTCTACGTCAGCACCAAAACGACGTCGTTTTGGTATCGTCTGGCCATGTGAGCATGCAAAATGACGCCATTTTGCACTCGTTTTGCTGGAAAATTGATACGTCAACATTTTGGTCGGATTTTGGCCAAAGTGGTACTTAAGTAATCCATTTCTCTCTAATTTCAGTACTTAAGCGTTACTTTCGTAAGTTTTGGCACTTAAGCGATCTTTTGCCGAACAATAACCATTCCTTGACTCTAAATAGTCTTTTGCACATTCAATTATTTCCACCCAAATTTTATCAATACTGCTCGAATTTTGTATCTATGGCATTATTCTGATATTTGGACACGTGGCAATTCCTTCCCTTACCATCGAACCATATTTCCATTCATAGGCTTATCGACGTTCGGTCAAACTTCTTATGCATCTTGACTTTTTCCTCGTTCTCCTTACCAACAAGTGATTAATTACTACCTTCTATCCTCGTGAGCAGCACATGATGATATGGGCAACTTTGGGTATCAACATGTTGTAACTTCCATTATGCTGCTCTCCCTATGGACATAAGTTATTAAGATCGAACCACATAAATTTGGTGTCCGATTTATATCATTTTATTGTTTATTTTATTGTTCGATCGCTTACTTTCACAACAAGATTTCAGTTGCATTGCTATTGCTTGTTGTCACTTGTATTTATGTTTACTAAGGTGAACTCGAGATTCAAGACTGGACGAAATCATTGCTTTAGATAATATGTAAACATAGCATGATTGATCTCTAGAGAGTAAATCCATCCAAACAAGACAAGTAAAAAAGGAAATGGCACGGGTTACAACCGGAAGCAGGATAGAATCAACCCAAATGGTGGAGAACTTTGCGCCTTTGGGACTTGGGAGAGCATGGATAGGAGTATAAGAGAAAAAATGGGGGGATGGAAAATTCTCTAAATAGCAAACGTCGAATCGTTTCCCAAATGTTCAATGTCAACGTTTTGGAGCTTTCAACGTTGGAAAACGATCTTTGAATACTAACCAGTGGCTCCTAGTACTTGAGAAACCGTTTCCCATACTTGGTTATGGTTACAGTCCACTTTTTTAGAATGTCGAGTTATCAACAACGAGATTGTCACATGATGGTTGAACTCCTGAAACGCATCCTCATATGGTTACGTTGGCAACTTAGGGTGCGTTTGTTTGCACCGTGTTTCTGTTCTCAGGAACAAAAATTTCTGTTTTTTTGTTCCGGGAACAAAAAAGGAACAAGCGCGTTTGCATGCGTTTTTGTTCCTTTTTTGTTCTTTTGTTCCCGGGAACAAAAAAAGAAACAGAAATAAGAAACAATAAATTTGTGTTTCTTATTTCTGAAACACATTTGAGAAACACTTTTTTATTTTCTTCTTTTTATTTTCTTTCTTTTCTCTTACGCCGGTCGCCGGCCTCGGCCATGGCCGGCGACCAGCCAACGTGGGCCGGCGGCCTCGCCCAGCCACGGCGAGGCTCGCCGGCCCCCGGTGAGGCCGACCTCGTGCCGGGCTGGGCGAGCTCGATCTCGCCCAGATCCGGCGAGGTCAAGCTCGCCCAGCGGCCGGCAAGGCCGAGCCTCGCCGGATCTGGGCGAGTCGGCGTCGCCTGGCGGTGGCTGGGCGAGGCCGAGCCTCGCCGGCCGTTGGGCAAGCTCGGCCTCGCCGGGGCCGGCGAGCCTCGCCGTGGGCTGGGCGAGGCCACCGGCCCTCGTCGGCCGGCCGCCGGCCATGGCCGAGGCCGGCGACCGGCCAAAAGAAGAAAAAAAAAAAAAAAGGAAAAAGGAAAAATAAGAAAAAATAAAAGAAATAAAAAAATTATACAAATTTACCAAACATGTTTCTGTTTAATTTTTATTTCCGGAACAAGTTTACCAAACACGTTTTTTTGTTCAAAAATTGTTCCGGAATGTAAAACACTTTTTTCTATTTTACGTTCCCCGGAATAATTTTTAAACGAAACGCAAACAAACGCACCCTTAGTTCTTTGAGTTCGACTTTCTTCCTCGAATAGGGAATGACCTATCTACTTGTGTAGGACTGCAATCGAACGAGGAACTTTGTCTGTTTGTGTCACCTAGGCCTATCTGATTTACAATTACAGTATCATCAACCTCCGATGAGAACTCGAAGTGGTCACAGATTTTGTAAAGTGCAAACCAAATATGATGCAAAAGAAAGGCACAAACTGCTTACTAACAAATATAAGCACTTATGAGTGGAAACATTATAATTGAAAATTGTCAAAAAATACATCATACGAAGTCTTAAACGAACTTACTTTCAGTAAGATTGCAGTAAATGTATACATCTTTCTTGGCACATTTGTCAATGTAGATGGCATTTTGAGCAGTAATATGTCAACGGCGAGTTGCAGAGGAGGAAAAATCCAAGATTACTAATGGATGGACTATTAAGTGTGATGTGCTGAGGCCGCGTATCAACTAAGCAGTCCAAGTCAGGAATATGCAAGGTCCTTGAGCATCTTGCAATAGGAGAACATACTACTTGAGTCGGCATGAAATATTCAATAGAAAAGTAAAAACAAAAGAAGCCAGCAGTGGAATCAAGATTGCGAAACTACCAAAGTGACATGGAATGAGAAATCTGATGACTTTCTTCCTTTGAAAGATTGCAAGATGTTACTTCATTCTAATGACTGCAAGGTGATATGGAACAAGAAATCTGCCAATAGAACACACTCATCATTTAAGGTTGTTCTCGATTAAAGATTGCAAGATGTTACTTCCCATCCTAATGTTGCTAGCACATGATTTTGCTTCCATAGTTTTGGGACACGGCAGACCTCGAGCATCAGTCTGGTAGTCGTAAGTTGGGGTAAACATATTCATTTTTCTGGTTCTCTTGGGTCAGGATCACTCTTGCTACTTTAAAGTTCTTTGGGAGATTTCATTCACCTCATCAGCTGACTCCAATGTTATTCAACTCTTTCTTTATTCTTTACTCTTAAGGGCTTCTAATTATCTAATGCCAATCTCGTGTTTTACAAGGACCACGACTACCCTATTTGGGATGTTCAAGTTTCGATCCCAATATCTAGGTTCTGCATATTCCTTTAAGCTAACCGCTTGAATTTGTGTCCCTTCTCTTCTCATGCGATACGATTATACTACGTGTATAGTTCAAGCCCTTTCTCATGTTAAAAAGCAAAGTAGATTTGATTCTTTTTTCCCCTCCATCACTCGCCCTATTATAAATGTCATTTTGTTTTCTAGCATCCCAATCAACATTGACCGTGCCACGTAATATGGCCTGCGCTAACCGGATATCCACGACAGACTTTTCTACGCAAAATTGCCTAGATAAACTCAATTGGCAAGTATGTAAAAAGTTCATAATTGAATTGGCATCTGTATAATAAGTTTATGAATCATTTTTTGTGATTTTTCCCAACAAAGCCTTTGCCGCCACATGTCAATTCAAGCATTTTACATCTAGCTTATTATTATGAATAGACTTTCCATCCTAATTTAATACGTTTGTAGGGACAATTTCGTTAAATACTTACAATGCCATTGATAAAGTTTTTGAGTGTGATAAATTGTTTTTGCTAGGATTACAAACTCCCTCATACTTAAAACGCTCCACGCCTTTTCAAAATGAATTATACATAATGATTTTGTTTGTCTAAGTCATTGATTCTATTAAGGATTATCAAAATAAGATAGCTAAATGAATAGTGTTGGATTGATAGAGCATGCTAAATGAGGTGCATCAGAATGATGAAAGGCATGCCGTATCCCATATGCAATCCCCTATTTATATACTTGTGGAGTGAACGTAGGAAATTACATGTCTGCAGGGTAAAGGATTCTCTCACAAATGGTACGATAACCAAAGTGATAAAAGGCATTTCATTTATTTACCCTAAACACTATAGGTTATCCATTGCTTATCTTATTTAAGCCTCTCATACACTTGTGAAGTTTCTTTCATATCATCACCGAACCAACCCACACGAGGGCAGATCAGAGATAAGGTGGCATCGTAAGGTGAGAAAATGGATAGAAATTTTCTCACTCACACATGTATCAATCTTTGGATATCTTTGTTGTATATGAAAAATCACAATAATTTAAGTGTCCTAGAATGACGATGAATGATTCTATCTCTATCCTACCCACTTATATTCGTTGTAGAGCCCAATTAAATATGTAATTTCACCCCACACTAAGGCAAAGCAAGAGTCACTACTATTCAAGCAGTATGATCCGAAGTGCTGATTGAAGATGAAGACCGAGAAGTCTAATAGCAATGTTTTGTTTAAATTGTCTAGGCTTGTCCTAAAACAACAAACAAAAGTGAAAAACTAGGGGCATGAAAAGGCATTATGCCTGGTAAAAGTAAGGCCAGAGCTACCAAGCACATTGCCCATAAATATGAAAATTGGATTAAAAACTAGGGATGCGAAAAAAAAGGAGTATGCTTGATAAAAGTAAGGCCAGCGCCCTCAAACAAAAAAGTGAATTTTAGCATTTATATTCCCAAGCGAAGTTGTTGTCGTGGTATGATTAATAAAGCTTCTATGAAGATAATCTCCAACAGTGAGAAGAAAGACCGGTGACAATGTCAAGATAATCACTTACTCTCACCCTTTTACACATTTTTGAATCTCTTTGTTTCTCAACCCATGAGCCAAGCCTACGTTGCGTCTCTTTGTAAAAGTCTCTTTAAACTAGGGCATTTGAATTAATGTAGAAATTCATATGTTTATAAACAACGTTCGGGGAAGTATGAGTGAAATTATTTCTATCTCATTTCTATAGGGTTCTTGACTTATAAACTCGAACATGATCGTACGGCATTTCTTTCATAAGCCTTGACCTTGATGGTCCCCTTTGTTACGGTCCCGACAAAGACCTCTTAGATTGATAAAGTCGTACCACTCGCGAGAATATTCAAACTCTTGCCAACATGATGATAGTGAGAGAGTGTACTTCTTGTTAATCTTGCATTAATAGTTAGAATAAAATAGCATTTTCAATGAAAGTGAATGGAAACCCCTTTCAAACTGAAAGTCCCTTATTTGACATGTTTAAGATGTCCATATTTTGAATGAAGATTATTTTTCTAAATTCTCGTCAGTAGAATTTTGGTGATACAAAATTGACAAAATTGTCATATATGAACCCCATTTGAACTCATGAATTTATAACATGTAAAATCATGTATGCATATTGTATGTTGTCTATCAAGAGAGATACTTTTATAATCAGAGATATCACCAGGTAAGCATATCTCTGCCTTTATTTTGAAAAAAAAAAAAACCTTATGTTTGACCAAGTGTTTCATTACCTTTGAGTATTTGCCACTATCTAAGTGATCTGTCTTATTGACACTCAATCCGTTCGAGTTGTCATCAGAGTGTGGATACTTGTGATTATCCAAGTATTCCATCATCTTTGAGTATTTGCAACTATTCAAGTACTCTCTCTTATAGACATTCGATCTGCTCAAGTTATCCTCAAGATATGGATACTTGCGATTGCCCAAGTATCCTATTGTCTTCGAGTACTTGCCATTATCTAGGTACTCTCTCTTATCGACACTCGACATGTTCGAGTTATCCTCGGGATATGAATACTGTTGATTGTCCGAGTATCCCATTGTCTTCAAGTACCACCACTATACTAGTACTCTTTTCCACTGACACTCAACCTACCTGAGTTATCCCTAAATTGCATCTTTGCATATTTTTTGCTATCCAAGTATTCCATTGCTTTGTGTGCCTGCAACTACCCAGTTATGCTCTTTTATCACCATGATACTCAGCCTGTCAGAGTTATCCCCAAATTGCATCTTTGGATACTTGTAGCTATCCAAGTATTCTATTGTTTTGTATGCTTGTGGTTACCCAGATAAGTCTCGTGCTACATCCAAAATTCCTTATACTAGGAGATGAGAGATCTTCACCATCAGGACGTTGGAGACCTTTATGAATATTCGAAATGCGTCCTCAATATTCCATTCACCAGGACGTGGGAAACATTCACAAATCACCGAGAGGTGAGAGACCTCACTACCAAGAGATGAGAGACCTTCATGAATATCTAAAGATGTCCTCGATATTTCAATTACCAGGAGATAACAGACATTCACTATCAGAAGGTGGGAGACCTTCATAAATATCTGAGGTACGTCCTCGATATTCCATTACCGAAAATGGAAGACCTTCATGAAAATCGAGGGGTGTTCTCGATATTCCAATTACTAAGAGATGGGAGACCTTCACGAATATTCAAATTACGTTCTCGATATTCCAACTTTTTTTTACTAGGAGGTGGTAAACCTTCACAAATATTAGAGTCCGAAATCCTTTTTCACTGACGTGGCGTGCTTCTATAGTTCAAGTCAGGTAAATAATTTATTGCTTCAACAGGCAATTGAAGAATGGTTTGGGTCCTAAAAAAGCAATTTTCTGTCAAGGCAAACAAAAAAAGATTCAGGTTCTAAACAAACAACTTATTACTCCAATAGGTGACCGAAAAATGGTTCAAGTCTTGGAAAAGTAATTTCTTGTTAGGTACTAGAAAAACAATTTCTCGTCAAAGCAATTGAAGAAATGTTCGAGTCCTAGAAAAGTAATCTCTCATCAAGGCGATCGGAGGAAGATTCAAGTCTTAGACAAACAATTTGTTTTTCTAACAAGTAACCAAAGAAAAGTTTGGATCCTGAAAAAGTAGCTTTCCCAAGTCATCAGGTAAGATGATACCCTAATACTTGCCTAATTCGGGGTTCATGCCCCATATCACTCCTTCTTGATAAGTAATTACAAGTATCTTCTTATCCGTTTTAGTATGTATTATACTATATTGCCCTTTTTTTTGCATGGGACATTTGGTCCCAAATAAGATATTATCTATTACAAATGCATAGACAAAATTTAGGTATTAGTTCATCTTTAAATGCAACATTCGCAAACTTACCTTAAAAAATGGGTAGCTATTAACACTCAAATTTTGGTTAAATATTTAGAATTAAATTGTATCGAAAATTAGGAATCAGTTTAACTCTAACAAAAATGATTTTCACATCACATAGGTATCAATACTATTTGCATCAACTAAGATTTTATTTTTTATTTTATTTCAGATAAATAAAAGTTAAAATCAATTCATTTCTCATGGAGCTTGGCTTTTGCCTCAGCCCCCCTTGTTTTTTTTTTCTTTTTTCCCATGCACGAGCCTAGGCCCATTCCACCTAATCCTCTCCCCTAGCCCGGCCCTTTTCCCGCTTTCCTCCGTGTTCTTCCTCCTTCCTTCCCCGCAACGCACGTGGGCGACTCTCCCTTCTCTCCTTCTTCCCCCCTTCCCACACAACAAGAACAGCGTGCTACGGAAAAGAAGGAGCAGAGCAAGCGAAAGTAATAACTAATGGAACGCCCACCCAGCCGAAAGAGGCCGGTTGTGGCGCCGAGGACTGGCAACTAGACCACCTCCGTCGACAGACCTCCTCGGCCTATAAATAGGGCGTCAAGCGGAGGCCAAAACACACATGAAGAGACATAGAGAGGGAGGAGGGAGCGAGCTCGGAGGACTTCTCTTGAGACACATCTAGCAAGGCCTGAGAGTGAACAAATCCAAGAGAGATCTAAATTTGAGAGAGAGATTTAAGGCCAAGGAGAGGTAGATCTGGGGTTTCGGAGAGAGAGAGAGTGAGAGAGAGTGAGGGGGAGCCCGAGAGAGATCCATGAGGGGGAAGAATGGAGAACAACTCCGGTAACCGTTATGTTTAGGTCGCCGCCATGCCAAGTTGAGGGGCACCACTAGCCACCTTTTCCTTCTTTCCCTTCACAGTTGCTCTACCTCTTTTAATTCTTCATTCTGGGTGTCTTGTAGTTGCCATCGTAACTTGTTCGATTAAGGACGTTGGAGGCGAGAACGCCGGCTAAGGAGTGACGACCCAACCAAGGATCAAGCCCGTGGCTTGGGCTAAAGCCAAGATGACGCTTGAATGGGCAGTAGACTCGTCAAAGCAAGCGGTGCCGCCATCTCAGCCGACCAAGTCGTGGAAAATAGAGGGCAAAGACAGAGAAATTGGAGAGGCCAAGCTGCATCTCGGCTAACAGCAGTGGCTAGCCTAGCCAAGGGCTGGCTGAGGAAGCGCCTGAGGAGTAACGTGGCTAGGCACGGATGGGCGACGGCGTTCGTCCCATTCATTGAACCGTGATGAGCAATAGCCCGAGTCAAATCAGTGGCTGCAGAACCGAGTCGAACACAGATCACTAATCGGGCTAAGGTTTTGTTGTAATGGGCTGGATTGGGTTTAGTTTAAATTGTGGGCTACTAACTGCTTTTTTTTTAATTTCTCAGTTGGGCCTATTCTTTTTTGGGAAGGGAAGACCAAATTGGGCTTGCACATCAAGCCTAGCCCAGCTAAAGTTCCACTGACCTGGGTCATCTCACCCAAGCCGGTCCAAACTTGGGTCATCCAACCTGAGCCAGTCTAGACTCAAACCCACTTTCTCATAATATAATATTTATAAAAAAAATGCCTTAATTAAAAAAATCGAAAATATTAGAAAAATCCCAAAAATATTTTTATTCCAAAAAATAAAAATAAAAAGAGCAAAATATAGTCTTTGAGTGTTTTTTTTTTTTGTGACTCGAGAACCACCGCAGTGTAGTCGGCGTAAAGATAAACTCGCAAGAACCCATGGGACCCACCTCCCACGAGCCACAGGTGAATCTCACAATAGAAGTAAGAAGTTTCGAATCTCTTCCCTACCAGTTGAGAGGCGAGGCGCGAGCCATCTCATCCACCACAGGGTGGGTTATAGTCTTTGAGTGTTTTTCCTTAAAATGTGTGAAAATCCATAAAATAAAATTAAAAAAATCATGTTTAAATTCTTGGAAGTAGATATTAGCTTATTCCAATTTTGCTCATGGGATGCATGGATTTCTTTTTAGGAATTGAATCATAAAGCTCGTAATTTGTATAAAATGTTACACCAATGCTTTACTTGATGTTTAAGCAAGATTAAGTAATGAAAGGGTATTAGTATTTAACTAGTATAATCAAGTTCCCGATCCTAATTTTTCTGATTACACAAGAGTGAAGTATTTCTCCCGATATTTCACTTAGATTTCTAATTGACCCACTTCTAATCAATTAGTGGTAACTCCTAAATCATATTGATTTGCAAGTTAAATACTCAAACCATAAGTCATGAATTAATGGGTTTGAGAGAACCCGAACTAAACCTAACACCGAGCTAAACCTAACACTCAGTCAACCATGAGCCTTCACATGCTCCCACGCATAAGGTGGTGCTCGAAAGAGAGGTTGCGACACTCATGTATTAACATCAACTTTCCTGCACCTTTTCATTCGAATGCTTGAAAACACACACAATTTCATCTTTATGAATAATGCTAACGACTTCATCAAAAATTAATCTCTGCAAAAAGATCGCATTTATTCCGTACACTCTTCTCCATACATATATATATATACGGTAGACGTAAATGCAGAAACAAAAATATAAGAATGTAACGTATGTTTATTCATCCTTTTCCAATTCATATTCAATATGGTCCGAGGACCTGTAGTTGCATGTTGAAACAATTGCTTACATAAAAATTAATAACTGGGAATCGGCCCAGCACCAATTTTGGGTGCCGTGGGCTACCCTTGTTATTTTATGACTTAACAGATTCTCCCCACCTCCCCACCCAAAACCTCCGGGGTCCCTCATTAAAACTAATATCAATGACTATGAATCTTTAAAAGAATAACCGATGCATGTTTAATTAGCTGATGAGACTATAGATTTGGGTGTTCTTGGGGATCAAAGACCCGGTTGTGGCAGGTGGGATTGCAAGGATATGCGCAATCTATCTTCTGGAAGGGTTTTCTGTCAAAAAACCAGTCTCCAACTGCCCTTGCTATGGACTGCACAAGACATAAAATGAACAATACATGATGCATGCTGATGATTATCCTTATATATACAGATGCATAGTTAAATATACTCATCAAGCTAGAAAAATAGTTTCAAGCTTAAAGCTAGTTAAGAAGGATTATAAGGGAATGCCTTCTATTTGCGGAACTCGAGCTTTGCCCTCATTACAAATGTTCGGCACTTAAAAAGACTTTTTCTATGGAACGATGGTGAACTGATGTGCACTGCTCATAGTCATATTATTATTATTATTATTATTATTATTATTATTATTATTATTATTATTATTATTATTGGCTAGTACTCATAGTTAGATGATCCACAAAAAAAAATATGAAGTAAATGTCTCACGTCTTCGAAGGTACAAGAACAAGCATGCGGGATTGTCCTAAGGTCTCTGTTTTTATTCAATTAGAGTGTTTCAGGGCTTTCACCAGAACCTAGAAGTGTTCCCAGGCTAAAGTGGGTGCCCGGCAGGGTTTCTTACCGTCTTCGCCAGTACAGGAGAGTCGCCCCACAACCATGTCTCTTGCGTCTCAGATTGGCAGTGCGCATAACATGAGTCTATGAACAATCCTCTTGATGAGGAGCTACCCAGTCTGCCCAATGAATACATGAACTCCAACCTAAAATCTGGGAAAATGCAGCATCGACTTTGAGTTTGATGGACAGTAGTTGTTAATAACAAGCTTACAAGTACTGTTGCAGGACTTTTGAGTCGATTAGAGAGAGCAGATCTCAAGTTACCTTGCATGACTTTGAGTTGATTAGGAGAGCAGTTGTTGATATCAAGCTCGCAGCCGTGCCAGGTCCCCTGCGGGTCAGCCACTCCGGGTGCCAAAATATTCTTAATCTGGATTAAGCCAAATATATGTGCAATGAATTCCGGATGTCATAAAAAGCTAACACTTGAAATTCCTTATTTTTGTCTCTGGTGTTGGTCTCAGGATGAGATCTGCATGGATCTATTATCTGCACCAACTTGCCATTTCTTTATAATATAACACCACACTTCATTTGAAGTTGCGCAAAAATAATTTGAGGAAGAAGAAGAAAGCTTCACATGCAGATTTTTCTTGGTAACACCATAAATTTCCTTCAAAATCAGAACTTAACTGACCTGCCAAGAATCATAGGCTGCATTGAGAATGAATAGCGGTGTCCGCATCTGTCGAGCCATGTACTGAGGGAAAAAGCACTGCAATGTTTGTTCGGGAGCGTTAATTATTGTATGTCAGCATCGACGTCATTTGTTGAGGTAAAAATTAGGTGAACTGATGCTTACCAATCCTGGGCTATATATCGAAGTGCAGGATCGTGGCAAATGCTTGGCCGATCCCTGCTCAAACCATTGTATGTGAGAAACGGAAGTACTAACCAAGAAATTAACAAGAAAACGGGGTTATGGTGGAGAGAGCACATGTGTTGCAACAACTTGATTGTAGTAGGATTTAATGTGAAGCGCCCCGGAAACATCCTTCCTGACAAAATTGAAGCCCCTTTTAGATTTCTTGCGACAGTAATAAACCACCCTGGAAAATCATCCAGTGATGGTAATAAACTGCCCTGAAAAATAATCTGGTTAGGCGCAGTCAATCGGACACATATGCATGAGCTTACGCATTTACGAAAAAACCAGCATCTGAGAGGCACTTCACTTTAGCTCCCATCGGTAGGAGAGCTCGGAAGCTGTCACAGTGTATTATGGTAGTCAATCCACCAGCTGAACAGCCAGAAAGAATAGCCTGTCAAAGAGTTTCCGGTACCCTCACAAATGATGATGATGAGAAAAGACAACAAAAATTATGAGTTGCAAGATCATTGCCGGCATACATTTTCCGCTTTTGCCATCCCTATAGATAGCAGATCCTCCATCACAGCTAGCCAAACCCTTGCTCCTCTGAAGTGCAGGTTTGTTGCCTAACCAAATGTTGGCACATATTGAGATCTCCCAAAGGAAAAGTACTATCAAAGTTGAAGAATAAGAGATCTGAAAGTTTGGTTCTGCTTCCTATTTACTCGAAAAGCTGCATAAATATTGAAACTCACTGGGTTTACAGCTTCGATATCTCCGGTAAATGATGCCCCGTCACAGTATCGGACTTTGATTCTGTTCCAATTGTAAAAGTCTGGATCGGAACAGATTTCAGTTATTCTCGGAGGTAATGCATTTCATGCAGACTGCTTCAAGACTCAAACTTTCCAAGAGGAACTACGATGGGGTACCAGGATTGTATCTTCGTTTGTTGCTGAGTATCCCAGAGAATGGTATTTCCTTGGCCATCTGCTTGGATGAACCTAGCCGGGTATTCTTGCGAGCGAGACAGGTTGTGACATTGTTACACCATCCGCCACCCTTTAATGAACGGAAAAAAAAAGGGTAAGCAAAAGAAGACGGAATATCACGACGAAAGGAGCAGACCTAGTCACCAAGGCAAGAATTAAGTGGGTTCTGCTAGACATCAGGTTGCCCTGATCACTAAATTTTAACCTATTTGATTAAAAGGAAACAGAGACTGGATCGCAATTTCTGATCTTTAAAAAACTCCGGTAGTTTCGTTTCCACATGCCCATTGAGGAAAAGCAGGCCTAGCGCAAACATAAAAAACAGGTGACGGGACAAACTTAAAACATTTTCATCATCACTTCATATCTATCGAGCATTTTCGATTTCAAGCACAATGGGGACAAACCTCGATGTGGACCAACCAATTGTTGATGCCGGCACCGAACCCCCTATCGAAATGATAAGCTGGTGGACTCCCGTCCAGACAAACTACATCGCAAGAATACCGATACAAGCACATAAAAAGAAACGTGAAGGCCTCGAACATGCAATGAGGCAATCATTTTTTGCCCCCAAACAATCAAAATCCCTTACCAGCTCCTCTGGCTACGAAGTTGTTTCGGACGTAAGTAATTCTTACAGGGACTCCTCGCGCTTGGAGCAATGCCACAAGAAATACCAAAGAACACAGCCACAGCCTCGATCTCGCTGCGGCCATCCTGCACATCGTCGAGAAGAACCGCACCAGACGACCAAAAGTTAATCACATTGCGGGTACCACTGGTAGCATTACATTACTAGCCACTAAACTCTCACTAACCACACTCACCAAGATCCTCAAGAAACGCAACATTCCCCAGTCAAACCGCGATGAACGAATCCCAAAACGTTACTAAAAAGACAGCTTTCTCGATTCCTATGAAGCCCATCAACGCATATGAACCAAGAAAAGACGCAAGAAAAACCACAAACTCAGTCCCCAATAAATGTTTCTGCAGAGAATTAACGACAGCGATCTGCTTGTCGGCGTCCCTCTGGCCCGCAGCGCACGGGATGCATTGGAGAAATCAAGACGAGCAATGAAACGTACCTCTTAAGCCGGGACGAACTGTATGAAGTAGGTACCCAACAAAAGGACCGAGCTTGAGTATATCTGAACGGAAATGGCGAGTTCTACGCTCGACCCAGTTCGCCTAACTGCTCTCTGAGGAGTAGGAGCACGTAAAGGTCGGACATTTTATAACGGCGATTGGTGATCGGTGGGTGGGTGGTGGTGGTGGTGGTGGGGACAGGGAGCCCGAGCCGAAAAGCGAACGAAGTGGGAGCGAAAGAAAAGATTCTCGAATCGGAGGGAGGCTGCGGGAAAAAGCGCCTTTTTCGTATGTGCCGCGAAAAACAAATGTTGTTTTCTTCATTTACCTCGCGATCTCACGTTTTCCTTTTCTTTTCTTTTCTTTTCTTTATTTCTGTTTTGGGATTTGGAACCGACACTTATTTTTTGGTTCCTTTTTCGGTTTTGGGTGATTTTATATTCTATGAAGGTCGTGTCAGGGGTATATCGGGTCGACCCGACCCGTGTCGTGGGAAGGACCGGATCTCGTCGGTTCACGAGCTGCTTTTGGCCCCTGCTCGGCACGCAAATCGACTCGAGGTGTGTCTGAACGGAGATTCTGAACCTGCACCTGGGCCAATTGTCGGACGTCGACGTGATCGTAACCGTCGAAACTTTTCTGGAATCTCGAAAATATCATGAGAAAAGAATAGCAAAAGTAGCAGTATAGTCATAATTGTGGACATGGAAAAGCTAAGTTGCACTAAGGTTTTCAATCAATCAGTTTACCAAATCTAGCGAGGGGCCCCCACCAGTACCTACCTTCACCCAAGTGAGGCTAGCCCCTGAGCCCCTGCTCGCCATGGCTCACGGCCAGTGGCTAGTGATCGGCCCTTAGCAGAAAAAAGAAAAAAAATTATTTTAAAAAAATGTGGATTACGACGTAAGTTACGTTACATAAGACAGGTGACGTCCAAATCCATAACTTTTTTTCTAAATTGACTAAATGACCATAATTAACAAAATATGAAAATATTTATGATTAAATTAACACAATTAAAAATTTTAAATCTGAATTAGCATAAATCTAATAGGTATAGAAACTTTTTGGCATTTTTTTCCATTAATTATGCTTTAGCTTCAATAGAGCATTTGATGTACTTTGAACAAATTAAAAGTTGAAATGGCCAAAAGTCAGGTTTCAAGAAGCAAGTAAAAGTTCTTTAGCATTCGAATTAGATTGAGATTGGTTTTGCAAAATGCACTTTTCAAAAGATTTTTTTTGTATGTTTTTTAATAAGTGATACGTTGAAAACAAGCTCAGAGAGAATCAGCAAGATAAGCTCATAAGTATAAGGAAAAAAAAAACTAATAACTCTTACTGTTAATGTTGCAATTGATAATTCTACTTTAACTCGAATCAAGACTCATCATTGGAGGAATACGACTTGAGGCTTATCTCGAGTATTATCCGATATATAAAGAGAAAGCTTATCTAGTATGGCTTCTGAGCCACACTTCTGCATGGTCATCAGCTTGATCTTCAAAGGGGAAGGTGCCAAAAAGGCCATCACCATGAGCCTGCTTTTAGCTCAAAATCTCAAAGCAGCTATTTACGACTCGGCATTGAAGGGATATGACATGAGGCTTATCCCGTTTTCTCACGTCGCTCTTGAGCCACATCATTTCATGATCATTTTTGGTCCTCAAAAAAGCAAGGTTCCAAACAGAGAACAGGTTCTCGTGGATTGAATACATTCCTTACACGGCAGTTGAATTGACAAAGTGACAATGATTCCAAAATGGTCCATTGAGTTTGGCCTCTTAGTTCAAGAAATGGGAGGTTTTACAATACATTGGATGATTTGGAGTGTTGTTTTGACACTTTAAGGACATACCTGATCATGAGTTCGACGGCCTAGAATGGTAGCTAGGACATGGCATTTAGCTATAAAGCTCGATCTGCCTCAATTCAGATATGTTGAGTCAAATCCAAACTTCTAGGCCACAAGTTAGGCTCGATACCAATTGGTTTGTTGCTCACCTCGATTCCATAACTAATTACAACCATTTGTTACACCACGCATAAAAATGAAAATCATGGGACAAAAGACATATTGTGAGAGGGCTCAGGAAATCTTCCATGAAGATTATGTTCTCGGCATTCTCAAATTTCTAGAAATGGCCTTTGACCATGCGTGATTGCGACTCGATCCTTCAAGTTCTTCCCTCTCCAATTTGTACAGAAGTCCGATTCAGTTGCTCCCCTCCCAACACATTTTTCAGCAAAGCAAAACTACATTTTTACAGGAGAAAAACTTCCCTACTTGTGATGGTTAAAAGCGATCCATCTAGACCAATTATACCAAAAATAGTGCACATGACGGACCGTTAGTAAACCTCCACGGCGGTGGATTAGATGATGAACGCTACCTCTTATCACAAGCATATATTCGAGGTCGCGATTTCGACAATTGTTGGCCACTCACCGTAATCTGCGGTGATAAGAGTTGGGTGGAATCAAAGCGCCCACCAATTTAAATGCTCATAAATGAAAAGCGTGATCGAATTGAGACCACCATCGATTAATTGGAATGCGATTGCGATGTGGATATAAGCAAAGGCATAATTGCATGAAGCTTGGACGTACGTGAGTAGTGGGCTCGCCAAAATGAAGTCGATGGGATGTTGCCTTGGCGATGTAATAGATGAGTTAGATGAGTTAGAACGGTCTATTGAACTTATATTGAAGATAAGATGAATTTCTACGCAACAATACATAAGATAAGGAACTCTACGTATTAGAATCTCTTCCTAGATCGTGCCATTGGAGTAATGATCGATCATAGACGGACAAAAAGTAAATTATTTTACCTTTGAGGACGAGTTTTGTCTCGTTGCTATTGACATGATGAGCTCCAGAGGAGGGGCCTCCTCCAGATCTTGGCATTCACCGCCAAGATCCCTATGGTAATCGCCAGATCTTAGTGGCAATGCGCAAATTTTGCCGACAGCCGTGAACAGGGATAGGTACTACTAGCTTAGAGGGTAAGAAAAGGAGAATTTGCAATTCCAAACTCTAAGAGGGTAAAACATAGAGATTTCATATTACGATTAATAGGATATATCATATGTTGTACAAAATTTTCAATGTTACCAAGCATTTAGGGATTAGAGAAATTGATGGGTCAACCCTCTTGTCATCTATGGTCGTTTCCTGAGACTCTTGGGGGCAATGTGGTGAGAAAAACGAAGAAGTTTTAAAAGTAAAGTTAATTTTATTAAATTTGTAAATATAGCTTTAATACAAGAATAAATCGAATGTTGACCCGTCCATGGTAGAGGCGGCGCTGATCCGGAGGCGGCAACGGCAGCAATGGTGGCTATGACGATACGGTGAAGGCAGCTCTACGGGGGAGATGGAAGAATCTTGGCACAAGAAGGTAGAGAGAGAGAGAGAGAGAGAGGTTAGGGTTTTGTGGTGTGCGGATGATAAATGTTATTAATGTGTTATACGAACCACCAACCAGAGCTCGGCTACAGCATTAATGCGGGAGCCCAGACAATAATAATACCTAAACCTTGTCCAAATTCAAAAGCGCATAGCAGTAGCATGGTATGGTCCAGCGGCATGAGCAATCCCTTTTCTTTTTCTTTCTCAAAAGCGTTAAGAACAGCTAAAAGTAATTATGATTTGGTAATGAGAGGAGACTTTTTTGGCTAACAAGAGCAGCCCCCACCTTAGTTTTGTCACCATCGTTCTGAGGTGAGTAATCTCTCATCACTGACCCGGCTGGTATGAAAGACATGTTCGCACCCGAAAGCCTAATTCCCAAAATTCGAGACCCACCTCACCATCTCCTAACCTAACGAACCGACAGCGACGGTGCTCCAACATGATGGCACGTGACTAGAACTCCCGAATGTTTCCCTCTTGTAATTGCATCAGATTTGCCCCTGATTAATATAGTCGAGGGTGACAAAGCAACTTCAAACGAATCACGAGATTTTGCTCTTTTCAGTTTATATTATCCTATGAAGGTTGCTACTTTCCTTCAGCCGCTAAAGAAGTTCGACGTTTCACAGAGTTTTCAGGCCACGGCAAAACTTAGAAGCTCGATAAGCACATGAGAGCGTAGGCTCTTTCTACCCGTATCAATGGTATCACGGTAGAAAGGAGAAAATACTCCAAGCAACTTTTGTTACAAGGAATCACATGTGAATTCATTGATTGATTTGCATGTAACACTTGTGACACTGTTAGGAATGTCATGACCATATCCACACGGAAGTTAGGTATGGTCGAGCGTTGCTTTAAGCTGTAAAGTTCCAATGTGCCAAGACATGCAAAGATAATTAAGTCCAAGTGGAAAAATCGCTTTGATCCTGTGTCCTCGTAATGCAAAAGAAACCTCTTTCAATGCGCATATGAGTGGAAAGTATAAGAGAAACACAGGAGAAATCGAGAGAAATTTGTGAGATAATTGCCGAGTTCCATTAAAATTTGAGATGATAAATTAAGGCATGATTTAACAAATCTACTTCCACCAAGCCACCGCGATTACAGAATTGGATAATCTTTTGCAATCCCACCAACCAGGATTTCCTCGGTTTGCTGACCATAGGAGAAGCATAAAAGATATAATCAAGAATAAGGCTATTTGTGTTTTAGGTACTCATTATCAATTCCGTGCCAATTACTTACGAGACATTACCATAAAGCATGTCGATAGATACACAAAATTACCCTGCCCATGAACAAATCCCAATGAAATTTTGGGGTCTATAGCCAGTATACACACCGTCGTAGGAGGAAGCACTTTCCAAAAACAAGGTCCAAAACATTTTCCACACATTCTCGATTTCGAAGGGGGTCACCACAAGGCATGCTAAGTTCTATGATTGTCAATCAAGCTATGATGAGAAAAAGCCCCGCTTAAGAGAGGTATCCAGGAAAATAGATTAATCTCTTGATGGAATAGAGCCTCCGTAACATGGTTCTCTCCACATAAATTTGGTTCCAGCTCTGTCATTCATAAATTTTGGTAATTGAAAACCAAGAAGAGTGTACAAAAGATAGTTCATCTTTTCATTTAAATTTTTATTCGCCAACCTCTTGTTTATGCTTCTTTTCAATTACCTGGAGCCAAAAGTTTCCCTCAACCGAGCATGGGTGATCCAAAAGGTTGATCAAAGCAATGCAAGCCAGATCAACAGACTTTGTCGCAAACAAGTTCAAATTCAGCACCAATTGGCAAATGATCACTCGGATGGTAGTAGTTTGGCAGCCCACCAACCACCTCCTCCGAGTCTGATCCAGGAAGCTCCAGGAAACCGACGGGCTTGATGTCTGAGGAAGGGCCAAAGAATATATAATCCAGGGTACCGGTGAAGTCGGGAGTGCAATTGGTGAATGATGGCTCTCCTCTAGTAGAAGCATAAACACTTCGCAGAGGAATAGGACGCTCCTCTGAACATTCTATTTCTGGTGTTGTCGACAAAAGGTCACCCGACACAAGGCACTGATAAACCTGAAAGAACAAAGTACATCGAAAAAGTATTTTAAGTTAATCTCAATGCACACTGAATCGGAAAAAAGCAATGGTGAGCACGCAAACTAGTAGACTAGTCTGAGTAGCTTGGCTTCTTGTACCAAGAATTGTAAGCCTAAAAAGGCTTATTGGAGCTGGAAGTAGTTAAAAATGAGTTTAGTAGAATTGTCAGAAACAGAAAAGTATGTTCTATCTAGAACGCTAGGGAAAAGAAAACGACGAATATTAGCTTGGTTTGGTTAGGACCGTTGAATTGTGAAAGCCACTAAAAATATTGGTAAGGACAGTAAATGCACTCAACCTTCGCAGGTTATCGACTTTAACTAGGGATATCCATCCACCAAATAAATAAACACAAGACATGCATCACAAAGAACATTTATCTCCAAAAGCCACAAGAGAAAGATAATGATACAATCAACCCAGAAAATAGAAATGAACCTTGTCTCCTGGAGTTGAATTGAAGTCACCAGCCACAATAACAGACGGAGTGCAGTCAAACTTCTCTGAAACCAGATCCCTGAATTGGGCTAGCCGCGATAAAAGATAATTGGCTTGAGCAAGCTTAACATCAGCCCATTCATGATCCCTGAACTCACAAATCTCAGTATTCTCTACAAATTGAATTAGTCATTAAAAGCGGATACCATAGATGATAGCAGAATAATAATTTACCAATAATTGTGGGTATTTGCCACAACAATAAGATGGCGAGACAGATCCTTGAGTCTAAATGCAGCTAAAATTCCAACACAATTACGTTTCAATCTTACACGAGGATCATTGGGATCTCCGCGGTTCTTAGGAGCATTTGTGGAAGCTGAAATGAAAAAACTTGACATTAGTTTATAAATAGAAGATTCTTGTGAGAATTTCTTCTCAAAGCAGGCTACAAAGATTGTTCAGGTTATAGGAAATTGCTACATAGACCAAAGAAATGGAAAACATCTACATACAAAATGGCACGCATGCACCATTGCCCCTGATCTTAGCTTGAAGAGACAAAACTACGATGAATATGGTAGTCCTAAGGCCATTGAATCAAAGGAAGTTCTGTACAAACAGCAACACCTTTTTCTGCTGATGGAATAAAATGTTAGATGCATCCAGAAAAAGCAAGTGGAATTGGTGAACTCTTATGCAAAGAAAAATTCTCAAAAACAGCAGCCCAATGTACCTAAAGATCACACCAAATGCCATGGCATAAGGATAAGTTATCCTTCTCCTCTTTCTTTAAAGGACAATGTATTTCCTACTGCAGAAAAATGTTTAAAAATGGCTGCCCAAACCCTGATGAAATCCTAACTAATGGCTTTTAAATGAGTTTCTGATTTCTAGGGCCAAAGTGAAAATCAAGTCACCACCCTTTAGAAAATCATCATGAGAAAGTTATGTTATGTCCACCACAATGCTGCCACCTTAATTTATTGTCCATCATGTTATTTCACAATTTAATGACTGCTTTGCCTGTGAAGCAAAAAGACCAAAGCAGCCAAAGTACATTCTCAGGCACTTTGTAAACTACTCGTAACCAGCTCTTCTGGTCTGTAAGGCCAACACAAAAATGAACCTCGCATTTTTAAGAGGATAGGATTAAAGATTCCACACCGTGTTTTACAGCCTTATATTCGTATTGAATACAAACTAATTCTTTATGGGTACAAATCGCAACTTTTCAATATAAAACAGGTCCCAATTAGGACTAAAAAAAGGCATACAAATTAAAAGAAATCAAAGCTGCTTCATAATCCATGAACGGTTGATCTCCTCTTCTGGATTTTAACTCCTGTATATCCAAGCGATCATGTCTCGCTCAGCTATCCCTAGTTGGATGCATCTGGCTTATTAGGCCATACATTAGAATCAGCATTGCATAATTGACTTCAAAAGTACCATAAGCCTTAAGCTCACTTTGATACGCTCTGTTAAGGAAAATATTAAAGCATACTAGGCAATGGTAAATAATGCTTCTTCTCATAACCCCAGCAACAGCTTGATTGTTCTAATATGTGTCCATTACCAACCAATGACTTGTGGAGTTAGCTACCAGAAAATTAGCCGATGATGAAAACGTAAGAAGATGAACAACCTAACATAATAAAAGGGGCAAAATAGTTTACCAGGATTTGTATGAATATTTCCGTTTCCTTCAGATTGCTCAAAAGAATCCTTATAAGCACTTCCATCCTCATTATCTTGAATTGAGTTCACAAGATCATTGTAGTCTATCTTCTCCTCCAAAACTAACTCAGCCCTTCATGAAATAGCAACTAAGAGAAGTCAGATTCAGATCTAGACTAAAGGACAATTCACCATCATCACTCAACACTTGAGATAACCTCCCCATCCAATTAGTGAAAAGATGGCAATAAAAAAACATATTTGTGACGGCCTACACAGGAAAGTTGCACAGAGTCATATCCTTTCACAATGCCTTTTTCTTTTTCCTTCTTTTTGTAAATAAACAATTTTATTAGTTCTTTATACAATAAAATTACGAAGATAAGACGAGTTTGAGCAACAAAGAAGATGAGCGAAACAAAACCAAATAACCTCAATGAATTATTCAAGAGATCGGGTCAACTCTTTAACATCTCATCAATTTCACAGTAATCATTTAACGGGAATATCACTTCAAGGACTGTCATTTTACAATTGAATAGGAAGAAAATCACTTCAATGTAAACTATGATACAGCCCCTAAAAAATCAACTTCCAACACAGACGACATATATAGTCAAGAAGAAAATGAAGCATAAATAGGTTACAGGACTGAAGATTCAGATAAAGCAAGGTTTCTATAACTTTCAGTAAAATGCTGCCCTACTGTATAAGAAACCAGCTACATGTTATGCCAATGGATAATGTTATTAACGAATACATTCTCTTGCAAAAATAAATATTACAACAAAGATCCCTTTTCCATTCCCACCAGAACTTTTTAAAGGTGTGGCACCAGAAAAACTTTGAGAGCAAAGACCAAGTCAAACAACACAAATGCACTTAGCCAAGCCATGCAAGTAACATCTGAGAATTTGATCGAGCATCATTTTAACATCCATTTAATTCGACAAAAACTCAGATTTTTCGATTAATCGTACTGTTAAAATATGCAATAAAAATTTGTCGCGCATGCACCATTCTATGATCATATACTAGAACAAACAAATGAGAGCCAAACTACCTGTCTTGCTTATAAAAAATGCCAGAACCATCACGTTTCTGTCCACTTCTCTGAATATATAGACTGGAGTAACCGAGAATTTCCATATTGCCTTTGTAAAATCCATCGTATTCATCCACTTCCTGGTGAAGATTGGATTGTCAACTATGCCACAGAATATCAGGTAAGAATCACATAAGAGAGCACAACGAATGTAAAAAGACTAAATCAGCAGAACATGAAAATAGCATAACCAACTAGAAGGAAAAGTAATTTCGAGACCTGTAGGCAAAGAAAGTCAGCGCCAAGGTTTTTAAGAACGGTTAAAATTGCCTTAGAACGAGCTTTCCACCTGCAAAGGCATTCAGCTGAACATGACTTGAGCTAATAATGTCTATATGCCACTAATAGACTTAGCTATATCCTTTTTTCAAGTACTTCATGATCTCCTCCCTCATTTTAGGGTAGGTGGCGAGAATAGGAAGGGAGGAGATGACTGAAATTCACATGAGGAGACTTCAGGGAGACAGAAAACTACAGCAGCCTTTACAACACATCTAAACCAGGCAATGCGATCCAAAGTATCAAACTTTCTAATGTGCTTAACACAAAAGTTCAGAGTAAATGATGTGACTACTTCCAGATTGTGAATCGTACGAGGTGGAGTCATATTAGCGAAGAAAGAAACATTCTAAACACTTACAAGCTTCTGCATCAAGGAGCGATAGTTTCATTAAAACTGCTGTAACCTAATGCTGATTGACAACAAATCTTCCAGGGGTAGAAAACCAGAACACTAATACCTAGCCATCCCTTCACAATGACTGAAAAACGACACTTCCACAAAGAGAGAATCGCGTTTAGAAAGATTACCTGAGACAAGGCGATGGAGAGTGTGGAAAATAAGAACTTTTCACATACACCTAAGGCCAAAAATTGAACCGCAAAGGTGGATTACGAGAAGAAATCAAATTGCTCCTACATTAAAGGACTAATAAAAGACAGTTTTCAGCGTAGTGATTTTAAAAAAAGGAATGCATCAAAATACTAAACCATGAGAATACGTGTTGAGAGCTTCCTCTATATGCAGCCTATTCTATAGAGTTGCCAAAATAACCCAAGTGAGAGTGAATGCAGCTACAACTTAAAGAAAAAATGGAAGATTAACTGAGACTACACAAGGAGTCAGTCGTTACCATCATAGATGGTTTAAGGCTTAGCATACCTGAGCCAATACATTATACGATACAAGGCGGAACCTCAAACCTGAAAAAGGCAGAAACTGAGATGAGAGCAAATTTCCAACTTCCAATATTCATATGTTACAAACAAAAGCATCCATCTTTTTCATCGTCAATTCCTTTCAAAAGTCAACAAATTTCAGCAAAAACTAAACCGCAATAAGCTTAAAAAAAAAAAAGAATGCCTGTCGACGGAGTATAATAAGCAAGCACGCACGCCATCTTTCATGCTTTTACTCAAACTAGCTTCAAATTCCAGCTCAGAGCACAAAATCTCTCGCAAAACTTCAACTTAGAACACTCCTCACGGGGAAATCGCCGATTCATCACAATACTCAATCAGCCTCCAACACAGCTCGAAACACAAATCGCAACAAGACGCCAATTACACGCTCCTCTCTCACCAAAGCAGCAGCAGCAGCAGCAGCAAAATGGCCGAAATTCACGAGCTACGCATACGCACCGTCAGGTTTGCTCCTGGAGTGAATATTGGCGCCATCGACCGGCACGAACTTCGGAGAGACCGGCGAAGGTTTGGCGCTCATCTTGCGGGAGCGGATTCTGCGGGCGCGAAACGCGAGACTCGTGACCGAATTCGTCTGAAAAGCGAAGGTTGCTCGCGTGTCGGAAGATGATGATTTACCTGGCGAAGGCGGAGGGAAGAGAGAGACGCGGATTCACGGCGATGGCGATTCTCTGCATCGAGCGGACACTCGAAGGCGGCGGCGATGCCGGCGGAGGTTTTCCCGGATCGGAGAGTGGCGGCGACGAGACTGGGCTCGCGCGTCGCAGGCTGAGGCGTCGACAGCGGCTGACGCAACCTAACGACGGTTCAAAGCTCAAACCGTCGTAATAAGTTGAACCGAACCGAACCGGTATTCTTTCTCCCGCTTCGGGTCACCTCACGAGGACTACCGACTTTCTTTCTATGGTCAATAGTCGACTCAATACCACTGAAAGAGACCGAGACAAGTACACTTCTAATAAAATTATCCTAAATTAATTTTTAAATCACCAGAAACTCTCAAATTAATACCTCAAATCTACCGGAACTAATTTTGGATCACAAAACTTGACACATTTACTTTTCATTAACTTTTATCGAATTTTATCATGAATTTGCTGAAGTGGAAGACACATTGACTTCACTTCACTCAGAAAGTCATAACCCTCTCTCTTTGTTTCTTCAATTAACCTTGACTTGAAAACAAATCGGGATCATTCTCTCTTTCCCCCTTTGAGCACTCTAATCCTTCTTCTTTGTCTTCATCGAGCACGCTCCTTCATCATCACCTTCACCTTTGTGATTAGACATTGGAACTCATCCGAGCACTCTTTTATCTTTAATAATCTTCTCAACAGTCATGGATTACCATATGGAATTGCCATGTCAACTAAGCTAATGTTATGTATTATCCAACTTAACAATTTTATGGTAAAATTTGACAGAAACAAACAAAAGGTAAATATGTCACACATGTATCAGTTTAAGGCTTTTTGTGATATTAATCATTCTTTATAATTACTCATTAGCCCTCATGAACGCGCAAGGTGTATGCAATTGCTTTTGCATCTTTTTTTTCCCCATCAATCTATATTATCTTTTGAATCTATAATGTCTTTGTTGTTACTTTACTATTATACCCTCGTAATAATCTAAAGCTAATCCTAGCAAATTGAAGTGATTAAGGGATCATGTGAACTTTTGCAATTTATAGTTACCGTGCCATTGTATTCAAGCAGCTGAGGTTAAGAAAATTTAGGAGATTGAGAAAATTATCTCGCTTAATTAAAATCATGAAAATGTAAAATGCCTATACTCAACCAATTTTTATACCGTCATATTTAGTTCTATTTATTTATTTCAATTTATGTTCATCTCTCACTTAAACTTCTCCTCATGATTAGAGAGGTGCACGGTTCCAAGTTGCACCTTTGGATCAAGCTAAAATCATAGCCTAGGCCCACCCATGAGAGATGCAAATGAAAAATTGAGAGCTCGAAACTTGGACCGGCCTGGCCTGAATCAGCCAGAAAATGTCCCGTTCCATCTATGGGCGGTTTTGTATGTCTGTGTTTTAGGCCGGGCTAGAATTTCGGGCTTCCAAGTGGCCCAGCCCAGTTCGAAATATTTGATAGTTCAGTTGCAATAAAATAGACATAAAAACGATTAATATCCTTTAATTTCGAGCTGAAAAAAATACTTCATTTTTCAATTGAATTTATTAGTTGCATAAAAAGAAGCGTGAATTTGAAAGAGTTGCCCGAAACACGTCGAAATATAATTTCTAACGTGGAAAATGGCCTTTAGCATTCGCCCCTGAGGCGAAAGGCTCACAATGAGCATTCATATTTTTGTACTTCATGGACTCGTGACTACATTTGAATCAAAAGTTATGCGCCGTCAAATTTGGACTGTGGGTTTTTTTTTTTTTTTTGGCTTGAATCTGACACTTTTAAGGAAACTTTATGTTGATCATTTTTTTCTTTTGGTCAATAAGTTGATCATTTAATAGGTGTATATTAGCTTTAGCTAAAATCATAGCCTAGGCCCAGGGGCGAAAAAATGTTGGTTTAAGTCATTTTCTCATTTCTGGCAAACCTAAAACTGTCTCGAACTTTCTCTCTTGGTTGTATCTGTTACGACTGGCCATTGTCGACTGAACTTTTCAGCACTAATTACCTGTCTTCTCTCTCTCTATCTCTCTCTCTCTCCCCCCGTCAACAAACGAATGATGTAATTTTCGTTTTGTCAAACCAACTCGGAAGTTCCTCAACGGTGCTATGTGGATGCACAACCTTGCCTTTCGAAACTAGAATATTTTCTTGGAACAATAATTTCTTCCTTCTTCAATTTACTATATTGTCTTGTCGCATTGTTCGTCCAATCAACAGTCACAAAAGCTCTAGTTCCTTCCTTTGCAAAGTGTCTAGAATCAAGTACTAGTTAGATGTGTCGATTCTAAACATTGTGCGTAACGCGTGTCTAACTAGAAAAAAGCAAGCTCCCGATAAGGCCTTCTAATAGTAGTTCGGTAACTCGGTCTTTAACTTGAAACGTGTCAATGCCTACACGCCATATCCCCTTAATTGAAGAGAAAGTTTTATTCCCTCACCCTGAAAACACCCCCAAATTTTATATCACAAAAGAAGCAGTTTTAAGACATACTCACATCCAATCAACAATCACGAAAGCTCTAGTTTCTCCCCCAACAATAATGCTATTCACAATGCATTGTGGACTTGTCGTGGTGGAAAAACTGAACCTCCTATTTTGTATTATGTATGGTGGAAGCTTACTCAGTACCAATCATGCACTCGTACGAGCGTCCTAGTGAAGTCGATCTGACGTTCTGTGCATGTAACCGGGGACAAGAATGCTCCAGCTCAAGCGCAAGCTCTCATTTCATATGTCGAGTCACTGTCGCGACTAAACTGCTACAAGTACCGAGTAATTTTCAACTATTGTTTCATTATCATTCTACAGATCTTCGCATTGGGCGGAGGTTATGCTTTCTGTTACACGGACAATAGAAGCAAAAGCTATCGAAAATTTTATCTACTTTGCGCGTAATAGCCAATACCTCGAAAGAAGTTAAAGTGATGCCAAGATCACAGGATGTGATGAATTTGGATAGAAAGATCTGTACCCTAAACTTAGATGAAGGAGATTACGGCGTGTGCATGTGAGATAAACACAATGCATGCACACTATAGCTTGCTCAACATCTTACACATCCCATGATCCATTCTGAGTACTTGTAGCGATGCCTAATCTTCATAACCTATGAAAATCGAAGTTTCTCACTCTTCATCTGCATCGCTGTTTCAGATAAGATTTACTGTGCATATACATACTTGTTTTATTTAGCTACACGGGTAGGGTAGCTCTTTTTTAAACACAAGTTATTCTCCATTACTGTCGATACGGGCAGTCCCAGGAATTAACCAACTTTCAAAATCATCGGTAAAGACTACAATAATCTGGGTAGCAATAAGGGTCTCGTAGATATTCAGGGAGAGACACTTGGGGGAGGGGTCACTGGGATTGAGAAGTAAGGATCAACCAAAGACACAGCTCCATCATTCTTCACCACCAAGGAGTCCTCAAAGGCATCACAGCAAAACTCGTTGTAGAAAGCCTTGGCCTTCATCAAGATGGACCTTATGGACGACCCCAAGTGCCAAAACCCTAGTAGCCTGGGGGGATCCCGAGCTCGACGGCGCCAGCTCTGACACTTCTTCTCCCCGAAAGCCGTGTCGCCATGCAACTCCGTGCATTCGATGCGGTAATGATCATGACCTGCGTCTTTCTCCGAGCAGTGGCGAACTTTACTTCGCTTGATGGGTTTGTTCTGGCCACATGATGAGAGTGATTTTGGTTCGTGGAGCTTGGCGAGAGTGGAAAGTTGAGTGGCCATGGAAGATGGAGAGTGAAGTGCTTTTATGCGATGTTATTAAAGTTTTATCGTTGCCAGAGGACTTTTGAAACCTGGAACTTTTTGGACCTTGTTCTAGGGTTTATATAGTGGGAGAGAATTTTGAGATGATGTATTCGAGATTTTTTTTTTTTTTTGCTCATGCTACCTGAGCACGTGAAGTGTAGGGACAGATTTTTGTATTGTCATTTTCCAATGATTATATGTGATGCCTAGCTAAGGCCTAGTCCTTCTATTGGTAAAAACTATTTTAGAGAATTTCTATTTCGTTAAATCGACAACAGGTATTTCGTGGCTGGGTTATATTATAAGTATCTAGATCTTCATTGAATCAACGGAAAAGATTGGGAAAAAAAAAATTGTTAGTCAATTCATCAATTTTGGTACGATCACTATAATTAGAAATACATTTATATTTCTAAGTAGTACATTTCATCATGATAATGAACTACGACCCCGTTTACTTTTACTATTGTAAAATTCTGTGTAGTTGAGAAATTTTGGCTTTTTTGAATTGTGGTATAAACCACAAACTGATAGTGAAGGAAACCTAATATCTAAAATAGAAGACGTCAAGTGTCGGGGTACTACGAATTCTATTCTTACCGCGTCTATCTTTTGAAAGCCCTCAAAATGATCATCTTAACATACGAATTAGGTATTGAATTTGTTAATCTCTGCGTCATGTTGATTCTTTTTCAATTTGATGATCATCCCATCACATAAATAGATAGTATGGGTGTTTTCATACATAAAAGTTATGCCACTGAAATATAGATAAAAGAGAGGAAAACAAAAGGCTAGGGCAGCACAGGTAAAGTACTTTTATGGCGACCCAATTACTCCACTAGCATAAAAGGCGACCAAATTTTTTATAATCGATATGGTAGATGATCAATAAAAAATAAGATACGCCCACTCATTGCACGCACCAGGATGAGATTTATAGCAAGCATACAATGTGGATTGATCAGCCAGAGTCTGTCAATATTATCGTATGGTGTGGTCTTCATTGAAAATACTATCGCCCATGGAAGACTGACCGCCCTTTAAATGTGATTTCAGCGGCTCATAATCACAACCTAAAAGCTGATTAGAAGGTGTAGTAGCACCTGAATGCGCTTGACTAGAAATCTAACAAAACTACTAACAAATCAGGAAGGTTTCCCTGTTACTGCCACAACAGTTACGGAAGTAATAACCAATAGGAACCCTAGCACTACTTCAACAATTTTGTGATAGATATTCTTTGTAAACGTGTGAAATCTAGAATATTCATATACAGAAGGGTAAAAGAAGACAGTCGTTTGCCTTTTGGCAATAAAAGACCAATCATGTCAACTGCAATCTGACACCCAACGATCAAGTCCCGCCCAAAAAGGGAAAGTAATTGTGTCTTCACGCAACCTTTTCCTATGGTCCGGCGGATGAAAAATTTGAGGTCCAAGAGAGACTGAGACAAATTTTGAATTGAAATATCACAAATTCAAATTCTTTATTCAAAAATACAAGAAATTTTGGGCCCGGTGTCACCACGCCTCTCCTTAAGTCGGCGACTGTCCTTTTCTACTTCCTCATGCAATGCTGCTACCATTACAATAATTTTTTTGGTCAGTAACGAGATCATTAAGATGATTCTAACTGATCTTATTTATCCTAGATATGCTCGGTATATTTTCTGCCCACTCTCACATAACTACACGACCGTTGCATGGAATGGAGTCCACATCACATGCGAGAAGATGGCAAATATAAATATATTCGCCGGGCGAATCCAATTACGTTCCTAATTATATATTCATGGATTCTGGTTTGGATGATTACTGATATGTATGGAACCAACTGTTTTCACTACTGCGAATCAATGTCTTGAATTCATCGTGTGGTTAGTCCACGATACTTCTCGAAGGACACTATCATGTGGCATTCTTGGATTACATTGTTTCGTGCGTCTCTGTCACTGTGGACCTTCCCAAAAGCAAAGTCGGAAGCCGATGTAACGATCAGAACTGCAAGTCTTGGTGGGGGAGGCTAAGGCCCAGAAATGGCAACAATGACAACATCATGAATGTCTCGAAGGGTTACCAGTACATGAAGTTAGGAGCAGTTGTACGCAGTTGGTTTCATTATGGTTTGCCCGATGTGCTAGGGAATGGGTAAGTTTCTTTGCAATGTCGCGTCCGTATTGCGTCTCCACCTCGATTAGGTGTATTCTGGGGATGGATTCAAGGTTTAAAAAGGTTTACATCTTTATTCTTGAGGAGATTAATACCAAAGACAAGATGAAATAAATATATATTAGAGCATTAGTTTCATTATCGTTCTGTGATTAAAAAAATATTTCCTATTTGATCCCTTTGAAATCCATATTCGAAGTTGTAATCTGATCTATTCATTAAAAAGAATTGATTCCATGCATCTCCTATGTACCCATAGGTGCTATATTGGATTTCAATTAGATTTCGGATACATCTATATTGATTGACTACCTCCATTACGTTGTTGCTAATACCAAATGCCATGTTAAAGGGGCCGTTGGTTGATGGGCGACTTTTCATAAAAATGAATGACGTTTTGGTAAAGCAAGGTCTTAATCAGGTTGAAGGTCCCTTGCATCGTATGAACCTGATGATATGGAGAGATGGGATGTCTCATTGATTTTTTGGTGATTGCACAGACCATGAGCTCATGGAGGCTTGCCTCTAATTCCACTTGGCTATTTAGCATATCTATTCTAACATTACAAAAATGGTGGTTAACTTAGGTAACAATTGAATAGCTCATGCATCTCTATCTTCTCTAAAACAGGAATTCTAAAGTACATGAGTGCAATAAGCTCTAAAGGGTTGGCTGTGATTTAACTTCTTATTCGATCCGATAGATCCTGTTTTCAAATCACAAAGGCACTCACACAAATTGGCCTTGGGAGCCACGTCCGTTATCCTGTAGATAGAGTTTTATCCAATGCACTTGAACGAGGGCACTTTTGCAGTGTATACACGAGAATCAGGCGAATTGTAAGTTTTGGAACCTTGTTTTATTTACAAGAACATGTGCGCGGGAGCAACAACGGAGACATCGGACCGAAGGGAGAAGACAACTTTTTACTGCATTTAAGTAAGAGATATGACATGGAGATCTCATCATCGGCATTTTATGATGTTACAAAAGCATGATCTTTAACATCATTTTTCCATGTCTTTTTACGAAGAATCAGAGAACTATGCTCGGTAATATCACAAAATTTTTGTAACGATTTCTCTATGGTGAATATTCAGAGCACTGAAAGTGTTAAATCGTATGTTTTTTCTAACTGTTGGACAGGCTTGGACCATGCTTCGTGAGTCATGGACCGACCAAATAAGGTCTTAGGAGTTTTCTCAAAGCCCAGCCTAAGTCTCAATTCTTGACCCAACCATTGCAAACTAGCGCACTTCGTGTTTTATCAACAAAAATAGTGGGGGAGGGGTACGTATACATACGTATCTCTAGCTATACGGATTGTGTACTTATTTTTATTTTTTACACAAATTACCTCCATTACCGTTGACAGAGCCTTCACAGTAATTAACTTTCTTTCCAAAAGTCAACGGCGCTAAACGTAACTTTTGTAATTAAAGGACTACACAGTCCGTGTAGCAAGCCAATGTCCCCTAAATATTTAGGGACACATACATGGGGGAGGGTTCGCTGGGATTGCGAAGTAAGGATCAACCAAAGACACAGCTCCGTCCTTCTTCACCACCAAGGAGTCCTCAAGGGCATCAGAGCAAAACTCATTGTAGAAAGCCTTGGCCTCCATCAAGATGTACCTTATGGACCTCCCCAAGTACTGAAACCCTAATAGCCGAGGGAGCTCCCGAGCTCGACGGCCCCAACTCCGACACTTCTTCTGCCTGAATCCCGTGTTGCTGTGCAATCCCATGCATTCGGCGCGGTAGCAACGATGACCTGCATCTTTCTCCGAGCAATGGCGAACTTTACTTCTCTTGGTTGGTTTGTTCTCGCAAGATGAAGAGGGCCATTTTGGTTCTTGGAGGTTGGCAAGAGTGGCAAGTTGAGTGGCCATGGAAGATGGGAGAGTGTGTTGTTATTAATGTTTTATTATCGCTAGAAAACTCTTGAAAGTTGGAATCTTTTGGACCTCGTTCGAGGGTTTATATAGGGGTAGAAGAGATTGGTGTTTGAGACGGTGGATTCAATGAACTTTGTCGGTCATGGTTTTTGAGATGGTGGATTCAATGAACTTTGTGGGTCATGGTTTTTGAGATGGTGGGATTCAGTGAACTTTTTCTGTCATGGTACGTGAGCACGTCAAGTGTAGGGCCAGACTTGAATGGCGGACTTGTATTGCCATTTTCAATGTTACATGCGATACCTCTCTAAGATATTAGTTCTTCCCTTGGTGCCAAAGCTTTGGAGAATCTCTACCTTGTTAAACCGATTGGTCACATCACGAAATATCTCGACCTTTCTCGGAACCAGTGGAAAAGGTCGGACAAAATATCCACGGTCAATTTACTAACTTGGGTTTATAGTACGATCAATATAATTAGGAACGCATGCACATACATATTTCTGACGTAAGTGCGTTCATCATGGAAAGTAAGCTGCTTGCATTATGGTTTTAGCAATTTTGACTTTTCGGAATTTCGGTACAAATCGCACTCTAATAATAGTGAGGGCGGAACCTGATGTCCAATATAAAACATGTCAAGTAAGTATCGAGGTACTGTGAAATCCTATTCTTGTCGTGTCTATTCTGTGAAAGTCCATAAAATGATCTTCCTTACATACTAAAATCAGGTATTGCATTTCTTAATTTATTCATTTTCTTTAATTCCTTAGTCATTCTTAATCTTTTCAATCTGATGATCATCCTATATGGATGTCAAATTAAGCTTTTGAAAATAGATAAAAGGGAAAAATACGGCTGAAGCACCAATAAAGTATTTTTAAGTAAATCCAGTTAATCAACTAGTAACTAACCAATCAAAAGTGATGTCCACGCACACAGATGACGCCATGAGATTCATAATAGATGGACAATATTGATTGATTGGTTCCAGCAAGTCGGCAATAGTGATTTCTTCCTTCGTTTCCATCTAGAAAGTTGAAACCCTATATTTCAAGATTAACCAAAAGAATCCTCCCCTCATAACCAAGAATGCTTCCCTATTAACGCCACAACAATTATGAAAGTAACAACCTATAAGAACTTAGATTTTGCCACTGTGTAATATTATCTGCTTTAGGCCTACGGCTTTCACGGCTTTAAAACGCACAATATAGGGTAGAGGCATAGCCACACTACCATCCTTCATCCCAGCCCAATATTATCCTCTTTGGGCCTCCTGCACTAGTGCAGATGCACCGCCATCCCATATACGTGCCTCCCTCAAGGCTTTGTTCTCAATACAGCAGAAGCTTGTGTGAAGTGAGTTTTAAAGCCGTGAGAACCAAAGGCCTAGAGCAGATAATGTTATATAGTTGTAGCTTCCGGATCTTTACATAGCCAACTGGTAAATCCCTAGTAAACATAGCACTGCTTCGACAATTCAATAGAATTTTCTTCTGGTAATCGAGTAAAATCCGGAATATTCATACACAAGTCGTTTTCCTTTTGGCGACAAAAGACCAAATCATGTCAATTGCAATCTGATGCTTCACGAACAGGTCCCACCCAGAAAAGGGAAAGTTCATGTATCCATGCAACTTTACCCTTTCCGATGGTCTAGCGGACCAAGAATTTGAGGTGGGATGTAATTTTGCCCTTTCCAATGGTCCAGCGGACCAAGAATTCATTGGTCTCGCGGTCATAGTATTTGATGTTCGAGAGGGATTGAGACAGATTTCTGAAATTCTTCGGGCAAAGTGGGGTGGCGGTGCCACCAATCCCCTCCATTGGTCCCGGCGACTGCCCTTTTCCACTCCGACATCGAATGTGGACGGGCTTGGACCAAACAACGTCTGAGGAGTTTTCTTAAAGCCCAGCCTAGGTCTCGATTCTGACGCAAACATTGAAACTGGGCTTGTCCGAGTGTTATCAACAGAAGTCGTGGGGATGGAATCCTTATGATGATATCTCGACGAGTTTATTAACCCTGAACGCCTCTTTCCACCCTCTTTACTAATAATATGTAATAATATGTAAGCCACGTCAACACATTTGAGTGAGACGAAAGTTTTGGAAGTTTCATATGTAGAAAAAGCTAGAAGTGTACGATTCACAAAATTTAGAATCAATAAAGATAAAAACCAATCATGACAAAAATGTAACGGGGTTTGTCCGCATAGAATTTGTCCAATAAATCCTCCCAAAGTGTATATGATGCTCTTGTTTGATTTTGGCTGATTTCTACGCTACTCGTTGTCCGATTCCTCCTTCGCCGTGATTCCAATATCCCTTATCGAAACAAAGAGTGATCAATCCTCGGTGCTCTAAGGCCCTGTTTGGTAACCATCCAAACAAGGCCAAATTCTAATTCTTTGTTGCCAGAATCAATTTGGGCCTAGAATCGCGTTTGGTAAAATTTTTGTTCAGGAACAGATTGGGAGTAGAAGCAAGAACAAAAAAAAAGTTGATTCTTATTCCGGGAACAAATTTGAGAATCAAAACCAACAACTCTTTTTCTTCCCTTCGGCTATCTCGCAACCGCCGTCCACCACCACCCACCACTGTCCGCTGCCACCAGTTGCCGTCCGTCAATTCGGCGAGCTCGCCGGAGGCAAGCCCAGCCACCGGCGAGGCTCGCCCAACCCCTCCGGTGGCCAGGCAGGCCTCGCCCAGCCCCACTGAGGCCGGCCTGGCCACTGGCAAGGCTTGGCCGACAAGGGCCAGCCTCACCAAGGTCCAGCAACGCTCCGATGAGGTCGCCAGCCCTCGTTTGGCCGATTGCCGATTCGGCGACCGGTCACAAGAAGAAGAAGAAGAATAGGAGAAAAAGGAAAAAAAGAAAAGAAGAAAAAGTAAAAAAGTAAAAAAATATTTAAAAATTAAAAGAAATTGATTTGAAATGTAATTAATGAACATAGTACCAAACGCAATTCTATTCCAGAATCAAAAATTTTGAAAAGCTTACTAAACGATTTAAAATGCTTAGAATCGCCCGAAATGAATAAAAAGAATCATTTTCGATCAAAACCTACTCTCTCGGGAACGTAATCATTACCAAAACGCCCTAACTCTCAATTTGGGAAAGAGCACTAAATAAATAATCAAATGAGACTTCTTGACAGCTGCTCTCTTCTTACGAGAACCTATGTGCAAGCATGACATGAAATATCAACGGAGCTTTTTGTTGTCATGGCCTAACCATATGTTGGAAGATAAATGAAGTCGGTCCATTCAATCGCGTGCATAAAATTAGGTTATCATTGAGGAAGATTTTTTGAAAATAGAAGATCGAAGATTGTAAATTTATTTATTCATACATCATCCTTTCTAAGAATTGTTAACCACATAATTCGTTATAAGATGGGAATGTCACTAACTCGCAATGAAAATATTGGTTCATGAATACAAATATGTCACAAGTGACAAATACGCTAAATGCCAAAACTTGGCACAAGTGAACATATAAGTACCAAAACTTCCAAAAAATATACTTAAATGCCAAAATTGAGGAAAAAAGAAACACTTAAGTGCCAACGATGATAATTTTCGCCCAATTTGCTGACGTTGTGGCAATTACTTTTTTAAAAATTGTCCATGCGATGCTAATGTGGCTAGATAAGCCCAAAATGAAGTTGTGTTGGTCCAAATTTTGATTTTTTAAATTTAAATATTAATTAAATCAAATTTTAAAAACTAAAGTTAAAATAATAATTTTTTAAAAAAAGGTAGGGCAGCAAATTGGTGAGGGTCGCCGCCCCCACCATCACTAGAGAAGGCCAACGATGGTGGGTTAAGGGTCAGTCGAAGTTGTCGGGTCCAGCCAATGACTGACAAACCTAGCCAACCATAGGCAAGAGCTTGGCCCTTTGTCTAGATTTAGGATGAGGGTCATCAGCCCTCGCCTAGATTGGGCACAAGGTTGCCATTAGCAATGGTGCCCTAGTCAACGGTGGCTCTCGGCCCAATTTGGGCAAGGGCCTGTAGGCCCTTGCTTGCAGTCAACTAGGCCGGCCACCAGCTAAGACCCCACAACTTCGACTTACCTTTGCCCCATCGTTGTTGGCCATTTCCAGCAATGGTGGATGGCAGCGATGAGGGCCACAGAGGCCCTTGCCGATTTGCTGCCCTTTTCTTCTTTTTTTAAAATTTAAATTTAATTTTTTATTTAATTCTATCAATATTTATATTAAAAATCAAATTTTAGGGGACTTCATTTTGGGACAAGCATTACTAAGTGGATACTTTGGCGAGCCACCTCGACCGAATGCCACGTTGGATTTCCGACCGATCTCACCAAAGTTGACACTTAAATATCCAATTCAAAATAATAAAAATAATAATACTTAGGTGTACATTTTAGAAATTTTGGCACTTATACATCCACTTATGTCAAGTTTTAGCACTCGAGATATATTTCTTTCCATATGCCATTAATTGATTGTATAGGGAAAATTGTCCAAACCTTGTTGGGCCTTGCCCTCACCCAGGCAACGCCTGACAAGATCGCCCTGGCAAAGGCGAGGGTTAGCCTCGTTAGATCTAGCGAGGGGAGCCTCATTGACGCTCACCCTTGCCCTAGTGAGACCAGCATGCTCGGCCTTGCTAGATTTGGCCTGGGCAAGGTCACCCTAGCTTGGAGTGAGACCCTACCACTCTCAATCGCAACCTCCACCAAACGATACCACCATGTCCCCACCGTCGAAGCCCCCTCTCATGATCTCAACCCTCCTCCTCCATGCTTGTTGACCTCATGGCAATTGATGTCTTAATTAGCTCAACGACTATGGCCAAGCTTCCAGATCTCGACGAGCTTGGCAACTCTTACTCCAATCAGTTTGCACAAGCAACTCATCGAACCTTAAAAAAGCTAAGCCATGGTCGACTCTTGCGTAGGCGAGGATAGCTCGCCTGGCTATTGCCCATGACCCAGCCACCGGCAAAAATAAAAGAAAAAAATTAAATAATTAATTAAAATATTTTAAAAATTATTCATATTAATGTTGGTTTTGCCGCATAGAATGGTTGGCATCATGTCTGCGATTTCCAGCTAAATTTGGCCGGATGAATATAATTGGCAAAATATGAAAATTTGCATGATTTAATTGGCAAAATAGAAAGGTTTAGCATTGAATTAACAAAAGTGTAATAGGTTTAGGATTTTTGATAATTTTCCAAATTTGTATGTGTGTGTATAGATAAACCCAAATGCACATGCATAAAGAGCGTGAGATAAGTGTATGATACTACGGCGATCTCAAAAATGGACATGCATTAAGGATGAGTATATCGTACTATGGTGATCTCGCTAGGAACGGCGGATCTTGGGATTTTGCTTTGATTAAGTATTAAAAATAAGCCGATCCTTAATTAAAGAAGATTTTATTTATGTCTTTAATTAATTTAAGCCAAAAAAAAAAAAAGCTTCACAACGAGGGCACTATGCTGATCGATGTACTCTTCCTAAAAACATTCACATGCTACCAATAAAATTATGAGTTAAAGCCGATAACCGAGGGAGAAAGGTTGGTGTTTTGTATTAGGAGATTTCGTACAAATAATTTTGAGATACAGACATGTATATAAAGGAAGTTAGTTAGCATGAAAATGAGGACATTTGTGTTGATCTGAAGTCTAATAATTGTGTAAACGAAAATCAAACTAGCTGCGTTAATTATTGGAATTCGTCTAATGAGTGCTCGTAAACACACTTTATTTACTGATTTAATGAAGAAGAAAATCTTCGATTCGAGGGTATGCTTCGCCAAAAATAGTATCCGACCAAATACCTTTCACTGAAGATTGGATCTTTGGCTTCTTTTTAATGTGTATTGGGTTCTGTGTCAGTTTGTAAAGGATGAAAAAGACCCGCATGGCAGTAACCACGGGTAAAGGATACAACAAATGCAAACGAACTTAAAAGACTGAACTAGTAAAAGGGTAATTATCATGCGAACAAGGAAATAATTTGTGAGAACGAACGTACGTTGTTTTCATTGATCTGTGCATAATTTTACAATAATGCGGCCATTTATAGCCAAATTGAAGAGATAACCATTGTAGTGGCTATTATTTCAAATTTAAACTATTCCTAGGACATTCGGAATATTTCCTAATAACTGCACCACGTTATCTACAAGGCAGTTGAACCTGGGTATCAACGGGCGCCTTAATAACTCGTCTATCCCTTATCTTGCTGCTTCACAAATTGTGGCTGATGTCGAACTGTCGATAACCACAACCGTTATCTGCGAATTCCCTCCAAATCCGTGGGCGGTCATCCAATGGAGCTTGGTGGACCTTACTGATTTGTTGCGGCCCACGAAGATCACTTCGGTGTCAACAAGTACTAACTTACTCGCGGCGTGTTTAGCTGATCAAGGTTTCGAATTTTTAACAATTTCCATATCTCTAATATTTATTAACGAAACTCGTAGATTCGTAAACATAAAGTTATTTTCCCCCACAGAAGGCATTAGTTGTCTAGCATCAGAAGTTTTATGACTGCTATTAGGTAAGTTGACATGGAATGGAACCTAGTATTCGTCAACATCACTCGTGACTCGTGAGGACTAAAATACTAGGATACTCTAGGAAAAAAAATCACGAAACATTAAATAAAGAAGGGTTCACAGGTTTATACCAATCGTACCAGCCCCAGTTATCTCTCAGTCATGTCTTATGATCTCATGATAAATTTGAATCATTTTACTATTCACTAAAATATTTGCATATATACGGAGCACTGTATTTTAATGGATGGCTTTCACATGTAATGGGCGTATAGACGGAAGCGCGCTCGTACACACGATGGATTTCGGGACTTAAGACAAACTCTTTTTTGGAAATCATTTGACAGATCCAACGATGGAGGCCTCTAATGCACCGGAAGTCGTATAAATCAGTCAGAAACCTCCTGCAATCCGATTGATGCTGTCGCCCACGTCTTGGTCTGCAAAATTAGATGAGTGTTGAAAGAGACAGCACGGCGGTGATTGAGCTGAGTGCAGTGAAGGCACATGGTTTTGCCTTAGTTTCTCGTTGTTGCCATTTCAATAGATGTGGAGTATCAATCTTCCCGTCATACGCGCAGGTAGAAAAATACATGGGGATGACTCATGACATGAGTCGGCTGTTTGTACGAATCAAAGGGCCGCTTTCTTGTCGTGGCATGCGGTCCCCCCACCCAAAACTACATCCGGACCGATGCACTTTCGATGGTTGTGGAGTTCACATGGTTGCTGAACTCTCAGTACTCGGTATCGGTTGATACCTCTCTTTCCGTTGCTGTTATCTGCAAAATATAATGCATACGTTGCGCTCGAAAAGAAAGGCAAATATGTCAGTAGCGCCTTTTGATCTATTTTTGAGAAAAATTAACTTCAATAGATTGTCGTAACATGATGAAATGTGGAATTCAATCGGGTGACGTGCTAAACAACTGCAAGGAACACAATGTAATGTGGACATGAATTGTTTTCTTGTTTCGTATTTGCTGCAGCGGTATTTGAGTTTGTTGCTAACGTGAAGTCTTAATGCGTTGACGGTTGGTTAGCTTAAAAGTTTAAGCGGAGCGTTGACGGTTAGTTAGCTTAAAAGTTTAAGCGGATACGTACTTTTATTTTAATGTTGCGGGTGTAATCATTAAAAAAACAAAAAGAACAAAACTTCGATTGCCTTTTGTGAAAATGTACGTATGTATGCTCTGCCTGATGCGATTTGGGCCCACGTATGTACTTTTTGTCTTGAGTCTTTTTTTGTAATAAAAAGATTCGTTACAATCTAGATCTCGACTAGAACGAAATGCAATGTCAATAAGTTGTTGATTTAAATGGCAAAACAGTTTATTTTATATTTTTTTATTTTGGATTCAAATCTTCCCATTAGCTCTAGATGAGTTCAAATTCCGAATATACCGCCTAAAAACCCTAGGGGATAGACGAACTCTAAAACCTAGCACTTCCTTTAGTGTTCTCTTCATAATTTAGTTTGTTATGTAAATTAGAAAGTAAAAAGAAACCAAACCCTAATCAATCAAAATAAAAATAAAAACCCTCTTCACTCGCCTCGACCTCACTCGCCTGCTTGCCTTTGTTCACTCGCCTTCCCATTCACCTTTGTCCGCTCAACTCACTTCACATGTTTGGTTTCTATGGTTTGTTGCTTTTAGTAAGTGTGAAATTTATATTGTTATATTATCTTATATTTATGTTTGAGATATAGTGGTATTCATAATTTAGTTGCTCGTGTCACATTATTGATAGATATATAATTTGCAATAGTACATCTATCCTTTCAAAGAATACAAAAAATGAAACAAAAAAAAAATCCGTTAATTCTAGGTTGACCTAGAACCGAACTAGACCCATAGGGTTGCTCCGCTGTTTCAAAAATTGGGAACCAATATTGAGTGGATTATTCCCTCAGCTAGGTATTTGACCGATCCAACTCTGGACTATGCTCATCAATAGCTATTTGTGCCCAAAGACTAGGGGTGTCGACGGTTCGGTTCGATTCGGTTTTTTTGAAAAATCGAATCGAACCAAACCATTAGAAAAATCTTATGAACCGAAATCGAAATCAACCGAACCGAACCGAAATTTCGGACAGGTTCGGTTTGGTTTGGTTTTTTGGTTTTTGATTTTCGGTTTTCGTTTTTTTTTCCTATTAAACTCAGATTTCTCCACTTTTATTTCTCCACTTTTATTTGTTGGTTCGGTTCGGTTTGGTTAACCAATAAAAACCGAACTGAACCGAAAAATTTCGATTTTTAATGAAAACCGAACCAAAAAAATCGAATTTTTCGGTTCTGTTCGATTTTCGGTTCGGTTACTGACACCCCTACCCACCACTACCATATGCTATAACAAGGGTCGCACCAAACATAGCATCAATCGGACCTATGTACCTTGACCCTCAAGTTGAAACAACATAGCCCGCTTAACGACCCATGTATAGGGCTAGAATAGTGAGCCAACTAGTGAGCTTTAGGAAAATTATTCAAAAAGTTCTAAAGCTATTATATAATGATCAATTCAATATTAAACATTTTAACTATATCAATTCTATCATAAACTTATTATACGACAGCCTAATTCAATCATAAGATTTTCAATTATACTAATTTAATTCTAAAAATTTTGACAATTTGCCAATTTACTTATTAACATTTCATTTATGTCAATTTAATCCAAACATTTTGAAAATTTATCAATTTAGTTATAAACCATTTTACAAATTATCAATTTACTCATTCCAATCAATTTTGGGCTAAAAATGGCTAACTTGGACGCCTGCCAGTCACGTTGACCATCCTACATTGACCAACATTGGGATAGATAATTTTTGCATTTAAAAAAAAATCATTTTTTTCTCTCATTTCCTTTTATTTCCCATTTCCTTCCCTTTGGTCTATGCCTGATACTTAGCCATGGTCTGCAACGGCAACCCTCACCTAAGGCTAGTCACTGGTCATGGCCGAGTATCTACCGCAACCAAAGGGAAAGAAAATGAAAAAAATAAAAAGAAAAAGAAGGGAAAAAATAAAAATTATTTACATTAGCGTCGGTCATGTCACATAGGATGTTTGGCATTTACGTTAACGATTTCTGAACAAAATTAATCGGAACGATTAAATTGATAGATTATCTAAAAATTTATAATTAAATTTGGTAAACTCTCAAAAAAATTTAAAGATTTATTATTAAATTGACAAGTTATCAAGAGATTTAAAATTAAATTAATACAATTAAACAGTCAAAGATTAAATTGAGTGTTATACAGAAGTTGCTCACTTTTTGGATAATTTTCTCAACTTAGGACCGTTTAATGCTTGGTTTGATCTGATGTCTTTTCTGATTGATAGCATGTTCTTTCAAGGTCGGGACGTTTGGATTCGGCAAAATCCCCCGCGGAATAAAATATGCATGAAGACAAAAATATTCACGGTTTTCAAACAATCCAATAAAAACTTACGGCCTAGGGAATGGACATGCACACCGCTCAAGTGTCCCGTTTGTGCAAAATGATGTGCCATTTGATGTAACTCATGGTACTAACGTGTATAGAAAGGCTCTTGAGCAAAACGATGTTGTATATTCTTCTAAATGAAAGACTATAGTTGGTTTTAGCAACAAAAGGAATGGAAAAAAAATGAGAAGTCTCTATAAAAATATTTAAATAATAAACTACATTTTCATTTAAAAATATAAATTTTTAGAATAGTTGGTAATGATTTCTCAAAAATTTCAATATCAAAATTGAAGATGCTGAGTTCAAATCTTTATTTAAATAATAAATCATATATTCATTTAATAGCTAAAATATTTAAAAGATTTAGGGTGATATCACAAAATCTCACCGTGTTAAATTAAAGGTATTGAATAAACCTGATTTTTATATTGCAAATGAAAAGTCCTCTTTATGATCCGAGTTGACTCTAAGGGCCTATTTGTTTTTACTCTAAATAGTGTCCAATTCTGTTCTTTTGTTTTCCAAAATAAAAATTAAAAAAAAAGAATAGAAATCCATTTGGTAAAATTTTTATTCTCGGGAATAGATTTGAAACGTAATCAAAAAATAGAAAATAGTAGATTCTTATTCCTAAGAACAATTCCTAGAATCGTTCTTATTTTTTTTCTTTTCTCATATTTTTTTTCTTTTTTGCTCTTCTTCTCTTCCCTTTTCTTCTTCTTCCCTTTGGCCGATCGCGGCCTCGGCTATGGCCGATGATCGACTAGACGAGGGCCGGCAACCTCGTCGGAGCGTCACCAGCCCCCGATAACGCCTAGCCACGGCGAGGCTCGTTGGCTTGAGCCTCGCCAGGCCAGGGCGAGGCTAACCTCGCATTGCCTAGGCAAGGTTGAGCCTCGCCGGTGGCCAGGCAACCCTCGCCGGCCAGGCGAGCCTCTAGCGAACTCGCTGAACCTTGCCCTAGCCTAGCGAGGCTCCAGCAAGCTCATGGACCTCACCCAATAGGTTGCCAGCCATGGCGGTGGCCAGTGACTGGCAATCGATTCAAAGAAGAAGGAGGAAGAAGAGAAAAAGGAATAGAGAAAAAAGAAGAAAAATATAATAATAGTTTTAAAATTTAAAAGAAACAAAAAAAATTAAGAATTTTACCAAACGTATTTCTATCATGGGAATAGAAATTTTGAACCGTTACCAAGTGTGTTTTCTTACTCGAAATTGTTCGCAGGAGCAGAATTAAAAAAAAAATCATTTCTGATAAAAAATTGTTCCCATAATAGAACGGTTACCAAACACGCCATAATATTTTTGTTCAAAAGAAGGCTGGTGAAATGCTCACGAACTTTCGTACTTCGGTAATATGTGGAGCTTTTGCACCAACTCCTCGTTTAGGACTACTTACTCTTCTTATGTTCACAATGTAATATATTTTAGGAAACCTAGAGCATCGCCGTCATTATAGTTTAATTCATTTAATTTGTTAGTGTCCAAGTCAAAATTTATGGCATATCGACCAAAAAAGATTAGGGCAAATCCTCATCACGTGCAAACAAAAGCAGCTCCCCCGGTTTGATCAGCTGGTTAAAGTAGGAACGAAATCAAATTTGAATTCAACCTTTTTCCAATTTCTCAATTTGGCGACTTTAATAAATTGAGGGTCATCACAGGTCCAATTCCATGTGCTGTTTACAAATTGCATCTTAACGTAATATATTTTAGAAAACCTAGAGCATCGCTGTCAGTATAGTTTAATTCATCTAATTTTGAGTAGTTGTAGGTACATATATAAGAGACCATTTAGATAGGTTTAATAAATTCACGACGGACTTGAAAAAGTCAATGAAGCTTTGTTTAAAGAGTGGCAAAAGAGGTTATGAGATGAGAAATAGGATATTCTTCTAAATGAAAAACGATAATGAGTTCAAATCTTTATTTAAATAATAAATCATACTTTAATATAATAGTTTAAGGTTTTAGAACAATTGATAGATTGTCACAATGTCAAATTAAAGGTATTGGGTAAACTTAATTTTTATATTGTGAATTAAATTTCCTTTTAATGATCCGCAGTTAACTTTATTATTTTTTCTTAGAAGAAAGATGGCTAAAAGCTCCTGAACTTACGTCCTTTGGAAATATGTGGAGCTTTTTCACCAACTCCCCTTTAGGACCACTTAGGGCGTACTTGGTAATATTTATGTTCAAAAATTATTCTACGGAACATAAATAGAAAAAACTATTTTGCTTCGGGGGAACAATTTTTGAACGAAGAAGACGTTTGGTAAACTTGTTTAAGCAATAAAAAATGAACAAAAACACGTTTAGTAAATTTGTATTCTTTTTTTATTTCTTTTAATTTTTAATATTTTTATTTTATTTTTCTTAATTTTCTTTCTTTTTTATTTTTTTTTTTTTTTTTGGTCGGGCCGCGCCTCGGCCATTGCCGGCGACCGGTCGATGAGAGTCGATGACCTTGCCCAGCCACGGTGAGGCCGAGCCTCGCCGTGGTTGAGCGAGGCTTGGCCTCGCCTTGGCTAGGCGAGCTCGGAGCTTGAGCTCACCGGATTTGGGCAAGCCCGAGCTCGCCCAGCCACCGACGAGGCTTGGCCTCGCCGGGCCACCGCCAAGCCGGCGAGCCTCGCCAGTGGCTGGGCGAGCTCGGGCTTGCCGGATCTAGGTGAGCCCGAGCTCACCCAGCAAAGGCGAGGCCGAGCCTCGCCAGGGGCTGGCGATGCTCGGCCTCGCCAAGGGCCGGCGAAACTCCAGCGAGGTTGCTGCCCCTCGATGGCCGGTCGCCGGCCATGAACGAGGCCAGTGACCGGCCAAAGAAAAAAGAAAAAGAAAAGAAGAAAAAAAAAAGAGAAGAAAAAGAAATGAGAGAGAAAATTTGTTCTTAAAAATTGTTTCAAAAATAAGAAACTCGTTTTTGTTCCAAATGTATTCCTGGGAACAAAAAAATAGATTTGGAACAAAAATGCAAATAAACGCGTTTTTGTTCTTTTTTTGTTCCTTGGAATAAAAAAATAGAAAATTTGTTCATAAACAAAAAAAAAAGAATGTTAACAAACACCCCTTACTCTTTTATGTTCACAATGTAATATGTTTTGGAAAGCCTAGAGCATCGCCGTCATCATAGTTTGATTCATTTAATTAGTTAGTGTCCATGTCAAAATTTAGGGCCTGTCAACCAAAAAAGATTAGTTCAAATCCTCATCCCGTGCAAACAAAAGTAGCAATCAAATTTGAATTCAACCATTTTTCCAATTTCTCGATTTGGCGACTTCAACAAATCCAGGGTCATTGCAAGTCCGTTTCCATGTGCTGTGTATAAATCGCACCTTGATTCATTTTGGTTTCATGCGATATCTTCCCAGCTAATGTCCGACCACAGACAGGCACACCCATGTTCTTGTATTTAATTGGCCCTAATCTTCCGAGTTAATGATGCACGACAATCCTATTCCGTACACCCTTGCGCTAATTGTGCAAGAGATTTTTAAGTAGTGGTACTCACGTTGTTGATCATAAGAGGAAATGATTTGATCGACTGAGGAAACTTGTTCAATCAAGAGCAATACATTGAGAAGGTCCAGGGCCCGTCATTTGACCCAGAAGTAATAACCATCTAGAAGATTGATCTCATCTCAACAACAATTCGTATAAAAAATTTAAGAGGGTCGAGCGAGTTTTTCAATGTTTCCACAAATAGGGAAAGAAACGATCCCTTATTTATTTTCAATTAAATTGATAATTGGACAAAACTTTAGACACTTTATCTAATTAAGGGTTTAAACAATTGCTTGTATAAATGTTGAAAGCGATATTTTCGTTCCGAGTAATTGTAAGTGCATTTATCAAACAGCATTTAGATGAGTTTAATAAACTCGTGATAATTGAAAAACGAGAATAAGACTTTGTCCAATGAAAAAAAGTAATTCTTTAAGGAGTGACAAATGAAGTTACAAGATGATAACTAGGTTATGGTGCAAGGTTAGATTATCTAGGATACAAACAGCTGAGTTTGAAAATATCATGGACATTTATCTATATTATTTTATGCATTACGTATAACGGTAACATAATAGAATAAGCAAATTAAACCGTTTGTAAGAATATCTATCGACAATGCCAAATATACAAAATATGAAAGAAAAATTCAAAAAAGTATTTTTGTGACTTGAAAGTTAGAATCGAGTGAATTCTAAAATTGTCAATGAATGGGACTTTTGAGATTATACATGCAACTAATTTGATCTTATTGATAATGATAAATATTGAAAAAAAAAAGGAACATAGAGAAATTTCTAAACAAACTCTTGAAATCCAATGGGCCTAATCAAGATGATATTGTGCGCCTAATTAGTTGGTTTTATATAGCATAACATGGCATAATCCATCCATGTCGGACTCTTCTAAGGCTTGATAATAAAATTTTTGTTTCTTGATTTTTTTTTTTTCTCGTTCCCCAAAACAGATTTGAACAAACTGTTTGGAACATAATTTGATTTCTTTATTTTTTAAACAAATTTATATTTCAAAAATATATTTAAATAAGAAATCAAGTTAAAATCTTTAGCTTCTCAATTTTTGATTCTCATTTTAGAAATCAATTTCTATTTCGAAATTTTTCACGCGCACCCTAACAATCTTGATAGACGTGCTAGTTCTATGCTAACATGTAGTTGAATCCCCTCCTCACCGTCCCACAAAATGCCGTCAAATGGAGGAATTATTTTTTCCAAATCTCAGTCCCTTTTTCTTTTCTTTTTTTGCACTCTTGTATATTGATACTAAAATAAAGAATTTGTCTCAAAATTTGAATTATATATATAAAGAAAAAGAGAGAGAGAGATACTGGCCTAGACTTCCCATATGACCAGATCGTCTTCAGTTCTGCGCGCTCTCGCTTCCACATGGGTGCGCCACGTGAATAGCGGACGTAGGCATCTCTGCTCTTGGTAGATTCTTGTCACATCAATCTGTAACAATGAAAAAATGATTTCCATTGACCCAGTAACAAAAAGAAGGGTTAATATAAAAAAAAATTATAATAAATTTATCTCAAATTAATTTTTAGAAAATCAAAAATTATAAATTAATAAACTTATGAAAAATTTAGTTAAACTTATATCTATTATATTTATGATAAATTTATCTTAAACTAATATAAATTTTTATTTGAATTTACCATGTTAATTGACGGAAGTTAATGAATGATAAATATAATAAAAAAGTTAGTTTGGTGTAACTTTTTACAAGTGTATCAATTTAAGATTCTTAATAATTCGGAATTTAATTTGAGGTAAATTTATCACTCACCAATTTTGGATTGTTCGTCATATTGATCCTTAAAAAAAAAATCAATTTTTGTGAGTAATTATATCTTAATTTACTAGACCCGCATGCCGTGATAATGAAAAATGTCTATTAGATCACCACTTATGGAAAATTTAGCTTCTCACAAACCCTAAAGCACACAAAGACAATCCTAAAATACCAAAAAACACTCAGGCGTATATAACACAATATTCATAAAGAAAAAAGTGCGAAAGAAAAAGAAAAAGCAACTCAACGTATACTGATGGCTCTTGCCCACAAAAAAAGAATATTGATGGCCGGTCCCATCTCCAAAGCGAAAGGCAAACTCTCTCGTGACCATATATATATATATATGTGAGAGGCCACGTACAGAGCCCGATAGCCGCAGCGGCTCACCAACAAGGCCGAGCCCCACCGCCGCACTGCCGCTTCGCACGCCTACCGGAAACTCCTCCTCCACCCTCCCGGGAGGCCGTTCACGCTCGTCGCCGCCGTCTCCGCCATGGCGGGGCAGTCGCGGAAGTGGATGATCCTGGTGGCGACGATCTGGATCCAGGCGTTCACGGGGACCAACTTCGATTTCTCGGCCTACTCGTCGAGCCTCAAGTCGGTGCTGGGGGTCTCGCAGGTGCAGCTCAACTACCTCGCCGTCGCCTCCGACCTCGGGAAGGTCTTCGGGTGGTCGTCGGGACTGGCCCTGATGTATCTGCCCCTGTGGGTGGTGCTCTTCATGTCGGCCTTCATGGGGTTCATTGGCTATGGCATCCAGTGGCTCGTCATCAGGGAAATCATAACCCTTCCTTATATCCTGGTATGTATCTTGATCTCTCTCTGTCTCCCTCTCGAAACAAAAGGGTAACAAATGATTTGGGCGATTGAAATCGTGGTCTGATCGCAAGAATCTGGGAGGATCTGAGTGTTTTTCTTATTTATTTTTGGGGGTCTCGCTTTTTTGGATCTTCTGGTCCACTCAATGGGAGCGATGAAGATTAGGTGCCCTTTTCTCTTCTCTCTATGCTGATGCTGCTTTTCTTAATTGTCTTTTTTGATTAAAAACAATCCTTGCTTTGACTCTAAGTTCGTCATAACTACAGTGGCACTGCACGTTCAATCAGATAGCGGAAAATGAGATGGCACTATTCTCTCGTCATCACTTACCCTAATCATATGCACGAGAAAAACGTCAGTGATCGAAAATTTACTGATTAAGTCACGTTGCACGTTTCTCTTGCGTCGTTGTGCTCGGGCTCGTACGAAAATTTCAGCCGGCAATGTTCTTAATATCCTGCTCTTGATTAGGTTCTGTTGAGTTCCTGAAAAATAGAAATGTTTTGAGAGAGCTTCAGATTTGCCGTTCTAGACGTCCATGTATAGATTTTGACCTCTTCCTTTGAGACAAATGATTGGTTCAGTTTTCTTTCTTTTTCAGTAAATCATAGCCACGTCTTTTAGATCTTCATCTTGTAATTTGAATGCATTTTACGGGGTGAATTTTGCTTCCTTCGCTTGCGTATATCCTCTGGTTGTCCAGGTATTATTTTTCTATGGCTGCAAAAAAGTGGGCACTCCAGGGTTTATTTTTACAAGTCCAGCTAAAATTGTAAAATATAAAATACGCAGTCGACACGACAACATAGTAATAATCAATGTGGATCGCTGGGTGAATGTGCGTCTGGTGGAAATCTTATTTTTATTATCATTTTTTTTTATAAATTGTCTTTGTAAATGTGTAATATAAAAAAAAAAAAACGGATTTCGTACCCCAATCTCTTTCTTATTCATTTTTCACTGGCCACGACACTTTTCGTTTCCAAATTTAGGAGCTTAGAGAAGAAAACAAAATTAGTTTTGGCAAGTAATTTCGCCATCGTGAATCCTTCTGCGGGCAATCGAAAGCTGGCACGTCATGCGTCAGAAAATTCCCCGGCGATGCAATTTCATGGGATTTATTGCAGTTTGTCATTTTGATTGGCACTTGGACCCCACGATGACAATAATTTATGGAACTTTTCGGGTTTCGATCCCTTCTTTTCTTTTCCTTTGCTTTTGTTTTCTCTTTCCAAAAACAGGGATTCGTGCTTCCCAATTTCTTCTCTCCTTTTTATTCGTTGCGTGTGGTGGGACGTTGAAGGTGTCGTGGCTGCCAGAGATCCAATCAGAGTATTCAAATGCGATATAATTTTATTTTTCACTTCTTCTTGTCTCTTTGCAGTGGAGTTGCTCTTTGCTTCTGAATTTTATCTTATCGATTTAAGGGAAACTAATGTTGAGGCACGTATCTGCGTGCGAGGTTATGGATAGAGAGAGAGACAGATCGTTCTTTTTTTCAAAGTTGGGTTAATATCTAACTAAATTAATGTGGTCCCTAGTTATTACATGTCTGTAGGCTGGGTGATTATCTGATGAAGAAGGAAGGAGTCATGGCTTTATTTTGGGAAAACACATAAAATAATATTTGATATTTTCTCTCGTTACCACTTACCCTCCTCTACTTTGAAAACCTCCGATTGGCACATATATTTTGCTAGTAGAGACTACTTATGGCTCCACACAAGTATCTTATTAACAAAAACGTCATTTTCTTTCCGAAATTGCCGAGCCCAAGTCCTAAGTCTCCTACCGCACCGAACACCAAAACTAAACTCAAAAAGTAACTGCTGAACCCTAAACTTAATTGCGCCACCGGCCCGCCGCTGTGCCCACCGTCACGTCACGATGGCGTTGGATGGTTATAGCCGATGCAAGAGGCGAGGGTTTGTGGATGATTGAGGTTAGGGTTTGTGGGTAACTTGGGGGACGGAAAATTCTAAAAATGGGGGATTTGGTTTTTTTTTTAGCAATGGGATCTTGTTAGAGGATGATAACTGATATTTTATAAAGTAGAGGGTTCAAAAGTGACTATCGGTACTCTATTTACTCTGATGTAAGGATAATAATGGAATACCCAAAGAAGTGAGACAAAGATAAGTTATACAACTATCCCCTCTATAATGTAGATATAGATGTGAATATTTAATTCATGAAGTAGGTGCTTATGGAAGATATGTGGTATTGGAAGAGTAATTTAATAGGAGTCTAAAAGTGACACAAAATGGTGTTTTGGCTAAACTATGTCAATATAGAAAAAAAAACAAATATTATTTTTCAATTTTTACATGCACCATGTTTTTTTTTTTTTTTTTCGAATACATGCACCATGTTTAATCCCGACGACATGCATATATAATTTCTGGAGAAAAAAGCAATGAGCTTCTCACTTGACATGGGTACTCCAATAAAATTCATACAAGCCATGTTTTCTTAGGTTAATTCAGAACCCAAATAAACTTAAAGAGATAATATGGAACAGGTTGTTCAAGAGATAATTTGAAGTTTCTACACAGTTAGATGAAACATATTGTTTAAGAGATAATATGTGATAAGCTAAATCCTACCAACCCTCAAATTCATTGTCGTCGTCATCCGGTTGTTTTTTTTTTTTTTTTTTTGGTAAGATCGTCGTCATCCGGTTGTTGTGCTTGCAAAGAAGTCATATTTCTATCTTTTAAGTGGTGATTAGTGTTTGCTTTCACAAATTAGAATGGGCATAATTTTGTGAGCTTAATCGTTATAGAGGCCAATTCACTGAATGTGACTTTAACCTTTTATTTCCGCCTCTCTTTTTTTTTTTGTTCTTTTTTGTGCCTCATATACAATCCATTCAGTGTTACATTTTAAGACATCTACCACCCGTGAGGTTGGTGGCACGGTCACACCTACCGCATGGATTTTTTGGTCCCCTTACAAAACAATCTTTTACATCAATCCCTCCGCACCTCTCACGTACCAATCAAAGAATTACACGTGCAATTTCGGAGTGCTTATTTGACAGAAAAAAATAGATATTTTAGAACTCATTTTCGAGATTATATATATCATCTCAAAAGAACAATCGAGAAAAAATATTTCAAGCATCGCTCTCGCTCTCTCTCTCTCAAATAAATAACCATTTTTATGGTGTTATGCAACTATTGAACCGATTCATCTTTATAAATCTACTTATATATATGTAGCATATTTGGTGCGCTTTGATTACTATCTTTAGTTACTCGAATTACTTTTGGGGGAGACTAGATACACCCTTTGGAAAAACTCAATTGCTCACCAGTAGGTGCAAAATCCATCTATGATGTCATTTAATGCGAAAGTGAGATTCCCGTGCTGTGCACTTTATTAAATAAGTTAGCTCAAGGGTACACGACATAGCCTAGACAACACTGACAGAAATGGGACACATTTCTCTTGAATATTTTATGCTTTAATCTTATGCCACGGACCAGCTACTGAATAAAGGACCTACCACAAGTTAGGATTGCATACGACTTATTTTTGTGAAGGCAAGCTCCTTTTTGTCCTTTTTTTATTTTTTGGTCGGACCCTTTTTTCCTTGTTGATTAGCAGAAGTTATGTGTATGTCCTTTAATTAGAAGGAATAAAATCCCCTGGTCACTATTTAGGGAAATGCTTCTCGTTCCGAACGAAGAAGCTGGAGACAAGCCGAGACGTTCTCGATTTGTTCCTTGTAATTTGCTTTCTGATGACACGAGATATTCCAACATTTAAGTTCAACCAAGTCCCTCTGTATGCATGCAAATCGTCTCATATTAGTTACATCACTTTATTAGTAAAAATGCACAAAAACATCGGCATGTTCGGGTTGCAGGTGCTGATAATAACATTATAGGTCTATTCCGTGTTGACATTTTGCTTATAGGAATAGATACCATAGCGTAATTTCTATCACAGACAGCTACTAAACAGCTACTAAATAGACCTTTTGTGTTGTAGCTAATATAGCCTGGGCATAATAGCTCTGTCTTTTTTCTCCCCATGAACTCTCCCAACGTTAGATTATTGATTATAATTATGATTTGTATAATTCTTAGTATAATGACTATGCTAATTACTAATTATATTAGTCAATGCTCGAATTTTAATAAAAAGCATACTATTAAGTACGTGATTAATAATTTTTTTTACTTGTAAACTAATAAGTATATAGCACTATTATGTATTGAATTGTAAAGTTTCAATATAATTTATATATTAAATTGTACTACCTTGATGGTACATATCGGGCATTACACTCAATATTAGCAATTAAAGCGTTAACCACTGCAGATGTATCTTTTATTTTAGTACAACCACAGGCTGCGCGCTTAACTTTTAATTATAAGCATATGTAAATTATGACGGTGTAGATAAATGTTTGATATAATAAGATCATATATCTGATGAATTTATATTGGGCGATGAATTGATGAATTATTATTGACTATTCTTTTTTAATTCTAATATTAGGGCTGATGACCGATGTGAAATGGCAGGTCTTTCTTCTGTGCTTGTTGGCTGGTTGCAGCATCTGCTGGTTCAACACCGTGTGCTTCGTTCTGTGCATCCGCAACTTCCCGGCCAACCGGGCGCTCGCGCTGTCCCTCACGATCAGCTTCAACGGCGTGAGCGCCGCCCTGTACACACTGATCGCCGATGCAATCAGCCCGTCCTCCAGTGCTCTCTACCTCCTCCTCAATGCGGCCGTCCCCCTCATCACCTCCTTCGTGTCCCTCATCCCGATCCTCCGGCAGCCCTCCCTCGACCCCCTCCCGCCCGATGCAGTCGGCCGCGACTCCGTTATCTTCCTCATCCTCAACGTCCTCGCCGTCATCACGGGAGTCTACCTCCTCCTCACAGGCTCATCCTCGTCAGACGCCACCTCGGCCCGCCTCCTCCTCGGCGGAGCACTGTTTTTGCTGATCTTCCCGCTATTCATCCCTGGAATCGTGTACGCTCGGGGCTGGTTCCGCCAGGCGATCCACTCTAGCTTCCGCATCGAGGGCTCATCGTTCATCCTCGTCGATGATGATGGCCTAGAGTTGCATAAAGAGCTGATAAACCGCGAGGCAAGCATTCACGAGAATGGGCTGACGCACCTGATCAGCGATAACGGGTCGTCGTGCGGGCTGACGAGGCACAAGGCCGAGGGGTGCTGCGAGGGCGTCGTGGGGAGTCATCAATTGGCAATGCTCGGTGAAGAACATCCTGCGAAGTTGCTTGTGAGGAGGTTGGATTTCTGGTTGTACTACATTGCGTACTTCTGCGGAGGGACCATTGGCCTAGTGTACAGCAACAACCTAGGCCAGATTGCTCAATCCCTAGGACAGAGTTCGAACACCACGGCGCTCGTCACGCTCTACTCATCCTTCTCCTTCTTCGGCCGCTTGCTCTCTGCCGCTCCCGACTACATTCGCACGTAAGTACGCTAAGGTCATTGCACTCAATTTCAAATCTGACGTTTCCAGTTACATGTAAAAGGAGTACTTATATTGTCTGTAATAGTGCTAACTCGCTAACCAATCTAATCAAGGGTTTGCCTCTAACCCGAATTTTGTCCCTTCACAGGAAATTCTACTTCGCAAGGACCGGGTGGTTGACGCTCGCTCTCTTGCCCACTCCGGTCGCTTTCTTCCTGCTAGCCGCGTCGAGCAGCAGTGCAGCATTGCACGTGAGCACCGCCTTGATTGGACTTAGCTCGGGGTTCATCTTTGCAGTGGCAGTCTCGATCACGTCCGAACTGTTCGGCCCTAACAGCGTTGGGGTGAACCACAACATCCTCATCACCAACATACCCCTCGGGTCGCTGTTCTATGGACTCCTCGCGGCCATTGTCTACGATGCGAACACGAGCTCTGGCTACGGCATAAGCATGGTCACCGACTCAATGGTGTGCCTAGGGAAGGACTGCTATTTCCTAACGTTTGTGTGGTGGGGATGCTTTTCGGTTGTGGGATTAGCCTGTAGTTTGCTATTGTTCTTGAGAACCCGACCCGCTTACGATCGGTTCGAACACAATCGGATCATCTCGAGTCAACTGGATCTAGGGCAATAATGCAATTGAAATCGATAGGGAAAGTCGATTACAGTTTAATTTAGATTTCGAGTACGTGCTTACCTCAATCAGCATCGACTGTATGAATAGATCATTAAATTTTGGTTAGGAGTCCTGAGAGAGGGTGAGATGGGACAACATAGTGCTGAGTATCGTTGGCACTCTGCCGCTGTTAACAAAAAGCAAGGATGCAGTCCATTTGGGTGCTTTTTTTTTTCATAACAAATTGAAATATCCAATACTCTACTGAATTATCACGGTTCTCCATTTGGTAATTTACCAACTTTACTTCCGTTCAAATAATCCAATGATAAAAATAGCGAAATTGAAACCAACCGTATAAACGTTGTTTGCTAACTCAAATGAGAGTGGGCAGAAGTAATCGACTACTTAATCTGAGAATGTTGAACTCTTGTTGTTCAGTGCTCCAGAGACAAGTGCATAATTTAAAAATGAAAAATTGGAGGAATAATAGTAACACACAGATGAATAGGACAAAATAGTAATAAAATTGTTTCTACCTTAGTTATCATAAATATTCAGAATGTGAAAACAAAGTGACTTCTTGATGATTGCTTATTCATTGTCTTGCCTACGGACCTAATAAAACAAAGAAATAAGTAGGCAACATGAATGAGCTTTCAAGCTCGCTTTGTGCAGCCTGCTCCAATTTGCAAGGTAATTTCTTTGATATTGCATACATTAACTATGGTAAGGTCAGGTACAAAAGGCATTTCCATTTGTATTGTCTTCCACTTTTGTAAACAGTAAATCACGAATTGTTTCCTTATATATCTCCAACGTTGAAGCCTGAATTGCGCCTCCATATTAGCATTGTGCAAATGAAGATAAAAAAAACAATATGTATATATATAGAAATTTAACCACAATTTGTACTTCGCCCTTGGCCCAAGAGGGTTTGACTAGTATGATATATTTGCTAGAGAGTGGCATCAACCCTTTACCCAAGCTTTTTGTCTATAGGCAAGTATACAAACCTGCTAAGTATCTGGTAAGTGAGATTCTCTAAATGCAATTCCACTCCTAAGATAGGAGAATTTATTCTATTTTCATCGCAAGAAACCAAACAAAAGAAAGCAACCATGAGGCATAACTGTCTAGTTATGGTAAATTCTACATGGTAGGAAAAGTTCTCTTAAAAACTCAAATGTTGAAAAAATTAATCTCGTCTAGTATTAGGTCATATTATACATTTTTGCAATTTTGCATAATCAATGAAACGTATCACCTTATAGCCATGAAGAGCGCTATCTTAACAAAAACGTCTTACCGGAAGCCGTCAAACCCAAATGGATACTTTTGTTCTCGGAAATTTATGTTCTACTTCAGGTCAAACTAATATCTATGGCTGGGAGGCAAGTACAACATGAAGATTTATTTGGCTCATAAAAGACAAATATGGTTTTGGCGAGATTTTCTTTAGGATTAATACCACAAAAAAATTCTTAAATTGGTATATTTGTAATAAATTTATTCCAAACTAAATTTTTTGACCACCAAAAATTCCAAACAAATACACCTACGATAAATTTATCTTATATTAGTTTCTGTTAAATTTTATTGTCAAATTATTGAGTTGAATAATACAGCATATTGGTTTGGGATTTTACTTTTCGTTTTTCATAGTTATACTGGTTTTATGATTTTTTGTAGTATTAATCCAATTTAACAAATGGTATATTTATCACAAATGTACTGATTTGGGGTTTTTGGTAATCAAAAAATTACTTTTGGGTAAATTTATTGTAAGTTTACCGGTTTGAGGTTTTTTGTAGTCATTTAAGGTAAATTTGTCACAAATGTACTAATTTGAAGTTTTTTGTAGTCAAAAAATTAATTTAAAATAAATTTATTATAAATGTACCCACTTGAGAGTTTTCCTCATACTCAGCATTTTCTTTAACTCACATGAAGTATTTTTCTAACACTTTGAAGTAATTCATTGCCTCGATCAAGGGTGCCCATCGACAATGGATTAGAGATTATCGTTTCAATTCCGAGATCATCACTAGGCAACAATGGATGTGCTCGGAATACACTCTTATATTTCCTTTTTAGTTCCTAAATTAAGTAAAACTTAGTAGTTAATAAGATAGTATATGTTATGTATGTGCCATTGGACAAGACGTTACCAAAATGATAGTGTTATTTACAATTTTACTTAGTTGTGAACTAAGCTTTACTTACTTCGAGGAAAAAAAGAAAATATTAGAGTGTTTTGGCGAGTACATCCATTATTGTGGCGTGATGGTCCTCGAATTAAAACAATCATCTTTTATCCAACATTGATGGAAACTTTTGATCGAGGCATTGAATTACTTCCTAATGGTAAAATTATATACATAGTTTTGAAGTAAAAGAAAATCGAGCAAATTAGGTGGCTTTTTAAAGTGTATTTAATGGTTTACTTTTCATTGTTAAGTAGGATTTCAACATTTCAATTTTTATATTTTTAACCGTGTGCAATGAAAATGTTAATAGAATAATGTATAGCGTCTAAAATTTTCATAGTTCTAAAAAAAAAAAAAAAAAACGAGTGACTCTGTTGTACTTTAAAGCATATACAACGACATTCGTTTTACCATTATTTTTTAGAATGCAACTTTTACCTCCTTGTTTTCTAAAAGCTGTAGAATTTGGAGAATACAACTTTTACTCAATTTTTGCCTGTGCGAATACAAGGCAAGTAAACCAAAGTTTCATTCCATAGTGGCAGATCTTCTCGTAGCAGCTAGAATGGAGCTCTTGAAGTCACTTCAGTGAATTGATCCAGCCTTGTTGTTTGTGATCTTAATAATGGCAGTCTTAGCGTCGCTTTTGTTTGGATCGGGAGTCCAAACCTTGCCGGATGGCCCGTTGCCAACCTGAAGCGGAGTCATGTGGAGGGACTCGGATGGCATAGTGGGGAAATGTTCACGAGGTTATTCCTTTGAAGCAAATATTTACTGCGCTTGAATGAAGGAGAAATGGTTTTGCCTATGAATCATGACATTGCTCCTTTTACATTAGATCTGTATAAATTGAGAGACATTAGGCATGGCTTAGAAGACTCTCGGCCGGTACTTTCCCCTTTGCATAGTACGCGGGGCTACGTTTGCGTGCGTCACCAATGTCACTACGGGGACATCCTGCTTATTTCATCCAGAAACAATTTGGCTTAGTTTGAATATGATCGAAACAGGGATGCTCTTGGCTCCGTTCTCGCAGCCCCGACGCCCCTATTTACGCTGATACTTGGCTTGACAATGCGCCGAAATTCATCACTGAATCAGACAATCGCATTGTGAAATGTTTTGACGCCTTTAATCTGACGGAACAGCGAATATCTCTTCATTCCACCAATCGATGTGGAATCTATTGGTTTATGGAGAGGTTGAGGGCTAGAAGATCTTATCTGGCGTTTACTAAATGATCTCCTCCTGCCAATAGCTTCCAAAACTAGCCCGCTTGACAGAAGACCGGAGAGATATAGCGCTTGTTCTATCATGTCCAAATCCTGGTGCAGTTGACAATTGTTATTAGATCACGAATTCTTCACGCGATGGGACAGATATAACATCTACCACAAATTGATCGGTGCTTCATACCAGCCATTAAGACTTAGCACAAAATGAACAAGTTAAAGACAACACCAAGAAAGCTAGCAGGCTCAAGGAATTTTGCGGTGTGCCAGCCACGGTACCAGAATAGTTTCGCTCGAGAGTTCTCTTATTTGGTGACAGCACAGAAAACCCCTGATTTGATGCTTATCGCATTCCTGTTTCTCTACCAAAAGGGGGGATAAAGAAAGGCAAAATTCGTCATTGGAAAGGATAAATAATAATAAGCAATTGCAGAAAAAGAGATGCTGTCGACGCATATCCAACAAATCGACTACTGTAGTTAATCATAATATATTTTACAAAAATGGCATGAAGAACAGGATTCCTTCTCGCAGGTACACAAATTTAACTTTTACAATGTCATATACATTTTAATTTGACAAAATAAATGCCCGAGGGAATCACAACAAAGAAAAAAATAATAATGAAAAAGAAAACAGGGGGTTGAATATAATGACTTGCCACAAGTGGAAGTTTTGTTGCCCTGGAGAATCAAATTTTGGACTGCATCTGTGCAAAATAATGACGCCGCAAGTCTTGCTGATGCTCGACCTAATGCTCAGAAGTCGAGGGAGCTCCGTGGCAGCGTGTTTCTGATTGCCCACATATCCATTTAAAAGAATGAAGCCAATTTGGAGAAGAGAACCGCTTGGATGCCTGAGTTCCCTCTCACTCCATTTGTTCACCAACTTTACATTTATGGATGTGAATCTCAACATATCCGTCTTCTCATCAGAAAATTCAGTCGGAGTTGGAATCATATAAATCACTTGGGCAAGGGGTCATGACCTCAGACTCAAGTAGCTGGAGCACCCTGTGCATGGTTGGCCTATCCTCTGGGCTAGAGGAGACGCACTGAATTGCAATACCAAGCAGAGCATCAAGACTTTCCGTCGGCACACCCTCACACTGTGGATCAATGATCTCTCGTTGCCTATTTACTGAGAGGAGGAAGTTTAACTGCCAAGGAAAATGGATGAGTACTACACCTATACTCAATCACAATCACACAGGCACATGCATGCACGTAGAACACAAGCACATACATTGGCATTAATCTGGGTGGTTTCTGGAAGCAGTGGAATTAATTACACAGAAAGACCTGAGGGACTTTAGATTTCAGACAAACTTCTAATGAGATATTATAAGAAAAGGGCATCCAGCTTTCACTTATTTAATACTTGGTACTAGAGGATCCTGAAAGTTTTGAGGAGGAAAGAAGAAAGCTAGACATCTATATAAAGTTGATTCTTCTCTGCAGAATAGACAGCAATTCAGGTCTTAATGAGAAACCATATCAGGTAACAAATTCTAATAGTACCAATAAGCTACAAAATTCCAGTAAAGCTACCATAGCAGGCAAAAGGTTCTTTGCAGCATTCCTCTGCATTTACAGTTTCCACATTCAAAATCTTGTTATTCTCGGGAGAAGTGAAGCAAACATTTTATACACTCAGCAGAGAGAGCATCAAATGCACTTGAAAGAGATATGTAGACTACTACAGAGTTTCATATCCCATTTCAATTTCCTGAGAAGTACACTACATAGCCTTTGCTTTCCAATTCGATTAAGTAAAGGAATCATGGTTTTCCATGGTTCATGGACCATGGTTGATTCAATGCGTGTGACAGACAAAAAGATCTTTGCTAAGCCTTAAAAGTTTTATACACCCAAAAAGCACACTCAGAGAACATTCTTGCGTTATTCTTAGAAAGAACAAGAGATCAACAGGGAGTTACCTTCCTGTGATCAGTAACATATCCTTCAACTAATTTTAAAAAAAAATTTCAGTAACTCATTTCAATTTAATTGGCCACGTCTCAACTAGAGTCCTATGCAATTCCAATAATTCAAGATAATGAGAGCCAGCAGAATGACCATCAGTTTATACGTACCCAGCCAACAACGTTAAGGCCTTTCTCTATTAGCGTAGCATCAGTCGGTCGCTTTCCACTCAGTACTTCAAGCACCAGGACTCCAAAACTGTAAACATCACTCTTTTCAGTTGCTCTACCACTTTGCATGTATTCTGCAAATATAGTAGTCAAGGAATTCAGGAAATGTCAAAGTTAATAAACTTAGTAAAAGAAATAAGCCAGACCAGAAAGATTCCCTCGAGAGAGTTAACCTAAAGACTACAACTAAACCAAAATTAACAACACGCGGTCCATAGCTTACTGGATGTTATCATGAGAAGTACGACGAAATATAAAACTGCAAGTAAAGAAATCTCTGGTCCATCTATTCTGGTGGTTCCTTTTTGATCCTTGCAGTTTTGTCACTTGACATATAGTTAAACTTTCACAAAGTTGGAGACCATCAGTGGTCCAATCACACTCAAAAAGTATGACAGGATGAAAATGGAGACAACAGGAGTGTGGACTAACCTAGCAAGGCATGCACGTCAAGGACTAATTGGGAATATTATTCCTACTGAATGATATTGCAACTATATCCATTGTCTTACAGCTGGCTGAATCATTCCCTTGCAATTCATTATGTTACAGGTTGCACTCTCACTGCCTCATTAAATGGATCTCATGTACTTATTGGAAAGGACTTATGAAGGCCAAAAAACCAACAGTGTAGGGGTGAAATATCACAATGTCGGACAATACTAATTAACATACCATTTTGCTGAAACGTTAAGTGAACTTCTAAAGCTATAAAGCCTTGTCCGACCAGAATGACTTCCAGTGAGAGCTACCATCAAGGTCCATTTAGTCAATCTCCTAATGTTAACTACTTCTATTCACTTTGTCGATTTGGTTTCATGCCAAAAATCCAAGATAACTTAATAATTAAAAAAATGCCAATGCCCTGAATGCTATCTTGATGGACTATTTTGGTTGTTTAAAAAATTTAGATATAGGTCAATTCCCTCATTTTAAGGCAACTGCATGATCACTGTCCAAGAATGACATGCTCTGAGCAGCAAAGAGAGGATTTTGCTTAAAGTAATAGCACCAAATGAAAGGACCATGTCCTTCAAAAAGCAAAGTCAAGGTATCTTACAGCTAAACAATTTAAGACTATGGCAAGCAGAACGTCCTTTAATACAGCTATTCATGGTTAGATGTTACATTCTTACCTGGTGCTAGGTAACCAAATGTTCCAGCAACAATGGTTGTAATGTGAGACTCCTCATCCTCCAATAATTTAGCAAGCCCAAAGTCAGATACTCGTGCCTCCAAATTACCATCAAGCAAAATATTGCTCGACTTTATGTCACGGTGAATGATTCTTGGGGAGCAATCATGGTGCAGATAAGCAAGTCCTTTAGCGGCTCCTACAATGATATTACAACGTGTCTCCCAGTCTAATTGCTCGGTTCTTTCTGCATGAGCAAGCACGTTGAGTTATTTCTTTTTCTTTTTTCTTTATTTGGGGGGAAAGGGGCGGGGGGTCATAAGCACATCAAGTTATTGAACAGTCCAATTTACCCAATTAATGAGCAGTGCTACAAGATGCTTATATAAAAGTAAACTATAGTTTACTAGACAATAATGAGGCTAATGTTGTCCATTTAACAGATAATATTACAACAGCTCCTTCTATTGCCATACAAAAATAAGAATGACACAACAAACAGTCTGATGGGTCATATCACCACACAGGGGTAGCACCTCTCCCAAATTGAAACGATGTTCAATTGATGTAGTCATGACTATCCTTCAATCAACAGAGGTATAAAAGACAACTTCTGCGAGGTATTTAAATAATTCATGGACCACAAAGTTAATTTCCACAGGCTTGTTCCATTCCATTACCAAAAAAATCTTTATCTGTGCCAGTAGTCGTCACCAATCAGGATCTGGTGGATTATTCCCCCCTGTATCTACATCAAATGGACCTATTTAGCAGTCATAGAACAATGTTAGACCTAGAGTATGCCAACGCACCAATAACTGAGATGCTATCTCTGGCCTAAAATAGATCCCCCTCACTCACCCTGTTCTTCCCATCTCTTCCTATACTACAACCAATAAAAAGCAGAGGTAGATATCATGCACAGAAATTGGGTGCTGCTAGTACACAAACAGCAGAAGTAAATTTGTGAATGTGCTGCACTGCAGCTTTCTGTAAAGAGAATGTACAGAGATAAACACTCACCGTGCAGTGCTTCATCAAGGCTACCACCAGATAAGAAGTCATAAATCAGTAATTTCGCTGTAGGAGAATTACAATATCCCCTCAAATTCACCAAATGCCGATGTTTTATGCTTCCAAGAATCTCGAGCTCCCTTTCGAAGAAGCGGTCAAATCCTTCATTGATTTTGACAATTCTTTTCAATGCAAACACACTACCATCATCCATTGCAAGCCTGTACACAGTTCCAAAACCCCCACAACCTATTATGTGTTCCTCGTTCAGTGTCTCCAATTTTCTTATAATGTCTTTCGATGAATAAGGCAAGTCTCCATGAAACATGACAACTGATGCACCTGAAGCAGCAGGATTATGTTTGAGATTACAAAAGTTGACAAACTTACGTGATAGGAATAGCAATATAAAAGATGCTCAACAAATATTGGAATTTTTTGCAACAGCACACACCGCCATTGATATTTATAGCAAAACCCTTGGCGTCATTTTTGCCAAATTTCTTGTACAGAAAACAACCCCAGAAACACATCAGGGCCACCAAAAGCAATGCACCCACAGTGGCAGATGCACTTATAAGCAGTCGGCCAGAGTTCTTCTTTACACCTTGACTTTGGGCTGAAAGACATAATAACATCGTGAGGTAAGAAGTAGAACACATTCAACTTTCAGAAGTTCCAATCAGCACATCCAGCAATACCTGATGCAGGAGACAAGGGATTCGTAGAAGGTCCTCCGTTACATGCCACATTGATCTGTTTTCCACACAGACCCTTGTTACCTGTAAAGCTGCAAAAGATATTCTCATCAACCAGTAAATGAAGCAGAATGCTGTAGATTATAATGCATTAAAAGAAATAGGAACAAATAAGAAAGATCATTTAACTGCAGAGGTAGGTACTTACGAGCTTTCTGGAAAGTTGCTGAGTACACCATCAGATGGAATTGCTCCAGCAAGAAAATTAGCAGACACGTTGCTTCACACACAATCAAATCATAATGAGAACGTTAGAGTGACATTTTCCAATAAATTATAATCAAACTTCTATTGTCTAACGTCAACAACAAACTCACAAGGTAACAAGTTTATTCAACTTTCCAAGAGAAGGAGGGATTGAGCCACTTAGAGAGTTGCCTGAGATATCCCTGAAAAGTCAAAGACAAAAGTAAATTATTCAAGAGAAAAGAACTATTGGCCCTTTTCGATGACTCGCGCACTCTCTCCCTCTCTATGGGGGTGAGTACAAGGACGGTTGCACAGAGCTGAGGCCCACTGCTAGTAGAATTCACCTACAAGATCCTAAATAAGGAGAACAAATAACTCACAGATTTTGTAGATCGGAAAGATTTCCGAGCTCACTGGGTATTAGACCACTTAAGTAGTTACCCTGCAAATAACTGCCAAGAAAACAAGCTTGCTTGAACATCAACTAGAAGTAAACAGGACGGTACTCTAATAAAATTTCCAAAACGGAAACCTAACCCCCCCCTTCCCATATGTGTGATGACTAAGAATTTCATTTAATACAATTCTGCAATGTGCCAACAGCAGCTTGAAAATAAGTCCAATCTCTGTATAAGAATCAAAATAAAAAAGAAAAAGAATATCCAGATTCTATAAAGGCAAACAGGAACAATAATCGTAGCCATCCTGCAAATGAAGAGCTATTTCAATCAATAGAGAATCCAAGTTAGAACTTACATTCCCTGCAGCTCTGTGCAGTTCCCCAACTCAGAAGGAATTGCCCCATAAAAGTTGTTGTCGTGAAGAGATCTTTAGCAAAATACACATATAAAGGATTAGATATAGGGGGAAGAAGAAGAGAGGAAACAGCAGAAGGAAATTGATGATACATACAGAATTCTCAAGTGCTCAAGCTTCCCAAGATCCGGTGAGATGGATCCACTCAATTTGAGATAAGAGAGAAACCTGGATTCAACATAGAGGAAGTTTTTACTTCAAATCAATATAAGGGAATTTACTTTTGCGTGTTTCAATCTTTTTGAAGCAAACATATTAAAAATTTTAATGTATCAAGGAAAGGAGGGAGAGAAGAATAGGACCATTTATTATACCATTGACACACTAATGAATCTTAAGGACTAGTCTAGGGAATCCAATAGAAAAATGAGGCAGGTTTCATTTCTTTGGGATGGCATTCATGGGAGATCAAACCATGTGACTGAATGCATACCCAGAATCCCATCCTCTACGCAAGATATGCATGCAGAGGAATCATGTTTAACTTAATGATTACTGGCAAATTCTAGTTAAACAAAGCTCAGCCTAAATCGTAAACCTTTTCCTGGTTATGGCAGTGCCCTAAAAGCAAAACTGTTCAAACCACCATAAACCTTCTTATTAGTTAAAAGAACCTCAAAATGATCACCCGCAAGCTGTGCATCCCATTACCAAGCAATGTTCCATAAACACGGAAGACTACAACTGCCAAGCGCTACACTGATTGGCATCAGGAACATAGATCCTCTTTCTATTTCACTCGTCTTTAATGAGATCCAGACAGTGAAAATGTGTTCTCATAATCTCCTTAAACACCCAATTAAGGTCTCAAATGGCCTTGCGTATATAAGATATAAAAAACGTTTATGGGTTATGACATGGTTGCAAGGCTAGTAGAGACACTAACACTTGTCTACCATTTTCAGGCTAGACCAACAATCAGTTTCAAGTCCTTTTCTCTTTACTCTTGCATTAAACAAGCTCCTAAAAACTATTCAGGATAACATTGTCCAGTGTATGCTTTTGAGGTTAATTGACTTTATCTGCATTGCATGAATAAAAAAATCTCCATTTTGTTGTTCTGCTGGACACTTAGGAGTGCACCAGGCTATCAAGGGTTATAAGAGGATCTATTGGGGGTTTTCACCCAAACTATAGCATGCCAACTGCTAAACTCACAGCATATTTTAACAATGTACAGAGTGGTAGGCAATCCTCCATCATTTCTGAGCAGTGTATAGGCAGTGGAATCTTGTAGTTGCTTCTTCGACTGAAATTTGAGATAGCTAAGTACATTATAAAAAACTCCACGTTAGGATGTTCTTTTCATTTTGGAAAGCTCAAAGTTCTTCAAAGAAAACCTGCAATCTTGCATTAGATTTTAAAATCTCTTGCTAGTATTTCCCAATGGCCTCACTATCCTCCCAAGCACTCACCTTACCCATGGAAAAATCAAAGGGTAAGAGACATTATGGGAGCATAAGATTTTCTTAAGGCAACACAGCTAAGCACTGATGATAACAACTTCGACAAAGTTCCCTAAATTTCACACACAAGATCTTCAACGCACGAGTATGTCAATTGAGGTTTGAGCTCACAGTGCTAACATAGTATCTGCTTGACACAACCTTTTCAACCAGATAGAAAGTGAATTGGTCAGAAGTTTCATGAACCAAACTAAACTTGACACAGAATAGTCAGGTCACACATCTAGAAGAGCTTGTAGTCCGCTCTATTCCCAAAAGAATAATTACAGAAATAATAGGAAGCCATGTGCAAGAGGATCAATGATAAGTTCTCCAGATAGGTTTAGAGCTTACAAATGTATTACACTCTTCGATGCATCACAAGTCACTCCTTTCCATCCACAAGGATCGGGATCCTCCGGTCTCCAGTGAGAAAGGATGTTATCTGAACCAACAACTGCAGATCTAAAGTTCAAGAGCGCCTCACCTATGAATGTATGAGTAAGATGTCTTAGTAAAAATGCTCATGTAGATCCAAGACGGTGTCTATTAAATATTCCCACTCTCAAGAAACATGAGCACATTAATCCTAAAAAACACTTATCTATTTGCTTTTTTATTCATGCAGCCTAAATGGCAAAGAATGAAAATTAGCCCGAATGCCAAAGAATAAAGTTTCAACTTTCACAAATTCGAGCTGATAAGAAATGTACAACTATGAGTCTACGAGAGATCTGATCCATAGGAATAGTAGTTCAACTATAACATAATTGAATGATACTATATCTGATGAAAACAATATCCTAATGGGTACAAGTTACAAGCATAGGGCAGCAACAATGATACTTCAATGACAACACTTTGAGTAGAAATTTTACATCAGTATTCAAAATTTTGATAAGTGAAGATCAAACCAAAAGGTCACCGTACCATCAGGGCTGAGAGCTGTACTTTTGTTGATTGAACCATAAAGCAGTAAAAGGCAAAGCAACCATACTCCTAGGCGATTCATTTGACAAGTGCCCATCATGGCACTGGTCAAGCATAATAAAGCTACTCCAAATCATCTGATGTGCCAAGCTCTAGAATTATTGAATTGCACATATAGCTACAACTGCAAAGATGCCATCCTGAAGGAAAGAAATACAATAAAATCCTGAACAACAGAAAAAAAGAAGGAATTAATGGAAGGCATTTAGAAACTTCATTAGTCACTGAGTTTAATAAGTTTATATTAAACTGATGTGCAAATCACTCATAGCAGAAAACATCGACTGTCCTAAACAAGTAAAGCAGTTACATTGCTACAAAATAAATGGCGGACAACCAATAAACCCTTCAATCATTTAAGTGGACTGTAATGTAGCAAAAAGCAAGGGGAACAATGCAAATTCCTATCGAGTAATCCCATCATGATATGAGTGCCTGGATAACAACACTAATTCCTTCCTTCGGATCCACGCTGAAGACAAAGATACAAAATTGCTTTGACATTTCCAAAATGCCCTCATAAAATATCAGTAACTACAATAGAAGTTTCATAATGCACGAGTACATTGAAATGCTTTCGATGCTCTCAGGGCATGGCAGAACCAGGAAAAATAAAGCCATGAAGATGGAGTTTCACAGCTTTCTTCTCGTTTCCGGAAGTTGCCAACCTTAGCGATATTCACTAAACAGAATTATACTGCAAAGACACGCCTAGGGGACCAAGTTCATGACATGCACAGTATCTAATCAATTCCCAAGAGTAGAAGAGCTTCAGAGAAATCACGACTGAAGCCGCTACAGGATCAGCCACAACACCAGAATCCCAACAATAGCATCACGATCACAGCACCTACATTTCCCCCAATTCAGCACCGAGAACTTCGAAACGAGCAACCGGCACTAACAACCGCCATCATCACAACCCAACCCAGCTGATTCTTACTCAAAATGTTCCCCGAGCACTAACTAGCTTCCAGACGCATGCCGCTCGACTAATCGAGCCGAAACCCAAAGAAAAAAAAAAAACCGAACGGCCACCGACGCCCGACCCGGAATCGAGCTCTGCTCTCGGACAATCGCGACGGGAAATCGAGCGGCGCGGTAGGAATCAGAGAACGCCGGAGCGCACCTCGGGCCCGATCCGGGCGACGCCGGAGGAAACGCGCCGGAAACGCGGGGCGGCGGCGGCGGCGGAGAAATCGTCGGCCTCCGCCGAGATTCGGTCCGATTGCGAGGCGAGAGAGAGAGTAGAGAGAGAGCGTGTTGGGTGTGTGGATGATGTGGTGTGGGGGGTGGGGGAATAGATGCTATGGAATTTCAAAGTGGGACGTCGGAGCAGCCAATGGGAGACGAGTGGCGTCGCACGTGGGACGGAGACCTCTGGTACGTGCAACCGACGCTCTTATTGATATTCCCCCCAATTTTATTTATTCTTTTTTATTTTTTTATTTTTCCGTCTCCTTTTGCTGGAAATTTATTTTTCTTATAAAAATTGACTAATGTGTTTTATCCGTTGTTCCGGAGCCGAGGCGGCCGACCCCACCCCCCACTTCACATCGACAGCCTGTCATGTTCCCTCTCTCTCTATGCAAAACATCATCTGAGTTTACATGGGTCTAGTCGTGATCAATTGGCGGGCCCGGGCCGGCCTCCACCATGACCAAGTGCATTGAAAATCCTAAGATGCACTGATGTTAACTTAAACCCCTACTATCGATCTAGATGAACTCCATGAACCATCCCGGCATTAGTCGAGACCGGAGATTGTGGCGACACAGCCGCCGCCGCCGCCTCGGAGGAATGTACGCTGTGGTGCTAGTGATTATGCATATAGCCTCAAGGGGTGCAGGCCTACTTGAAGCCGAAGCGAGGCGCCATACTTGGCACGCAGGTGGCTGGGCCGAACACGAGCTGCTGGCCAAAGAGAGGCACGGTTGGGAGAGGGCCTGGTGGTCGGTTTTTGTTGCGTAATAGACTGAAGAGACCATGGAGGGAAATAGAGATGCATACTGGGACTGCATAAATCTCGCCAGTTTGAAGTAGATATCAATCATCTTATTCATCAACGAATGGAGGAACAGAAACGCGATCGCCAAAACTCGTTCCTGTCATATCATGCCATTCCATTACAATTTAGCTGATAGAGAGAACAGAGCGAATTCGAGAGGCATTTCCACGTCACCGACTACAAAACCCTACGGAGGAAAAGGATGGACGACGAGATGAAGGAGTATGCCGTTGTTCTTCCCAAGCTGTACAACAGACAAATTGGCTTACGCCGGAGAAGCTCAAAACGTTCCCCCATCAGTTCATTCAAATGGCAATGGAAATGGACTCGGTATTAAAACCTGCCGATGAGCCGAAGCGGTACTTCCAATTCGTTAGTTGATGGTGATGGCTGCTGTGACTAATTTGACCATTCCGTGCGCTATGGTCGAGCCCGCTATGGTGTCTGGAGAGCGATTCTTTTAGGGATGCGAATGGTTCTGTATCAACAACAAAACCCTGCCACGTTGCTCACACATGCTTTCCCACGACAGCTTCCTTCTGATTCATCATCATCATCTCCTGAAACTTCTCTCGTTTAGCAGCCCTGATGTCGAGTATGCTAGGTGGCATTGGTTTGAGCGAGCCATGCAGCTCGACTAGTTGGAAAACTCTTGTTTTGTTAAGCTTTTCTTCGAACCAGTTCGTCAACCACAGCATCCATAAGCTTCGGTTCAGCTGAAGGATCTGATAACGCAGAGAAATTGTTAACAGGATAAGGACAGAGCAAAGTGGTAAACAGAACATTTCATCAAGACGGTATGTTACCTCCTTTGCACGATTGTAACATTCATTCACAATCCGTAGAGCCTCCAGATCAATTTCCTGAAATTTCATAATTTGCTTATCATATGCACATCGATGGGCAAACAGCAAGAATTGTAACATGGACCAGATGACTTATCTGACTTAATCTACTTGGACCAGTAGTTATGACAGTTTTGAGTTGCTCTCAGAAGTCATATTATAGAAACAGGTAGCACACAAAGGGAACAGGCTGAGGGATGTTTCAAAAGGAAGAGTTCCACTAAAATGTAGTCTTCGGCTATACTTAAGATGTAACTCCATAATTCAAAGCACAAAAAGTTGAATCTCTCTAACAGGAGTTTTCAAACCACACACCAGATTTCAAACATCATGTAGCAAACTCCCATAAGTTAAAAGAAAAAAAATTTGGCTACATGAGCTACATGATTTTGCCTGGTGTATCTACTCTATAAGGTTGTGTGATGTCCAAAATGATACTCATTGCATGCACTCATACAGTCTGCAGCCCAAAAATTGGGATACCCAAGTTATCAACTAAACTGTAAAGAATAAAATAGCTGCGCTTACGTTAATATGATCTGCAACCCACAAATTGGTGACTCCATAATGTTTCTCAGAGAGACCACCAAGAACATAAGTCCTTGCTGCTGACCTAGCATTATCCGCGGTTTCTGCCCATATGGTGCTCAACTGGATAATTTAATCGAGAAGCTTATCAGTTAATCGGCTGAGATAGCTCAATGGAGATAAAGGCTACAATACAGAAATATATGACTCACAAAGAATTAGTACACCAGCAGCATACATGCAGCAAATGTCAACTGATTTTATACATGCAGCAAACATCAACAAAGGACTAGCCCATTTATATTTTCAGAGCCAATTCAAGGTGCAGAGCAATTACAGTCGTAACTTTCTAGCTTTTGATGTGCTGCACTCTATTTGCAACTTCCATTTGCATTTTTCAGTTATTTTCAATTGCTTAGGTTATTTCTTTTTCTGACAAAATAACAAAATTCAAAATTCAAACAAAAATATATTTCAAATGATTTATACAAGGAGATCATAGAAGTTTCTATCGTCACTTCCACTTACTGCAAGCAAAACAATGAACCCCACAGATAACATACTTCATCATGGAAAGTGGATGCACTTCCCAGCTTTAAAATAGTAGTTGATTATTAGATGAACAAAAAAAAATTGCACAGATGGAGATGGTTTTAGCATGATACATTATTAAACTGTAAGTCATATAGCACAGAATCTTTTCTAACCTGACCCTCGCCATACCAAAGTTCATCGGCAGCACGTGGAGCTAGTTGAACAGTGATATGATCTAGAAGTGACTGCCGACTGCATGATAATTGGAGCAGAATTGGATTAAAACGTGCACGTACTCCACAGTTCACATTTTAAAATCACAATGACTTCTAAGCTAGATAAGCTTCAATGCTGTTATAACAATTCATAAAAGCAGCAAGTCAGAACCTGGAACTAAAAAATTCATACCTCAGCATTCCTTCTTTAAACTTCATATGATCCATTTTCATCCTCACATAACCCAATTCCCTACCAGCTCTAGGAGCGATAGTGACCTGCTCAGAACGATAAAGTGTTATATAACCTTTCCCAACTTCACAATAGATATATGGCAAAGCAGTGAATGAATGGACAAGAGAAGCTCCACAGAAATCATATCCAACTCAATTTTGAAGAAAAAACGAAGGTAGCATGGCTAAAAACATAAAATTGGTTCGATATGTACAGCAACATACAGATAACAGGAGGATAATCACCTAGAAACCACTTTTTAATAAGACACTATAACTTAGTGTAAATCCCAATGTCCAGACCCATTTAGTACTCCACATACCATATGCACACAAATACACTTCTCCTATTAGCTTGGGAGTCTGGGACTCTTGCTCAAATAAGTTTTCTAAAGTCCTATGCAGTGACTCAAGCACAATGCAGCAGTGTCCACTATCGCATCGCATAGAACTACATAATTTGAAAGGAAGGTCAAGATAATTCTTAACAAAGGGCAGCGAAATTCCAAATTTCAACCAGCTTTCTATTTGGCCCTCAAGGAGAAAATTGTGTTTCAAAAGGCCATTTTCTGTTCTGTTGCCATTGTCACGTGCAGTGGACATGACACCAAGAAAAGGCTCCGGTTATAAAGTTGGAATTGGGATATCAAACACACAAGGGAGACGGGAAAAAAATAATATAACACCGGTGACAAGTGAAATAAAGACAGGACAAGTTTAAATTGCTCAGGGATCCACACAGATATTAATGGAGAAGAAAGGTGCTCAAGAACCATACAAACTCAATATTTCTTAGATCAGGGAAGTTGACTGCCACGACAGCCATAGCTGCTTCATTAATAGCCACTTGCTTCCATGTCTCAGGGCTCTCTCTTCCTGTCTAACATCCCTCTTTCTTCAATTTGTGCAGCTTGTAGCAAGTCATCAGTAGTGATCTGCTTGAAAGCAAAAAGAATCCCATACAACATATCAATGAAAGAATCCAGAAAACTAGCACAGAAGCAGCAATTTCTAGCATCAGGGCAGAAAGCACTGTCTAGCATTAATAACAAGAGAAACTATATGCCCACTCACACGTCGAACTTGGAAAAGAAAATGTTACACAACTTCATCTAAAATAGTTTGCTGAGTGAGTAATCTTAATTTCCTCAGTGATCAAGACTAAAGTGCCAATATGGAGTTCTATTAGAAATTATCAGGAAACCAATATCAGAAGAGTTCTTTGACCAAAACATTGACAAGATGCACATTCAACAATTCTAGATTTTTCCCCGGAGAAGGCACAAGGAAGTTATGGGTAGGCCAAGGAAAAAATAGGCATGGGCGGTGACTAAGAGATAAGCAACTTCCGTTTTTTGGATACAATAAGAGATTCTGAAAGAACATGAACTCTTGCTAGTACCAATGAAGGAAGTTATTTCTGTATCCATGTCAATGTTCCATTAAGCTAAGCTAAGCATTATCAAATAAGTACTAAGTGACAGTTTCTATCCTTCATCCAAGAAGAACAAGCAGAATAACTTCAAGCTGTTTTAATAATTATCAATCAGATGCAGAACCTTTTGGGCTTAGATGACGACTTCATCTCTCACAAAAAAAGCACTATCATCATAGGGCTGTCTCATTTTTTAGCCTCAAATGAACTCAACTACTCAACAATTTCAATGGGTTCGATCATTTTGCCCAAAAGAAATTCCCCAAAGCACTCTCCACTGATTAACGGCTTCTGGAACTTGTTGAATATCTAAATGGAGTTTGCATTCCGATCTTCAATGCTGTCTCGACATCCATTCCTCTTGCTCAGAAAGGTGATTCATCAGATAGTTTTTATTCGTAATAATTTTCACTATTCATTCCACAAGGGAGCTAAAACCACAATCAAGACAATATAAGAAAAGTTTCACTCCAATTGAAGCATTACCTCAGTTCTTCCATCACGCATCATATTTATAGCAGCAACCTCCACAATGTTAGCTAGCTCTGCACCGACCATTCCATCAGTCATGCTAGCAACAGCAAGATAGTCCACATCCTCAGCCATCGCCTTTTTTCCGAGCATGGACCTACATTGAGACCATTCAACGGTCCCAAAATTAGTATTAGCCGATGAGATAAAGAATCGAAAAGAAAAGGACTTCAGATGACACAAAAGTTAATAATAACTCATCTTCATTCAACAAAGTTGTCAGGTGTAAATAATCACCTTAAGAATTTCCACACGACCTATCAAGCCAGGTTTTGGGATATAGATCTTCCGATCGAACCTTCCAGGTCTCACTAGTGCAGGATCAAGTATGTCGGGCCTATTTGTAGAGGCAATTGTAATAACTTCCCCTCTTCCTTCAAACCCATCTAAGCATACAAGGAGCTGAAGCGCATATGTGGTAACAGCAACAAGCATTAATTCTCAGATAGGACTTGTTATATCTAGAGATTCATGGATGTTTTGCAACAGCCGCATAACTCAATATCACAACTGACCTGATTTAGAGTAGCGTCACGTTCTTGTCCGCAGATCCCTTGATCAATCCACGTTCCCTTCCGACAGCATCCAGCTCATCAATGAAGACAACAGATGGAGCCTACAAAGATCGACGTTTTAAACTACTCTGCCTAATCAGCAACAAAACTAACAGCTCACAGAAGAGACTGAACCGGATATCAAGATATGAAGATCACGGTATCCTGAAATGAAGTATAATCATACTCTGCTTTAAAGAAGTAAAGATCAGCCAAAACACAAATGAGTTATGAGTATAAAATGAAACAAGCAACAAATGGTCGGATAAGATAAGTAATTAACAGAAAAGCACCATGGACAAAAAGTGTAGCGGAACAGCTATAGATGAAAGTTACATTTTCTCTCGCTTCCTGGTAAAGGGCACGGACACGAGAAGCACCAACACCAACATATATCTCCACAAATTGAGAAGCAGAAATGGAGAAGAAGTTTACGCCAGCCTCACCAGCCACAGCTTTGGCTAGCAAAGTCTTCCCAACACCAGGGGGACCACAAAGAAGTATACCACCTAGTTATTAAAAGAAGAAAATGATTGAGAAGAACAAATTAACTGAGTGGAAAAAAAAGGGAAAAAGTCATGAGAGACAAACCGGGAGAATGAAAGGGTCGAAATGATAATGCCATTAGTAAGCCAACACAACCAATGTAGCGACATCTTTTACATGATGCATATCACATTAACATGACTAAAGCAAAAGTTTGCAAGTAGTAAGACATCGACACACCTGCCCCTACTAGTTACTAACAATGCTGTGTCATTGGAGATCTCTGAGAAACAAACCTGGTATTTTCACTCCTCTTCTCCGATACATCTCACCATGTGTGAAAAACTTAACAATCTCCTCAAGCTCAAGCCTTATCTTCCCAAGACCTGCAACATCAGTAAACTTTACATCCACGCCTCTCTCGAGATACTGGGGAGTCTTTTATTACGCGCCCTCCTAACTCTGGCACCTGACTTCATGAACTGCATTGCCATCTTCATATAAGGATTCTGTTCTCCTCCTTCTCCTCCCTCAATCTCCTCATCATCACCCTGTATTCCTTCCAATTCTCTCTCCAACTCCCTCATTTTCTTCCTCTCCTCTGCCTCCGCCTTCTCAATCTTCAATCTGTCCTCATAATCCTTTTTTTGCCTCCTATAGCTTAACACCACGGTTTGATAGAAGATCACGAAAAACACCAGACCGAGTGCGGTTGCTACATTTGTGTCCCCTGCCAAATCCGCCCACACATTTGCCATCTGCCGATAATTCTTCCTAGCTTCACGCAAAGACTCCTCATACTTCCTCTTCCTAATCTCCTTCTTACTTCGCCTCTCCTCCTCTCTCTTCTGCTTTTTCATTGCCTTCTCGATCATCTCTCTCTCCTCCCTCATCCGAGCCAACTCCTCCTTCTTCTGCCTCTTGAATTCCTCCCTCATCCGCCTCAACTCCATCGCCCGCTTCGACTCCTTCTTGGGCTGCATCAGCTTCAACATAAATCCCGGCACACTCCACATGAACCCCAAATACGGTGCAGGCACATCCGGCTTCTTAACCGGAGGTGTGTACGCATTAACACATGCAGAATCAATACTCAACTGATCCCACATGTCCCAAAATTTCCTATTCCCATCTATAGAAGGCAACACAGTCCTCAACACTCTAGAATCCTCCAAAACTACCAGAACAGGCTCTACCCTCTGCCTTAAACTAATCCCGGGTGGCTTTATGACATGCTTAAGTTTGCCCTGTTTCTTTAGTTCTACAATGTCAGTATAGGGAATTCTATCAGTAACTAAAGGAAGCCCTTTGGACCAAGATTTCAGCTGCTCCGGGGTCAATACTTCGGGGGCTTTCTTGGCCGACCTCTTCTTCTCCGAAACCTTGGTAGCCGCCGCGGCGGGCTGAGGGAGGAGGCGGAGATGATGGTCAGAGTCGCAGGGATTGAGAGGAAATTGAACTGGGGTCTCTTCGTTTCGTCCTCAGGATCGTGCCCCTCGTTCCCATTTTCCGGGGCACGAATCCGGCAACGAATTGGAGGGCGAGTGGGGATTAAAGACGAGTTGTTGGGTTTATTCAAATTGGGTTTGCGAATTGCGCGAAAGGGGAGGGTCGAAGAACCAAGATCGCAATGGAAGGCCATGAATCGATAGCTTTTTATGCGCAGCGTGCAAGCGCTACATCGTCAAGAAAAGTACGTGCATATATAAGATTCTGGGGTGAAGAAACGTATATCGGACAACCTGCGGGAAGCGAAACGAGAACCGCTTCCTTCGACCTTCAGGGCGATTCCGCAATGTACTGGGCCGAGCAGCAGAGCAGCAGAGCAGCAGAGCAGCTTGCGCGCTCGCTGAGTAGAAGAAGATGAACAGACGTCGGAGTTTTGGAGATAGGGGCAGAGAACCGGGGCAAGAAGTTTTCTTCCCTGATCATTTTGTTTAGCCCCCGTTGTTCTCTTTTTATATTAAACGATCGACAAAATTAAAAATAAAATAAAATAAAATAAACAAGAGCAGTCACTGCCCTCATTAGAAAAATTCCAAATAAAAGCCCACGATACCCTCAGTATTCTCAAATAAAAGATCAAGTAAATATTGTTTTGAAATAAATATTAAAAGTCATATCAATTTTAAAGAAGACTTGAAGTGATTATGATCATTTTCAAATAATGATTTAGTCTTGCTGACCGCCAAAAAACTTGTGGTCGATAAGAAGTATTTTCGTTCATATACAATTTAAATTAAATTAAATTAGATTATAAATTGAAAAACAAATAATAATAAAAAGAGAGTGAAAGAGAAAACACAAATAAGGTGCTAAGTAAGGGCCACTAGGCCTGCACAATGACTAGCGACCCTCACTCAATTTGGGTGAAGGTAGCAACCCTTGCTTAGATCTGAGAGAGGGTTGCTACCTCTGCTAAGGGCCTAACCCTCGCCTTTAGTTTGCCAAAGTCTTCGACCCTTTCTTAGGTATCACGTCCTCGCTGGCCTTCAACCAATGGGGCGATGGGTCTTTTTTTTAAGGTTTTCAATATTTTTTAAAAGAAAATAAAAATTTTAAAAGTTTAAAAAGATGAAATTGCTCTTCACATTTGATGAGTTCAGGCCTTTATTTGAAACAAAGTTTACTTTAGACTCTTATTTGAAAAAATAATAGCACTTTAGGTCTTTATTTAAAATAATGTTAATTTCAATCCTTATTTAAAAAAATAAAAACACTTCAGGTCGTTATTTTGAAATTTCCTTGCGCTCATCCTTAACTAGGACTAGTACAATTATTATAATAGTGAATACACCCGTCACAAAAGATGTATTGCATTAAAAACCACCAATTTTTCGAAAGTATTTGATTAGCAAATGCCCATGAATCAATCGTTAATAAAATCTTAGGAGGAATATCCATCACTATTGTCTTGATTAGAATGAATTCATAATTTACAACGGCACTTATGCCTCCATTTTGCTTTTTGCAAAATTTAGAAATAAGATATTTTGGGTAGCCATAATTAAATTAATCGCAATCAAACTCTATTCTAATGATTATCCTGTTGTTTAGGGTTAAATAACAAAATGCAAAAGTGTGCATAATATGCTGGTTTATTTTATAAACTATTTCGCATGAGAATCTAGTAAGAGTCGATTGGATTTAAGGAAATTTTCAAGTTTGAATTGTACCTCCTTTTTCGCTGAACCAGGGAAATATATTATCAAAGACAACGGAAGGTGAAGTTTCTGAGGTTACATTTCCAGTAGAAAAGAAGAGTGATCACTTTTCAGCCATGCCCGTATAGAAAAAAGATGTCTAACACCATCAAGCGCAGTTGGTATTGCATAAAAAAGCATATCCTAAGTCTCCGCTGCATTAGCTTCCCTAAAGACGTGTATATTTGAAATATGCTTCAATTGTAAAAAACGTCAACAATAAATACATTTATTTCATGAAAAATAAACAATTCATATCATATCCTTTTGAAAAATGATCTAACATGAATTCTTATTGATAATAACGATATTATTTAAAATAATATAACCAAATTATCTCAAGGAAAAGCGAATCCGAAATTAATGATTTTGTGCAAAAAAAACTAAGCATTCGAACGAAAAAAAAAAAAAACTAAGCATTCAAACTGTTTTTTCAGTTTAGTTCATTAGAGATTTTCTATTTATAAAAATAAATGGAGAGGAAAAATTAAAAAATAAAAGCGTTTTTTTATAGAAAATTTCAAATAAAGACCTTAAGTGAATTTATTTTCTTAAATAAAGACCCAAAGTGAACTTTGTGTTATATAAGGATCTCAAGTGGACCATTGTTTCAAGTAAGGATCCGAAGTGAATTTTGTGTCAAATAAGGGACTTAAGTAATCAAGTTAATCTCACCGGCAGACATTTTTCGGCAATTAAAATAGGGGCAATTTTGTCAAAAAGTTGTGATTGGAAAAAAGGGAAAATTCTAAATTAATTAAGTTTAGGTTATTCATTTAGATGTTTACGTTTTCTTCTTTCTTCTCCCTCGCTGCTCCTCAACCAAATCATTACCCGGTCATCATTGCGACTCGATTCTCGTCACTCCTCACCTTTCTCGACAGTGGAGAATTTTTCAGCAGTTAAAATATGGGCAATTTTGTCGAGAAATTTGTGATTGAAAAAAGAAAAGGAAATTCTAAATTAATTAAGTCGGGTTATTCATTTATATGTTTACGTTTCTTCTTTCTTCTCCCTGCATTTGCTCCTCAACCAAATCGTTGCCGATCATCATTGCGACTCAATTCTCGTCACTCCTCGCCTTGCTTGACCGGTGAAGAATTTGGGTCTCGCAAACCAAGAAAGAAGCATCTGATTTTCTTCTTGTTTTTGAATTCGTGCCTCAACCAGCAGAAAATTTGGGTCTTCGACTTTGCAGAGGATGGATACAAAGAAATGGGAAAACTTAGGTCTTTGACTTTGTAGAAGATGGGTACAAGGAACGGCGAGACCATAAAAAACGTAAAGTTTTTTTGTTTATGTTTTAGGATTTGTTAATTTTCCCGATATTTTTTTGGATAAAATTGCCCAAACTTGATCGTAAAAAATGTCACATGCTTAATAATAGCCAAATATTTAGCGACCAACAATCTCAAGTTCTTATTTTAATTGATTCAAATTACTTTAGGATCTTTATTTGAGATAATATGTTCACTTTTGGTTTTATCTGACACAAAATTCATTTGAGTTTTTATTTGAGAAATTTGGTAACTTTGGGTATTTTTTTGGAATTTTTCCTTTTTTTTTTTTTAACAGAAAATAAAAGCGTTTGTTAAACGACAGGAAATTTCGTCTCCTTTTTGCGTCCCTCTTTTTTTTTTTCCTGGCCGAAGCAACCCGCTGCGTGAACAAACAGGAATCTCCCTCTCTCTCTCTTTTTCTGTCGTGGGGGCGAAATCGAGTCCGTCGTCTAGGGTTTGGTCTGGTCACGGCAGCAGCAGCGTCGGCGACATCTCCTTCCGCCGCAGCCGCCGTCTTCTTCTTCTTCTTCTCCGATCGCGTCCTCCCGATTCCCCTCCCAGTCGCACCAGGCTTCGTTCGCGTTCGACACTGATCTCTTCCTCCTCGAATCAAGCACCTAGGGTTCCGGCGATCTCTGCATCGAATGATGTACATATCACCGCCCTCCCGTCGCGTCCTCTCCTTCGCGATCTATGTGAGCCTCCGCGTGCTCGGCCCCGGCTTGAATCCGTTCGCTCCCTACTGCGTCGCCCATCACTCCCTCTCCCGCTAAATTCGCTCGCCTCCTCCCTCCTCCTTCCTCTTTGTTTTTTTTTTTTTAAGCGTCTTGCATTCTGCCGCCGGGAGCTTTCCGGTATCTGCTCGCGCTTGGCGGAGCAAAAATTGAGTCTTTTGCTCTGGGGTTCCGTGGTGATTGATAATACCGGTGCTTGGTAACCTGTTTCGGCGGTTAAGTGTCTGGAGGATCATGCCTCAAGGAGGTGGGTTCCATTCGGAGGAACCCGTCGCTGACGAGGAGGCGCTCGTTCAGGAGCAGGGTCGATGGTGATGACAGGGTTGGACCCTGCTCCACATCGGTGCTCGGAAAGGCGACATCAGGCAGGTCGGTGACCTGATAACCTTTTTAATGCTGTTCTTGTTGTTTTGGGTGTTTATACTGATCGTGTTTGGTTATTTTGTTTTTGTTCCCGATAGAAGATCATGCTACAATAAATCATAAGAGGAAAGGCTATCGGAATGTAGTGTAAGGAATCTAGCGTGAGCGTTTTTCTTCGGAAAACATGCTTCTTGCTTGCCTCTTTGTCTGTACTATACTAGTGAGGGAAAAGAGGAAAAATTTATGTTGGGACATGCTTTTATCTATAAATGGTTTTAGTTGAGTTGTTTTTCGTCTATGGGGAAGCAATTAGCTAAAGGAAAGACTAAAACATTGGTTATTAAAGAGTTTTGCTGATGTCTATGCAACACAACTTGAAGAATATTGGGAATTTATTGCCCTTGTCCTGGTAGTTTAAAAATAGGATTATAATATATGCAACTTTTGACAAGGTTTTCACAGAATATAGATCAAGTTAGCTATATGCCATATCAAGTGTTGAACTCGGTGAGGTACAGCTGGGTTATCTGAAAGTTCATGCATGATTGGTTCCTGCTGAATCTACCCAAAAACTTGTGTTCTGCCTGCCTATTTCTTATGTAAACAATGAAGATTCTGAGACCTTGACTAGTGATTTTGCTGTGGATGACCCCTACCGTCGAAATGTTGCAAATGTCCCCTTGCTTGTCTTACACTGTCTGAATATTGGTTAGTGAGCTCAGTCCTTTCTGGACATGTTTGATTAGCGGGCTTATTCCCCTTTCTTTCTGGCGATGTTCATAATTTTGAGTAGTGATGCTTCATACAAGTAAAGTGGACAAAAAAGAAGATGATTGGATGTCTACTTATGTAAGGCTGTGGGGATTACCAAGGTTGGTGCAGTTAGTTTGAGCAATTAGAGAGCTAATCTGATTTTTCTTAATTCCTTTCTGTATGGTCCTAGAGAATCTGGTCATAAGATATTCAATATCAACTTAGAACAAACTGTTTTCTTCACAAGTATAGAGCTGTCCCTTGAAGATGAGTAGCATTTCAACAATATGCAGTATAATACATGGCTATTACAAATAAGCAGATTGAACTTAGTAGTAATTAATTTTAAAGACTATGTCGCTCGATTTACAAATGCAGGGAGGTTGTACTTATTGTGTTGTTTTCAATTAGAGCAACTTGTTGACAACAATTTATGTAATGGTGGAACTGCTTGTCTTTTGCAGTGCATGATTTCATTTTTCACATATATCATATATTTTATTTCCATACTTGTCCTGTGATTTTCATTTCGTCCCCATTTTTGAAATTTGTCAATGAAATTGAATTGTGTTTTGTTTGTCTTTTCCTAATGCAATGTCCTGTCTGACAGTTTTGGGGGTATTTTTCTTATCTAATTGAATTCTTCTTTTCATGAAAGAAGTTTGATTAAGCTTTTTTGGGGAACAGGTAAGGCGCCTTCTTGATGAAGGAATGGATGTGAATGTGGCTGCTTGGGGCCCCAAATCAAAGGGGTAACGCCACTCCACCTTGCTGCTGAGGGTGGCCATGTGGAAGTCATGGATGAACTGCTTGAGCGAGGTGCAAATATTGAAGCTAGAACAAAAGGAGCCTGTGGCTGTGAGTGCCTTCTCCTATGTTCCCACGCTTACCCTGAACCTACTTAATTTCTGATCTTCTTAACAGAAGGCAGAATAAATCTTAATGTACCTTGTTGATGTTTGTTCTTTTGGCAAAAGAATTTGGTTAATGAGTGCGTCCTTGATGCACTTTCTTTCTTGCTTGAACATAGGGAACTTTTGAAAGTAATCAAACAAGGGAAGATTGCAACTTTCTAGTTTATGACTTTCTTCTGATGTGTATAATTTAGTGCTTTGGAATTTGAAACCCTCTGTCAAGTATGCTTATCTAGTTTTATAAGGCGCTTGTTACATAACTCTCAACAAAATTTCTCTTCATAACGACAGCAAAAAAGCCTTCCTCACTCATGGGTTTTGGTTAAAATCCTTCTCTTTATTGAAATAAATACTTCTTGGGAAACTGAGGGATTCATAACTTTGCATTTAATTGCTCTTGCATCCTACGTGGTTCACTGATATTTGATTCAATGTTTGACCCAGGGACACCTCTCCATAGTGCGGCCAAAGAAAGAAAACGGGAAGCAGTCAAATACTTGATAGAGAATGGAGCCTTCTTGCCTGATGACATAAATGATTGCAGATTCAATCCACCGCTGCATTACTGCGCTGGCCTTGAATGGGCTTATGAGGAGATGAAGCGTCTTCAGCAGGAGAGCTCATCTGCTGGTGAGGGCTCCTCCTATAGCTCAGAAAGCTTATGATGAGTCTTCCTACACGCTCGGGGCTCAGAAGCCTCTCTTATGAGCTGACATGGTCACCATAGAATGAGGATTGCATTGCTCGTGAAACATGCCATCATCCCACTCTCTATCTCACAGTTGTGTTTTCATCTTGCAGTCTTTGTTTTGATGTTTGAAGCTAAAACACGGTACTCTGGTGTATTTGAAGTCGATGACTTTCTTATGTACTTGAGAACCATTATAAGGATGATATCTTGTAATAAAGTGTCAACTTTGTTCTCATTTCATTAGGAGTTGGGACCGGGAACTTCGAGATAGCTTTTAGGCTCCTCGTTTCAAAAGTGGAAAATATTATGTTTTTCGGAAAATATTTTCCTAAAGTCATTTTTCGGGAAAATGACTATTTTCCGGTGTTTGCCAAAATCTAAAATTTAAGTGGAAAATATTTTTCACCGTTCGTTACTTCCATTTAATTGTTTGGGAAAAATTATCAAAAATTGAATTTTAATATTTTTAAAAATCGAAATTTTTATTATTTATTATTTATTATTTCTTTTTCTTTTCCTTCCTCCTTCCTCCTTCCTCTACCGCCACCTCCTTCTGCCCGACGATGGCCGGTTCCGCCGGCCGACCAAGACTTCGGTGGCCAAATCCGGCGAGCTCGAGGCTCTGCCGATATCACAGGAGCTCACGGATGCGCGACGCAGCTCGAGCTCGCCTGGATTGGGAGCCCGAGCTCTGCCGCTAGATCCAGCGAGCCCTGAGCTCCGCCACTAGATCCAGCGAGCCGCGAGATCCGCCGCTAGATCCGACAAGCTCACGGCTCGCCACCGCATGACGAGCGGCCTGGACAGCGGGCTCCCCGTGAGCCTCCCGGCGCCGCCACGGTGCTTCATCTTGAGCCGGATCCTCCCGAGCGGCTTTGAGCTGCCGGGGAAGGCCGCGGCGCCCACTGGAGTAGGAGGGGCAGAGCGGCCTGGGAGGGCGAGGCGATCCCGCAGAAGGACGTCGATCGTCGGCGTCGAAGGAAGAGGAGGAGATCAGAAACCCTAAAGTTTTGTGAGAGAGTGCAGAAATGAGGAAGAAAAAGCAGCGCGAGAGAAGCCAAGAAATGATTTTTCAAAAGAGGAAATAATTTTCCATGATGTCAAGAGGAGATTTTCTGATAGAAAATATTTTCGGATCAGTGTATTTTCCGCCCACCGACGGAAATTTCGAAAAAATATTTTTCTGGGGAAGTTATTTTCTCGAAATGAAGCCAGCCTTAATTTCTTTGTTATGTTTGGTGTGGACTTCTTAATGAGTAATTTACCTGCCTTGTCTATTCCTCCAATAGAAGAAAATATCCAAGTCGGAAGTTTTCGGGATGCTGAACAAATTGTCAAAATTTCAATAAAAGGAGTTGGTTACATGAGGACGGTCGAGGTCATTTATGTAGTCTTTGGTTCATTTGGTCTCAAGGAAAAAATAGATTTATGACGGCAGCATGCAAATACTCGAAAAAGGAATTTTTTTTTTTTGCGTAAATAGGTTCGTTTAATGAAAAAACAGAGTTTAATTTTTATTTTATTTTTTTTTTTTAACTAAGAGTTTAAAAAATGTCGGAAATCGGGGATCGCATGAAAATATACAGCCGTATTCACATTAAATTTTTTAAGCTAGGACAAAAAGACTACCTTCTTATTTTCCAACGCATTTTAAGTCTCGAAAATTGTGCTCAACACTTACGGAAATGGGTGTATGAAACATATGAAACATATAAAACGCTTGGTTTATTGTTTACTCAATGTGTTTAGATCTGTCCATTTTCTTTTGGCTGTTCTATTTTTTTCCCCATTAAGGTAAATTACAATCAAAGCCTACTGCCTTACTGTGAGCACTAGCTTTGGGAAGGGAAATTTCTCTGGAAAATTTTGCCCTAGTTGATTGGATACGGACCACAACAAAAGCTGGTAATGCCGTTCAATTGATGAAGAAGCTCTGTTTTTTCCCATGTTATCAAAAGGACAAGTGAGGAGAGCCATACATAATTAGCCCAAACAGCAGCTTTTTTTTTTTTTTTTTTGAGCAACCAAACAGCAGCTTTTACAAGGGAAAAATTGCATCAAAGATTCGAAGAACGCAAATGACAATTGTAACGCCGACAGTCTAATGCATCACGATTAGAAGATTACCATGATTGGCCTGTTGGACATAAGGGTCCACTAGTGTAAACAGCAAACATTTCCTAAGACTTGAGGACGACCTTCAACCTTCAGAATAAAATTATGAAAGTGGGTAAAGCTCTCAGAGACCATTGACGTGATTCCCTCCTTCGGCAAACGCTAGTATGCAAATACTGATAGAATGCGCGCGAGAAACTAAAAATATCAGAATAACTGCAATTCTTTGCATTTGTTTTGGGAATTCAAAATGGATTTCTTGCTTCTGCCTCTGGCGCAGCATTAATATCGCGTATTGCCAGTCAAATTCATTGCCTACAAAATTGAAATTCTACGTGCTATACAGGACCTTCAGCATGATGCCCAGTTAGCATCATACTAAAGATGAAAAAGCGGACATGATAGCAGGGTTAAAATGCCGCATCCCGCCTAAGTAAAGTACATTTTGTAAAAGTTTTCTGCCTCTTAAAGTCATTTCCATCTGCAGAAGTTTGCCTTGATGCAGCAGTGGAGCCCACGGGACGTACCAGACAATCAAAATTGATTGTTCAATAAAGTTCGATCATCTAGGGCATGCAATACTGAGTTATACCCCAAATCCACCTTTTGCATGTGCTTCGTAGTTTCATATGCCATGTCAAATCAGGAGGTTGTTTGGAGACATTTGCAATATCGCTTCTTTTGGTTCGGACAAGCCCCTTTATCTTCTCGCAGTCGTATTAGCAGCAGTCTTTTCTTTCATAGCTTCTTTCTCTTGTTTCTTTTTCTCCGCATCAGCCTGCCTTTCATTTTCCTCGCGTGATTTATTGAACATCTTCACAAAGACGGCCAATATTTGAGTCACTGCAAACACAAGCAGAGAAAAAACTCACTAATACCATACACAGAATGGAGGAAAGAGTCAGTTGGCATGGAACACCCCAGATAGGGAACACTAGTTAATTGACCAACAGACAATTTAACTTCTTGCAAATGGAATTTGATGAATGATGGATCTTCAAGTGACGGTGCTAATATGACTACAAAGAAATATATTTACACCAACATGATTGATGAAAAATGAAATTACTCATAGCAAGTGATACATGTAGTCTCACCAGGATGTCAGGTGACGTATACAAGCAAGTAAATGGTCAAAGAAGTAATTTGACCAGGCCATGATGAATTGAATATGTCCACAAGTACATAGTAAAAATAAATTGTACCTTGTTCAAAGGGACAGCGAGCTGGATCCTCTCCAAAATATTGACACAGAGAATCGGCATTGCGGCCCTGCAAGATAGTGGATTCATGTAAAAACAGAGATATCATATGTTGAAGTTCAGTCAAACCCCCAAGGAGAACTCACCACTTCAGAATACAAAGAAATGAGTGACCTCACTTCAGCTTCAGCAGTGTCAAGAAAACTCTTCAACACCTGAAACAAGAAACATCACATGGGTTGTAAAAAGGAAAAAAAGGCCAGGGATCCGTTCATTCTGTCTGACTCGTACATACAATGCAAATAATTGAAAGGTGATTACAGGAACTAAACCAGTGGAGCTATTTAAGATTGGCATACAAACAGACAGACAAAATCACAGAACAAAAGGGGACCTCTTGAAATTTCAGAACTTGAGCAAAAAAGGCTTGAAGAAAAACAAACTCATTGGTGACAGTATTACCATCCTTCCTCGTAATAATTGAACCAAAAAATTTGATCTCACTGAAGCTAAGAATTGGAGAAATGCCAATACAGCCTGCAATAATTCTGTCAAGACCAGCATGAGCCCAACAGTGATGTCAGTCACTGTACTTGGTCGACCAAAGTAGACATTCCCCATTTATTCAGAAAACTACATCATCACTTAGCAGCTCTACATAATTCATCCTTTTCATCACTATCTTTTCAATGCTCATTTCTGTTGGAAGGGCACGGCAGAAGCCCGATAGCTTCACTCAAGGAGATCACCAAGAGCCTTAGTCCAAGCCCGTTAACATACCCAGGTTGGACCCACCTCACTCAAAAGCTTAAGCCAATGAGTAAGGGGCCAACTTGGATATATTGACTATTCCACACCACACCAATTCTCCGATGTGGGACTTGTTTAACATAACTCACACAAGTATCTCAACAGTTTCTTTGAATACTTGCACGGTAGTGTTAAAAGTAGGACATGGACAAAAATCTCATGATGAGGAAAAACAAAGGAAGAGGTTAAAAGGCAAATAACAATTTTTTTTTTTTTTGGTGAGAAGACAAATAATAATTTGAGATAGTCCAATCATCTGCTAAGGGAAAAGAAGATATTGGAGTGAATCCATTTACGAGTAAAAAAGTTACAAAGCAGTACTCACTCTTTGGAAGCCAGTAGAGATGGCACCATCATTTTCAGAAGCAGCAAGTTCTTGCTCAACCTTTTCAAGACCTTTGCTCACAGCTTGCATTTCTTCCGCCAATGATTTCAATTGGATCTGGCCATATGGTTAAGAAGTAGATTGAAAAGGCAACAACGTAAGTACATGAGGTAAAGTAGGGTTAGTAACAAGGGATAATAGGCAGGAGCAAATCCAAAGTGGTATCTTTATACCTTAGAAGCAGCTTCTAAATGAACAAGATCCTTGCCAAAATCCAGCAATTCCGGCAATTTTTCAGCAAGAAGCTGGAGAAGAAAAGAGGAAGTTCATAGAATTCACATTCACATCAGAATGCCATATGAATACATGCTCAAGAAACGAACCAACTGAAGGATAAGTAAAGAGCTGGAAAATCAAAATTAACCAATGACAGAGCTGGAAACTTTCAAGGATAATTTATTGATTCTTAAGACTATAAGAATAGTTCCATCAATGATTATGCTCCAGATAATCCTAACCAAAAAAACTTTGATTCAATAGCATTGCCAAATCTTTTATATTGAAGACAAAGAAGTTCAGAAGATTGGTGATGTAACCATTAAACAAGTAGTGACATAAAGACTGTATACAAAATGTGTCATAAAAAAAATATATATATGTAAAGTGCGGTTAAATTAAATAAAAAATAGTAACCAACCATTTCATTCGGAGCTCTTGTTAAGATCTAATAAATGAAGATCATCCAGTTGCACAATATAACATTGGAAAATAGGCTAATTGGAAAATGGAAGTATCCACAACAGTTTGTTCCCTCGGGCCTCTACTCATGTGCATAAGGACGCCGATAATGATTTCAATTGGCATCCAATCTTCAATAAGATTAAGACAACTTATCTCTTGCAGGTGAGATCAAGAAAGAAATTTCTCCAGTTTCACATCTCATAAAACTCACGTTCATCTTTCTTTATCAATAACGGCCCATTCCTTATAGCAGACGGCTTGTCAGTGGGAGTCCCCCCACAACTACTATTTACTAACTGAATCCAAAGTATTTGGACGACCGTTTGCAATTCAAGCCATTGCACGAAGAAATAATTATGACATTCATTGCAATGTGCTATGAGGTCTGATAAGTTTGCATATTTGAATGCAAACATCATATAATACATTTTTACCAAAAAAAAAAAAAACATCATATAATACATTAGCAAATCGATCTCCATACTTATTGTACCACGTAATGATTGACCAATAAACAGAGAGAGAGAGAGAGAGCAGAGAGCAGAGATTTATTTTCTGATCGAATTATTTTTTTATCAGAAGATTACAGAGATTTACTTTGATGTAATTTTATTTTTGGCCCAATACTGTTTTAAGTGGCAGTCATTTACTTCTTGCTTTGCACATTTCTTTCCTCACTCGTGAAGCTTTGCATGTACAAAATAGCAAAAGGGACTCATCACTGCTCCTCCAACACTAGAATTCGACGTACGAAGGGTACCTACTTTCATATCAGTCTTAATCATGTCCAATTTCCTCCCAGTGGTTAGAATGTGTAACAGCCACCTAGTCTGTTAATATCTTGAAACCTTGGCAAAAGTTCACAATATTTTACCTTGCATAGGTAATGCATCAAAGTCATCTTGTTGTTTCTCGCACGAGTATCAGACAATTTAAGGAGGCTGTCCAATTTGAAGCCAATAGCAGAACCTGTGGTATGAGAACCAATATAAGTCAACTATGACATGCAGTAATTAAATATGTCAAAAAGTAAGGAATGTCACCTCGTGCTGTTCCTTGGTTCAATGCATTGCCCAGAGTGAGAATGGTTTGCATTATCTGACGTAGTTTGACAGACTCTTTCACCTATGTTGACATATAAGAGTGGATGCTAAGCGTATTTGGTATTTCATTGCAATGAATAATGCTTGATATAGATGGTACCTCTTGAGCTGCATCATTAATAGTACTGAGGTTAGCCCTTAGGTCATTCACCTAGAAGCAGAAAAAGCATGTGAACACTGATATCTTTCAGAATAATAGGAGAGGGAACTAGAAATTAACAAAAGCATCCGATTACACACCTGACTTGAAAAGGTAATTCTGAAAGCAAACACTCGTAACTTGGATTCTATGCGGGGAACCTTCATCAGTTCCAAGAAAAACTGAAACATCAACAGCCAATTTCATCAATCAAAATTGAACTACTGAAGAGAATATAGCTTTTTGACATGTGGTTGAAAGAAACCTGTTCACACCTCCCTAGCGATCCCTTGTCACCAGCATAATTCTGGAAAAGGAGGAGCAATGCAGAGTGCTTTAGTAAAAGAAAGGCATAACAGCCAACTAGAAAATACAATTTCAACGATTATAAACTTTTAACAGGAAATAGAAGTTTACTAACAAACACACAATAAGATATATTGGCATGATCAAAAAGGACAACACCGAGCTACTGTACATTGCAGTGAATGCATCAAGGATCTTGTACAGATGCCATAAGGGTACCACTCACGAGCACCGAGTAGGAACATCACTTTATCACTTCAACCCAAGAAACATCTCAATTCTTTCCTTCTCTAGAAGAGTCATTTTTTCAAATCTAATCAGCAGAAGACAGTACCTTAGGTAGATGATTTCAAAGGAAAGCTCCAAAAATAATCTTGTGTGATCAGTCCAAGGATAATTGGCAAAGGACGCTCAGAAGATGCAAGATGCCTTTATATCAATGGCGCTATTTTTTTTTTTTTTTAAACTACAAATAAAATTCAACTAAGAAGGTTCCAAGAAGGTACTGTCCCTATACAGCCTCAGATGTAAGCTACCCATTTTACAATTATGCAGAAAGGACTATTATTTCTAGCATTTCCAACAAACAAAATGTATCAGATTGAACTCTCCTGCTATAACAAAAGTGAAGACTGTAAAACCAACTATCCCTAAAAGAATCCCCAGAGGATCCAACTCCTTGAAATGCCCTCTTGTTCCTCTCTCCCCAGATGGGCCAAAAAACAAGGAGAGGAATCATCGCAGTAATTTGCTTCCTTCCAACACACGAGCAGATAATCCCTCCCAAGCCCAAATTTCGTGTTGCACCATGCCTGAAGTCACCCAATTTACTCCTAAAATTGCAAAAACTGTAGTCCAAATCTTTCTATTCCAGCATAAACGTAGGTGATTCACATACTCCTCTTCAATCTTGCACAAAAAGATCTATTGGTTAACCAGTATTTTTCCTCTGTTTTAAAGATGATCCGAAGCAATAATACGTTCCCAAGCTCCTTCCAAAATGAAAAAAAAAAGAAGAAAACTTCAAAGAACCTTGACTTTCTAGATAGATTTCCAAAGAAAGAGAGTGCACTGTTGTAATAGCATCTGAGGATAGATGAAATCAGAATAATAGGATTTGGCAGGTACAGTAACCTACTGTCCCCTCTGATATTTAACATAGCCAAAAAAATTTCCGTTCCATTTCTAAAGAAACCTTTCATATGACTGTCGTTCAGATAAAAGTTGCACTTGCAGGCATCAGCACATAAGACACAACTCTTACCTGTTGATGACACCACTCTTGTGCACAAGCTAAAAGAATTTACCTATAGATTTTTTCACTTTACTAGTCCAAAGAAACAAAAACAGGAACATTTTACTGTATCAATGTTCTCAGAAAAGCTTCCAGGCTATTGATCCAGGGACCTATTACATCTTGTTATTGAAGAATCTTATCAACAGAAGAAAAAAGATACAAGAAAATATGTACTGCCGGCTATGTACAAGTAGTAAAAATTCAGACAATTCCTTATACCATCAATGACATTTCAAGCAGGGAAGCACTCTTCACAAGAAAGGAGATATACAGAAAGAGCATGCCAAGCAAGGAGATAGCATGAGCACAACTTGATTTGTGATTGCTGCACACAGGCACATATGTGAATGCATGTAAGGGGGTGCATGTGTGTGCATATGTGTGTGAGAGAGAAGAAGATAGAAAGAGAAAATACATACCTTCAAAGTCTCCATTTCTTCCTTGTGGGACAGAACTTGATGAGATTTTCCACCTGATCAATGTCCAAAGCTGAAGAATCCAAAGCCAGAACTGCATTCTGGGAAAAAATGGTACTGATTACTGGGACCAACACATACGAGTCAACTTTTCAAAGACAATTGCCTTTGAAATAGATGAAGGTAGATAATAGGACAGTACGAATCATGAGCCATAAAAACAGTGGAAATGATACCGGCTCTTGCTGTCCGCATGTTTTTTTTTTTTTTTTTTTATAGGACAGTGCGTGATGCAGAAGGGTAAACATGCTTGTTTGCATCTCCATGCAGGCTTAAAAATAATCATGAATGGATGTTACATGATTAACAGAAATTTCCCTTCTTCTCTATATTATACTGCATAAAAGTGATTATTTATCACACTTAATCTATCAAAAGCTTAGCTAAATATAATTCGACCAAAATTGAATCTAGTAGGATTACATTAACAAACCCCTAAAATTTTAAACTGCGGGAACTGCTTTAATCAACCAACACAATTGTCCTACCATCCTAAAGAAGAAAAGGCAAGAAAGCAGATGATATGTTTCAGTCCACCATCAGTAAAGTCACTTTTTCGCCACTTTCGGTGCAAATAAATAGATATATATTATCCTCAACAATGTAATAAAAAGTCTGAGATTAATGCAGGTATCAGCAAGAAATTGTTGCGATCTCTAGGGAAAACACATTTTTTCCCACAAACTCTTCAAATAGCCTAATGGGAAAGTTAGTACTACGCATAGCACTGGACAAAGAGAGCTCACGGCCATGATACAATGCCTATACCCATCCAATTAACTAATGCTAAATAATATGTCTGATATATATTAGCAGATCAATTTCCTAATAGCTCAATTTCTTGGTAGAGATGGTCATGCACCAACTAGTAACCATAAATCACATCAATTCTTGGGAATCAAAATATGTAGATATCAGTGAATATTCAGTCGTGTCAAACTAAGGGGTGGAAAAAACCTAACATGTTTCTTGAACTTCATTACGATAACAAATTAAACTGTAAATAAAGAAGATGATATAATCATACAGTATAGAGCAAAGGAGTTTAGTTCGGAAACAACATGCAGTAATTGAAGCATCCAGAAGATAGGAAATTAGTAAATTGCTCTCGAAACCTTCTTATCTCACTTTCACATGAAAAGAGGTATATTTTTCAAAGATTGCCCATGCTTTGGCAAAACTGCAAAAGACAACAAGATCCCAACTCCCTGGCCTAGAACCTATTTGATCTATGTAGCTAATATAGTACAAAAAGGTAGCATTAATGTGCACTCTCTTAGTTAAGTAGACCCATAAACTAACTTGAAAGCATAATTACTTTCATTGCAATTGTTTGATAACGTGGATTCATGCCCAGTGATTTCCGTAGTCTACTTGAATTAAACAATCCAAAACAAAGCGACATCCTCATCACAGTGCAGTTAGGGGGAATATACTGTACCCCATCCTCTTTACATTTGAACAAAGGCCACAGAATTGAAACGCATGACAAAAAGAGAGCAAAAAGGAAAAAGTACAAAAGAAGCATTAAAGTTCGGTGGCCGCAGAAAGTCAAACCCAATGGGACATCCAGATTCTTCTTAGTATTTGAGAAGCAATAACAACTTGTTGCAGAACAAATTAAAACAGGAAAAATTCAATAGATATGCAACTGGAATAAAGACAACTTACCATCATATCCGGCAGAGGAATTTTATCTTTGAAAGCATTATTTCACAATTATATGCTCTACGCAAGTCAACCTGCATTTGGAAGAAAAACAAATTATTCTTGACACAAAAAATTTGAAAAACAGAAAAACATTGCCATCTGATCCTTGATAAATATATTACCACTGATAATATATGGAAGGCACCAATGATTTCCTTACCATATAAGAAAAACAATTAAAAAAGACATAAAAATAAGTGGCTTTCTTTTCAGTCTGATGAGAAAGGTAATCCAGAAGACAATTTCTCCAGGCTATTTCAAATGAAACGGTTTTACTGCTTCTTGAGGTTCTTCAAAATTCACTTATTTGGTAAGAATACCTCATCTGATTCCCAGACTAATACTTTACCCAGATAACATGCTTGTAGCATTATTAATATCCTACCAGCTACTGCTACCATCACAAATCACTTACAGCTTCTGTTCCAAGGACTATGGCTAAGAAAAGTAAAATACAAGTAGAAAAGAAAGTGTATATCTCACCAATTGCACTTTCTCAGGTTTATTGATGTTAGAACGCCGGGCACCAGCTCTGTTCCCACTTCCATCTGAAGTAGCTGCTGAGAAGAGACTCTCGAGTTCTGATATGTCTATTTCAGGGGCCCTGTCAAGTATTAATTGTGATAGGAAGCCTATTATTAATAAACTTTACTACTTCTCAAATAACATGAAGTGCAGAAAGTAGTGGTAACATCTAAAAGAAGCTTAGATGGTGACAATATAGCAATATCTCCTATATGGAGTATCAACAAACCTTGATTGATCTTCCTGCTTCGGAGAATCAGCCCATAAACTTCCTTGCATTGCACGAGTTACTTTTACCCAATGCAGAGGTTTTAGAGAGGATTTTTTAGGTGGGATAGAAGTCCCACCAGCAGATCGACCCCTCCCTTGATTAATTGACCCTAGAGTTCTTCCCCTTCCACTAGATGGCAGAGGTGGTGGTGCTACATTTGTCCCCTTAGCTCCTGGAAATGGAGGTGGACCAGGAGGCTTTGGAGCCGGCGGTGGAGGTGGTGCACCGGGAGGCTTAGGAGCTGGCGGCGGAGGTGGTGCAGAGGGAGGATTTCGCGCCAGTGGTGATGTGGACTGACCTGGCCGTCCAGGACCTGAAGGAGCTGGTGGTGGTGGTGGTGGTGGAGGAGGTGCACCAGGTGGCTTTGGAGCTGCTGGTGATGGGGATAAACCTGGCCGTCCAGGGCCTGAAGGAGGTGGTGGCGGTGGTGGAGGAGGTGCACCAGGAGGCTTTGGAGCTGCTGGTGATGGGGATAAACCTGGCCGTCCAAGGCCTGAAGGAGGTGGCAGCGGCGGTGGAGGAGGTGCACCAGGAGGCTTTGGAGCTGCTGGTGATGGGGATAAACCTGGCCGTCCAAGGCCTGAAGGAGGTGGCGGCGGCAGTGGAGGTGGCTTGGGAATGTTTACCGTGGGACTAATATGTGCTACGGAAGGTGAAGGGGATTCTCCAGGAACAGCACCTCTTGTGGCAGACATTAAATTCGATAATGCTGGAGGAGGCGGAGGAGGTGGTGGTGGCGGTGGTCCCTGCAACTTAAAAGTTCCAGAGTCTGGAAATGAAGGTGACAGCCCTAAATATGTTTGGCTATGTGCAGAGGACTGCGAGGAAGTTGGTGAAGTGAGAGGAGGACCTTTAGAACTAAAGGTTGGAGGTGGAGGAGGCGGCGGTGGCAACGGTGGTGATTGCATTGGATTAGGTAGGGATGATTGACTTGGGAATGATGTGAAGGAGGGAGGCGGAGGAGGAGGAGGTGGAGGAGGAGGAAGGGGAGATCCTTTAGATGAAACAGATTGGAATGGTGGAGGTGGCAGCGGCGGAGGAGGAGGCGGCGCCATCACAGATAGTTGACTTGATCTTGATGCAAATGGTGGAGGTGGTGGGGGAGGTGGAGGACCTGGTGAAGGGAGTTTAGATGTTGGAGCTGGGGGAGGTGGGGGTGGTGGTGGATGAAAAGTTGGCAAAAGAGGTGGAGGAGGTGGCGGCGGCGCAGGTGGCACCTTAGAGGCATTGCCAGAGGGAAGCGAAGGGGGAGCTGGAGGTTGATGGGAAGATCGTACAAGAGGAGGAGGCGGCGGCGGCGGCGGTGGCGGTTTTGCTAGTGATACTGGTGGTTGGGGTAGACAATCAGAGACAGAAGGTGGCATAGATGACATTGACTCCAGCGAGTGAGTTTGAGCTGTTCTGTCCGCGAGGCATGATTGCTGATCAATAGGTGGAGGGTCCGGGTCCACTGTATCTGATTCTTGATCCATGGGTTCTGAAGTAAATTTGGCATCAAACACATTATTGTTATCAAAATTTGTTTCCATCCCAGAATTTCTTGAATCTGTTGACCGCTTTGGGAAAAATTCAAATGCTTCATCCGAACTATCTGCTGCACTGGAAGTATTATTTTCATCCTCAGAATCAGCAGGTGAAGTGTACAAATTTGCTTTGTTTTGTAACCTAGACAGTTCTTTCGCATCAGTCAAGACTGAAAGTTGTTTAAGCAACCAAAGTGCAGCATCATCACTGTTGTCGACCCATTCAACACCATTGAAAAGTTCCTGAACCCTGGAGAAAGCTTCTAAAGGCAATCCACCTTTTTCCTCTCCATTCAAAACAGTGATCGGAGCTCTCGGTGGAGAGACACTCTCAACATCCCCAAACAATACCTGATGTGAAAAGTCAATTCAAAGGTTGGAGAGATTATCAAAAGAACATAGGCACAATACTAACAAATCAATCTACTAAAGGGAAAGCAGCAATTTGTCTGGTCATAGAAAATCTTATTCTTTAGCCTCCTCTAACACTGCACTTTACTTTTACCATTCTAGCAAGGGGTTGCTCATAGAAATACTCACCTCTGCACGAAATCCTTTTGGATACCGCTCCTTTGAATCCCAAAGAATGTCCAAGTTCTCAGAGTTCAGCATCAGTATGTTTGATCTGATGAATGCAGTATTAAACATTATCCGGAACATCATAACTTCCCTTTCTGAGTCCAAGTCCAAGTGAACGCACTCCAGAACAACATCTCCTTGAACCAGACATTGAATGTCGATTTTAATGACATCACAGTCCCCCTGCAATAAGTCATCTATTAGCACCCAGTCTCCTTGTCAAAAACCTCTTGCAGACACTCTAAGGACATTTTCCTCATTTAAAGACGTGGGTAAGAAAGATAAAAGGGGACTTAGCTCGCTAAACTAGCTATTCTTCAGATAAATCTTCAATATCTGTCTCTAAAAACAAGCCGATTATGTTAAGATATTTCCCTGTTTAATTTCAGGAAACACATGCAATGAAGATTTCCATAGGATGTAATCATATGGGTTGGTACACAAGAAAATGATTAACGGAAAGTGTTTTACTTCCAAGACAATTGAATAGGGAATTGAAAAATGAAGACAGAAGAAATCTTGCCTGTCGATAATGTCGAAGAGCCTTTTTTGTCTTGGACATGGAAAAAAGCATCTGTGTCGAAAGGCCCCCTCTACTGAGGAGATTCCTGCCGAATATACGGATAAGTGGCCTGCAACCGTCCTGCGAATCAAAGCTAGGAATGGCTCTCACGATTATACAATCCAAAGAAAGTGCTCGCTCTGGAGGAGGCCACTCAGGAGACATATTCCTCCTTGCAATATACTGAAGGTACCGAAGCTGAGATGGCAGTGGATTCAATGGTGAGAGGAGCTGCAAAAATCCTTTAGGAGCCTCTTGGTGAACAATGTCGAGTGTCTTCCGTTCTCCGCTGTACAATTTTCTGAAAATCAAGAAAGCTGCCAATAGGAATGCCAAGAGTGGCCAGCCTCCTCTCTCGCAGTGCAGCAGAACGATGTTCTGCTGATTCCCGACCAAAAGCCAGCTCTCGCAGACGCGAAGAAAATGTTGAACCAATGACAAAGGTAAGAGGGGACAACCCTCATACTGGCGTGGATAATCCATGACGGTGACGTCACAGTCGCACAGGATTTCGGCAAATTGGCTGCGTTTTTCTCCTTCGCGGAAATTGAACGCGAGAAATGCCGAGTCTGGGAACTCTTCATGTAACTCACCCAAGATCTCATGCAGATAGACTTGGTACATTTCCTCCGGCAATACCTCCGTCGAAAAGCAGGAATCGAAAACTGCACAGACATTTAGTAATTCAAATAGCCTCACGCATTGAGAACTAAAGTTAGGCAATGAGAGATGTTACCATAAACCCGGTCGACAAATTCGAGCAACCCATCGGGGGTCTTTTGTAGAAGAATCTACTGAGGAGGGACATTTCCGTCGACCAATTCAATCACATTCAGAAAAACGCCTGCCATTTCACGCGCAACGCAAGAAGAACTTCTTTAATGGACACGAAGAAAATCAACAACGATCGAAATTCATTCGCCGCCACGGCCAACAAACACCGGCAATCAAGTAACAAAAAGAAAAAAGCAAAGCGCGAGCTCAGAATTCCAAGCTCCCGACCTAGGAAAGCCCTAACGCGACGCCGAACGGCCCAACCAGAACGACGACGACGCGCATTGCCGGAAACGCTCGAAAAAGAAAAGCGCCAAACGAACCCAAGTTGCGATTTTGAGGATAACCCAGAAATTCTGGCTTCGGACGAACCTGAAGTGAGAGGAAGTTCCTAATTCGGGGACGACGAGCGAGTGAAGACAAGAGAGCCGCAGCGACTGGGGAGGCTTCTGAACTTACTGCTCTGACATTTTGAAACTTTGAATTTGGGGAAGAAGTAAGAAGAAAAAGAAGAAGAAGAAGAAGGAAGAAGAAGCACCTGAATTTTTTTATGGGCGAGATTGGCGGATCCTTTTTATCGGGCGGGCCCAGGAGAGAAAAACGCCGGGAAAGCCACACACACGCTTTTCACGGTTTGGAACGATCTTTGCCGCCCGTTGGAGTGGGCTTGGGCATGGCCGTCTTGGGCCCCCGCTTGGCCCAATTCGAGGCCTCTTGGCCCAATCCCGGCCCATCCGTCGCAGCTTCTCTCTCTCTCTCCCTGATCCCGTCCCCGTGGAATGGCCGACGATGTTGGCCGGAACACGAGGCAAGGCGAGACGCGTGACGTGAGGAGGAGAGCAAGGTAGTGGCTTATGCTTGACTCGTACGTCGCGAACAAGTGTTTTGCTATGCCATTTTGAACAGCAACATGGGTTGATGCAAAAGTAAGAACATGCCGATGCAAATTGCGCTCCCAAAATTACTAGAACACCTAATGCTCTTGTTGCAGCTTTGTTAAAGTTTATAAGGTGTCTCGCTAATTTATCTCGATAACATTCGGAGGACATTATAATCCTATCATACAAGATCGGTTGGGTTTGGTATAATTCGGGTCAAATATGATCTGATCCAAATAGGCCCACTTCTCGTGAATCACGCGGAGCCTTAAGTGCAAATTTGTTTCTTCTATCCGATATTTTCTTCCACTGAACTACTAATTCATAATAATGCTGACAGAAGAAAGAAAGAGGGACTACAACGCACACAGGGGGTCCAAAGAAGGACATCTCTGGCTGGCGTCCTTGTTGCTTTGACATATTGGCAATGGGAAAGAAGAAAAACAGTCCAATCCATCATATTTTTTTTATGGTGTGGATAGTCTATGGCAATTGTTTTTTTCTCTTTATCACGGTACCAACCTTTCCGTCCAATAATACAAATTTTTAACGAAGGTCCGAGACTTCATAATCCTTAAATTAGTAGCAAACGAGATTAAAGAGACTTAAAAGTGCATAGCTCATGATACGAGACACCATATTATTATGTAATATGTTTATAGGTTATGTAGCGTGCAATCGCCATAGAGTGCACTGAAAAGTCAAGGACAGCGACCATCGCCAGCCTCCTCGATCCGTCGTCACTTTGCTATCAAACAACAAAGGCAAAGGGGCAACAAGTAGGGAGCTACTCTGCCCATGTTCCCCTCCTGTGATTAGCAGGGGCATACAGAAAATTCGCAAAAACAAATAGGCAGGCTCAAAAGCCCGAGCCAGACTACCAATGAATTCTTATCGAGCCTGATGCTCAAATAATGTATCACCATGTAATTTCGAAAGTCTAGCTCGTCATCAACACCATCCCTTCAAGAAATTCTTGCATTGGCTTTGATGAATCCTCGGCGACTTCTCTTAAAAAAAAAAGAAAAAACACTCGTCTAGACTCGGATTCATAAATCGAGTGCAATCACAACGTGAGATCTCGACGGAACTAGATAGCGGATAATCGTGATTGAACTGGCCCATCACGAAGTGGCTCGAGACAGGTCTTTGGCCCTCACTCTCTCGCAACCTGCCGTGGTGGCAAGTGCAGTCTATTCTTGCGTATCGAACCACGGTGGTCCTTAAAAAATCATGTGAAGATGACAGACCGCTGCCTATTTCAAGCTCTCGTTGGGATTTGAGATGGTCCTTGCGCTTTTCCCCAGCCTGTTTTTACGCATGGCAGTGTCCGTGCTGTTCTCGAATTGCTCCTTTTCCTTCTCTTTTTCGTGCCATTTTTTTTTTTGTGCTTAACTTTCCTCTGTCATTATCTGAGCCAAAAAGGCTCGGCCTTTTAAGATTTTCACCGTGGCCTGAAAAGGGAAAAAAGTTTCTGGGCAAGAAGTTGCCAGAAAGAAGCGAAGTTAAAAAAAAGGCATCGCAATGATTTCGGTCTAAAATGTTCACAGAAATGCCGTCTCCTTTCCATGGTTTTAGTCATTTTAGACTACTGCTGCTAAGTGAGCAACTGTCACTGTGCCAGTTTCTTTCTCTCTTTCTTTTCTTTAGTGTATTTGATGAGAACAGAACATAGAGACGCAGAAATTGTCTTAACTGGCTTTCCATATGAAAAAGCCTAGGACCTACAAAACCCACGAGGTTTTTTTAAATTTATTTTATTTTAAAGGCCGGTGGTTCTACAGTGATCTGGAAATGGGTTCAATTTATGGCCAAAACTATGGGCTATATAAACTAAAAAGTTTATTTAATATTTTCTGGTCCACCAAACTTTCTTTGGGTCGATGCATGTAATGACTAGTATCGGCACATCCTCAACCCCAAATAATTTCATATTAATTCAATTTCACAGTCTCTACTCAACAATGGAATCACATTATTGTTTTCTAGACAAGCACCGAAATTGTGTTCACTTCCTAAACCCAAGCACTTAAAAAGATGCTTCCAAATAGGACCTTGTGGTTAAAGGTTTGGACATTTTGGCTATGGACAAAATACTAAAAGATGCTATTTTTGTTGTAGGGACCAAATGCTAAGTAATTCTCTTCATGAGTTTGAAAGATTCTGTTAAATTTTTCATCCTAGTAAAATATTGTGCATTTTCCTGATACATTTGAAAGATCATGTCAAATGTGCGTTGAAAGATACAAAGATCGTGCATTTTGTCTTGGTATTTACCCCCAAAAATTGAGATGCAAAATCCCGATCGATTCCCTAGTATGAAAAGAAAAGGATCCTTGCGTCATTGTGTGGATCCCAGCCAAATGAGACGGGACCTAAAATCACACCAGAGCGGCGCTTGCAAGAAGAAATTTGCAAGCGCAAGATGATAATAATGAAGTCAACGGGCCGGCAGAAATAATGAAAATCCTGAAAAATAAGAGCCAAAAATGTTTTTAAAATCTTCACCGGCTCGCTGTCCGGATCCATAATGTCTGAAAAGGACCGTTGTTGCTGCGTTCCGTCATTCATGTCCAAGTAAATCCACAATGCTCGTGCAAAAAAAAAAAAATCCACAATGCACGAGACCCAATCTTTTGCGAAAAAATATATACTTTTGTTTTTTGACAAATCTCCAAAAAAGAATAAAGAAATAAAAAAAAGCTTGCTTCTGCAACATTATTGATACATCGAAACAAGGTTAGCAGTTCTTCAGAAGAGAAGTACCCAACAAAAGAATCAGCTTCGCTCGCTCTTTCCAAAACTCAAAGCGCCCACATACTCCCAGACCCACACTCATTCCCAGTTTCATGTCCCAGTAATGGCAACACGCGAACAGGAACAAGAGGAAGAGGACCAAGAACACCCGCCAGAGCAAGGGCCAGACGACAGGGACGAGAACGGGAGCAGGAACGGGAGCCTGTCTTTGTCCACCTACTTGGGCCTCAGCTTCTCCTTGTTCTTGGCGCATTTGCCCAAGAACTCGCTGACCCTTCTGCCTGGCCTCCGGACCCAGGTCAAAGACCTCTCCTTTAGGCTCCTCCAGGCCGAGGAGCAGCTGAGGCAGATGAGATCGAGGAGGAAGGAGGACGCCAAGGCCAACGCCAGGGTGGTGGAGATCTTCGCCAGCCACCGGAACGCGTGGCAGCAGGACGAGAGGAGGCTGCTGCAGCAGCTGGACGAGGCCAACGAGGAGATGGCCCACTTGAGGGCGAGAGTGGAGGAGAGCGAGCGGGTCGAGGCGGAGTACAAGGCTAGGGTTGAGGACCTGGAGAAGGAGGTTGGGGAGAGGGATGACATGATTGGGTTCATGTCGAGGAGGGGTGAGTTTGGAGAAGAGAGCGACAGGAACGGTGGTCATGGTGATGTGGAGGAAGCGAGTGAGTATGATTATGGTCAGCAACAACATCATCACCGTCATCAGTATCAGTACTTGAATCGGCAGCAAGAGGAGCAGACTGGGAATGGGTTTGGTTCTGAGTATTTGGGGTCTGCTTCCAAGTTCTGGGCTGAGAAAGCCAGAGTTTGGCAGGTATGGTTTTTAGCTTTTCTCCTTCTTTTTTTTTTTTTTGGGGGGGGTGGGTTTGTTTTTGCAATTTTGTTTCCCTAATGCCCACAAATTTTATGCACATTGTTATGCTGAGAACACGTGTGCTGATTTCGATCTTTAGAATGAAAAGATTCTGGTTTTTCATGGGGTTTGAGTAATTATGATAACGGGGAAAGTTCGGGGGAAGTTGCGGTTTTCTGGGCTTCGTTTCTCATCATAACTTTTCTTGACATTTCTTCGTTTTGCCTTTTTTTTCCATGATTAATATTTTCTTGAGTTTCAAGAAGAAAGTGAACCACTTTCTGATGGCTATTGTTCGAGTGGCGTTTACTTCTCTCTCTTTAACTTTTGCTCTGGGATCTCTGTGTATTGTACTGGAGTCTTCATCTTTTTCCTGAAAAAACAATGTCAAGTCTCTGTGTGTCGTAAGCATCTCTGCATTGTGTACGAATTTACACTGTTCAGCCAAATTTCTTTACCTTTATCTAGAAATCTTCATAATTAATGCAAACAGGGAAAGTTAATAATTGGGTTCCCCAGATTCTTCTGGTTTCATGTCTACACCTATTAGATAATGCTTTTATTCTGCAGTACTAGTGAAAAGTTTGAGTAGCATGAGTTCAAGTGCTAAAATCAAATGACGCAGTTCTCATTAAGTTTGGTGGATGATTATCTTTCTCATGGAGTTTATCCACCTTTTCTGGTTTGTTAAATTCTTTTTTCCTTTCACCCTCCGGCATTTTGTTTTATTCATCAAAAGAGATATTTTTATATTCTGGGTTAGTTTATCTGGTTAATTTCCCTGGGTAGTTTGGCCCATTTCCTTGTTCTCCATTCCCATTGGCATTTTCTTAATTTGGCCAGGGACCATCCTTACCACATAGATAAGGATGTATGAGAAGATCATCTATCTACATCCACAGGATGTATGTAGTGGTCACACCAAACATGTATTCTAAAGGAACGTGAGCTCCTTCAGCAATTAGTGTTGGCTGATATCAGTTTAGAGCCATAAAGCCAATGATTGAAAGGAAAAGGTCAGAAGGATGTAATTGTGTGAAGAGATGCCAATATATCGTGTCCCTAGTGTGGGCAACCAATTTGCTGTGAAAGCAGAGCAAACATATCAATTCTTCCAGCCACTTGTTTAAAATAAAATCTACAGGGACAACTTTTGATGGTTCATCAGATCTTGAAAGTTAGATATTGTAATATTGGTTGTTTGTATTGATGCTTGATTTGAGTGGTAGGATACCTAACCCATGTCTGAAATAAGATCAAACTTGATGTAATTTATAGCTCTAATAATGTGCTTCCTGAGCTTATTAAACTTCTGGTAAATGCGAAGCTTATTATACTTCTACTGTGGAATGAAGCTTCTGAGATAACTGTTGGGTGGTAGATTAGTTTTTTACATGTTGGAAATGGGTTGATCTGGTATTTCTGGTGAAAACTTTCTTCTCCAAAGATATGAGAAAGTGAGATTAGAAGACTTATATTTAACAATCTCACTTATTGACTCTAATTTCCATTCAAAAATTCTTTTTTTGTTGAAATTTGAAACTTGATGGAGTATGCAACTGCTAAATACTGGCATATAGCTTGGAATTTATGGTCCAGTGGACTATAGCTGTCATTTTGATGGTCTCTTAAACAAACCCAACTCTGAGGTTCATTTAGCTTTGCTCAGATTATGAGTTTGCACAGAAGATTGAAATGTTGGTTAGGTGCGCTAACAGCTGATAAATGATACTTTTACAGGGGGAAGAAGACTGAAAACATGTAGTGATTAGATTGAAACAATTTCTTAGTGTTATATGAATGTTTCGTCAACGAATTTGTTGTTCTTGTTTCTCAGATGGCGTTATAAACACCGGTATTCCTAATGTGACGATTTTAATACCTTACCTGTCTTATTTATAAGCAGGATGTGCAGTATGAATCCCTTGAGTCAGTACACCATTCAAAGCATTATGTGACAAGGTATATGCAGATGGTTTATATGCTTCCTTTGACCCTTTTTATAATGCTATTTTCCTTCAATTGATTGGAGGCAATTTGCTTCCTGCTCAGAAGGGAGTCTCCTTGGAAACTGAATGGTGAAGGGGTTGGTGTCTCTTCTAAGTTGAAGTTACTTGAACAAGAATTGTTGAATTTGGAAAAAGTTGGGGATGGTGATCCATCGAAGATTCCTTCACTAATGAGGAAGCAGGCTAAAAGATATCAAGCTCTATCAGGAAAGATTGACGATCTGTGCAGAAAGATGGTATTGGCAATTTAAGTTAATTTTGTTGCTTACAAGTCTTTTTGAGCTGCTTGCTATTTAGAGATGCATAATATATTCTAGTTTTGTTGTGCATGAGGCACCGATAAGCTGATTAGAGTTTCCTGTCAGCATAAGTGAAGCCACAGCTCATGTACAGTTGATGACTTATATATGGAGAAATAAGAATGAACTTAATACACAGATATTAACAAAATGCTAGGCCTAGATTGTGCTTAATTCAAGACTTTATGTTGGATCTTATTCCAGTAGGGTGATCTATAAAACCTACTCGAGCTGATGTTGGGTACCTTGTCAGATTGAATCTGATATACTTACCTTCCGTGTCATGCTCATAATAGTAGCTCTAATTGACGTAACGAAAGGTCATCTTAAGCATTTCAAGTCTATTTTATGATTGTGGTCCGACATTCCTCTGCTAGTTGTTAGGTTGATCGCATGATGACCATCTGAGTGTGATTACTCCTAGGAGCCCTGAGTATTTTCAAAATCTACAAAGGGTATTTTCACAAACCCTAACCTGGTTTGTTTGTGACACCAAACCTAACTTTTGATAGTGAGTTACCGACTTCAATAGAATGTATAATTTACCATGACTAATGGTCACTGCAGTTAAATAGCTATTTTCCCCATTCTCTTAATTGGAAAAAAAACACTGTACAATGTGGAAGTAGTTTGCTGAAGTAGATACCCTTTTGTTCATATGCCCCAGCAATCTAGCGATCCTTGTGAACTGACATTGAGCTCGGAGTTTAGGACTCAAAGGCAGACCGAGTTCTTACTAGAAGCGTTACGGCTCCAACAGCGTGCATCCGAGACAGGACAAAAATTGACGGCACTGCATGCTGAAGTAGGGAAAAGCCTTTATGAAGAGGAGCTCGGGGGCCATGCCAGGGTGACCACAAGACGGTCCATTGACTCAATAAGGAACAACTTCAAGGAACTCCAAAGAAACCTGGAGATATGGTTGGCTCGAATAAGCGGGGACTTGAAGGGGATTCTTGCCAGAGATGGGGCGTCTCGCGTGAGAGAATATTATGCTGCTAGATATCCTTTTGTGCAGTAGAATCTCTAATGCCGTACGAAGATCTAATCCTGGGAAACGGTTGTGAATTTTTGGTAATCTGATCCGAAACTATGAAGTGGTGATCCTAGGCTGCAAGGCGCTGAAATGGAAGCTGTACATGATTTTTTTGGTACCATCAGAATTAACTGACTTGTGTAATTAAAACCGTAGTTACCAAAAGGATTGGATAGTGAAAACAGAGTTTCAACTCTAAGTCTCGACTCTGCCGAATGCAAGCCGACAAGCATGAAATGTTGTGATGAAGATCCACTGGAGAGCCCAGAGATTGAATCGTCTTAAACGGAAAGTGAAGGCTGTGAAATACCCCGAGCATTGAGCATTTATCAGTCATTCAGCTCCTGGTCAGTATAAAAGATTAGAGCATTTTGTATGCGTTTTCTGTCTTCTTTTTTGTTTCTTTTCAGCGTCTGTAATCGTTCCTTTTGCTTAATATCAAGCTCGATCTCTGTCTTTGTTTTTGTATTGCATCGACCGCAATAGAACCTGGAGCAACATCTCTTGTGAATTTAACCTTCGGCTTAGCTCGGGTTTCATGCAGATTTTTCTTTCATTCTCGGTTCAAAATCTGTCCTCTCTAATTCCTCGGGAGCTAGCTTCAAGAGTTTACCCGATTGACTATACTCATCCATTGCTGTTCTTGTAAGATTGAAGAGCAGCAGCAAAACGCATGGAGTGATATGGTTTGTCAGTGTGACCTACGGCCAAAGATGGCGATATATTTCATCGACCTTCGACACGTCGAGATTTTACCAAGTCGAATCACAAGAATTACGACCCCTTAAATTCGAAAAATGGGCTATAAACTGAGACAAACAAGTAACCAAAGCTTCTAGCTTTCTCATCATTCTAATTGAATCCTTAACACCCCTGATAAATACCACATTACTTTGTTCTTTCCATGCGTACCGAGCCAAACGAAATCTTGGGTTTAGTGTTCAATTCAGGTGTGCTGGGAAATGACTGTCGGCGCAACTTGGTCACCGCAACTTTTAGGTACTCGAGCATGGACAAGTGGCTCCTGTTGAGAGCTTGGCACGGCGCATGCTCTTTTACTTTGTGTGAGCCAGTTGTTAGAATCCATCATAGAATCTAAAATCTTAGACTTGTACTATGACACTAAATTCCTCTAACAAAAAAACTTAAACCATTTATTGAATAGAGACTACATGTATATATGACACATTTTTTTAATCACGTATTTTAGCGATGAGATATTATGCCCAAATAATTTTAAGATATGAAAAGAGGTACATAAAACTTTTGTCCGTATTTTTTGTTTTCCCTAATACTCCATATCAGGAACTCCACCTTAGGTGGCGGAATCCCTGATGAATGAAGTAACCCTCTAAAAGCAAGCCTTTTTTCAAAAGATGTCATCGATAAGCTCTCCTGGAGTCATTTCTAAGTTATTTGTATGTCGGTAGGTCGATTTGTCTTCAGCTTGGTATAATGGTTTGAGCCAATCAAACAAAGTGGGAAATCTCAAGTGGGTCGCTACTCATGCCCGGGCTTCGATCATTGTTATTTTTGTTCATGATGATTTGTCGTGTTTGGAAGTTGTTCTTTTTTTAGTTGCTTTATTAAAAAAATATAGATATTGATACATATTTTATTCTTACGTACCGACCATTAACCAAAGGCGGAAGTCAGAAATAGGGGATTGATTATCTAATATATTTTTTCGTTTGAGTCATCTATTTGAACTTTGCCTATTTTTGTTGTTGTGTGATTCACGAGCTTAGCAGAGTAATTCATGCGTTCGAACTTATTTATCCAATATGTGTTTTTTGAGGTAGCGAACGATCATAAATGCCATTGTCCTGTCAGATGCTAGTGATTGTATAATCACATATTAGAGAGGTGTTACAGGAAAGGCCGAAAAGGCAATAGAAGTCGGGACGAGAATCATTTTCATTACCACAAATTATGAATTTCTAACTATTAAACAATGCTTAAATTTTATAAAATTATTCATTGGTTATGGTAAAACCCAAAATCACCTTGACTAAGTAGTTCCAAAAGTGACATCGTGGGTATGGGAGAATGTATAATTATTACTTAGCGAAATACAAATTAATTACTAACTTTATTTAATAAATCACTTACCCTGGAGAAATTTGCAAACCAGAAACGGAAAACAGATGGATTTCTTTTGACAAGTCAGAGAATAACTCGTTTTAGAGCTTAGTTTATGGTGAGTGGTGGAATAACATAAAATAGGCACGAATTGTAACAGGCTAACTTGATTATAAGATAAAGGAGTTTACAAAAAAGTTGCTTTAGTAGTAAGCGTCTTTATCTATCTTGCTCAACATCTGAATTCAAACATTCTTTTAAAGCCACTAGCAAGAGTGCAGACCTATATGTCTCCAATAATTATTTAGATTATTTGGAGGAGAGACTACCACACTTTATAAAGATAAGTCGGCATCTCATGAGTTATGGATACTTATTCGATACAAAAAAAAAAAAAAAAACAAACAATGAGGGTAAAGGAGTTTTAAATTTCTTTTGACACGAGCGATGACCCGACAGACAGTGGGACAATAATTGTACACAACGAGAGAGGAACTCGCCAAAGAATGACCCCAGCATTTTAAAGGTTGGTGGAGAAAGCCAAATGATACAACAAACAGCGAATTGCCCCAAGGGAAAGTTCAGAAAATCCAAAATAAATTCCCAACTTGCAATTGACCCACCATTGTTAACAAGTTGACCTGGCAGGACAAGTGACCAATACAAAAGCGCATCCATCCTTCCACAGTTTGTCACATCTAACTTCAAGCTCTTTTGCTGTCATGACTTTTAGGCATACAATCTCTCCCATCCACTTTGCTCTCCCCTCTCTTTCATTGCTTTTGGTTCATTCAATTGTGACCACAACGACGACGGCCACGGCGACCACCAAGCCCAGATGTCAGAGCCAATACGGAAACCTAACTGTTTCGTACCCTTTTGGCATATTGGAACGGGTTGCACGTTAGGCTCTTATCGCGATATTAGCTGCACCGCGTTATATGACCCTCCAAAAGCATTCATAAGCACGAGTAATTTGGAGGTGGTCCACATATCTGATGCCCAGGTGCGTATTAAGAACTTCATCGCATTTAACTGCTATTCTGATTTAGGTTCCCTCGTCGCTAGAAATCAATGTGGCATCAATTAGCCAATTCTCCTTACACATTCTTCAATGCCGCCAATAAGTTCACCATCATCGGATGCGACGACTTCACCTTAATTCTAGGCTCCGATGCCCTTAATTTCGGGAAAAGTACCAAAATAGTCTAAATCATTTGTATTGATATCAATTTACCCTAAACTTTTTAATTTGACCAATTTAGTCATAAACCTTTTTATATTGATATCAATTCAGTTCATCTGGCATTTAATTTAAGGCGGGAAATTGCTAATGTGGCCATTGGCAGATCTTATGTGGCACCACATGGACAAATTTTATAATTTTTTATAATTTTTTTTTCAAATTTTTTTTTTTTCTTTTTTTTTTCTCCTTATCCTGTAGTAGGTAAGGTTGCCAGTGGCCAACCATTGCCAACCACAGGTTGGCTGGGGCGAGGACCCCACGCCCTCGCGGCCCTGGTGAGGGCCACCGTGCCCTTACCGACCACAAGTGAGGGTGCCAGCCCTCACCTAAATTTGGGCAAGGGCTCGATGCCCTCGTTCATGGCGGGCAAGGGCGTTGTGCCCTCGCCTGGATCTCGAGTGAGGGCTACCATGCCCTCACCTACCATGAGCGGGGCCACTGCACCCTCACCGTGGCCGCAAGGGTTTCGGCCCTCGCCGGATCGGGCGGGAGCCGACACCCTCGCTTGTGGCCAATGAGGGCGCGGGGCCCCTTGCCCCAACCAGCTGGTGGATTATGTTATGTTGGCGGCCTGCGACCTCGCCGGAAAAATGATAAGGAGAAAGAAAAAAAATTAAAAAATATAAAAAAAATTATACTTTGGGGAGGTTGACACTTTTTTGTTGGACTTGCTATTTTGAAGAAAGTTTTAATTGATGCAAGTATATTGGAAAGTAGGTGACAAGGACGGGGAGAATTGGATGAAAAGTTTTAAATTTATTGGATTGCAATTAATTAAGTACTAAACTTTATATTTTAGTTAATTTAGTCTCAATTTTTTTTACAATATTCGAATGTAGAACATCTAGCCAATTTAGGTCATAAATCACTTAAATGAGTTTTGTTTTTTTTTTAAATCTTTTCTTTTCTATTTTCTTTTTTCCCTATTTTATTGTTCACCTTCTTCCTCTGTCGATCGCTTGGACTCGGCTATGGGCATGGTAGAGGAAGAAGATGAACAATAGATAGGAAAAAAAGAAAGAAAGCAATTAAAGAAAAAGAAAAGGAAAAATAGAAAAATGGGATAAGTGTAATAGAAGTCCTAAAACTTGTTAGGAAAATGCAATTGAGTCCTAAAACTTATAAAAAGTGTAATCAAGTCCTAAAATTTGTCAAATTGATTTAATCAAGTCCTAAAATTAACACTATCAAACTTTTTAATGAAAAATGCTTTGGCGTAGCTCGGACTTGACATTTTAAGTGAATTTTTATTTTCCATGTGGCCTTTTTTTTAATTATTTTTATTCAATTTTTTAAATTATATTTAAAAAAAGAAAAGAAAAGCTAAAAATTTATTTGAAAAAAAATAGTTCAAAAAAAAAAAAGAAGAGAAAATGGCAAGCACTTCTGCCGCCATAGCCCATCGCTAGAAGGGCCGACGACCTTGGTGGGGGTGGCCATGAGGGTTGGTGTGCCCAGTTCTAAGAACCTCGCCCAGGTCGCCGAGCCCCTCTAAGTGATAGGCAAAGAACGACGAAAGCACTGCCATTTTTTTAACTGTTTTGTTTTTTAAAATAAATTCTAGCTTTTCTTTTCTAGTTTTTAAATCTAATTCGAATAAAAAATAATTTTAAAAAAATCACATGGAAAAAAAAAATTCATTTAGATGTCACGTTCGCACTACGTCGTATTTTTGTTAAAAAATTTGACGGTGTTAACTTTAAGACTCAATTGAACTAATTTGACAAGTTTTAGGAAATAATTGGACTTTGTACAAATTTTAGAACTCAATTGTCTTTTCCTAACAAGTTTTAGGACTTCTATTGTATTTATACCTATAAAAATTTCATAAACTTAAAAGCACGCAAAAAAATTTCATGTCAATACTACCTACGCCATGTAAGTTAGTTAATATCCATATTGTAGATTTTTTTGTCTAAATTAGCTGGATAGACAATATAAAAAAAATAATTAAAATTTTTAGAACTAAATTAATCAAATTAAAAAAATTAGAATTGAATAGCAGTCATCCAATATGTGTAGGATTTTTAGGATAATTTTTCTAGCATTCAATTCTCTCACTAAATTAACTCATCTCTCTCTCTCTCTCTCTCTCTCTCTCTCTCTCTCTCTCTCTCTCTCTCTCTCTCTCTCTCTCTCTCTCTACTCATGGCACATCACCACCTAATTTGAGTCTATTTATTCTTTCCAAAATTAAAATTGGGATTAGCTGGATGCTTTTTCCTTCCTCTTCCTTCCTCTTTGAATTAAAATTTACTTTAAGGAATAAACTGTGATTCTCACAATTGATCAAAAACTATTATTCAATAATTTCTCATTAAGTAGGTCCTCATTCCTTACCCTCCATCTAAAATTCACGAATTAACTTTTCGGGGACGGGCTTTGGCTTCTTGTCCTTGATAATCGGTGCAGCATGGCCGTATCTTTGCATGAAGAAGAGGAACATCCTCAAATGAGGGAAAGATATTTCCAACAAAAGGGAGGAATGCTACTGAAGCAACGGCTTGCTACAACTGAGGGTGATGCGAATTCAACCAGAGTTTTGTCACCTGAAGAGCTCATACCTACGACCAACAACGACGACGAAGAGAGGATTCTTGGCCAAGGCAGTTTCGGTACGGCGTATAAAGGAATCTTACCCGGCAATCGCGTCATTGCCATCAAGAAATCCAGAATGGCCGGCGTCAATAGGTCGAACATAGAGTAATTCATCAACGAAGGGATCATGCTCACACGGATCCAGAGTACTTTGAGAGCGGTCACCTCGCGGAGAAGAGCAATGTCTACAGCATTGAGGTGGTCCTCGCAGAGCTCTTGATGAGCAAGAAGGTTGTGGATCTGCAGAGACCGCAGGAAGCAAGAAACTTGGGCCCGTACTTTGTTCTCAACATGGAGGAAGACCGGCTAAGCGATGTCCTCGACCCTCAATTGGTAGAGTCGACTTCGGATCAGATAAAAGGGGGTTGCCGAGATGATTGAGAAGGGCGTCAGCTCGAGAGGTGCGGAGAAGCCGACGACGAAGGAAGTCGCAACTGAATTGGAGGGTTTGAGGACGCCTTCGATGCATCCTCGGACCTCTACCATCCGCCACCAGGCCAGCATGTTGATGGTTGGGATTAAGGATGATGAGCGAAAGAGTATGGAGGGAGCTATGAACACGTCGAAGGACTCCCGCCAACGTTGAGTTCGCAGTTTGCCGGCATGAATGTATTTAACCGCAAGAGCTTCGCCATCTCTGCTTTCTTATGTTTCCGGTCTTTTGCTTGAAATCAAGAACATCTTCTTCATTGTCTTCGATATATATTTGTAAGAGTCGTAAGAGTGCCAAATGAAGTGAAGCTAGTTTGCGGATAAAGGCCGTTCCTGGCTAAGATTTACAGAACACACTTCATGACATTAAAATCACATTACGGTTTGCATCATGTCAATTTGCCATCTTAAAGCCTGAAGTTCATAAACTTTGAACAGGTACTGATCTTTGAGGAAAACAGTTTCCCTTGAATGACTCTTCCCTACTCCCATGAGATCCAGTAACCATGACTAGTACAAAATTGCAAGGGCGGTTCTAACAGCTATAGCAGACCATAGCATCTCTCTGAATACTATTTTCATCCAGCAGCACTAGAGCACCACAAAAATTACATGAATTTTGGCAACTGAAAGAGCTAGGCCATAGCCAGTGTTGAAAAAGGGATGCATGTATCGAAATCGTAAGTCACCAATTAGGTTTGAGCGATTAAAAAATGAAAGTGTAGGCATATGCTCAAAATTCCATTCAAGAGTCTAAAATAGATATGCTCAAAATTCAAGATTCAATCAGGTCTTTCCAATGTAACGAAACAAAAGACGTCTCAGCAAACGACAGAAAAATACAAATTCTCCAAAGTAGGATATCCTAAGCACCTTTCTATCAGCGAGCTGGTATACTGACAAAACGCTCTACTTCTTATCTTCCTTCTCAGCTTCGGCCGCCTTCTTCATCCTTGCACCAACATGGCGTGTGTTCATCCGCTCCACACGGAGCTTGGCATAAGCATTGAAGGATTTCATCTCCTCGGTGACCTTCACAAGCTCAACTGCTGGCTTCTCCCTCACAATCGGCAGGTAGCTACCTTGGACTTGAGTTGCAGATGCCAACTCTTCTGCAGTGGAGTCACCGGCCTGTAGAAATAAATGGCAAATTAGTATTCAGCAACCATAGAGGTTGGACTCGACAAAGTACAATAATGGTTTGATGAAAGTAATTGGTAGACCAGGTTTACCTTGAATTTGCGAGCTCTTCTTGGGAAGACAACCAACTTAGCCTTGTAGGTCTTCAGCCTCTGCACATTAGCTTGAAGGCCTTCTAGGGATCGGTTCTTCCTTCGGTGATCCACAGCAATTCCGATGGTTGGAGCCAATTTCTTGGGGATACCTGCTGACTGAAATACCAAAGAAGTTCCTGTGTAAGTAAAAGCAAAAAGTATTCGGATTTCTTCCACAAACGCACATAAATAGATAGAGTCTCAGCTAAACCAGCTCAAATATTTAAAGTAATAAGCATCCAATCACCCAAAAAAGACACATGCAGAGCCCCAAGACTGACAAAGATCAGTCAAGAAAACAAATCAACAAGATGTTTGCTTTGCTTTAACATGCCCAACTTTTCCAGGTGGTCGCAACTCAACAACATTCCATCAACATGGATCATAAAAATCAAAATACGAGATTGCTCCTTCTCCGACTTTCACCACAAAAATAATTAACTTTCAATTGCATCCCTATATAACTACTGACTTTGCAGTGTAAAATGAGTAGTAGAAAAGAAAAGCTTCCTCCACAACAAATTAGCACAGGTTAAAGGATAAACATATAAAAACTCAACAAACAAATGGAATCCATGACAAGACAATAAACTCGACCTTCAGTTCTTCCAAAGAGAACCCTTTTCCAGCCCTAACTTTCATGTTGTACTTCACAGTTTGACCATGCACAACAGGTCTAAGAGGTCCAGCTGTAGGCCTTGGGAAAATCTTCACGGCCTTCTGTTGCCTCGCTGGAGATAATAACAGACTATGTAAATTATAAAGGCAGAAAAAGATCCACCAGAGAAATTAAATGCCAAGAACTAAAGCCAGGTTTCCAATCAACATCTCAAACATCTCAGCAACTAATTTACCCTGGCGTCTCCTCGATTTCCTTGCAGGCTGGTTGAACCAGGTCTTGACATAGTTCTGCCAGTGCTTCCTGAAGTGCCCACTTGGCACAACGTTGTTATGCTTCATGATGGCTTACCTGCAAAACAAAAAATCACATGAAAATGGTATTCAGCAAGAAAAATATAAAGGGTAAAAGACGCCCAAATATCTACGAGGAATATGTAATTCTCAAGAGGAATGAGTATTTCACAGGGGATCAATAATCGGCGAGCTCAAACTTCCACACAACACTTTCTCCAGAGAAAAATAAAACATCGGTGCAAACCCAGATCGAGTCAGACATGCCTCTTGACGAACAAAAGAAAAACTTTAGAAACCACACCGAGCCTACGAACAGCTCGCACCTCAAGCAAAGTGACCCAATGAGGATGACAGAACACACCTCTCGTACCAAAAAGATCCAACCTTTTACATATTAAGTAGATGAGACTGAGACACATAACAGGCCACACCCATCACACCATTTCTCGGTCAGTCACGAAAACCCAAGCAGCATCAACGCGTCACCGTCCAGTGCTCGCCATGCGAATAACAGCCCGAGTCGAACGGATTATCCCATAACTTAAAACTTTCAAATCGCCAGATTCAACACCCACGACTCGGAAAAGAAAACCAAGCGAGCCACCGTAATTCCAAGCACAAATGAACAAACCCACGAGCTTAATCTATACCCACGGCAAACCACGCGCATCCACCCGTGATCCGGTAACGCGCGTCGAAACGCCCCCCCAAAAAAACACAAGAGCATACTGGGCATGGTTAAGCATTCGAAGACGACGACGAAGGACTAAACGGAGGAACGCAAGCACAGGAATCTGGCTGCGGCGGAGCCGCCCGGAAAGCTTACCTGGGAGGAGACGGAGGCTAAGGTCGAAAGGAAGAGCTGGCGCTAAGTCTGGACTCGGCCGCCTCCTCGCAGGAGCACGCCATTATGTACTGAAACCCTAGTCCTCGAGAGTGTGCCAAATTACCGAAATGTCCCCGCTTTGTAATATGGGCCGGGCCGGATCGCTCTCTCGAATTGGGCATCCAATGTGCCCCACCAGTTTGGGTTAGCCCGGATCTTTAGTAGCCCATTTTGTCGATTTTCTTTTCAGGGTCAAGACTTCCCCGCTGCAAGCTTTGACAATTCTCACTTCAGCTTCCTTAATCTAAATAGTGGGTTCGAAAAACATAATCTTAGGCAATGCTTTGTTTAATTTTGTATTCAATCAATGTGTGTGATATATTATTGCCATGCGACTGTATAGTGATGATTGGAATGAGGAAAATATATCTTTAAATACGTGACGTATACATCACGTGACAGTGACACGTGATGTAATCGACCAATCAAAGATGATATGCGCACACATATAATGCCAATTAAAATGATATTCATTGGTTGTAGGTTAGTTACATCGCATTATTACTATCATGTGATGGTGTTCGTTAAATAAGAACTTTGTAATTTTTTTTTTCTCTTTTCTTTTCTTTATTTGTTTTTCTTACAATCTCATTGGCCAACCATTACGAGGCAAGGCCCTTGCCTATGGCCAACAAGGGCATCATGGCTCTCACCTAGACCAAGCGTGGGCATTGCCACCCTCGCCATTGTTGGCCAATGAGGGTCTATGGTCAGTGACCTAACGAGCCCACACTTGAGGGGGAAAAAAAGGGGAAGGGAAAGTAAAAAAAAAAAAGAAAAAAAAAAGGTAAAAATAAATAAATTTATTTACATTAGCTTAGACTACGCCACGTAGAATACCTAGCATTCATGTTAACGATTTTTGGTTGAAATGGGTTAGATGAACTATATTTGCGAATCGTCAAAAGGTTTATGATTACATTAATCAAATTGAAAGGTTTATGATTGAATTAATACAATATAATAGGTTTATAACATTTTTCAGTACTTACCCTATAAACTTGTATCCTATTTCATGGTTTCAACTAACGTGGTAAGAAGAGCACTCTCGGCCATGAATGCTTCAAAAATTTACACGTAATGAATTCAGTGGAAAAGAGGAGGTCAATCCAAAGCGAGAACAATGTTTGTTATTAAGTATAAAGTCTAAGTAATCCATTCAGTTGGTGCTGAAATTATGCAGCTCATTTTAGAGTCGAGAAAAATCCCAGAGAGGAAAACGCAGGTTAAAAGGACCAAAGGGAAAGATAAGACAAGCCCCACATGTTAACCAAAATCATCAATAGTGTATTTTGATTTAGCGACTGTTGCCTTTTTTATTTATTTATACTTATAATGAACAAATAAGATTGTCTCTTTTTTTATAATTTTTTGAATTACTAACCGGAGGTGTTCGGCCCAAAGATTTCACGAGTAGATATTGGTCGGTGAAGACTGATGGGTATGTAGTGGGCTTCATGTCAACCCAAATTTCGTAACATGCGAGCGGTTAGTGTTGGGTATCGGCCCATTGACCCTAAGATGTGGTGCAATATGGCTTCATTGACTTTAGCAAACTTGGACCGTCGGATCGAAAATAGGATATAGTTACAAAACCAACCATCATTATGAGTGTCCCTTAATTTATTCACACGAGGCAGCAGACTTTATATCATTTGCACGAGCATCCTCTCTATCTTTTGACATGTTCATTTCCTCCATCAATTCACATTTCACCTAGCAGTCAAGCTGCTAGGGAAAATTTTCCAAAAGATTTGTAAAGTCACTGTGATTGTCTTAATTAAGTCATAAATCTTTTAATTATGTTGGTTTGGTTCTAAACCTCCTCACATTTTGCTAATTGGTCCATCTGGCAAAGATTACAATCCTCATTGGCCAAGATGAAAGGAAAATAATAAAGAATTGTAAAAATTACTCACATCAACCAAAGCAAATAGTAAGCACTTGACCAATGTAGATTAGTCTGCTAGTCATGCCACATAGGGTGGCTGATATTCATATCCGCAATTTCCAATTAAGGTTGGTTAGAATGACTGAATTGGCAAATTATGAAAATAACTAAATTGGCACAATAAAAAATTAGATTAGAATTGGCATACAAGCAATGGGTACTTATCCCAACTGCTAGGTATCGAGGCCTCTCCTCTCCACTTAATTTCACCTAGTCTTTTTAGTTAAGTGAAAGTTCAACTCTCCTTTTTGAGAAAGGTATGAAATCGACCAAAATGGGATCATCTTCTTTCCCGTTACTTTTCTTAAAAAAATTTAAAATAGTAGAGGATAGAAGCAACGGTGTTTAAGGATTGAAACGGGGTTGGATTGAATGCTTGTGGCGATTCTTGGACTCGAAATGCACAATGTTCAAGGCGAGAGAGCAATGACAAGAGGATGATGGAAGGGTAGCAGCTAAAGGCGCTACCGATCAATGGCGAAGATTTAATGAATGAAGGAAGATGTGGTACCGTAGGCGAGGAGGGCCAAGTTCGGCAACGTTCTTCGGAGAGGCACTAATGAACATCGTTTATCTTATTGATGCGTCACCTAATTGAAGCTAGAAGAGCAATGAGTGTTCTCAAAAGCGTTAAATAAAAGACAGAAATTATTTTAAAAACAACATTTGATTTTCCATTAATTAAACCAATGAAACTTAATTGAAGTACTTGATTGTACTATTTTTATAATTTCTATAAATTTATGATAATACGTTAAATTTCGGGACTTGATTGCAAATTGGGTATAATTTTTTTAACTTGTGACCTACGTATCCTCATTATAAAGAGAGTTTCGCAATAAGACGTGTCAATCCAATGGTTGATGCTGACGAATATTTGATCAGACGGCTGATAATCGATACCAGTCAAGTGGTTGACAATTAAAATGCCTAGATCCAATGGCCCACGAGAGAGATTGGAAATTTTGTCACATGCACTGGTCGTTGGATCTTGGGATTCATACAAGTGTATGTGTTGATTTTCATTATGATCGATTGACTTTAAGATTATACCACAAGGCTCGCTTGGGTGAGAGAGACACTGAGCTATGGCTGTGTTAAAACTTCAATTATTGGCGTCTCCCATCATTTAATCAAGTCAGATCAGACCCATACCAATATCCATTCGTGCGTGCTTGAACTTCGCTGCACAATCGATTCTTTCACGGGTCAATAATCCATCGATGGGCGTGACTTATTTTTGAGTCAATAAGAAAAGAAAAAAGGGGGAGTTCTTAAACGGGAATGGTGTATTCAAGCAAATTTCAATAATTTTCAACGCGAGGATAACTAGATCAGACTAGAGGGTATATGATATAGTAAAATTCCATAACAACTGTGGTTTTTACAACAACATCTAGGGGGCTGCTTGGTAAAAGAATTTTTATCGTTGGTTGTTTAAGGCGATGGAGTTTGGAAATATTCGATCGGTATCAAACACCCAGATAATAATGCCAAAGTTGTGCTGGACTCTGTTCAATAATGGCAACTTATATCCACACAAAGATCAAAGGGTTGGTGAGAAGCCACTATCAACTGTTCCTATATCTAAATGGAGGAATCTGATCAAGAAAATCGCCATTTCCAAAATCAGTAGTCAAAACTGTGCCAACGCTCATTATAATGCATTCGCATCTGCTGCATATCAAAGCCTGCTAAAGCGATTAGAGCTTCTTCTCCATTGATAGCTGAAACCCTAGCTTTATGAGAAGCCCTTAACTTTTTCTTCCTGAAAAGACACGAAGTACCTATTTTTGAGACCGATAGTGTGTAACTAGTCAAAGCCACGAACAATTCAAATCAGTTGAGTTGGAAAATTCAACCTATTGTCAGTGGGTGCAAGGAAAAACTGAGGGCCTTCTCATATGTTCATATAATCCATTACTCTAGAGAGGCCAATTTTGTTGCAGACTGGGTAGCCAAAGTTCACAAGAAAAATTACTTATTTCTGAATTGGGTCTTGTCCCCTCTTCAAACTTTGTTGGACCTCTTATATAATGATGCCCATTTATGGGGCCTCTCATCTTTGCTTACTTAATGAAATGTTTCCATTTCAGACCAAAAAAAATAAAAAATAAAAATCCAAAGCCAACCATCACATTCAAGCTCCTGCCATGGCAATCCAGCACAATGGGGTGCGGCCGGGCCACCAAGCGCTAGCGGTCGACGACTCCATGAGAAAGAAAAATGCAAACGTACATAATTTGACGAGAGGAACAAGAGAGTCATGACCAGAAACGGATGGTAAAATGATTAAAAATACCATCGAATCGGTTGGTTTGGAATTGCAGTTAAAATGATAAGATGCAACTCGATGTTTCAATAGCTGAGAATGGTGAAAGGGCTTTGAAGTGGAGCGACGACGATTTTTGGCGTGTTTTTCTTTTTTTAAATTCGAGCACAGGCAAAGAGATCCGGTTGCTTAGGGCTGCGTTTGTAACGATTCGTTAGGGAACCGATTTCGACAAAAAATGATTATTTCGATTCGTTAGGAGAACCGATTCTGAGTAAAAAAACGCGTTTGGTAACAAATAAAATTTCGATTCTAAAATAGAAAAAAGAATAGAAACGCGTTTGGTAACTATATAAAATTTCTATTCCAATTCTTTTTTAATTACCTTTTTAGATTAAAATAAATTTGATATTGAATTTTCATAAACCATTCAGCGATTAATTATATTTTTATACTAAGTAATAAAAATATTAACTAATCAATTTTTATTATATAGTAAATAATAAACCATAGTATAAACTATACTAATATCCCTACAATATGTAATAAATAAAAATACTAAATTATAACATAAAATTAAATATGTATTCTATATACAACAAATATATATTTCATACTAGGAAGAAATAAAAATAAAATATAGAAATAAATTTTTTTGATTCAAGACTTTTGATTCTCTTTTTGATTTCGGACGGAGAATCATATTTTTTCCGATTCTAATTCTTGTCAAAATCGATTTCAGGAGTAAATTTGTTCCCAAAATCAGTTTTGGACAAAAAATTTACCAAACGCGACTGCTCCCAAACCGATTCAGGAACAAAAAATCGAATCGAGGCATTGTTTGGATGGTTGCCAAACAGGGCCTTAGATTCCTGTGAATCACGCTACTAACCATATGAATTGGTTAAGAACATACTTTTGGCATGAATAAGTAGCCCCGATGTCTGATAATTTCCGCATAATTTGTGGGATTTTAAAGAGTGATCCCTGGAAATCTTTATGCACCAATCACCGACCAACTCGGGTGCTTAGCACATCCAATACGAAAATGACAACCCATGCGCGATCGTTTTCTTTCTATTTCAGTGTGCACCCGAAATTTCAACGAAAGTCCCCTCCATGTACACGAGGGGAAAAAAATACGCATTACATACGAAAAGAAAAAGGCGAATAGAACCCCTCGTGGCAACAAAAAATACATATTTCAAAAATTTGATATGTGTAGAAACTTATACGACGGAAATATCATAATCTAAAAACATATAAAAATGACGGAGGTCGACTAAATTACATAATTATCACGTTAGCTTCTTTTGAATGACCACTTTATTCCTAACATGACATTATTCAATAATGATTCTCATTGATATCGTGTACCAGCTTTCAGGAATTTTATTGTTAAATATTAGAGGTCAAAACTAGTTTCTGATTTGTTTTGTCATGAACAGATGCACATATGCATCATAGACATATACATAAAAAATAAACATATATCCCTCTCTCCCTCCCTCCCTCTCTCACTATCCTTATCCTCCTAAAGTAAAATCTCTCTCTTTTTCTCTCTCTCTCTCTGGGTATGCGTGTGGAGTGAAGATGGCCTTTGTTGGGTTTGCTTCATCTGGCCTTCTTCCCTTCCTGATATGGTGAGAAGGAACCGAAAGGCGAAGAAGAATACGACCCATCACTGAGTCCCGGAAGTAAGTACAGGAGATGAAGGCAGATGCAGAAGCTTCGGGTTCGGGCCCACAAGAAGCAGCCGAATCACGGCAGAGCACCAATACCACCACCGCCACTGAGGCCGTTCGGCGCTCGTCGCCGCCTCGTCCAGCTGGAGCTGCCCCGAACGGCAACACCGATCAAGACATCGAGGTAATGGCAATCACCCGAGCCTCTCGATCTCTTTTACAGCTTCATGACATAACAACCGCGTCTCCGTATAACCATCTATCGAGCATAGGCAAGTGCAAACGCAGAAGGGATGATGATGATGGTGAGGGTGATGAGTTTTCATTTGCATCTTCATGATGTGTGTTCATCATTTCCAGTTTTATGCTGTTATATTGAAAGAGATAGGAGAAAGGGATGGGGAAGGGCCGGCTGGTTTAGAGATGCAGATCCATCAGGAAGACTTTTGGGGCAAATTTGACTTGCTCGCATTACATTGCATCCTGCACATGGTCTTGACATAAATATCTTTCTTGCGTAACATGTGGTAAAACCTTTTAATTCGTAATAGGAAAAAAACAGTCGTCCATGTGCAAAAAAGTATATTCTGAACATACTGCACAGGCCAAATTCCAGATCATGAGATCACGCTATCATTTACGGCAGAATATTCCCTAACCATTCAAAGATATGGAAATAACATAACCATAAATTTTCTTAAAATTCTTCGATATCTGAACTTCCCTTTTTTTTATTTGATGGGAAATTTAGAACAGGCATGTTTGGTTGTGGTTCTTGGTCTGTATGATCTACCTAGAACTATAAGAGTTCATAGAATTAAAATTGTCAAATTGGACACCATCTTTACTCTGAAAATGGTATCTAAATTGTTTCGTTATCAGGTCACGTTCAGTGCCCCTGAGCTTGATGTAGAACTCGGAATCTAAATGCCAGAATAGTCAAACTTAGAGGAGTCAGTAATCAGCATTTCGATGCTGTACTAACTACCAAAAGGAAGAGTCCACATTCAAACTCTCATTTTGCAGCTTTGATTTTTTGGTTCTTTAGCCTTTCTGGCCTGACATTCGAGTTATTTTATTGGACCACGCGATGGAGGTGACGATTGATTATTTGAAAGGAGGATCGTACGACGTTTGATTTGATGCTTCTTTCGAGAGTTGAAAATTGGAGAGACGACCAAACTCGTAAGCAAAATCGAGCTGACTCCCATAATTCTGGTCTTAATTCTACACCTTATCCTTTAGATGAGGCCTCGCCAGCTTAGCTCGCCTCGTTTTATACGAAGTGTGTCGAGACAAACCCTATGGAGAGAAAAAGATGGATAGGTAAAATTCATAAAATAAACAGATGAAAATGCCCTACGTGCTTAGACATGGCTTGTATATTTTAAATGCTCGCGAAAATAATTGATATTATTGCATTGTTCTTGCCTTCAAATTAATCGTAAAAAACCGACACATGAGGAAAAGAGAGTCAGCTATTAATAAGGTGTTAACTTATATATGGTAATGAAATTTGTTCCTCCTTCGTGATCTTGGATTTAGGGTTGGATCGGGGGATGAATAAGTTGGTCCTAGTGATGCATTATTATATGAATTTTGTGTGGATTCACACGGCATCTATTTTTATTTAATTTAAGGTTACTTGTTTTAGTGAAATGAATTACAAATTCATTTTAATATAATCTTAGAGATTCTATCTAGTTTACTAGATAATGCATTGCTTTAAGGAAACAATTAATTACAATTATGGACCTTAGTAAGAAACCTTGATCCTCTCAACCATAGGATATCTCGATCTATCCAGGCTTAGGTTCAAGTCTCAAGAGCATTTCGGGATTAATCTTTGGAATGCATGAAGTTGATACTGGGAAGTGCGCTCCTAAGATTGTCCGTCAAGACACGGTAAGATACGTGAAAACTAATGCAAATATTATGAATCATTAAAAGGATATGGCGAAAACAAAGCTGGCTAGACGATATAAGATTGCGATATCTATTTGCATCTACATAAAAGTAAAAATATATCCTTAGTTTTTTGGCCAGCATTTAGAAAGTTATTCAAATCTTAAAAAAAATCAAAATTTTATATGGATATTTTACATGTCGTTTGAGTCTCATCAAAGTATTAGACATCGCGAATTTACAAAATAAATAAATAAATAAAATGCGTGAGCCGTGATAAGGAAAGCGAAGGAGAATCTAAAAAAGTGGATAATGGATCCATACAGGAAATAACAATAATATTCTTAAACTAGCAACTAAAAATTCAGCATCCAGCGAAAATCTCAGAAAAGGAAAAAAGAAAAAGGCTTCCACCGAAACCGAAAGGAGAAGAAGAAGAAGAAGAAGAAGAAGAGAACCAAACTTGAGGGTCACGCACTGAGAAAAGTTCAGGGAGAGAGAGAGAGAGAGAGAGAGCAGAAGAGGGCGCGGAGAGGGCGGGGGACGACGGAGTCGGGGATGCGGGAGCTTCATCGCTGCGGCTCTGCGATGGCGGGACTCATCATTTCTTCGTCCTCGATCCCGCCTCTTCGATTCTCCTTCCTCTCATGGTTCGTTTTCATGCGCTCTGTCCCTCTCTCTCTGTGTCTCTATCTGATTTCCCCTTTTGTTCTTCCTTTTGCTTATTGCTGGTTTTGCCTTTCGTTCGTTGGGCTTTCGTTTCTGGGTAATCCGGTTCGGACGTTATCGTTGTTGCTCCTGTCTGGGTTCGAGAGATTTCGCTCACGATTGCGTCGCCGGCCGGTGTTTCAGATCTCTGCCATCGCGCTGTTGTTTTGTAGGACTATTGGGTCGTTTCTGGGGTCCTTAGTCTGGCTGCGGGATTGGGGATATCGTCCGCCGCTTGGGTTTAAATTTACTCTCAATTTGAGCTGTTTGCCTTCAGATTCTGTCTCTCTGTGGGGCGAGTGAGATGTGACCTCCTGTAATCTGTTCGCTAGTCTGGAGTCGAATTGCTTCTTCAATCGTCGGAATTCGCATGCAGCTCTTGCTTCGACGGGTGTTTTGCAATTTGGGGCGTCTCGATTCTCGATGTTCTGCTCTGCTTATCGGGGGGAATTTCCTGCATGTCCTTACGTTTGTCGTCTTGAATCGGGGGATGCTTGGCAATGACAAAGGAATCATTTTTCTTCTTTTTTTTGGGGTGCTTATATGGAATGCAGAAATTGAGGAATTCAGCTGGTAGGCAAGCTTCTGTTCCTATGGGGGAGTCCAATGGCGCAACTTATGTGACCATCCAAGAAGTGCCTTCTTCGCCTAGGGTGGATAACTTTCGAAAGGTGTCGGTCCTTCCTCTTATTTTCCTCATCTTTTATGAGGTCTCTGGTGGTCCGTTCGGGGTTGAGGATAGCGTTGGGGCTGCTGGTCCTCTCTTGGCCCTTCTGGGATTCTTGGTCTTTCCGTTCATATGGAGCGTCCCCGAGGCGTTAATCACTGCCGAAATGGGCACCATGTTCCCTGAGAATGGCGGTTACGTGGTATGGGTTTCGTCTGCGCTTGGTCCCTTCTGGGGATTTCAGCAGGGCTGGATGAAGTGGCTTAGTGGGGTCATAGATAACGCCTTGTACCCAGTGCTCTTCCTTGACTACTTGAAATCAGGGATCCCTGCTTTGGGTGGCGGGTGGCCTCGGGTAGTTGCAGCATTAGCTTTGACGGTGCTTCTTACATACATGAATTATAGGGGTCTGACCATTGTCGGATGGGTCGCGGTTACACTAGGGGTTTTCTCGCTTCTTCCCTTTGTGGTTATGGGGTTTATGTCGATTCCCAAGTTGGAGCCGTCTAGATGGTTGGTGGTCAACCTACATGATGTAGACTGGAATTTGTACTTGAACACGCTGTTTTGGAATCTAAACTACTGGGATTCGATAAGCACACTGGCTGGAGAGGTCAAGAACCCGAAGAAAACTCTTCCAAGGGCTCTCTTCTATGCTCTGATCTTGGTTGTTCTCGGATACTTTTTTCCACTTTTAATTGGAACTGGTGCTGTTCCACTTGACCGTGAGCTTTGGACAGATGGGTACTTCTCTGATATTGCCAAAATCATTGGGGGTGTTTGGTTAAGGTGGTGGGTCCAAGCAGCCGCGGCCATGGCCAATATGGGAATGTTTGTCGCTGAGATGAGCAGCGACTCTTTCCAGCTACTGGGCATGGCTGAGCGGGGCATGTTGCCTGAATTTTTCGCCAAGAGGTCTAAACACGGAACCCCTTTGATTGGAATTCTGTTCTCGGCTTCTGGCGTGATTCTGCTTTCATGGCTGAGTTTCCAAGAGATCGTTGCTGCAGAGAACTTCTTGTACTGTTTCGGGATGATCTTGGAGTTCATAGCATTTGTGAAGTTGAGGATTAAGTATCCTAATGCATCTAGGCCTTACAAGATACCGGTTGGGACAATTGGAGCAATCGCTATGTGCATACCTCCAACTATACTGATAGGCATCGTTCTTGCTCTTTCTACCCTCAAGGTTGCAATTGTGAGCCTCGTGGCTGTGGTAATTGGTTTCATAATGGAACCAGCTCTCAAGTACGTGGAGAAGAAGAGGTGGTTGAAATTCTCAGTCAATTCCAATCTTATAGATCTCAATAATGACACTAATCAGGAGAGCACTGTTTCGTTGGTGGATTAGATCACTGGTCATCATTTCATCATATGCGAAAGTCCAACAAGGCTGTTTCATCAGTTTGATGCAAAGACACTGCGATCTAAATGCTTCTCTTGCGAGTCCATGCATCTGGAGAAAATATTGATGGAGAGCAAACATACTCAAAAGCTCTTTTATCTCAAACTGGCTTTGCATGGCAAAGCTCTGCCAGCCGTGGCAGAATCTATTTTATCGCTTGAGTTTTAGAGTGATGATAGATGGGGGAATAATTGGTTGCCAAAAGAAGAATAGGCTAAGCTTGTTTAGTTTGTATTTGTAATTTTGTAGCCGAAGCATCCATCTCAATGCAGCATCAGAAGAAATATTTGAGAATTATTGATATAGTTTTATAAATATCATGTAGAGATCATCATGGCGGGGCGTGTTCAGCTTACGCCACTTGTGATGGTTTTCCAGTGCAAATACTCATTGAAGTGAAGCAATGATAGTATTGCCCAAGCCCAATCTAAACCAACAACCAAAACAAGAGTTTGCATGTTCTTGGTCTGCTGATGTCACATGCCGAGGGGGCAGCCCATCGAGGCAAAATAAGAGTAACCAGAACCTAGGAAGAATCATCTGGTCTAATTTGAAATGCAGACGCCAACCTTCAAGACTCCAGGGCTTTCGGCTTTTTCGGTGTGCCCGCAAAATAAGAGTAACCAGAACCTAGGAAGAATCATCTGGTCTAATTTGAAATGCAGACGCCAACCTTCAAGACTCCAGGGCTTTCGGCTTTTTCGGCATGCCCACGCGGGCACAATTCATATTTTATTTTTTCAAAATTGTCCTCACGAGTTTTTTTTTTTCCGGTTCTTGCCCTTGTGTGCGACACTATCCATCTTCTCAGGGGAGGTTCGGTTCTGTCTGATTGCGAGGGGCCGGCGACTGCTAGAGGGACGCCGACGACCGTCGGGGGGTGGCGTGACCGACGCCGGGGGTGGCGCGATCGACGTCGGGGGTGGCGTGACCGAGGTCTGGATCGTCGTGACCCAGATCTCGGGCGGCAGGCGGTCTTCTTCTTCTTCTTCTTCCGCGAGCGGTCGCTGGCGAGCTTCTTCTTCTTCCCGATTTGGGTCGCTCGACCTCGCTGCCCCCGGATCTGGATCGCGGCGGCGTCGCGCGACCTCCTGGGACCTCGCCGCCCCAGATCCGGGGGCGGCGAGGTCGCGCGACCCCGCCGCGACCCAAATCCAGGGCGGCGGGGTCCTCCCATGACCTCAACGCCTCGGATCTAGGTTGTTGGAGGTCGAGGCAACGTCACACGACATCGTTGCCCCAGATCCGGGGTCGCCGGAGGTCTAGGCGGCGTCGTGCGACCTCGCCGCCCTAGATCCGGGGTCGCCGGAGGTTGCGACAGCGTCACGCAACCTCGCTGCCCCAAATCCGGGGTTGCCGGAGGTCGCCAGAGGTCGCCGGAGGTCGCCCGAGGTCGCCGGAGGTTGCCAGCAACCGCTGCCCTTGCTAGTCAATTTTTTAAAATTTTTCTTTTGATAATTTTTTTTTACCACAAAGATCCATTTTGCTCAAAGTACTTCACAAAAAGCTTTTAAAGTGCAATTTACAAAACACAATTGCATTTTGAAAAATACCTTTAACTTAAAGGTATTTGTATTTTCCTAAAAACTTTCTCCAAAGGTGGTTCCCAAATGCACCCATAATCTAAATGGTTTGCCATTTCGGAATTACGTAAAGGATCGTCTCGTGAAAAAGTTCCTTGTCCCTCCATTCCTTCATTAACAAGAAGTCCGATGGAGGATTTGGCAAGTTGATCCACCTATAATCCTTTCGAAGAAGATGGTAACGAGAACGGAGAAGTTCAAGATAGGGCCAGTCATCGACGAACATTTATTGTTAGTCAAACGAGGAGAATGAATAATAATTATAATAATTGAGGAGCTCTAGGCTATGAACTGTTGAAAATTCATTTTGGTGCCATCAAGAATACCACCGAGAAACCACAGACACTGCATTTCACTTTGGATAAAGCTTTGTGAAACCAGATAGATCAGCAACTAATCAGCCCAGATCAGCCAGGACAGAATGTTCGAAACAAAAGTAAATGTCTGTCAAATCCCTTTGGATGCGAGGGCAGATCAAGACATTCAAATCATAGGACAAATGCGATAGCAATGTACTTTCCCTACAAATGTTAGATTAAGGCACTGGAATCTGATACCATCCGTTAAAGCAAAAGCGTTCACATTCATGCATTGCAATCTCCGCACACATTTAAAGAACAAAAACAGAGCGCTTTCTAACTTAATTTAACTCTGCTGCCATCCCATGACTATCACCATCAAGGCAGGAAATTTGCGCAATCAGAACTAAGAGCAAATGCTCATGCCCCTCCTCACATTATTAATAGTTTTCAATTTAATGACATCGTGGCCATGGGACTCAGCCGACATCTAAAGAATATATTCATTCAGACAAATGACAATAGCAACTTAAGATTCTAATGTAAACTGGAAAAACAAAGGAATGCAGTATGTCCACGAGATGCGAATGGTCAACAAACTACACCATAAAGCCCTCAAAATTATCAGAACAATGCACAGAAAATTAATGTCATTGTACTCAACCAACACTTTAAAATACGTAAAGCAACAGCTCCAGATTATTTTCCAAAATGACCACCACTTAGCCCGTCCCAAGACCAAGAAGTGTATGGTTTCCTCTTTGACATTTAGACAATCTAACACTCGAACAACATTATGAGTACGGCTTATACACGACGCCTCTTAGGAAGTCGGCAACCATTATGGGGACGACGAGTTGAGTCCTCAATGTACACGATCGGGTTCTGGTTCCCTCGAGCGTTTGTAAAGCCCTCTCTCCAGCTCATGATTGCTTGCCGTTTCTTCTTGAAAAAGGTAAACCCTTTCACTTTCATCACGACAGACTTCAACCCCAAACTCCTAGACTGTCGCCCCACGTGTTCAGCAGTCGCCTCCGCAGCGTATCTAGATATCTTCGGGCCTCCCTTCATTTCCGGTAGACACCCAGCCGATGCGCCAATCTTCTTGTTACCTTTAGAATCAGTCACGGTAACAAAAGTATTGTTGCGCATAAGCTTTATGTGGACGAAATCGACATCTTGCTCCATGTTGTTGTAGCGAGGAAATTGAAAACCACCAAGGGCTTTCCCTTCTTCCTCTATGATTCCCCTAACATAATCCATGGACCTGGGGCTACTGCTGTTCTCAACATCCTTTTGAGTTGAAGAGTGGATGAATCTCAAAAAGCTCAAACAGGAAGGATTAACCATATGTGTAACTTTGGAAGCTCGACATACATTTCCAAACATTCTCGTCGCCGAAACATCATTCACACGGGGAGATATGACTTCACCTGTTGCGGTAGATCCTGCTAAAATGAATCAGTCCATCATTCCTTGCCCAATAACCATGGCCTCCAAAAATAAATTTGTTCATCGAAATATCTAGTTGGAAACAACATTCAGCAATTTTTCTCCAAATGATCAGAGCACAATGAAGAAACGGAGACACAAATCTAAAAATCCGAATAAACAACGAACAGTTGATGGCGAATTCAGCAAAACGAGCACGAAAAGCATGAAACAGCGCGATGAAAAATCTAACATAAACCGCCGAGCATCCGATCATCCTTGACGTCCCACGATAGTTCCTAATCGCAGCAGATGCGCAGTGACGACATGCCAATCCGAAAATCCAAATTGCAAGTGTCAAGAAACAACTTTGAACGAGGCAAACCGATGCACCTAGCGAATCTCGCAAATCAAGCACCACGGCGGAACCCAAAAATAAGGGAAAAAAAGGGAAAAGAAAAGGCCACTCGCCTGAGGAATGCGATCTCGCGGCGAGACCATGGCGAGGTTGAAGAAGAGAAGACGAAGGAGACGCGAGCCTCGGGTTCGAATCCAAGAATTTGGAGATCAAGGAACGGGCATGACGATTCATGGAAGAGAGCGAACTCATTTCTGGCTTCTCCCTCTCTACTAGGGTTTCGTTTTTCTTCACCCAAAATTTGCTCTGTGGAAGTGAAAGAGTGAGGAAGACGAAGTTCCGAATCAAGTCGGGTCGGATCTGTAAGAGTCCAGGCCCGGAAAACATGGGCTGTGAATGTTGGGCCGAGAGGATTTTCAATGGGCCTGGGCCCCCAATGCTAGCGTCATTTTCGTCATCTTCCTGTTCCTCTTCATCTTCTGCTGTAAAACCTCGGAGGGGGTAGAGTGAGATCGAAGCCATTTTCTGGTCGGATTGGATACAACCTAACGACCAGAAGAAGAAGAAGAAGAAGAAGAATGGGGAAGCCGCCTCGGAGTTCAGCTGCTGCACGCTCCGGCGAGGACCTCCACGCGGCGGCGAGATCCGGCGACCTGAGGGCTGTCCAGTCGATGCTCGCCGCGAACCCTCTGGCCGTCAATTCCAGAGATAAGCACTCCAGGACTCCGTATCCTCCCCTTAATTGATCGCGCCCTCTTCTGCTTCTGCTTCTGCTTCTGCTTCTGCTTCAGAGTTTCTGATCGATGCAAGTGAATAGAAAACATTCCTATCCTTCGGGAATACTGCGAATAGCTCTTGCTTACTTGAATATCACGTTCCATATTTTTTCTTTCTTTTCGCGCGGTTTATTGGTTATCTTTCTGCCATGTCTGTTTATTTCCTTTTGAACTGGTGGAACTTTGCGCGATTGCTTGATACTCGTTGATGATTGGAATTGGCATCGCCGGATTGGCGTGACGAACCCGCGATTCACTTGGTAAATTGGCATCTTCCGGTTCTTGACTGTTACGCAATATGTGGGGAGGGGAAGAGAGGCTGCTGATGCTGGAGTTTGTGCGAAAGTAAGTACTTGATGAGAAGGCGTGTTGATCGAGTTAAACAGTGCTCTGCTGTGAATGCTTGTGTGTGGGAGATTATATGAGGTTCCATGGTGTCGGTGCATTTATGTCGACTGGTGTGCTCTGTGACTTGCTTAACAAAAACAACTTCTTGTCCTTTTTTCTGTACTTAGTGGTGACACTATCTTCTCATTGAGGGTGAAAAATTCCATTTGATGAACTGAAAAGATGAACTTGTGAGGAGAGAGACACGAACCGCGTGAGACTAGGTGCCACCTGCGGTCTGGGCAGTTCTTAGTTAGGTCGCTGCTGCCATGCTTGTGAAATACTTGATTGCTGATTCCAAGTCACTCGACATTAGAGAATTTATCTGGAATAGTGTCTCTAAAACAAGCCATGATAAGGATTAAATGGTCCCGAGGCCCAAAGGCCATCTTCAGCTGTTGCTTTTCTTGTTGCTTCATTCTTGTTCCTATCCCTGATATGGATTCCTTTGAATCTAAGGTTTGCAAGTTAAATCTTTTCCACTAGTAACGAGAGAGTCCATTGAGCTATGGTATTCTTTGGCATTGGTAAATCTTTTCCTGCTGTACAGATCAGCATCTGCATCAGAAAGATTACTGTAAATGATTATTTTTTAACAATTGCCTGTTTGAGAAGGGCAATCTTTGCAAATCCTGTACATCCCCTCTTCCATGTTGTATCATACTAACATTTTCCTTGTTGATACTCTTTCACAAGCTTCAGCTATGACTGAGTTTCAATATCAATGTCTTTAATCGATCATTCAATGGAGATTATACTATATTTACTTAATCTACAATGTTAATCTGAATACCGACTTCGAGCTTCCAACATAGGAATGTTATTTATATTGCCTGCTATTGCCTTCCATTTTTTTCAAACTGTGATTACTTTCTGTTTCGGGGTTGTTTATACTGCCATTTTTTCCTTGACCTGACTTAATCTATTAGACTCCATCTAGCAGCATGGTCTGGTCAGGCACAAGTGGTCGCTTACCTCTGCCAGAACAAGGCTGATGTTGGGGCTGCTGCCATGGATGATATGGGGGCAATTCACTTTGCTGCCCAAAAGGGGCATTTGGAAGTTGTACGCACGCTTCTTTCATCTGGTGTCTCCATTAAAGCTTCCAATCGCAAGGGCTTCACTCCACTACACTATGCGGTTCAAGGATCCCATTTGGAGCTTGTAAAGTACTTGGTAAAGAAAGGTGCTAGCCTGAGTACCAAGACTAAAGCTGGGAAAACCCCTGTTGATCTTGCAAGCAGTGAAGAAATTCGCTCCTTTTTGGTAGAATCTGAAGAATCATCTAAAAAAGGCGAACATCTTGATCCTGGGAAGCAAGCCGAAGCCTCTAGTACAAAGTTATCTTCTGATGAGAAATCAGAAAATAGTCATGAATCATCCGGGAATTCTGAAGAGGAGGATGGAAATGCGAAGAGAAAGGGTGATGACGAGGAAATCAGGGAAGCCTCTCAACCCAAAAAGGCGAAGATCAGGCTTAATCATCTTACAAGTTCAGATGATGCACAAGATGATGAAGAGAACTTTTGAGGCTGTTATGCAGAGTTTGATCAATTCACTTTATATATTTTGTAACTGACAAAATTGCACTAACTTAGGAGGGCTCGTTCTTGGATGTTAATGTTATTGTAATGTTTCACTGATTAAAAGAATAGAGGTTCATTAAGTTTACGATTTCAATTTTTGGTCCTTGTTTCATTTGTAATGCGGGTATCAGTTGGGATGGCTTCTTATGATGATTTAAGGCTTAAATGCAGCGACCAGTCAGTTCAGTGCAGGGTGTAGCGTGGCATCATTTAGTTGATCTGTATCTCATCTCCCTCTGAAAGTTGAAGACATCAATCTATTTATGGTACTTTCGCGCCATGTTTGGCTTGGTGTCTGAATTATCAGCTTCTTAGTTGTTGGTCTGACTGGGAAAGATGAGCAATGTCACGAATTATGATTTCCTCAGTCACATTAGGTCCGTCATGGAATGTTGTCCTTGGTTTTGTTTTTCGGACAACCGGAGTAGGGGACCAACTATGTTGGCAAAATCTGTGCTTGTACTTCCATTTTTCTTTTCATTAACAGAAAACAGTGATCATGCATAAATGGAAAAGATATTGAAAATATAGGTGGTGACAGTTATCGGCACTGGCAAGGGCGGTTACGGGGGTAATGTGGGTGGCGGCACTGTGGTTGAATTCTGTTATATTGATGTAACGTCGTCTGAATCCGTGTATACCTGGCGTGGATGGGTTATTTATACTTCCATTTAAGTTAGGTGCATCGTAGGTCAAATACGGTTCCAGTACCTTGGAGTCTACTAGTTTGGTACTCGTTCAACGCCGGTGAAGAAGAGGACTAGGGTCCAGGAATGCATGAAGAACAGGTCAAACTCAAACGGGCCAGAAAGAGGAAAGAGAAGAGAGGAGAATGCAAAAAAGATGCCGCCTCTCTCACTCAGAGATAGGAAATGCAAAAGAAAACGAGGTCTGATAATTGCCAATCTTATTCTAAGGAATTATACTCGATGCTCATAATTTAATTATTGAGGAACTAAGACTAGCAAAATTAGAAAGCACCATCATGGGCTCCACCTAGTGCTCCAGCCCTCTCATCAGCAATCTTGGCAGCGGTTTTGACCTCAATCCCAATTGCCGCAAGGTACCTAAACATGAAATGATGTTTTGGGGGTGCTGTTAATCGCCACATGCGTTCAGGATTATGGTCAAACGGAGAATTTAATTTTCTTTTATGTTTTCGCTAATGCTTCTGATTAGGAGAATAATTATGCATGCCGCCTTGTTCCGGCGAATAGATCTAGCGCGCGAGTCTCTACCTGCTCATGTGTATTATATGAGGATCGATGTTAGATCAGAGGTTGCTGTCATGAGAATTCCTGTTACGCCACTCAATTTGTCCTTGCAAAAACGTTTGTCGCTTTTGCACGATTTCTACGGTGAAGTTGAATATTAAACTGCATTCATTTCGAAAATCTTGGATAATATACCATTTGTGCATACAGCGATGGGGATGCTTAGTAAGTTAGGCATTATAATGCATGAATTTTTTGGACTTCCTAGAGATTATATCCGCAAGTGCTCAGTTGAACTCAGATTAGAATAGAAACCGGATACCGGTTTGAGTTCAACACGGTTCTTTCATGCTCAAGTTTGACTCAATCTCTACAAAACAATCCTTACGTACCAAATGGAAGACAACGGCTAAATAACATAATAAACTCAAAATTTACATACCAAATCACTAGTGCCATCATCATATTTGCAAGCCACAAAAGCCGCGTAAAATACGTAATAATGAGGTCATATTGATTATCCTACTATTGAAAATTGGTTTGTCAACTGTACTCTAGGCGATGCTGCGCTATTACTCTATTCCGATTAAATTATAATCCTATTGCGATTATTTATGTAAGCCCCTTTTCTGAGAAGCTTTCCTTTCATACATTAAAGAAAACGAATTGAATTATAAATTGGACCGGAATGTGAGGATCTCTCTAATCTATAGCCCTAGCCGTTGTGACTGTCCATACGTGAAGGGCTGCTTTCTCCTCTCGGCCAACAAAATGCCCTTTTCAGCATCATAATATAATTGGAGAAGAAGAGAAATTAAAAATTATGTTTTCTGGTCAAAGAAATATTATCGAGGTCCAAAGTTATTTATTTATACTAATATTGATAGCGAACTCCGGCCCAGCATTATGGATGTTTTTAATTGGACCGGAGTTTTTTCTCTCTCTCTCTCCCCACGGTCTCTTTCAATGCCGGTGCCGGGTTTAATAAAACAATGCAGAGGCAAGAATATTCCACGCACTCGAGGCTTCTTTTTCTGGTCACAACGTTGCCTAGGAATTGACCCTGGGACCTTCTCGTTTTAGGTGGGGGAGAATAGGTTGAAATCAAGGCGACTTGGTGTTAATTGGCATTAGATTAAGAGGGTATGAAATTTCGACTGCAATTTCAATTTATGGCTTCGCCAATTTACATAATTAGGACATCACTCGTAAATCACCAACATTAAGAAATGATAGTAAATGGCGGGGTGAGTCTTAATCACAACTTCCTGCATCGCTTTTCTTGCCTTTTGATTTCAATAACTGAGAAATTACAACGAATCTCTTTGATACATCACGAAAACCTTTTTAATGGGATTGAATGGTATGGTTACACCATGCCTATTTAAATCCAGATTTCGTTAATGTAGTATTGTATCTTGAGTGGGAGTAATAAAAGATGGAAAGGGAAAGTTCTATGAACATCCCAATTTGGTTTTTTTTTTTTTAAGAGGGTCAACCCCATGTCAAGATCTATCGATTCAACAACGAAATGGAGTAACTTTTAGACGGCAATATCATTGAGTCATCCGCCACTAGACCCTTTTTTAGTTAGATTTGACCAATTAATTTACCCCCCTTTGCAAGGAAAAACTTCTCCTTATGGTACTTTCACAATATTATTACGAGAATGATAGGTTTTGAACTCGGAGGCCTTGCAAGACTTGAGTAGAATTGAAGAGTCTAAAATCATTAATTGTTTTAGTGGTAGGGTCATGAGCATGACTCCTATGTATCGGATAAGACTTACTCTTAGGTTGACAGTGGAAACTGTACCGATGTAATACAATTGAACTTGTTCACAATAAGAGAATTGTTTATTATTGTCAAGAGAGTCTTGTTAACGAGTACCTCCATCGCCTAGGTTAAGGTAATATGTAATCGGTGCATTGAAAATTGCAACGTTCTTTATATAACTGATATATGAAAACTGATGGCAAAGGTCTAATCAAATCGATTGGCTCATGTAGGCACAAAGTTGAAGCCTACTAGTCTGTTACGATGCCTCAACTACATACACCACATTCACTACACTTTCTCTTGACATTTGTTGTAATGGTAAAATGACTCATCTCACCATGACTTCTTTTGAATTCTCAAAACTTTGATTGCTTTTGTCTCCTCAAGGCCATACGATTGATAGCTTTCTCAATTGTGCTATCGTAGGCTCTAAGAAAGTCCAAATAGGATACCACTCTTACCACTTTGAAGCTTTCGGCAATTATCTGCTCCATGTTCCATATCGAGATTACAGGGTAAGTAACCTCGATTCATTCTTCCCAACCCCCTTAAAAGAAGAAGAAGAAGAAGAAGAAGAAGAAAACTCTATATATTCCCAAATTGACCGGAGAATCAATCTCAGCCCACGTGTCGGCACGTTGCACCCGAAGCATCATTAATTCCGGTACACGCGCAACTCACCGAAACATCTCCCCTATCCCCAAAGGCGCCTTCCCAACGCCGCGCTTCCTTAAAATAACCGAAAAGCCGTGCTCGAAGGTCTCTGTCATGGCTGACCTCGCTTCATCAGCTCTCTGGCAAAGAGTAACTTCTGCAACCGCCCTTGTCGAAATGCACGTCATCAGCGCGATAAATCCCGCCAGCAAATCACGCCTTCCGCGGTCGATTCGCGGCTCTATTTACTGCCGTTTCGAAACCCGCGGTTGGTTTTTGATCCGGAGGAAGATGACAAGGTGGTGCCCGAATCTTGTCGAGCTCGAAGACCATCCGGATTCCATCATATCTCTCTCTCTGTCCTGATTATTTATTGACACTTGAGCGGTGGAGACGGTCAGAAATGCTTAACAATACTCGGTTTTCGGGGTAATATAATATTCGAGTGCGATAGCTTCTCGTCTAGGTGTTATTGCGTTGCCGTGGCAGCCTGCTGCTGACCTATGTTATTGCGTGTGCGTCGTGCTCGGGTTGAATTAGTTGAATTGGTAGTCATCATATTCTTGGCTTCTTTAGCAGAGAGCACATTGGTTTTTTCTTCTGTCGGGTGCGAATTGGTCTGCCATTTATACAAAGCTTGTTTATTGGAGAGGGTTATTTTCGGATTTTAAGCCTGAATTGAAGTCCTGGATCAGTAGATGTGCAGTTAGTTTGGCGCGTGGTTTGGCTGCTTCGTTTGAAGGCACTTTGCAGAAACTTTGATTGCATGATTGCAAAGTTTCGATCCGTCACGAATTGGGTTGCTTGAGCTCGATTTGTGGGCAGTTTACTTGTTGTCTGAGTGGATACAAGCTGTCAGGGGTAGGGGAGAATTGGCATGAGAGGCAAAAAGGGAAACGCCAGCAATAGATCTTTCACGAAGCTGGAAGGATTTTATTGCTTTCAGTTGAATTTGGAGGAGTGAAGGAGAAAAAGGCTTTCCTGGCATGGAGGGAAGAGGGTTTTCGGGATTTTACAGAAATTCCAGTGAGGAGATGTTCCTCAAAGCCCTGATGGAGAGCTCAGTTGGAATGCCGATACCGACAATGGAGATGTTGGGATTCAAGAATTTATCCCAAAACTTTCGCACAGACAGTGAGGAGCTCTTCAAAAGCTGGCTCACGAATGCAGAGGCAAGAGTCTGCATATCCTCATTTAGCAGCTTTGACTTTACACTTACATCTACTGTTCAAGATGGAAGTATGTGTATATAGGGTTTTGGAGATCCATTCATATGGGGAGTTATCTTGAAGCTTTTCAAGATTATGCCAATCGAACCACGGTCATCATCAGTATTCAACCATGCACAGTAGTTTTGTTGATAAATGTCACAACAATCACCACTTGTTTTCTGATCTTTCTTCACAAAAAATCTTTGACGACACTTGGAATTTTTTTCAGAGAGTTAATAAATAGTGGTTTGTAGGAGAATTCGATTCCTTTCCAAATTGCTATGAATATGGTCATGAGGTGATCTCTGATTCAGATATTCTGCTTCTGAAGTATGTCACTCACTTCCTCGAGATCATTAAGAGTCTTTCAGCAATGTTTTTGTAGAAGTATGACATTATTAGTGCCGTTCTTTTTTTCCATTGGGCAATTTAAAGGAGTGTGAGTAGTAGTACTTACCGGATGCATTACCTAAGTGGGAAGTTGGGTTATCAATTAGGCGAGCGTGAGCCTTATCCTCATTTCAAATTGAACACCATGAAAGCTGGAATTTTCACTCTTCGGTAGCAACAAAAGTGGCTTAATGTAGTTTATCGTGGTAACTAGTTTAATGTGTGCAACAGATCATCGACAAGTATAGCAAGAATTATGGTCCAGTAAGGGCAGGATAATCGAGGGATCAGAGGGGACCGCATTAGTGAAATTGGTTTCCTTTTTTTTTATATCTAGGCCATTAATTTGCATATTGATGGTTTTGTTCCTAAGTTGATGTGAGCCTGTCTTAATGCACCACTTTTTTGCCGTTCAAAAACAACAAACTAGATAATTAAATGTGCTTTTTCTTTACTCCCATTAAATTTGACCTTTGTTGGAGAAATGCTCTCGCGATAGTAGGTTGGAAAAAATTAAAGTCTGGTTTGCTATCGTACTTCTTAAATTCTCCACCTCCTGTAAGTGCAGAAGGCATTTTCCTCCAGTTGTTTGTATTTAGGCAACAGAGTAATTTGTATGACTCATACTATAGACTTTCATTCAAGACTACATTGCAGTTTGTGTGCCATCTATTCATACATTGTGAGAAGAGGAAAAGCTCTTGCTCAATTTTCTCTCATTCACTCTGAAAATATTAGGTCAGAACCCAAACACAGAAAAAAGAAAACAAAGACAGAAAGACAAAGCAACTTAAAAACTTAGAACTCATACCAAGCTGAGAATTGTTATGCTGATTGAACTAAGATGACTCTTATGCATGCAGATGTACCTGATATGTAATGAAAATACATGAGTGATTCTTGAAAAGTTTTAAGCCTGAAGTTTGTTTTTTAAGAAAACTCTTTTTTCCCAGACTGCACTGACTTTCCTTTATTTACAGAATCATGGCTACAATTCACCAGGTGCAGCACATCATACATGGCAGGCATCAAGGAGGTGATTCTATAAAATTTCTTTACCTTTCACTCTCCTCTTTCCCCTCATTTTACCTCTCAATGCAAATATGTTATTTCAAGGGTAAAGTTTAGCTACTTTCGTGTTTCTTCTCCATAAGACCCAATGACTTTGAGAGAATAGAATGGAAGCCATATGAGGTGAGAATTTTATGTACAATTCTGGAGAGCAGTAGTTGGTGCGGCTGCATAAACAGTTAGTGGATAGTCGGAACTTCTCGTCAGGGTGGATTCTTGAAGTCACAGATGGGCCCTAGAAAAGGGAATACTTTATTCATTTAGGACTGTGGTGTTGTCCAGTTGAGTATTTGAGGATTTTGACTTGTAGTATAAAATTCTTGCATTTGTTGACCATGAACTTTTAATGTGTTTCTTATGTGATCTGTAATTTCCCTAAAGACTGTACGTGTTTCTACCTTCAGGATATCCACAGAACTAGCAAATGTATCAAATCAAGAGCAAGGGGACATTCTGCAAAAGAAAAGAAGCAATGACTTGCTTTCACAAACTTGCTCCATCGCTGAAGAAATTCCAGAGGATCTCAGCCAAACTCCAAGCAGGTTGAACCATAAATCTCCGGTAGCAGCTCTCATAAATAAGCTCTTGCTTTCAATGGTTAATCCTGATATAGGATATTATTTTTGACATAAACAACGGAGTGTCCATTAAAAGTGTCTTAGAACTTTCCTCCAAAAGGAGAAGTCATTCTGTCAATGTGTAATCGATTGTCTCCTTGACTCACCATAATTTGAAACACGCATCAGGATTGCTGCTGAAAGAGGATGGCCGGCAAATAATTTGTATCTTGCCAAGGTAAGTGACCCTAAAGTGATTTGACAATTTTTACTTCAGCAGTGATTGATTCTTGTTATCCACCCTTCATGCAGGCTTGGTTTCATAGTTCACAACCAATGACGAGAAGCCGATCTTCTGAATTACGGTATTGTGCTTCCTAAAGTAACTTTTAAAGTAACAAGCAATAGAGATCTGGGGACAAAAGTTGGTTCTGAAGAGTCTCTTGTTGCACATTACGGAAAGCACGTTAGAGCTTCCCGCCTTTTTGATTCTTCAAAACACTTAAAGCGCTGGGCCACGATTTTTTAAATTCAGTGGGTCATTAAAGAGTCTGCATCTCGAAATTTTCTTTTAAATATATTAAGTTGCAAAAATTTTCATCTCGATGTTCTCCTTTGTCCTTGACAAGACAAATGTGCCCTTCTTGCAGAAGGAGGTATGCTGCCATGCAGAGCACTCAAGGCACAGTGCCAATAGAAGTGACAAACAGTGGATCTGTGCATGGTGTTGAAATGAAACAAGAGCCCAACAACAATAGTGGCTTCGGTGATCTCTCAATGAGCGAGATTCCCGAGCAGTTGGGAGCATTTGTTTCTCCATCCAATTCATCCTCATCCAGCATGAATGCACAACCAGTCAAAAATTTGGATAGAGTTTCCTCTGTGGTCAGCATGCTAAAGGGTACACTAGCGCGCAAGAAGCTTGCTAATCAAATTGAGAGAGAAACTTTTGAGGATTGCTCTCAGGGGTCCTTTCAAGCTCAAGAGATTCTTGCCAATACTAGCTTCCAACAAGGACATGGAGATCATATTCATGAACTGTCATTGATGTTACATGAAGCCTCTCAAGGACAGGCCGAAGGTCCAGCTCTCCTACCAAATGTTGAAAGATCTATGGACCTCGACTTTGAACAATTGATAAACACCAGAAATCCAATTAATGTGAGACCAATTTCCCAAGAACCTTCCCAGAGTGAGTCTTCTGCTGCTGCTCCTATAGTTTCCTCTGGATTTGATGCATGTGATGGTCCCAGCAACTCAGGCCAAACTCTAGGCGTTTGTGAGAGCTCCAGGAAGAATGTTGGGGACGCTATAAGTCCAGAAAATGGTTCAAAGGCCAAAGGTAGAGGACTGATGTCATTTTTTAGTCTAAGTCATTTTTTAGTCTAAGTCATCGAGTGGTTCAAGTTATCATATCCTGATTAACCCCAATTCTGGACTAATATTGTGCACGGAAAAAATTGCCCTGATGCTCTTCACTTTAAGCATTGGAGAAGCGTCCAAATGTGGTTAGTGTACATGACAATTGGATTGCCCAATAATGCTCCTCTTGTTATGTACCCAAGGAGCAGAATCCAATGTCCCCACTTCTTTCAAAAGGAGCAGAAACGTGATTATTCAATTGTCATCATCAGTGTTGTCCCAGTACGGGTGAAAGGAGTGAAATTTCCATTACAGAATTTTTAGAATGTTCCATGTCCAGTCAAAATTTCTCTACCTACCAGCCCAGTGACTTATTACTAAATATACAGCAAATCTTTCTGGCAACTCTAGTCGGCTTGTATACCTAGTCGCTGCACAAGAATAAGTATGGGTATCTCACTGGAACATAAACTGATATGTATCTTTGTAGGAAAGTAAATCCATTGGTTTTATTGGTGCAGCATGAAATTAAAAAATGTTCTGGATATATTCTAATTTCTCTCTGATTAAGATCTGCAAATTGAATATTTTTATCTGTCTGGTCTTTGGATTATCAAGGGCAACTTGTCATTTCTCAAAGTTAAGATATTTGTTCTGATCTTTTAATAAAATAATTTCTCTACCAGGTGCAGATTTCAGAGAACGGATAATTGACAATTTGAGAGATGATAAAAAGGTATATCTATTGATTTCGAATTGAACAAATCTTACACTCACAATTATCTCCCTCTCTCATCTGGTTGAGTTTAACAGAGGGGAAATCTGGTGCGTTATGGATCTGTCTCATCTACTGGTTCAGGTAACATTCCAGAAATTACAGCAAACTATCAAAGCTTAATTTCCATAATGACGTCTTTCACGCTGTTGAAGCATTTTTAGTTGAATTAGTCAGTAGTTAGTAGGCGGTAGTCAAATATGGTTTCTAGGGTTTTGGTTGTCTTTTTCTCTTATTGGTCTATCATAGACCCTGCAAAATCTGTCTTTTCATTTTTAAGCATTGGTTAAACATTTTCAGTGTGCAAATTCATCAATATGGAAGTCTAATGATGTTGTCATTTCTGCAGGGGATAAAGGGGATCCAACGAAAAAGCGTAGAGTGGAACGATCAAGAAAGTAAGTAGACTGCATTTTTTTGTAGAGAATTGACTGTGGTTTTATGTACCATTGAACATCGGAAGATATTAGTAACATAGTGGTGGCCTCTATTTTGCGAGTCTTCTTAAAACATTAATTTTTCTAAAGAAGGTGCAAGTATTGAGTAGAAATGTAAAGTAGTCTTCTCTCTCACATGGCGTTTTTTCCTTGATTGAACAATGAAAAATAGCTAACAACTTCTATCTAGAGCAGTTAGAAACGAAAACTTGCAAAATGTATTCAACAAAAAGGTTGTAGCAGTTAGACTCGTCTCAAGCTCTCTCTCTCTCTCTCTCTCTCTTCCTAGTGCATCAGTTGGGTACAACTGTAAACTTTTACTGCATGATATCAATACTTTAATTAAAACAAAAATGGAGCAGAATGGTAGAAATACAGTCAGTGGCATAAATGTAGACTCATGAGAAGATACCGTCATGGTTACACTACCACCAAGGCCTCAATAGTTTTCTTGGTCTTCCTTAGTAGTTTCAGAAATTCAAAGAATGATGTGAAGGGCATAATCGTGCCTTTTGTGATGCAGATGTTATGGAAATAAGAAATACTACTAAAGCGAGAGATCACTGAACAAATTAAGCCTCGGATTTTCCTGAGGCCTGGAAGGGAGACAATGTGGAATGCAGCCTTAGTCACTTAGACTGTTAGACAAAGAATTTTATAAACATAAACTTTTTATGTCTGCTGGAAGGGGCTACAAGAAGAGTTTTGTCCGCCTGTATACACCTTTTGCTCTTTCCTGTCGTTGTATAACGTCCTCTCTCTCTCTCTGTGTTTAGAAGGTGAAAGTTAGTGGCATCACAAAAGCATGAGCATAAGATTTTAATAGATCAAATCTGCCCAGGGACGTTCAGATAATCACCATACTATAGCTGTATAACTTATAGTTTTTGCTTTTCATAGAATGGCAGAGGCAAAGGAGAGAAACTCAACATCAGCAATTCCATCAGATATTCAATCTATCTTGAAGCGGTGCGAAAATCTTGAGAAGGAAGTGAGGTCCCTCAAACTTAATTTGTCTTTCATGAATAGGTAAAAGATCAGAACCTTTTCTGTATACTTACAGAAGTCGGTAGAACCATCATGCTTTCCGCTGTTCATGCATTACTTAAGGACACGTCAAGAAATTCTGCCAAATTGAACTTGAATTAAACTTCTAATTGTTGTGAGCTTTGGTTGATAAGATTTTTCTCGATTTTCTTTAATGCAATACATGTAGGGGGAACCTATATGTGCACAAATCAAGCAAGGATAGAGTTAGTGGATAGTGTGCTCAAGTCAAATCAAATTAACAATCATGCTTAGAGGGCTCTTTCGGTGGAAGATCTTGATAAATTGATGCTCCTTCATTCTCAAGTTATCTTGTGAATCACTCTTTTGTTTCTTTGATTTATTAACATTGGATACTCTCCTCGAACCTTCCTTCAGAAAGGATTCTGAACAGACCAAGCAGATAGAAGAGCTGCAAAAGCAGAATGAAGAACTGAATGAAGAAAAAGAGCGGCTCCTAGAAGTTATTGAGAGAATCCATCCGGACTGAGGAAATATGTGAATATTCCCTTTTGCCTTTGTAAGGCTTGTCCATCTCATATCAATTATAACTTGATCAGGCACAAGCTGGAGTCCCGCGAGAAACTCACACCAAGCCCCCTTACCTGCTGGGATGCCCTGTAGTGACTGTTTAGTGACTAAAACGTTGCACAGGCGACGCAGATGCTAATACTATGTTCCTTAATGCTCTCTTTAGTTGGCAGGGATCTAACAGTGAATTACTTGCCATTTTTGTCAATTGAAAGACCCTGAATCATGGGGAACCATTTCTTCTTTGTTGGTACAAATGAAAAGGAGTCTAGCTTTCACATCGCATAAGTCTTGGTAATTTTGTGAAGGGCGAATAAGTTGGATGATGAAACTTGTCCTACCTTAGTTTTTCATCAAAGTTTTGAAGGCAATCTAGCTGCCCTTTGCATTTTCAGTTTTGCCTTTCTTCTCTTTGTGTCCTGCAATTCTGTGGTGTCATGCACAAAATGAACCATGAGGTCGACATTTTGTTGGAAAAGTAAATATCATGCACAATGGCAACAAAATGAGGAGCAGGACAACTGGCTATTTTTTTTTTTTTTTTTTTTTTGGTTACTTTACCCGTTTCTAGCTAGAAGTACACACCAAATACACAGTTGCTCTTTGTGGATCCATGAATCTCATGGATATTGCATGAGATCCACCTGATCTAGTGATCTACAGAATTAGTATACATGCGCACCAGGGGCATTTGACCGATGCTGAATGCAGAACTCCTAACTCGGGAGGAGCAAGATAAGAAAAATTTGCAGTATCTAGCGTAAGGGGCCGAAAATACAGACAGTTCATACGAAATCTCGTGGATTGTAGCATATATTATCCGATCTCTCCACCGAATACCAAGTAGCCGAAGGGGACAATGGCCAAAGACAAGGATTATTACTGCCAAAGATGGTCAAAATACATCCCTCATCCAACAAAACGAAAAGAACACGACCATTTCTTGAAGCTAACCAGTCATCTTGAAAGGAATTACATGACAAATCAGTGACCAATGCCGAACGTCAAGGGCAACTTCGGACCATGTAGAATTGAAAGAAAGGCCATCTAAGAGTGTAACTCCAAAATTAAATCACGAAATAAGTAGAAGGCAAAATATTTGATAACTTCTATTAATTCTTCCAGCAAATGGGGTTGGCATCTACTGCTCACATAACCCGTGGGTTGAACAAACCACGCAAGATGATACATCTGTTGAAATTCACACGCTTATCTTTGTTTTCTAGAAACATACGAGATAACCACTGTTCGTTCAGGACCTTTAAGACGAATTAAACGACCATATATAGGAAAACTCCCACGGAGAGAGGAGACAAAATGACGAGGGCCAACTAATCATAGCAACCCTCTTAGAGGGTTACGACAAGAGTTTCAAACCCAGAGCAGAACGTTCGATTGAGCCGTAACTACTATTAACCAATTCTCGACCCCCGGAGTCGAGACATCTAGATGGGCGAGCTCGTCGCCATAGCTCCACCGACATTCCAGCACGAATAGCATGCTTTTACATGAAAATTGACTCATGGTATTCCTCCACTTTGAACTTGTGATCTATATAGATGGATGTGTGCTTTCACTGCTAAACCAACTGGCCCGGTGATTCAAAAAAGAGGCACTTTGCTCTTCTTTCCAGTTATTAGAACTAGGGCAATTTCCAGTATCACCCAAAAACGACTGTCGCCCTTGCTTCCTATCAATTCATCAGTGCACGACCTAATTGTAATCCTTTATAACTCCAAATCAGACTCAAGTAATTGCTTATTCTAGCCATACATTCCTCGAAGTACAAATAGAGAATCCTGAGTAAATGAAAGCAAATGACAGGGTTGTCAACCAAAAAATCTTCTGTAAAGTTAATCGTCATTGGATGCCAAGGCTCTCTGCACTGCTGAAACATCTTCCCACCATATGATGCAACTAAGCATTACTTCCCAAGATTGACCTTCAATGCCATCAAGCAGACAAATTCCTTTGTTCCAACTTTATACAACATCAAAAGTGGCTACAAAGGTCTGATCCTAAAGTGTCATCTCATGTGGTAGTGAAAGCTGACAAAGTAAGGATGATGAACAAAATGGCTACACAGAAGGCACTTCACACGTTACAGAAATGTCATTTGCCAGCCAAAAATGCATGCCTAGTGCATACTCTAGAACAGGAAATGCTATAGCAGCAAGAAAATTTCCTATTTTCAATGTGCAACCAGAAGGCAAAAGTAGCAACACAGGGGGATATCTACAAACAGTTTCCCAAAAAGGCCAGCACCTGTAAAATCGTCTCCAAGGTTTTATTTCCCTAGTACTAATTACACTTAAAACAAAGGTACTCGGACTCGGAAAACTTTTGACATTGGAAACTCTGAAGAAACCGCAAGTGATGACATACATCAAAACTTATACAGTGGTTGCCTAACTCACTGGACTGCATGCACATGTGAATGCATAGGCATTTTCCCCAAATTTTTTGAGGCCGGTAAAGACATAGGGTTGGACTTGGCCTTGCAAAGATCACACATGGATCCAATCTGTAGGGCATCGAGAGAAAGCTAGGACATCCACAGTGATAGCAGAAGTTCAACTAGTTGGTACTTTACCATAAAGTCAACAGAGAGGCTTATGATTACCAGTTTCTACATGATAGTCCCAATAAACATTCTCTTAAGAAGGCATCTAGAAAATAAAACTGAAAGAACGTCCAGCAATTAGCATCAGAAACTTTGACCTCACTCCATGCTCTACACCGTTAAAAGTCCTCAACTTAATTTTAAAGTCCAATCAACTTCACCATTTTCACTACACAATGAATATGCACATATAAATGCTCAATTACAATATAAAGCAGTCCCTCCAGACTAACCAAGAAGAATAGAAACTATAGCAGACCACAGCATGTACCCAAAATTCTTCAATAACTATACCTCAACATACCATCAAAACTTCAAAATTTCCAATATTTATATTAGCTCGGCAAAACCCATATAACCACTATGGATTACAACAACTAATACTCAGTGTACAATCATACAAAGCAGCATATGAAATCTAAATTCAACAAAAAACAATAATGTTTTCGCTCACTATAACAACAGTCCACCGACCCAATTTCCCACCATACTATCCACACCACTCTCCTCTGGTTATTCAATACATTCCCCTGCTGTTATTCAGGAACGAACCGAGAGTCCCCAACACTGCGAAAGCCAAAAGCGGGCTCACGTCCAAAGTATCGAAAATCGGGGGAATGATATTCCTAAACAAATTCAAATAGGGGTCGCACAAGTCCCTAATCGCCGACAGCGGCTGCCGCTCCCACGGGATGTTCGGGAACCAACTGAGCAGAACCCTGACCATCAGAACCCCGCTGTAGATATCGAGCCACTTCGCCAGACCGGCGGCGACCACCGTCAGGGGCGTGTTCAGGTGCCCGCTGGGGCGGTCGCGGAGCGCCGCGAAGAACAGCGGCCCCGCCGCGCGCGACAGGCTCCCTCCGAGCTCTCGTGCCGCCGCGAGCTCTTGCGGGCCGGGGACCAATTTCGACAGCAAGGCGAGGGCTTTATCGAACGGAAGCGTCTGGACCAGCTTCGCAATCGAAACCGACACTCCTACCGCGAGGGCGAGTACGGAGCTCACGGTGCGGATCGATTCGCCGAGCTTGGCGTGCGGCGGCGGAGCGGGAGCGGTTGCCGGCGGCGAGGGAGCGGCGGCTCTGGCGGCGAGGCTAAGTCTCGAGGAGGGGGAGAGAGAGAGCGTGCGGCGCTTGGGGAGAAAGTCGAGGCGGAGGAGAGGGATGAACCGGGGGTTGGGGGCGCGAGCGGCGAGAGAATTAGGGTTTTGTCGCGGCGGGAGGAGGGTTCGAGAGTGGTGGAGGAGGAGGGTGGAAGAAGCCATCGCTGGTTGATTTTCCCGGAAAATCCAACGAGAAAACGGAGCAGTATTTCTTCTTCGCCGAGAAAACAGATGACGGAAACTGATGTGATGCGCGCTTTATACGAGGAAGCCCCTTTATCCGGCCCAAATGATAAAACCGGCGTCTCATTGGGAGTCGACAGGGTCGGCCCATTACTGGTAAAAAATTTGGGCCTGGGTCGGCCCATTTTTTATTTTTATTTTTTGGAAGCAGCGGGCCGACGAGGATTGGACGTGGAGTTAGCAGCGGCGGTGATGCGATGAGGATGATGGTGGTGGTGGTGGCAGCAGCAGCAGCGGGGGCGGCTGTGACGGTGGCAACGGGGATGGCGGCAATGGCGGACGTGCAGATGGTGGAACATGTTATAATGACTGGGGGGGACTTTTTCTTGAATGGGGTGATGATAATGATCCCGATTTAGGTGGCGATATAAATGATAATATTAAATGGACGGAAAATCTATTATAAATTTTACTTTGGAAATGTTAAATAGAACAAAGCAACGATATTAGTGGAACTAACACTTAAAAGTGAAAGAAAAAATTAATATTAACATACAAATATAAAATAAAATACGTTGCATTCATTTACTAATTTAATACTTTAGAATATAATAGTTTATGGTGATTTTAATGAGTTTTTTGTATGATAACTAAGTGCAAGGTTTTCAAATCTCTCATTTGTCTTTTAAATTATGCATCCTCGATTTCTTAGCTCTTACAATCTCTATCGGCGAATAAAGGAGTCTCTTCATGGGGAAGAAATTCCCCATACGTGTTACACATTCTGAGGATCCCGAAGTCCAAACGACCCTCGAGATGAAACCTTTTTTACCCTCGAGATGGTGGCATCTCAAACATTCCAAAGGACAAAATTGGAATTTCGGGGGATCCCACGCCACTCGCACGTGCGGACGCGACGGCGCGAATTCCCTCAAAAGAAGGCATCGCATTTCGGTTTTTCCCTCTCAAACCCAGAAATGGCGCTCTCCATCCCTCTTCTTTAGGGTTTTTGAAAAATTTTCCCCTCACTCTTTCGCTCGAGCTCTCGATTTTCAATCCGTCGCGATCGATTTCCTCTCATCCATCTCTTCTCTCCCATAAACCTAGCGACGGCGGCGTCCCCCTCTCGCCGGTTCGGAGAGATGTCGGCGGCGGCGGCGGCGAAGCTGACGGAGGGCGCGATATGGAAGATCTGCGAGCGCGAGCTCGTCGGGGAGAGCGAGGTGAAGCCGATCGTGCAGGTGGTGGACATGAAGATGGTGAAGACCCCGGCAACCAGAACCAGAACCCGGGCGGGGGCGGCGCCGTGGAGAGGGAGCGGCAGAGGTTCCGGATGGTGCTGTCCGACGGGACCCACATGCAGCAGGGCATGCTCGCGACGCAGCACAACCACCTCGTCGACTCGGGGCGGCTGCAGAAGGGCTCTATTATCAGGATGAATCACTTCGTCTGCAGTCCCGTCAAGGATCGACTGTACGTGATGCGAACGTTTCTTTCTTTCCCCCTCCGATGGAGTCGCGTGCTTTTGCTGTTTCTTTATCTAATTCTCTCGTTCTTTTTCTTTTCAATTTTTGGGGGTTACTGAGGGTTGGAATTGGTTCGACTTCGTTGTTTGGATAGAGTATTTTGTCTCCGGATATGTAGGGAAGAGAATAAAAATGAGTTTTCAGTTGTCGCAGGTGCAAAAAGGGCATATCATTTGCCATTGATCGTTGAAGCGATGGCTTTTCTGGGTTAAATACGTTTTTGGGGTTGGTGTGATCGGGCATCTAATGGTTAATTAAGTTATTGGGGGCCTGTTCGTGACCTTGTTCTGAATTGATAGTTGTCGGAATTTCAACTGAGCTGCTATCCGTTGAATTCTCTCCTGTACTTGCAGGGTGTTTTGGTATGCGGGTTACTTTGTTTTCATGGCAATTGGTCTAAAGGGAAGGGAAGTTATTGATTATGGATTAGAAAAATTAGACAAATTGATGATAAATTTGGAAGATTAGATATTTAGTAGATAAACAAGGTATGCTATGAGTTATTGTGATTGAATGCTCTGTCTGGAAGTAGTAGCAACTCAAGTCGACCCCCTTAAAGCGTTTTGCATGTGTTTTTTTAGTTGTTGCAGAGAGATGAAGAAAAATGGGGGAGCTTAAGTGTCTTTGCCCTTAGAGCATTGTTTGAAGGAAATTGGGCAATTAATTGTTGTGGTTGTTGTCACTGTCTTCATCTGCATTGCTGCTATTATCGCTCTATTCAAGTGACGAAACTTTATTTGCTTTCGGTGTACCTGAGTTCTTCAGCTGTATTTCTTTTTTGTTAAATTAGTCCTCATGTTCACTCTGATTTGTGCAAGCAGGATTATTGTCATTGTTGACTTGGACGTCGTACTCGACAAGCATGATCTTATTGGAGAACCTGTAATGGCGAAAGTTCCTGGAAGTGAAGCGGCAAAACCAAGTTTACCCACGCCCTCTTTACAAAACATGCATGGTGGTTCTTACTCGAGTAATATTGATCAGGGAAGGTATCCTGCAACAAGCGCTGCTCCTTCTTATGGCAATGCTGCTCCCATTGCTCCGGTGTACTCAAACACAGAACTTGGTGTCCCTAGGTCAGCTCAGTTTGGTGGGTCCTATACTAATCAGAACATGGGTTTCCACAATAATACCAATGAATTTCAACGTTCACCTGTGAATACCTATGCCCACCAGCCTCGGCCATCATATCAGCAACCACTACCAATGTACATGAATCGAGGACCTATAGCAAAGAATGAAGCTCCTCCTAGGATAATTCCAATAGCTGCCCTCAACCCTTACCAGAACAGGTGGACAGTTAAGGCCAGAGTGACTGCAAAGGGTGAGCTTAGGCATTACAACAATCCACGTGGCGATGGAAAAGTGTTTTCTTTTGATCTTCTTGATTCGGATGGTGGGGAGATTCGTGTGACGTGCTTTAATGCTGTTGCTGACCAGTTCTACAACCAGATTGAAACAGGCAAGGTGTACTTAATTTCCAGAGGTACTTTGAAACCTGCTCAGAAGAATTTCAATCACCTCCGAAATGATCATGAGATATATCTGGAGACCACCTCGATCGTACAGCCATGTATTGAGGATGATAACCAAATTCCAAGGCAGCAGTTTCATTTTCATCCCATTAGTGATGTTGAAGGCATGGAAAGCAACAGTATCGTTGACGTGATTGGTGTTGTTCACTCTATAAATCCCGTCACTTCCATAATGAGGAAAAATGGTTCTGAAACTCAGAAAAGAACCCTTCATTTGAAAGATGAGTCTGGCCGAAGTGTTGAATTGACTTTGTGGGGGAGCTTTTGTAATGCAGAAGGACAAAGGCTGCAAATTCTGTGCGACTCTGGACAGTATCCCATACTGGCGGTGAAATCTGGTAGAATTAGTGAATTTAATGGGAAGGCAGTGGGTACTATTTCGACAAGCCAGTTATTTATAGAGCCTGACATTGAAGAGGCTCGCAGGCTCAAGGAGTGGTTCGAGCGGGAAGGTAAAACTGCCCCTACAGTATCCATATCTAGAGAAATGACAAGCATGGGCAGGACAGATGCAAGAAAAACTGTATCTCAGATCAAAGATGAAAAGCTAGGGACTTCTGAGAAGCCAGATTGGATTACAATTTCTGCCAATATTGCATATATAAAGTTGGATAATTTCTGTTACACAGCCTGTCCCATTGTAATTGGAGACCGCCAATGCAACAAGAAAGTTACAAACAATGGCGATGGGAAATGGCGCTGTGATAGATGCGACCGCTGTGTTGATGAATGCGACTACAGGTACATTCTCCAGATCCAGATTCAGGACCACACTGGGCAAGCATGGGTGACCGCATTCCAGGAGTGTGGTGAGGAAATAATGGGTGTGTCTGCAAAGGAGTTGTTCTATCTGAGAACTGAGCATGAAGATGAGAGGTTTGGAGAAATCATTCGCAAGGTTTTCTTCACCAAATTCATATTCAAGTTGAAAGTGAAGGAGGAGATCTTTAGTGATGAACAACGCGTGAAGTCGACTGTTGTCAAAGCAGACAAGGTAAATTTCTCATCAGAGGCCAGGTTTCTTCTGGATTTATTGGAGAAGAACAGAGCAGATGGGTCTGGTTCTTCCGATGTCAGGTCGGAGAACATAGTTTCAAACTCCGGGATGAAAAGTACTATTACAGGGAATGCTGAGAGTGTGCAATCTTCATCTTTTGTGGGAAACCATTCCATGGGAAATAATGCTGGTACGGGAGGTTATAGGTCACCGGTGAACTATACTTCGGCAGTTCAAAATGGAAACCAGTATAATGGTGCTAGACTTTCCATGACTGGCCCACTTGATATGAATTCAAGCTGCACTAGCTGTGGGAGAAGTGGCCATAGCTCCGCAAATTGCCCAAGCATCATGAGCGGCCCTTCTCAGACGATGGGAGGAGGGGCATACATGAATAGAGCACCTGGAGGTTCTGGTGATGCATGCTATAAGTGCAATCAAACTGGGCACTGGGCAAGAGACTGTCCTGGGCTAAGTGCGGTTCCACCTGCCTACGGAAGCAGTGCCACAACACCTGGAGGTTCTGGTGATACATGCTATAAGTGCAATCAAACTGGGCACTGGGCGAGAGACTGTCCTGGGCTAACTACGGTTCCACCTGCCTACGGAAGCAGTGCCACAACACCTGGGAGGTACGGCATGGTTTCCAGGGAAAGGGTTGGTGGGTTTTGAGAGTAATGTAAAGGAGTCAGCTCTTGCTTGTAACTTTTCTTATCCTGTTCTTTTGGATGTGAGCGGATGGGGAAAGCGTTCTTCCACAGTTCCCCATGTTTCGTGGAGGGAATATGATGCAGGAGGATGCCCCGTGCGGTGGTGATGAGAATTATTTTGGGGGAAGGGTTGGAATAAGCAACTCTCGTTTCATTTCATGAGAAGTTCTACCCTTTCCATATTCTCAAGTCTATAAAGGAGCGGTGGGAGTGCTGCGCCTTTATCATGATGCATAGGTGCTGCCTTTCGCGGACTTTTGTTTGATAACCGTACTGGTGTGCGTTGTAAAGTGTTGGCTCGTCTATTTTTCTTTTTATACTTTCCCCTAGTATTTTCATCAGATATTGTTGGGTTCTGTTTATATTCGCGTCCGAAGTTTCTTGGCATTTAAAAAATTGGTACCATCATCAAGCCAAGCTAAAGCATGTGAATGATCTGTTAAGTAATATACCAAAATGCTCGACTCAGTAGAATTACACGTACTGTTATTATTTATTCCAGAAGAAGAAACGTACTGATTGCCGATTGCAGCAACCGAAAGATAGCAGGATAATTGTGATCGTCTACCATAGGGTACCCAAATAAATCTATATTAAATGCTGCATGGATGATTATTCTTAGCGGTTCTTCCCAGATCTTTATAATGAACAGAAAATACTAGTAACAAACACTAGATGCTGAAGCTGTACCACGAGCTTCTGCCGGAGGTGACTTTCTCGTCATTCCTTGTGTACTACAGTTGATGCTGGAAACATCTGCCCGGTTTGTACCGCAGTGAGCAATGCCATCAACTATTACACACGGAGCCACCACCCTTTGAGCAGCAGCTTTCATCCTGATCCGTTCAGCTCTAGACCCAATAACTTGGCCTAAAATGGAGGCCGCAATTGTTAATGCCATAGCCGATTTTGGCATCACAACTGATTTTCTCAACATGGCGATGAAGGGTACAGCCGCATGAACTGCTGCAAACCATGAAAGAGAAAACTTCTCTGTGTGCTCCCTCCACACACCTAAAGGCACGTTGGCTGCCATGCCCAGGAGTGCAATTACTAGCATCTTTGAAGGCAGGGGTTGAGGACGTAATGTCTTAACCAAGGCTGTCCGAGCAAGGGCCGCTCTTGCAGCGACTACTGCCGGGGGGCATTTGAACTTTATACCTGGCGGTGGCTGAAGTGCCTTTGCAACCAGTGGAAGGACACCACTGACGGCTCTGTATGACTTAGCTATTGGGCAATTGCCTGTCTGCAGCCATTCGTTTCCATGTGCCTCGTGATTGGTTGGATTTCCTTTCTGCATAAGAAACTCGAAGCATGAGCAAGCCTTCAATAACAACAATGAAAAATGATACTTTCACATGTTTCTGAGGTTTAAAATATTGGAGAAATACTCGTGAGCTCTGAAGAAAAAGTAAGACCACAGTGTCAACATACAGACTATCGGTATCTTTCAAAAGTTGTCCACTAACAGAGTTGTAACTCACTTTTTAATTCTATAACTCTTTACCAATATGTTGAATGTATCATCAGGTTTAACTTCCAATACTTGAAATAGAAGCTTAACAAAGAAAGGTATACTACCTCAGAAGAGGGTCCTTTCTTGTCGGACGAATCAACCCGCTTCTTCTGTTTCTTCCATTTATCAGAAAAGGGACCGAAGCTGAACGGGCCCCCTGGGCCAAAAGCAGACAGACTGATAGTCGCTGCTTTTGCTGCTAAGGGATTGAATTGAGGTGTGGGCTCAGCAATAGGTTGGGCGTTAGGAAAGTGAGGACTCTCGGTGAGCGGGACAACTCCATTCTGTCCATGGAAGAGCTTAAAAGCCATGTCGAAATTTGGACCATCTTCAAAAATTGGACCTTTGGCACCCTGTACCTGACTATAGCCAGACATAAGAAAAGCTGTCACTCTAAAGCGCAATTGTCAGATAGAGAAAAGCAAGGATACTAGCGCATGATATCCAGACAGAAGACGAACGGCTTACAGGTTGAGGGGGATCTAGAAACGAAAAGGAAAAGCACGTCGGTTTGTTTATGTTCCTCAGAAAGGGGCATCTCTGAAAGGCCTTCTCATCAAAGGCACAATCAGGCGCGCGCTCATCGAGACCCTTAAACAAGAGTTCCATCCCTGCTCACACCGACAAACTCACCTGCAGAAGGAAAATAATACTGGGCTGTCGTTAAGAAATATAATCGATCACATTCAGGGCATGAAACTGCGGCCACTTCAGTCAATTATTAAGCAACGTTTTAGCACAGTCAGAGCAGCCGAACGAAGCAAGTTTCACAAGTCACGCCTACTAAGAACATCGGAACAAGTTACAGCAGCAAAATTCGAACTGCATTTACGCTGGGAATTAGCATCAGCACATAAAGACGTAACATAAGCAATGCTTCGCTGACTCCAAATGGCTTCGACCTCCCTTTGTACAGAAAGCCAAGGAACCCCATGAATCCACAGCAAGTCCCTCCCTCCCTCCCTCTCCCCCACAATAGCCAGCCAGCTTTCAATCCTGTGAACTTGCCATCTAATGTCAAAACCTCCTATCACACATCCGCGTGTGGGAATTTGAACAGAGCTCGAGCATAAGTCCCAGCTCTCGATGCCGAATGAAACATAAAAATGATTGCTTTCGGTTCTGAAGACCAACGGACGGTTCGGTATGAAGCGAGGGCACGGTCGGATCGAAGCGGAATCGCAATTCAGGCAAGCGATCGGGGGAGAGAGAATTTTACCTGGAAAAAAGGGAGGAGAATTTCCTCGCGCAGCCGGGAAAATTCCGAGAATCTCGAGAAAGAGCCGGAAAGAACGTGTGGGCGACACGGACGGAGGAGGAGGGCGAAAGGCCCCGAGGGGTCTTATTGGAATTTTTAGTCAGTCAGTCAACGGCTGAGGGACACGTGGATCGCCAACACCTACTACTTTAATTTATTATAGTCCTTTTAATTCAATAATCATAATCCTTTGGAGGGAAAGATATCTCGCATCGACTACCACAAAGTTTCTTCGACCTTGGAAAACTATTTTTGAGAAATTATTATCCATACTTTCCGTATTTGGATAATGAAAAATCAATTAATTTATAGAAGGAAATCATGTTCCCTAGCTCATCCCACGCATAAAAATTAACAATTTTCCTTGAAAATAATTTTATGAAAAATATCTTTTTATTATGAAATTTTCGTGAAATAAAATTTTAATTTTCGATCTTTTTGATATACATTACATTGATTTGTTCTTATTTTTCTCTACATGTTTAAGTGAGCCCTCTTTTACTTATAAATAAGAAAGTAACGATTCAATTACAATTAAATACCAAAAATAGAACTATTAAAGTGAAAGGAATGGTGATTCTTTTCATGCTAATTTCACAATGGAAATTGTACACCAAACACGAGGTTTTTTTTTTTTTTTTTAATCCCGGATTTTCTTTTCCTATAATGTTGCATGCATATCACATGCATTTTATTTTATTTTTATTTCCTCGAATTCTTGTTTTGTTTTGCGCGACATATTATGTTCCAAAAACGGGGAAATGAATTTGAGCCACTTGTTCCGAAGGAAAATATCAAATACCATTAGTGGCGGTTGTGCACGTCACCATTTGTTGCACCGTACAACTAACTTTCTGTTTAAAAAAAAAGTAAAAAAAAAAAATCATGCATAAAATATATTGTGGTGGACATTTTTTTGTTCATAAAAAAATATTGATGCATAAATATATCCTAGTTAAATAATCATAATCTACCTCACATCATGCTATAATTAAGAAAATTATAAATGAGTATGCCATATCATTTCATAATGGAAACACTATAAAATTTACAAAAACGCATTTACAAAATCTCAATGAGTGTCTTAATCACAGTCTTAGCAATATCCTTAAAGAGTCATTAAATAGAGGCAATCTTGCAGCACGGTCGATCGTGCTAAAACAATTTGATTTCAGAATTGTTATTCATTATATATGCTCCGTGTGTTTCAACTATAATTGTCTTCCAATCAATAGGTAAAAAATAGTCAAAATTTAAGTTATACCTATGGCCCTTATCATATCTAAAATGCTCTCAACGCTCGTTAGCGGGAAAGGCACATCAATGATCGATTGTATGAAGTGATACTCATCTAATATTCGAATCAAAGACGGATAAGATTCCTCATCAGCTGGGGGGGTTCAAATGGGCCAAGTTCAAGCCCAAACACATGGCCCAAAACGTGCTCCTGATCATTGCTTTGACGTAAATGGGCTTCGATGCGGATTATTGGAGGCTCATTTTGATCCAGCAAAAGCACAAATTTAAGGAAGGAACAACAAGCAATCCCATTTTCCGAGAAAAATGACACAAATTATCCCTAAATTTGATTTAGCATGTAATGTAACTCTTGAAATTTTAATTTATTTAATATGATCCATGAAATTTAACCAACTTATAACGTGGTCCTTGAACTTTTAATTTGTTCAATGTGGTCATTGGATATTTGATACTTAATTTTTTGATTGCATGAAAATGTTTGATATTGTTATTAAAATTGAAATAATGAGAACTTTCAATTTGTTCAATATGGTCCATATATATTTTGGGTTACATGAAAATGTTTAATATTAGTATTAACCTTGAATTAATGAAATGACAATAAATTGAAGGTGTGTCAAAAGTCCAAGGACCCCATTGAATGAATTGAAAAATTAGGGACCACATTTCACTTGGGACTAAAATTCAATAAGCATATGGAAACATTAAAATTTTATGGATCATAATACATAATGGAACAAAGTTTAATAACCATTTGTGTCATTTTTTTCTTTATATATATATATATATAAAGAAAGAGAGAAAGAAAGAAAGAAAACTACCGAGACAAAACTATGTAACATATGCCTTGAGAGATAAATTCCAATTTGTTATTCTAAAGTCAAAATAAGTACGGCGAAATTCCCAAAGAATTGACCCATCGGACAATCAAGTCCTCAACGTTTAAAATGAAAATCGTGCAATCAAGTCCTTAACTCAACTAATCCCACAAAGCCGACTACATTCTTCTTATCAAACTACACCGCACGACTCTCGAGCACACAAACCACATGCTCGATAATCTTTCCATAAATTTCATTCGAACACGGTCAGAAAAAGTTCATTTTTTTTTCGCGTCACTCCTCTCTTTTATGTACATGTTGTATGTAGGCAATGGTCATAAAGATCGAACCCCGAACCTAGTTTTTTCAGCCCTATTCCTTCGATCCCTTGGGCGGCAGGGTCTCCTGGCATCAAGGAATGCATGAAGTAGGCAGAGGTCACAGTCGGCACGCCGATTCAATTATTGAAGAGACCCGTCCTTCCTTCTCCCCCTATCTTCATCTCCATCACATGGAAGGCGCAGGCCATGTGCGCTTCTCCTTTTCAAGGACCAGATGCATGTTATCCCCGCCATCCTTTACTACGTGACTTCACGTAATGCAACTTCATAACGCGTTAAGATCTGGCCCCCCTACCCCTAGTACCCCTTTTCTATTGGCCCCCCCCTTTTTTGATTTTTTGGAATTTTTTTTCCACGTTTTCTTCTGGGTCGTAATTGTATACCCATTTCGACGAAATTATCAATCTCCATCGCTCTTCCACCGCGTTGTCCTTTTGCATGCTTTGAATGATTTTGATGTTCCATAATTGAGAATTTGTCGGTCCATGCTGACGGTTCCCCCGCCTTTTTAATGCATTTTCTGAATCGAGTTTTTTGCGGAATTAAATGAATCGGACGACTAACGGGAAAAGGCCGCCATCAATTCATTGCTCAACTAAAATGACACTTTGTACGTGCTGGGGAAATAAATCTGGTGACCTTTTTCAAGAGAATATAAATTCTTTCCCATAGATGTCATAAGATTAAAGTCGAGTAATTATTTTTTGAAAATACAAAGTTTTTGAGTTTGGATATCTTCTATCGACGTCTATTTTGTTGTGCCGGATCTATTTGGTGAAGATATTTTCTTGCTATTAACTTCTATTTCAAAGATCAAAAGGGAAATTACATGCGACTTTATCTGTCAATATCTAAATAACTTGAAAGTCTAGCGTGCTTCGTATCAAATGAAAACCAAAGTCTGTGTTGTCTTTGCCAAATTATCTCAACTCTAATTTAAGGGAAAAAGCCACCATCAATTCATTGCTCATCTAAAATGACCCTCGAAATAAATGAAATTGTACATGCAGAGGAAATAAATTTGGTCACTTTTTCCAAGAGCATATGAATTCTTTCACATAAATATCATAAATCAAAATCCAAGTTATTATTTTCCAGAAATTTGAAAGTTTTGTGTTTGGATATCTACTATCGGCGTCTATTGTATTGTGCCGGATCTCTTTGGTGGAGATCTTTTCTTGCTATCAACTTCTATTTCTAAAATAAATAAAAAAAGAAGAAATTATATGTAACTTTGCTTATCAATATTTGGAGATCTTGAAAGTATCAAATGAAAGTAAAAGTCTACATTGTCTATGCCAAATTATCTAACTCTAGATCGAGATCAAACTCTGCACAAACTAAGTCATCATTGTCAAACCCCTCTTTTCCGAGACTTCCAAATAAAGCATCTCTTCTTTCCACTCCCTTAAGCTTCACTTTATATCTCAACTCTTGATTGGAGATAACCGACAGCTCGCAACCAGACATATCCGCATTAAACTAAGTTATAAATAAAAAATGGTTGGGTCTGGAATGGAAATCGCTTCACTAGGGGGATGCAAATTAAGATGTAATTGATTTATATGTTTTACAAAAAGGAAAATAGAAGTTCACTCAGAGGAGAGATTGCCGGCTCAAATCCTATAAAAAATCAGACCACCCTGACAAAAAATAAAAAAATTAAAATTAAAGCGATTGAAGGGTGATTAGCCAAATGGATGAAGAATGTGAAATTGTAGAAATTCCTAACCCTCTAATATACGCAAAATTCGGGACAAATCTGCACATAAAGAAATATCATTCTCTCTTGTCGGCTTGACCCTAATTGTGTCCATATTTTTCAACGGCAGGCGCCCATTTCAAATATTAAAATTGACCCCAGAAACACTATTTTCGCCTTTGAAATCTCTAAAACGCGAGTATACGGATGAAATGTTTAAATTAAAAAAAAAAAAAAAGAAGGGATTTCGCCGGTCGAAATTTATCGCTTTTACCTGGTAAAAAGAAGAGTCAAAAAACAGACACATGTCGGTGAAGTGGATTTCCCTGAATTCAATATTTTAATAGCCGACGGCCGGAAAAAATTGATAATTTAATGGGAGACGAGGACGTGCATGGCGTTGTCGTTCCTCCGATGGCTTTTCACACGAGGCAATTATATAAAATGTTGAAAAGTAAACACCAAGACAGCTCCTTGATTAGTAGCATGCATCCTCCACCCCACCACTTGCCCTCCCGTCTGATTATTCCTTTGTCGTCTTTGGCCGGGTAAGGCAATAAGATACTATAGTATTTTGCTTGTCACCGGTCGATTAATGATGTCATGAATCCATATCTTTACCTACTATAAGCTTGTTAGCGACGAAAGCTAAGATCAATAGTTTATCTCCCCACTTTGGTTTTACGAGAAAATTCACGTCCCACGTTGGTAAAATATAAGTCCATAGGTAAAACATTGGATTATTTTCGTGAGTTGGGTAAGACATGATGGATAATCATATTTAAATTGGTTTTTTATGTTGAATAGGAGGCCATTATCGTGCTACCACGTTCAATGCGCAATCCCTTTGTCGGCGGGATTCTTTGATCATTGCTTTCCTTTCACTTCATGCCCCATCGATCATCAATTCATGTCAGTCCCAGGAAATAATAGCTTGCATCAACCAGCCTTAGGCAGTGATCATGAGATTTCGATAGAGCAATCAAAAGGAGCTGTTAGTCCATGAACAACAACGAGAACAGCCATAATTAATGTAACATTATAACGATTATTTTTGGATACTCGCGGAGAAACACAATAAAGAGAGTTTACAATTTCGGGTAGACTATTCATGTCATGCCAAGGGTAATGAATGATTCAAAACAGTTTACATTGAGTAGGCTAAACGACTACCAACTTAATCATTAAGAGAAGATATCCATCATATGCGCAAACAATTCATGATGGTTAAGCATAACAAGTTCACAGCTTCATCTAGTCTACCATAAAAAACACAAACCCTTCTAATACAATAACAAACCCAAATGATTTCCAAAATTGCTTGATTATGGAAGAATACCTCTTATGTATCTACAAATTTCGAGAGATCAGACGATGATAAAATTGATGGGGACGGTGCAACTACATTACTAGTGCATTTGGTACGGTAGATCGAACTCCAGACCTAGTACTTTCCAGCCCCACCCCAAAGCCCTATACCGGAAGGGCCGCATGCCTATTGACGGATTTAGATATAGTTTATAATGCATTTCTTTTTAAAAAAATTGTTGCTACCAAAATTCATAAATAAATAAGTGATGATATCTCTAAATTCATCATGAATAGCAAATTCCAAAACTTGAAAAAGAGGAGATCTCGTTCCGTGGGAATGGAGATTTCAAGATCTGAAAGTACCCCCAGAGAATCGGAACGAGAGTTACGACCATTTCATCGGCTTTGACTCCATCAAACCACGTATACCACACCGTATTTTCCCTTTTTAAATGCTAATTACTCTTGGTCAACGACAACTCTAATTCAATTATCCAGAATACCGTAATACGTAAATTCGACAGTGGAGAAAAGGGAGAGAAGATGCACGATTATCGGTGCCAAACTTCGCCATCCCCCGTTGAATTTCTAGAATCCAAAGTATTTTGCGCCGTAAAATGACATGCTGCTCAGGCAACAGCCAACGTATAAATCGACGAGAAAATCAATTAATTCAGGGCCCCCTCACGCGGCGCCCGCGGATTGGCTGGGGGCAGAGAGAGACAAATGCGAAACGCGAACCGGTGTCGGCTGCGGAATTGAAAGGGGAGGAGTGGAGGAGGGTCGTCCCCGTTATAACGTCGGATCCCCTGTATTTTCCACAGGAACTTACCCACCCACCCCCGACAGTTGCAGAGACAGAGAGAGAGACAGAGAGAGAGAGAGAGAGAAACAGAGGGAGACAGCTAAGCAAAAAGAGACATGGCGAGATGGAGTTTATTTAAGCATTTTTTTAGCTCTAAGGTCGACCGTATAGACAGAGCCAGTGAGTGAGAGAGAGAGAGACAGAGAGAGGGAGAGAGATCAGTTCCGTTCCATTCCATTTGCATTTTCATGCACGTCCTTCGTCTTCTTCCTTAGCTGCTCTGCTTCTTCTTCTTCTTCTTCTTCTTTCTCTCTTCGCATAACGTCCGTTGCGAGATCTTGGGAATTTTACGGGGCCGATACGGGAAGAGGATTCGGTGGGAGGTGCGATCTCATTCTCCCTCTCTCTCTCTCTCTCTCTCTCTCTCTCTCTCTCTCTGGTTCGTTTATCCGACTACATCGTCTTGTTCTGTTCTGTTCTGTTCTGCACTCTCTTTTTCCGCCGTGCTTCCTGCGTCGCGCCCTGCCACTTTGCGGTTACGTGATTTCCCCCTCGACATGGTTCCCGCGTCCCTCGCAATCCCGTTCGCGTGCGGTTTGACTGTCGGATCTGATCCCAAGAACATCCAAAGAATTCAGATTTGCCCGAGGGCTTAGCATATAGCTTATCATCGTCACGACACATTGTCCCTCCAAATATTAGCAGACTGGGAAGGCATTGTCGAATTCACGTGTAGCCCGAATTAGCTCGCGGTACATTGGCCTTGGATTGCATCTCATTTCTTGATTTTTCCTTTTTTTCTTCTTTTTTTTTCGTTCTTGTTTTTCTTTCCTTTATGTTCGTTTATAGTTCTCCTCCGCTAATTTCTCGTCTTCACGCTGAAGCTTCGTTGAATTCCGGGGCGTGTTTGATGGGGACGGCTTGGAATTATGTGCGCCTTTTTTTTCCATGCGTTTGCTTTTCTTGCCTTGATTGATGGGGTTTCTCGAGGTCATTTGGCCATTGATGTTCAGGGCGATAATGAACTAGGTAGTCGACAAAAGACTATTGGAGTTGCCTGATGGCATCGAACTAATCTTGAGTTTCAAGCAATGAATGAGAGCAAATTTCCATATTCCCATCTCTCTTTTGCTTTACATGGTAGGTGTGAAAAGAAAGCCAAAAGAGAATGTTGATAGAGACGTAAAGTTACTGACATGGAAAGTAACGACATCTCTTGTGAGATGGTGCTCTGAGATCTTGCAAGCAGAGTCTTTTTCTACTTTCCTTCTTTTTGCGGTGTGTTGAGTGATCGATGATGTTAACTGTGAGATCTGCAGTGAAATACGCGTTTTTCTCTGGGTTTGTTGATGTTCTTTTCTCTGGCTGGATGATGCAAGCTTGTAACTTTTGCCCACATTGGATTAGTGATTGCGCAGTGTCTAAAATTTCTGCCAGCAAATTTCTGGCTTCCAATCCTCTGCACTGTAATTTTGGCAACTTAAACTAGTTCTTGTACCGTTCAATATCTAGTTTTCTGATGGTAAGTTATTCGAAAATGAAATTTCGATAATAGTTGAATTTATGCTGGCCGTATTCAAGTTTCAAGCAGTAACATTTAGTTAAGAAGCTGGATCTATTTGGCCTGAAGCTCGTACTTGGGAACTAAGACTGAGCCTATATAGAAGAAAGTGCATTCAGTATAGTTTGGGATGAAGCATTGGGACTGAGATTCTGTTTGAATAAAAAAGACCTACTTGGCATGCAAGTAATGTTTGCATTTGTGCAGGTAATTTTTAGACGTCTGTGGCCATGAAGTACAAGGATAAGGATGGGAAACCATGGACGCCATCGGACAAGAAGACCAGGGTCGTTCCCTTGACGATTTTGCTCGTTGTGCTATTTGGTCTTTCCTTTTATTTAGGGGGAATTTTTTGCTCTGGGAAGGACAGGTTCGAGTCCGTTGAAGTCCAAGATGTTGCGAAGTCAGATGCATCTCCTAAGGGGTCATTAGCTTCCCCTCTACAGATTAAATCTGTTTCGTTCCCTGAATGCAGCAGTGACTACCAAGATTATACTCCGTGCACCGATCCAAGGGTATCGATTAGTCTTTGAATCATGGTGACATTTTGTCGCATTGTCTTCTTGTCAAATTGATAGCTTATGATATATATATATTGCAGAGGTGGAAGAAGTACGGCACTCATCGCCTTACTTTCATGGAACGCCACTGCCCTCCAATTTTTGAAAGGAAGGAGTGTTTGGTTCCACCACCAGATGGTTACAAGCCCCCCATCAGATGGCCGAAGAGCAGAGATGTGTGTTGGTACAGGTACTGCGATTTTCCATTCTATGATTAGGGAAGGAAATAATTTGGTTCAAATGCGAATCTGCATTGTCTAATTTTCCTCTCTGGATATGGCTGAAGAAATGTACCGTACGACTGGATCAACAAGCAAAAATCCAACCAGAACTGGTTGAGGAAACAAGGGGACAAGTTCTTTTTTCCTGGCGGGGGTACTATGTTCCCGAGGGGGGTCAGTGCATACGTTGACTTGATGCAAGATCTGATCCCCGAAATGACGGACGGGACCATCCGAACTGCCATAGATACTGGGTGTGGGGTAAGTCTGCACTGTTTTTTCTTGTTTCAAAGTGGAATAAGTTGTTCATTGATGGATCATTAGTCCCTCATTGACTATTTGAGTGCAATAATCATTCAATTCTGCACCATAAGAGAAATGATTACCTAAATTGTGGTTCCTCAGAGATTTGTGTCCTTGATTATACAAACGGTAGACTTACATTCTCGTTCTGTTTAGCTTAATATATACGGTTGTGCTTTCTAGGTTGCAAGCTGGGGAGGTGATCTGTTAGATCGTGGCATTCTTACCGTCTCTCTTGCACCGAGAGATAATCATGAAGCTCAAGTCCAGTTTGCGTTGGAACGTGGAATTCCAGCTATACTTGGCATCATATCTACTCAACGTCTTCCTTTCCCTTCAAACTCATTCGATATGGCTCATTGCTCGAGATGCCTTATTCCATGGACAGAATTTGGTAAACTCCATATCTTAGATTGTATTTCGGAATGTATAGCTTGAGAGTACTTCCCCCTTTGTTGAGCCTTGGCCATAGAATCAGTGGAATTGTTAGGAAGTGCGATTGCTAGCTGACATCGCTAAACCCAACTTTGGACTGCCAGCTTGAAAACTTCATATCCAGATGCCAAGCATCCTTTAACTCAATGCGTTCATTGTCACTGCATTTCTCACCATCATGAGAACTTTCAGGTGGAATTTACCTCCTAGAAGTGCACCGGATACTACGTCCTGGAGGATTCTGGGTCCTGTCTGGTCCCCCTGTCAACTATGAACACAGGTGGAGAGGATGGAACACGACAGTGGAAGAGCAGAAATCAGATTACGAGAAATTGCAGGATTTGCTGTCTTCGATGTGCTTCAAATTGTACAGCAAAAAGGACGACATTGCCGTGTGGCAGAAAGCTTCAGACAACAGTTGCTACGATAAGCTTGCTAATCCAGATGCATACCCACCAAAATGCGACGACAGCCTTGAGCCTGATGCGGCTTGGTACACTCCACTTCGGTTGTGTCGTGGTCCCGAACCCGAAGCTAAAGAAGTCAGCTTTGGGATCGTTACCTAAATGGCCTGAGAGGTTACAGGCTGCACCAGAACGTGTTTCAGACGTTCATGGAATGAGCAGTAGTTTCAAACATGATGATAGCAAATGGAAGGTGCGGGTAAAGCATTACAAGAAGTTGCTTCCAGCTATTGGCACCGACAAGATAAGAAATGTCATGGACATGAATGCTGGCTATGGAGGTTTTGCGGCTGCTCTGACTGATGATCCATTGTGGGTCATGAATGTGGTCTCATCATATTCAGCAAACACACTTGCTGTGGTTTATGATCGAGGGCTAATTGGAGCTTACCACGACTGGTATGTTACGAAGCTGAGACGTTCTTTGCAACCCATACTTAAATCGCATATTAGCTATCAAACGTTAATCAGTTTCGTGTTCTATTTGACAGGTGTGAAGCCTTTTCGACATACCCTCGAACCTATGATCTTCTTCACCTTGATGGTCTTTTTACTGCAGAAAGCCACAGGTATGCCCTCTTTCGGAAATTAGTAAGTTTTTTCTGTTCATTTGCTTGACCAGGCTGATTGGCTATAACTACAACTATTTAATCTATCAACATTTAAAATGGCCTGCAAAATATGATGAACAAGTGATCTGTAGGATCTTGTCATTTCACAGTCTTGAGAGTCAGTCGAACGTTGTGACATTTAACTCGAGATGACATAGCTCCTGCTGCCGAAGCTATGTAGAGAGCTGATGAGCACCGTTTGTATTTCATGCACTTGCACCGCATACATTTGCAGATGTGAGATGAAGTACGTCCTTCTGGAGATGGATCGGATACTGCGTCCAGAGGGGTATGCGATCATCCGGGAATCCAGCTACTTTGTGGATGGTATTGCGACACTAGCGAAGGGAATGAGATGGAGTTGCCGCAAAGAAGACACTGAAGACAGAGTCCAGAAAGAGAAACTATTGATATGCCAAAAGAAACTCTGGTATTCTTCTGGCTCCAATTCAAGGTAAAAGACCAAAAAGAGAAGGAAAGTATTATGAAGTTCGATTTGAAGCAAATTGGCAGTACTTCCATTAAGAGGGCCTGAGCATTCTCTCAAGGTTGAAGTGTTTAGGATATGATTCAATGCCATACACAGTACACAGTACAGAGAGATTTAGATTATTCTTCTCACCGGTGAAGAAACCCTTAACAGTCAAATTTTAAAAGTCCAATAATAGTCAACAAATCAATATTTGTGATTTTGTTAATCTATAGTTGGCCCTTTAATATGGGGGATTATATATTTAAGAGAAATTTCAGCTTGTATTCTTCGTTTTTCGTTTCTCGTCCTGCTAATTTTGCTCCCTTTTCTTTTCCCCATCCTTCGATTCGCTGGCAAATAAATACTGTCTGAAATCGGAGGATGTATAAAGATGTGTAAAGGTTGAGAAATTCAACCTCATAGCTTGTATCTCTCCAGTTCAATCAGTCATTAAAATTTATATTCTTTAATGACTCGTGTTGGTGTTCAGTGCTGCATGTTTATTTTGTTATGCTCTTCTTTATTGTAATGCATCTCCTGGCTAGTTAATTCCCTGCCCCCTTTTTTCTCCCCTTTTGTTTGAGATAATTCTACTCTCCTTCGAAACATGCATCGCTTCGTTACATGCCTTAATATTCTTCCTATTTCCTCTTTCCCATCCTTTGATATGCCATTCCAGAAAAATGCGCTAGCTGCTTGCCACCCTTGAACACCACTGCGCCGGAGGCTGAGCCTCCAAATCTAAGCCGAGTCGTGGCCTTGATGCTGATGGCCATGGCCGCTTTCAGTTGCTTCAAGCTCAACCATGGCCACCACCTCCAGATGATTGAGCTCTACTTGCCGGCCATGGACGGCTAGAAAGCAGTTAATAATCTTGTCGAGAGAAAAATGCTAATGATTAACTCCAAACCAATTGGCAATTTGATACATAGAAGTTTGATAACTCCAATAGAACGTTTTGTCATAGGGTAATAAGGTTTGCCCATTCCACCTGTGGAGGGAATCGATCATGATTCTAAAATTCATTGCATTTTGGCTTTGCCCTTAAATACGCAATATAACGAGGGGACTCGCATACGAAAGCCCTCGGAGTTGATGCGTGGTAGGCAGTGTCTTTTATCTTAAGAAGAAGCTGGCATTGTTTTAGCTCGGAGATGATGCGTCTTTCTTGATTTTCGTAAATTTGACATCATCACGACTTGTGCCAAAATCTCACCAAATTGTTAGTGGAATGAATTCAATGAGATCAAATAATCAGTAAATACTGCTCAAATTTTACATATAAATGTTGTTTGAATTCTAATCTAAATCGAATATTATAGCAGTTTATGGGAATTCTTCCCATTCATCTCAACCCTTGAATTTCAAGTGGCTGTAAAACAAGCTTCTCCAATTTTTTTCCTGATAAAACCATCAATTTTAATTATAAGGACTTGTTACACGTACTTATAATGTGTATCAAAGAGGCAAAATTATCCAAAAAGTGTTAAACTTATTGTTCGATAGTCAATTCAGTCCTTAACGCAAGCTGCACCATGTAAGAAGGTTGGCACAAAAGGTCAACGCTAAGTGGGCCATAATGTTAGTGTTGTTTGGCCAAAATTAGTTAAAATGACTAAATTGACAATTCATTAAAAGGTTTCACCAAAAAAAAAAAAAGACAATTCATTAAAAGGTTTAGGACTATTTGACAATTCGCTAAAAGGTTTAAAATTAAATTTGCATAATTAAAAAACTTAGGACTGAAATAGTAAAATTAAAATCTTTAAAACTAAAATGACCACTATATAATAAGTTGAAATTTTTTTGGACAATTTTCTCTTTTTGATACATCATAAGTATGTGTATAAGTCTTTATAGTTAATTTTGAAAGGTTTATCAGAAAAAGTTGGAGAAGTTTATTTTAGAGCCACTAGGAATTGAAGGGTTGAGATGAGAAGAATTCCCATAAACTGCTATAACATTTCGCCGTTTAGATGATTGGTTAAAGTCTTGAATAAAATTATTTTAACTATTTTTGACGTTTTTTAGTAAGTAGCCCTAGATACGTCCGTGAAGTAACAACGAGGTTGCCCTAGATGACATTATCGAATAAGTGCAGTTAGTCTCAATGGGAGGCGACTCTAGTTGGGCGGGCACCCTTATAAATGTAGGAATCACTGATTAATAGTTGGTCCCATTGTGATTTCAGATAAAAATGCGACGTAAATAGTCAAGGTTCTATTGAAAATAACACAGCGACTAGTTTCGTCACAGCCAATGACAAACTATTCGTTCCCAAAAGCAAAGGCGTAATTCACTTTCAAAGCTTGTACATGTAGAAGCCACGTGATAATAGCCAGTAAGAATCGACTCATCCTAGAACCGATCAGCCACATTACCAGAGGATCTGTCCCAAGTTCTAGATCAGAAAACCCAAGTCGCCTGAAACCGGCCACCGCTATCATTGGATCGGTACATATTGGAATTAAGTTGGTCTAGATACGAACAGTTTATCACCCCACGTTATTAGAAACATAATGGAAACTCGACAATAAACACGGGCGGTTAAGATACACGTCCAGGAGAGAGAACACGCTTAAATAAAGCAAGCGCAGTCAATTCACATATATATAACCAGAGAAGCATTTGGTCAAATCATTCATCAACCTCACACGGTACAGCCATCAAAACATCTTTAGTTATTTGGATACTGGAACCCCCTTAAAGAAGCTAACCATCTTATCCTGTGACTTTCCGTGAAAAGGCACGGCCAGGTGGAATCTCGTTTGGCTTCCTGCGCAACATGTCCCCAGGCTCGCCACGCCATCCCCCGGCCTTCATAGGGTGGGGCACACGTGGTATGGCACAATCCTTTCGGGAACTGAGAGACATGTTTCCCATCTTTTGTGCTGCACCCGTGACTGCACTTGCTGTTCCACCCTTGTTTATGGAGGCTGACAATTCATGTAGCATCCAAAGTCAAGACTCAAGAAACACCCGCTTATGACGAGGCAACCTCACATCCATGTCATCATAGACAGTATGTCAAAGAAACCATCAGCATTTACTAATTTAACTGTGAATATTGAACATAAAACACCATGCATTCTCAATAGAATGTCCGCCTGAATTGACAAAACTCACGCTCACTCCTTACTGGACTAGCAAATTAATCAAGCTTGCTTCTGAAAAATGCATAAGTGAAAAAACCATAGAAGGAAAGGTCACCTAGAAAAATACTTACATGGGCTGTTCTTCCCCGGTGGGCGATATTTTGGTTGTTTGATGGAGGTACTTGATGACTTGTTGTGATTTGCATCCTTCTAAACAAAGAAAATAACAGATGCTCAGATCTAAGTACAGATGAACCCGACTGGCTAATATTCTTGGGACAATGTATTTTTGATATCCTAATTATTGTACATGTATGAGAGAGAGAGAGAGAGAGAGAGAGAGAGAGAGAGAGAGAGAGAGCATGGTTCAAAATTTACTTAAATATAATGAATGAACAAGTGCTACTTCTTCTCTATAATTTCAGTGATCGGGCCTAGCTAAATGAAGCAAGTCTTAGTGGTCTCTTGAAGGTTGTCTGTCACGTGTAGACTGGAAAGGACAAGCAGAAACCATGAATAAACCCCACAGGAGAAACTCAACAAGAGAGAGTCAAAGCATTTATCATCTCTTATGACTGCCTTTCCACTTAAGGAACTCTCAACTGAGGACACCGTAATTCTACATATAAATTAAAACAGGTAATAGATTCGCACCTCATTGCCCATATTTAGCTTCCTTTCTACACCTGCAATAGCAAAGGGAATGAAATGAGGTAATATATACCATATCAAATCTAAACTAAAACAGATGTGCATATTCATCTCATAAAAAATCTTTTATTCAATACTCTTACAAGCAAAAATTCAGAGAACAATCCTCCAGGCAACCAACTTTTGATATCTTCTATGGTAAGACATTAAACAATTACGCAGATGCAAAGGAAAAAATAGATGGAACTGCCAGCAGGTAAAAAGAGTTGCACGTGACTTGAATGATAGTCTTACATCAAACATGGCTGATGCTTGAAGAACAAGGACATTACCAAGTCCTACCACTAAGACAATTCAATGACAATGCCAAGCATCAAGCTATGCAGGTATATATATGAGATTTTACATTACATACCAAATACAATAGAAACCCCTTAAGGCACTCCTACCTAGTAAAACAACTACTCAGAAGGCCAAGTGCAGCTTTATATTTGTTTCAAGTTTGTGGTGGGTCAATAAATCACATAATTCAGTACCTACCTCACAGAACTCCATTTCAACTAAAAAAAAAATAGGGAAAGTTTCCCTCTAATGACATTGAGAAATATTGTATGAGTTACACTTTTTGCCCTAATCTCCTGCATAAACACTTACAATAGGGCCGTGAAACTAGAAAACCACAAAGGTAGGCAAAGAACCAATAACAATCTTAGGTGGGAGAATGCAATCTCTTTAAACTTCATATATTTGAAAATATAGCATTAACGCACTGTTCTCTTCTGAGCCTCAATCAACACGTAATATCATATACAGGTGAAGTGAAGTTGCTACACCATCTCATCATAACATTCCAGTCATGAGGGCTAAAAAAATTGACAAGTTATGCAACCTCTGTTGACAGGCTGTTGTTTTGGTGATGAAAGGTTGCCAGAGAGCTTTGTATTGGCTACAACAGCTGTTCTTCTAGCATTTTGCTGCTGCAAAGGTGCTCTAGCTCCAACTGTGCCCATAAAATTGAATAACCCATGTATGATGACAAAAGAGAAATCCCAATAGACTTTTCTTATCATGTCCAGTAAAAGGATATTTTAGACAAAAAAAAAAAAAAAAAAAAACCTGAAGGAGGTGTTCTCGGAGCAGCTGCCCTCACACGAAGAGATGGTGGAACATAATAGCAACTCTGGCACAAATACAAGTACACATTACAAAGAAGCCACAAGACCAAAGATAGAAAATAATGCACATTTTCTGATTATTTTGAAAAAAAAAAAAAATCATCACCTGAAAGAAAGGATGCTGCAATGCTTCAGCTGCCGTCGGCCGCTTGCAGGGATCCCATAAACAAAGTGACTGTCAATGAAACAAAAGCACGTTAAAGCAAATAGCAAACAAGATCAGTAAGCAGTAAGGCTGCAAACTGGATTCTGTCCATTCAATGCACACTAAAAAATAAACCATCAAACTTCAGCTATAAGAGGCCATAATGAATTTCCGTAGTTTACAATTTGCTTACCTTTATAAGACTAATAGCAATTTTACTTGCAGGTGGTATCACCACAGAAAGATCAACACCAGAAAACTGCATGACAAAAATAATTCCGTTCCGTAAATGCACACTAAAGAATATGATTATAGAAGGAAGCAGTAATCTAAAAACTTATGACCTGGGGGAATTGATAATTAATGGCCTTCGCGAGATGAAGACCTTCTGTCCAAGAGTCTGGGGTAGGACTACCTAACACACTGCATATTTTGTATATCTCATCTGCTTCACTGAATGCATCACAGGTAAAGTGTCAATTACTTTTGCACACAATACCAACTAGTGAGCAGAATCCAAGAGAGAGCAGTTGACAAAGCTACAAAGCATACTCATATGAATTATCTATAAGTGAGCTTCATATACACCGTAGCAAAGCAAGCAGAAAATTTTCAGACCAGAATATATTTAATTGCACAGATTTTTAAGAAGAAAGATTACATCCGGACACATACCTGCTGCCTGGAAAAAGTGGATGCAGGTTGAACATTTCAGCCATGATAGCACCCATAGCCCACATATCTATATAAGCAAAGGCAAAAAAGAGAAGTTCACTAATGACTACAACTCAAAAGATTGTGTCTTTAAATAATTTAAGTAAACAGTTAATTGCCATTACACACTCACCGACTTTAGGACCATATGTAAATGACTGAAGCAGGACTTCGGGAGCTCGATACCTATTTTTCATTTTATTATTTTTCGGTCAAGACAATACAGCAGATCACAAAAAGAATACTGATAATTGCTGAAATAATTTTAATTCTAATAAGAGAGTTCATATCACTCACCAGCGTGTTGACACGTATTCAGTGTACGGTGGCCGTGAATTTACTTCACGAGCAAGGCCAAAATCAGCTATTTTAATAGTCTGTTTCGTAACCAACAGATTTTCTGCGAGAGAGAGAGACTTATTAGGTTAGGGATACTGAGAGATAAGATAGCAGGAGAAACTTATGGGCTAGACATCTGCAACTCCATTAGAAAAAAGAAAATAAGAAAATAAGAAAAAAAAAACTATTGCAGGTCATAATGATATATGCACTAGACTTGTTCATGTGCTGGAGATACAACAGAACATAAAAAGGTAACTTGGCAAGCATCTCCTGCAGAAGGGGTTGGAAGTGGAGGGGAGGGGGGTATATTTTAGATGTAAGCCCAAATCTCAAGAAAATGTATAATAGATTCAGTAGACAAAGTAGGAAAGCAACTCTTAGTATGATGCCACTAATAGCTATAAAAAGTAATCTTAAATATAGGAAAAGAACTATAAATGAAAGAAAAGCAATAAGGCAAAGAACTATTTATGAAAGAAAAGCAGATGATTCCAAACTAGATTGTAAAGGTAACTCTTAGTGTGATGCCACTGATAGCTTGAAAAGTAATCTAATATATAGGAAAAGAACTACAAACGAAAGAAAAGCAATAAGGCAAAGAACTATATATGAAAGAAAAGCAGAGGATTTGAAACTAGACTGCGAAGGTAACTCCCCAAGTACAGGCAAGTACTTGCTCAAGGTTCGGCAATTTAATTCTGGAGCTGACATAGAAAGTTTAGGGATGGTAAAAGGTTGAGGGAGATTTTCAATTGCATAGTTTCTAGGAAAGGCTTGTGTGTTGCTTTATGTTAAACTATATAGACATAAGAAAATTTCTTTTGACATAAAGGTTTAGCTTGCCAAAATTATGTCAGTCTATACTAGTTTAGAGTTCCTCAGTGTGATTTACTGTCTCTGTCCCGAGTCCCTGCGAGTTATTTATGAATTATTGCCACTAACAATGCCACATTAATGAGTTTTTTCCCTTAAAAGAAAAGGAACAACTTGCCTAGCTACTGATCAATAGCACAGAACCATCAAGCTAACAATTCGACAGAAGATCTAAAGGGGAGGGCATCTCCTGAAGTCAGAACACATGGCATATCTTGAATATATGCAGATGAGAAGGCAACTAACATCTATCTACAATACTAAAATACCAGGGATTCGGGTCGATTTGACTTAAAGAAAGGTATGACTAGAATAACAACTACAAAGGGAGAGGTTCAGGGAACCGGTAATTAAATATCTAAAACTAGAATAATTTATTTTCTCAAGCTAGAATTAACCACCTTTCCTCCTTTGGCCATAAACTATGTGCTTTCACCAATCATCATAAGGCTGATGCTTAATCAACATTAAATTTATATTCTAAACTCAAGATTTGGAAAAATTACCTGGTTTAAGGTCTCGGTGAAAGTACCCGCGCTGATGCATGTATGCGAGACCTTGAAATACTTGAAAGCACCAATTTCTGATTTCTGCTTCAGAAAATAATGTCTCTCTGTCTTTCATGAGCTGGTATAAGTTGAACTCCTGAAGCAGGAAGAATTAGTCAGCAATTATCTCACAATTATGCCTAAAGTAGCACAAGCAGTCATTCAATTAGAAGAAACACAAAAGTGTACCATGTACTCAAACACGAAATATAAGATATCATTTTCCCGGATGACTTCCTTAAGCTTTACAATGTTTGGATGGTTCAACTTCCTCAATGACTGTCATAAAGAGAAACTTTAATTAATAACGGCATAGAAGCATTGGATGAGTAGGTCAAAAGACAAGTACTATGCTGTAACACCTTCACTTCTCTCAAGTTTATGCACTCTTCCCACGAATAATATTTCTTCTTCATTTTCTTAACTGCAACCTGCATAAAAGAAATGCCACGCTACACTGATTAGATAGCCGATCCAAACTACTTCTGCTATCAAAAAGCACATTACAAAAACACTTACAACTTCACCAGACTGCTTATTTATGGCTCGCCAAACACTTCCAAATGTTCCATCTCCAACTTCTTTTATTAATTTATACCTACAGCAACCAAAAACCAGCTATAGACAATCCACACACACACAAGCATGTCAAGAATGAACTGCATGAAGAATGAAATTACCTCTCCATTCTTCCAGAAGCAAAGCAACCGAAATAGCTTGAGGCTCTTTCTTTATTCCAGAACACAAAAATTAAACGAACTTCCCAGGAAGTATAACGATTACAAGCAGATGACACTTGATTAACTCTATACACTACAGACAAATGCCGTTGCTCATCTAGCTAAGTCTACCACTCATATTAAAAGGCACAAACGGCAATTGTGCCACCCGAAGTACTCTGTCAGACAGATCTCCCAGCTTTATTAATTATTGAACTGAATGCTTGATACCCCTGACAATGCAATGGCAGAAAAGGACAGACGCCTTCAAACATGCTGAACCGATGACACCCAACTAAAAGGATTGCCTCTCAATTGAGGGATACTGCATCTGGAAGTAGTATCCAAGAGGTCAACTACAGCGAGAGCTATCTCATCCACACAACCCCTTTGCAGATGTTCAGTGACAAGTATCTGGTCAAACAAACCATCCTGCGCTATATAACTGAAGGATTATCTTCTGTTCCAATACACCAACTTCCAGAAACGTTGCTCACAAGCAGATACAGCTTTTAGGTGCTGCAGTCAGCCCTGTAAAGAAGAAATGGCATTGCAAATGAAAAATGAGCACAGAATTCTACATGGACATAAAATTAATACTTAGAATACAAAAGTGTCAGACGTTCACCTTTCACGACTTCTCTCAGAAATTTTCACATGAAGCTGAAATGGAAATGCACTGTCCAATACAAAGTTGGTTAGAGAATATTTGCAGTCAGCACAATGGAAAAGAAGAAGTGCCGGTTACCTGGTACAATGCACTGACGATTCACCTCCTATGCTATAAAAACCTCGCATTATTCCGTTTCTACTATTCATCCAAAAAGCTGACAACTATGTGCAATTCACGAAGGAAACCAGAAGAAACTCTCCAAGCACAAAAAACCGCCAATCAAGCATTTCCTGGAAAGAGAGAATCCAACACTTTGGCCGATTCAACCAAAACTGCAGCTGCTCCATATCTTATGAAGTGAACACTGATTTCAAATCCTACTTGAGTGTAACCTGACACAAAGATTTCGATGTTAGACCTAACCAAAGAAGTAAGAAACATATTGTTAAACCAAGCAAGTTTGCATGATCTGTGGCAATAACACAATATGCAAACAAGTACTAACATATACATTTAGAGAAGCTGATTCTTACAAAAAAGAAAAACTAAAACAAACTGATGCTACTGCCAATTTTTTAAGCATTTGCCCAAATATTGACCCAAAAATGATAAAACGAGTCATCTTTTCCTAAGCATATTAACAAAAAAAATTTATGGGGTCACAATATGTTAAATGAGGACAAAAAGAGAAACAGAGATCATAAGCCACACTAGAAATTGGCATCCTATGGATTGCCATGTCCCATGAATTCTTAAAAAGTCGCCATCCGATTCTGAAGGAAAAGTTTGTGCATGCCTATGCACCGGTAGTATGCATGTGCAAAAAGTGCGCATGCACACGCACTATTTTGTGATTCGACAAAGTCAAGTGCTTTTACTTAAAATGGAAGCAGCAATAAAAGGGTGCGGCATCCCTGCTGGCAAACAGAGAAAAACTTGCTTGCCACTTATTTGCTACTTTTATGAGTCAAGTTATTCCCAGCTGATCTCCAACAATGACCCACTATTTTGAGCACAAAAAAGACGAAAATATACTTAAACTGAAAGGATGAATGGTAATTGAGCCTTTTACTAAAAAAGACAAAGGTGATTCGTAACTTCTTGTACGCAATCTGGTGTTGGATTGGACTCAACTGAAACTCCAGCTGAAGCTCAAGCTCTCGAGGTGCAGTGGGATAAACTATTTAGTTGCTCCAAATCATGCTCGCAAATCAGTCACTTGTGATTATATAAAAGGAAAACTCGAACTATTTTGATACCCAAGCAATACAGAGTCACTAGAGTATTTGGCAATTCAAGCTCAACTTTCATTTGGTTTACCCTTACTAATCATTTATAAGAGAGCAAAAGGAAAAAAAAAAATCGGAGAAGCATACAAACCAAAAGCAAATGCAGGTGATTGGAATTATGGATTACAAGCCCACGACATTCGGTGACGGCACGGAACTAAAGAGATCGGATAGACCATTAATTATCTGCCCAAATCCAAAAGCCAAAGGACATAAGCCGATTCACTTCACATCAAAAACCTTCAGGACAAGAAAAAATCCAGGGGCGTTATGCCAAATTCCTCTTAAACGATGAGCGCGCCACCAAAAGCAGACCTCAAGACGCAACAGCTCGACATCAGCGAAGATCCTCGCCACATCAATCGCCCCAAACCGAACCCTAGCCCACAGGAGGTCCGTACCAACACCAATCCGAACGAATGAAACGACATCGGGACCGGATCCGATCCGGCCCGATCTCGCCGGATCTAAAATGAAACGCGCTCAATCGTCGGAAACCAGACCTCAGAAGCGGGATCCATCGCAACGGCACACGCATTTCCACAAAGCGACGCACGAACGCGACACGGCTCCGCCAAGGCGCGATCGCAGGCACGAGAGAGATGGACAGAGGGAGAGAAGGAGGAGGAGACCTGAGCGCCAAACGGCATGAATGACCGTCGCCGAGGACGGCAAGAGAGAGAGAGAGAGAGGGCGGCGGGGGCGGCGGGGGGTTCTTCTTCCTTCTCCGTCACTCGAGCGATGTCGGGAGGCTATTCCGTCGTCCGGTCGTCGTCGTCGTCGTCACCAACCGATCCGGCACGCGTGCGAGAGCGAACACGAGGAGGCTCGCCTCGCTGGTGCGCGTGCGTTTATATATAGGCCACAGCCTCCCCTTCCACTTCCACCACCACCACCACCCCCCCTACCTTTTCGATTTCTTTTTATTTATTTATTTCTTTTTTCGAGTTTTTTCGGGTAGAGATGGGGACCGACCGGTGGCGCGGGGCAGACAATGATGCCTTCATAATTTTGGGGCATATATTCCAAAGGAAGGCAGGAAACGGGGTAACGTGGATGCGGATGCTCCGTGCCGGTTGCTAAAGTGAAAAGCAAGATATCGATCCCTTGATTCCATGCCTGATACTGTAGGACCGAAAAGCAAAGGGATGATGTACTCATGGCGTAAGTAGTCTAGTATTACGTTTAAAGGATTCCGTTAAAAAATGCCTTCTAAAATATATATTAAAAGAGACCATTTAAAGTAAGGTTGCAATTGTTCGTTTATATTACCTTTCTCGCGTTATGTATAATCAATACTTAACAATCGAAATATATCGGCGTGTTCGATAAGTGCTTCTGAAATGTTATGGAAATAAGAACCATTTTTTTTTTCTTTTGAATTTCACCATCACAACCAAAGATGGTAGGTTAATTGTACATGTTGTAGAAGTCGTGCTTAATTTCTTTTTATGAATCTGTTTGCTTCGAGGAAAATAAATGATTTAAAAAATATTTTTCAAAAAATGATTACTTATGTTGCTCACAATTATTAGTTAATAGAAATATTTTCATTATCAAATACAATTTATGTCTCAACATTTTCGAGCACTATAAAAATATTTCTCATTTATATGCAATCATTATTATAAAAATGTATCTATTATGAAATAAACAGAGTCGACATTGCATCCTTTTTGTTCTCAAATAACATGCCATTGTTATTACAAGGTTTGAAAAGACTTAGACTTCAAAATTCAGAGTGTAAAACTATTTGAAAAGGGCAAATACGGAAATGTTCAAGGCGAAATGTGTAGCTTTTTTGCAAGTCAATTATGCAAATCGTTGGATCTTAAAATTAGATAACATAAAACGTTAAGATTTGAAGGCAAATAGACTCGTGAATCTTGGATTTGGCAAATAGATGAATAAAACTAGAGAGCCGAGATAAATTAATCCCTCTTTTTCCTTTGTATTTATCTCTTCATTCTAGAGAAAAATCCATGGAAAATATCTATTTACAAAAATCGCATCAATTTGCAGCCCTTTCCAACACACTTGAATCGAATGTGTCAATTTGTTGAAATTATCAGTTACAATTTAACGTGTGCCACGTAATAAATCGATTTTTATAGATTTGTATTAACATCAAATAGGGTCAAACAAAATTGAGTGGTGCAGTGATTTATTTTCCCGGCAACATACGATAACAGCCAGCGATGATCTGATGGTGGATCGAGGTGGGACCATCCATCACGTGGCCGCTTGCCAGCTTGTAAGGATTCCGCCGACCGAGCTGATTTTTGTTATGCTCCGCTTGCGTACCAAATCCAGGCCGTTCGTCCGCTTTCATGGATTCCTTCGTTTTCAAGGCGGTTGCCCCCCCTAAATCATTGACCCCAATAATACAAGCAATCTGAAAGTGAGTTTTCGAACCAAATGCCATGCTAATTGTTAGGGGATTTGAAAAATAACCAAATCAAATTGGTTCTCATAAAAATTGATCCATTTCTTGATTGTAATTTATTAGAACTGATAAGTATCGATCGATTCTTGATTCTAGGTGTGAAACTGTCACTTAGACCGGATAAACACACACACATATATAATTTAATTTTTATATTTTAATTTATCAAATCAGAACCATACTTTCTTCTTCATCTCTCTCTATTGCTCACCTTACTTATTTTGTGGCCTCGTCTCGTCTCTCACTCTTGCTCTAAATTGCCTTCGACCTCATCGCTCCCTCTGTCACTCCCTATCGCCTCCGGCCTACACGACTCTTCCGAAGTGGAAACATTTTGATCAATTTCAAGGACCCATTCAAAAATCGTAACAGGAAATTCCTAGTTTCAATATTTTGGAATTGGTCCTTAATTGGCGATTTCTGATTCCAGAGTGAGAACTGTTCATCTTGTTATTAATTATCTGTCCATCTTGGACATATATATATACCATCTTGGATATATATATTAACGTTGGCAAATTAACGTTTTTAAGTTTAAATTGGACAGCGCGATGACATTTGAAATGCACCACATTCAAAATGCTTTTCCAACTGTGGTGTTTTTGGCATCCAACCAAATGATTGCCAGAAAAGGGAAAATTCCAATCGCTGCTGTGTCGCCATCTCAATGATGACATACAACCTTCGAAGACAACGACTGCGCGGGTTGTGGGTTCCCACGCTAAGGATCAATCCCAGATATTTATCCTGCTTCCAGCTTAAGCTGATGTGGGAATGATCTCGGTTTCGATGTCACTTTACGCCACATTGATCATATTCTTATCATTTACTTATGCGAAGCTTTAGAAAAGAAACTGTGATGTCATTTCTGAATTCACTCGTATATACAATTCATGTAAGAAAATATGTATTTTTTCTCCATGAAAAGAAGATTAACTATCAATTTGGAAATAATCACTTTGCGCGCTTACTTCGCATTTTATCTTGTTCTAATGTATGTCCAATATTACAACTCTATAGATAACGCAGAATATACAGATGCATCTTGAGTGTCTATCATTGTATGATGTCTCATGATATGCAAAGTTAATCAAGTCACTTCCCTTCAATTTCATGTACTTTGCACTTGCTGTGGTCTCTTGGTGAATGTATGGTTGTGCAGATCATGAGTTGGGCTGCAATATTTCGTGCGAAGGTAATGTCATCTTTGCACCTTGTTGTGTGATCTACGTGTAACGCATGACCAGTTTTGCGTTTCTTCTCGACGGGGGCTTATTTGTTGGCTGCATATATACATTTTGCACATGTACGTGGTTGTCGTCATTCACTTATATATACAACATGGATTGGTTAGATTATATTAGTCGAGATATGCAAGTTAGTCTTCCGTCTGTTTTAGGAAAAAATTGACATTTTTGAAAACTATTTTTTAAGAAGTCATTTTTTAGGAAAATGATAATATTATCCAGTAATCTTAAAATGAATTGGGAATTATTTTCCTTCATTAGAAAAGGAAAATCTACATTTATTTCTCTAGATAGACATGCATTATTTGAGTGCTAATGGCCTAGGCATTGGGCCATTGGCAATTAGGGATTTGAGCACAAGCACTAAGGTCCCACACTTGCCTTCCGTGGACTCGAGCTTGGATTCATCATGGCAAGTCATGGTTTATGAAGGTTGGGCCAAGGAAAATCTACATTTATTTCCTTAAATAGACATGCGTTATTCGAGTGCTAGTGGCCTAGGCATTGGCAATTAGGGAATTGGGCACAAGCACAAAGGTCCCACACCTGGCTTCTGTGGAATTGAGCTCGAATCCATCATGGCCAGCCATGGTTTATGATGGCTAGGCCAAAGACCTTGGTGCTTGTGCTTGGACCCATCGCGATCAAGTTAGGATACCGAGGATTAGACCCCAATTCATGGAGGCCAAACTTTGGACCTTGGTTCCCATGCCCAAGTCGCCAATGCCCAAGCCTCATCCATGGAGGCATGATCTAAGACTTAAGTCCTTGATGGACCTAAGCTCGAGAATCAGGATTCCAAGCCTGGCTTCGGTGGACTTAAGCTCAAGCACCGAGGACCTCAGCCTAAGTGTAAAAGACTTGAGCATGAGCACTGGAGACCTAAGCTTGGGCCCAAGCATCGAAGAGTCGAGCATGGATGTTGAGGTCGCAAGCTCAACTTTTGTGGACCCGTGCACAAGCATCGAGGTTCTAGGCTTGTCTCTTTAGAGCTTGGCTTGGCCTCAATGGACCCTATCCTGGCCCCAACCTCTAGACCCAGGCTCTCTATCGAGGATCCAGATATAGGTGTTAGGATTCCTAAGCCCAAGCATAGAGTTTGTGAACCAAGTGTTGATATCTAACAAGGTTTGAAAAAAATACTTTTTAATTTTTAAAATAGAAAATCATTTTTTTTAATTTAAGCATAGATTATACATTGATTAGACATCGACTTATTTTCCTAAGCAATTTAAATATCAAAAAAAATTATAAGAAAAAAATTGCAAAATAAATAAAACCTAAATTTATATAGAATTAATGTGAGCTATGCACATCAGGTGCATTTTGAAAATGAGTATTTTAGGTTGTGGAAATTTTTTGATTTAAAAGTAGTATTCTACCATTAAACAATCGCATTAGGTAAAAATATTTTTAGAGAAAAGTGAATAAGTGTGGAGACAAAAAGATATAAAGGTCCCACCCATGTGTGGCTATGCTGGTTGAGGTTTGGCCTCCTAATCGCCAGGTCAGGAGTTCGACTCTAAGAGTCCGCCACAACTCCCAAAACAATTCCGTGACTTAAGCGAGGGGCCCTGGCTGGTGGGTTACTGGGCTAGTCTTCCCTAAGGTTTATAATCAGTGCTGTGCTCCTGTAAGGTGAGCTAGGCTGGATCCTTGGCATAAAAAAAAAAAAAAGATATAAGGGCAATTCAAAAAGCTAAGAGCAAATAAAAAATGGATTCTTGGCTTAAATATATAATAGATGAATGAAAAGAGAAAGAACTATGTTAGCATCAAAATGTTTGGCTTTAATTTGGCGAATTTGCAATTGCAACTCATCAATTTTTGACATATGAACTTTAACATTTGGGAGTTTAATCCATGTCTAAAAAATGAAGGAGATCAACAATTTGTTACATACATGAGTTACTAGGCCATAAGCTAAGAAAGGCGGTAAATCGATCTAATATTTTCAAAATACTCCTTTAATCGCCGTCACTAGTCATATACCATCAAACTTAATCTCCCCATCACTAGGCATTGCACTTGTTAGAGTAGAAATGACATACTAGTTTTGTTAGATGTGTCTCAAGTTTGAGCCTGAAAAGGAAAGTTCCCTAATTCAATAGGTTTCCTATTTTGAATAGGTTTCCTAATTAAATGGTTTTTCTAGTTGGAGAGAATTTCCTAAAAAGAGATTTCTTATTTTGAATTTGATTCTTGCCTATATATAAGAAGTTGGTATGGAAAGAGTTAAACTTTTCAGAACCATCTTTTGTAATTCTTGATTTCTATAGTGGATTTTGTTTCTCCTCTCCCCGTGATTTTTCTTGCAAGGGTTTCCATGTAAAATATGGTGTTCTTCTATTGTTCTCAATTTTCATTTTGTTTTAGTTCCTGCATCTACCATAACAATCTGGTATAAGAGCCTTAGGGTTTTTCTCAATCTTCTGGTTATGGCTTTAAGTTCAACAACGAGATTTGATATTGAGAAGTTTGATGGGAGCGACAATTTCAACTTATGACAAGTGCATATGTTGGTCGTTCTTACGCAGTATGGTTTGAAGAAAACTTTGTTTGGGAAAGGGAAGAAAGTAGAACGCACGTCGGATGAAAGATGAAAAAAAAAATTGGAAGAAAGAACTCTATCTACTATTCAATGGTGTCTCACGAATGAAGTTCTGCAAGAGGTATGAGATCAGAAAACAACTGCAAGTTAATGGAATAAATTGGAGAGTTTTTTTGACGAAATCCCTCACTAATCGGTTGAGGCTTAAGTAACGACTCTTCACTCTTCATAAGGCCAAAGGTGTTTCTCTTATATCTCTAATGCTATTATATTTGAATTAAGAAGTATTAATGTTAAGGTTGAAGATGAGGGTTAGGCTATCTTATTGTTAGTTTAACTACTTTTCTCTTATAAATTTTTATAGAAACTATGATTGTTAGTAGAGAAACTATCGATGTTAAAGATGTCAAGACTAGTCTTTTAAATAACCAGAGACTAGATATAGAATTGACTTTTGAAGGCAATAATGACCATGGGTTGGTTTAGTTGCTAGAGGAATGTTTATTGAGAGAACTAACGGTGGCAAGCCCAAATAAAAATCAAAGCATAGGGGTTTAATTTGCAACTATTGTAAGTTTAAAGGGCATATCAAGATAAATTGTCTAAAACTAAAGGCAAAACAATAAAAAGAAAATATGAATCAGCAAAATCAAGGGAATGCAAATCGCAAAATAATTAGAACTACTAGATTAGGTAGAATTGGGAAAACGAAAACCCTACTCGAGCTAGTGTTGCTGAAAAAGAAAACAAAAATTGGTTATTGTTTGTGGATAATAAAAACAAATTCAGTAATGGTTGGATTCTTGATTCAAGTTTTTCATACCACATATACCCTAATCATGACTGATTCTCCAAATACAAAGAATTTAACGGTGGAGTGATTATAATGGGAAACAACGCTAAATGAAAAGCAGTTAGGATCGAGACAGTCAACATGAAGATGTACGATAGCACCATCAAGACTTTGAATAATGTCAAACACGTTATTGATTTGAACAAAAACTTCATCTCTTTGGGTACACTTGAAGGTAATGGTTGTAAGTTTACAGCTAAAAATGGAGTTATGAAGATCATAAGAGATTCACTTCTATTGATGAAAAGGCTAAAAATTGGTACTTGGTATCAATTGCAAGACATTATATTATTGGTTCAGCTACAATCTCATTCGATGTGACAAAATCAAACAACACTAAATTATGGCATATGAGATTAGGCCATATGAGTATTAGAGGGATGGAGGAGCTGAGTAAGAGAGATCTTTTATGTGGTCAAAAAATTAAAAAAAACTGGATTTCTGTGAGCATTATGTCTTTGGAAAACAGAAAAAGATTAGTTTCAAGACAAGAATTCACACAACATAGGGCACTTTGGATTATATTTACTTTGATCTTTGGGGGCTTTGAAAGTTCCTTCAAAAGGCCTTGGTTCAAGGTATTTGCTCACTTTCATTGATGATTTTTCAAGAAAGGTTTGGGTTTATTTTCTAAAACAAAAAAGTGATGTTTTTGTTACATTTAAACAATGGAAAACATTAATTGAGAAAATAAAGTGGTAAAATGATTAAGCGGTTGAGAATAGATAATGAATTGGAATTTTGTGAAGGTGGGTTTAATGAGTTTTGCAAAGTTAAAGGTATTATGAGGCATCATACTATAGTGAATATATAATAGCAAAATGATATTGTAGAACGCATGAACGGAACCTTATTAGAAAGGATTTGGTGCCTATTATCTAACGCTAGTTTAGGCTAGGCATTTTGGGCTGAAGCAATCAATATAACTGCTTGGTTGATAAATCATTCTCCTTATGCATCTTTTGAGTGCGAGACACCTAAGAAGATATGGTCAGGTAACTCACTGATTATTATTCTCTTTGAATATTTGGATGTCTTATATTTGCACATGTTAATGAAGGCAAATTAGAGCCTAAAGCAAAAAAAAAAATGCATATTTCTTGGATGTGCTTCTAATGTAAAAGGTTATAGACTTTGGTGTACTAATTCATATAAGATTATTATTAGCAAAGATGTTGCTTTTGATGAGTCTGCTATGCTTCATCCTAAGAAAGAATTAGCTGTTTCTTGTGATAAAAATTCGAAAAGTGTTACAAAGAAAATAGAGCTCGAAGCAATTTTTTTGTAACCAACTTAGTCATCTACTAATAATATTGAGTTTGAGGAACTTGAAGAGGAATGGTATTCAATTGCTAGAGATAGACAAAAAAGAACAGTGAAACCTCCATAGAAATATGAGTTCTTATATTTTCTTGCTTATGCATTTTCCATTGCAAAGTCCATAGAGTATAGCAAGCCTAAAACCTACAAAGAAGTTGTATGTTCAAAATATTCAGCAAAGTGCTTAGTTGTTATGACTGAAGAGATGGTTTCTCCTGAAAAGAATCGAACTTGGGAGCTTGTCAAGTCTCGAAAAGAAAAGAAATTGTGGGTCGTGAATGGGTTTCTAAAGAAAGGAAGGAATTCCTAGATTTGAAGACATCAAATTCAAAGCTTGTTTGGTTGCTAAAGGCTATGGTCAAATTGAGAGAGTTGATTTTAATGATGTGTTCTCATTTGTTGTTAAACACAGCTTTATTTGGGTTTTTCTTGTATCAGTTATTATGCATGATTTAGAGTTGGAACAATTCGATGTGAAAATAGCTTTCTTGCATGGTGAACTTGAAGAGAAAATCTATATGGGTCATCCAAAGGGTTTTCTATTTGAAGGTAAGGAAAGTTATGTTTGTCTATTTAAAAAGTCTATATATGACTTGAAGCAATCGCTTAGACGGTGGTATAAAAGGTTTGATTCGTCTATGGTGCAAATTGACTATTATAGGAGCAAATATGATAGATGTTTATCGGGATAAGTACACTAATGGTCCCATAAGTTGTGTACGGCGCTCACTTTAGTGCCAAAAGTTTTCGTTAGATCACTTAAGTGCCAAAAAATTTGAAAAGCGTTCACTTTGGTGCCAACGCTGATCTAATCGGCAGGAAATCCAATGTGGTCTTTTTTTTTTATATTAATTTCTTATACTGATGTGGCTCGCCGGAGAGTCCAATCAGCGTGTAAACCACCAAACGACATTGTTTGACATCTTAAACCCCAAGTCGAAACCCTAAATCCCCAAATCGAGAGAGAGAGAGAGAGAGAGAAGCCATGGCGGCGTTGTCCTCTTCCCCGAAGAACAACACCAGCAAAGAGAGGAGAAGCGATGGCGGCATCGTCTTCTTTCCCGAAGAACAACATCAGCAGAGAGAGAGAGAGAGAAGCCACGGCGGTGTTGTCTTCTTCCCCGAAGAACAGCACCAGCAGAGAGAGAAAGAAGCCATGGCGGTGGCGTCTTCTTCCCCGAAGAACAACACCAGCACCAGCCACTCTCTGAACAGAGCCCAATCCACCATCTCTATCTGCGCCCTCCTTGTTTCCCTCTCACTCCTCGTCTTCTCTCTCTCTCTGCACCTTCAACCCCCCTTCTTCCTCCTCCTTCGCCCTAGCCTCCTATTTTCCCATCACTTCTTGGCCGAGCGACGGTGGCCGAGCAAGCTAGGTCGGCGAGGATGAACAAAAAAAAACCCTAATTTCAATCACCAATGAGCTATACTGCGTCGTTTTTCCTAAGCTATCCACATAAGACGGCAAAATGACGTCGTTTAAAGGGTTTATCGATTTTTTTTTTAAATATAAAGCCACGTAATCATTTTGGCCGGAATTTCTCGCTGGTGGCACCAAAGTGATCGTTTTTTCTCCGATTTGGCACTTAAGTAATCCAACGAAAACTTTTGGCACCAAAGTGAGCGCCGTACACAACTTATGACACAATTAGTGTACTTATCCCGATGTTTATCTTTGCGCAAACTTCTAAGTGGCTCTTTTATTTATCTATTATTAAATATCGATGATCTGTTGATTGCGACAAAAGATAAATATGACATACAAAATTTGAAGGCACAATTTAGCACTAAATTTAAGATGAAGGATTTAGATGCAGCGAATAAAATCCTAGGCATGGAAATTCGGTGAGATCGAAAAATGGGAAAATTATATCTCTCTCAAGAAAGCTACATTGATAAGGTGTTAGGTTGTTTTGGCATGAAAGATGCCAAACTAGCAAGTACTGTTCTTCTTGCTCATTTTAGATTATTAGTTAATTTATGTCCACAACAAATAAGGACATAAAATATATGTCACATGTCCCATACTCTAATGTAGTTGATAGCCTTATGTATACTATGGTTTATACTCAACCCAATATTTCACATGCTATTAGCGTGGTAAGCAAATATTTATCATGCCTAGGAAAAGTTCATTGGCAAGTTATGAAGTGGATTTTGAAATATTTGAAAGGTACTTCTAATTTTGGTTTAAAGTTTGGGAAAACTAGGACGTTCTATCAAGATAAGTTGATTCTGATTATGCTGGTCATCTTGATAATAGGAGGTCTTTCATTAGATATATCTTTATTGTTGGAGGTTGTGCAATGAGTTGGAAAGTTACTTTACAACATACAATAGCTTTGTCTATTACAGAATTAGAATATATAACTATTGCGGAAGCAGTTAAGGAGGTCATATCATTAAGAGGCTTATTTAGAGAGCTCAGTGTGGATCATGGTGTGATTGTTTTCCATTGTGATAGTTAAAGTACTATACATCTTTCTACATGTCGACTGTATCATGAGAGGACAAAGCTCATTGATGTGCGACATCATTTTATCTATAAATTCTTGTTGGTGGCTATATTAAGGTCTTGAAGATTGGTATAGAAAATAATCCAACTGATATGTTAACGAAGCCTTTGCCTATCGCCAAATTCAAGCATTGCTTGGATTTGGTTAATATTTTCTGCAATTGAGTTTTACTCTCTAGAAGGAGAAGATTGTTTGTTGCTTATAAAATTCAAGCCAAGTGATGGTAACGTGACTCAAATGTTGAGCCAATGTAGAGATTTTCAGCTATGTCTCAAGTTTGAGCCTGAAAAAAAAGATTTCCTAATTCAAATAAATTTCCTGTTTTGAATAGATTTCCTAATTGAATGATTTTCCTAGTTGGAGAAAGTTTCCTAAGAAAAGTTTTCTTACTTTGAATTTGATTCTTACCTATATATAAGAAGTTGAGATACAAAGAGTTTTAGGCTTTTTAGAACCAACTTTTGTAATCCTTGATTTCTATGGTGGATTTTGCTTTTCCTCCCCCACGTGGTTTTTCTTGCAAGGGTTTCCATGTAAAATATGGCGTTCTTTTATTATTCTCAATTTCAATTTCGGTTTAGTTTATGCATCTACCCTAATAGATTCTATATGGTCTATATAAATTAAGGCTCTATTTGTTTTGTCGAAAACGTGACAGTTTCTAGAAAAAAAGGTTTCTAAGAAGTTATATTTTAGAAAAATATTTCTCAATGTTTGACTTTAACTTGAAAATGAATTGAAAAAATATTTTTCCGTCATTTGGTGAGGAAATTTGATTTTCCAAAATAAACATATATTATTCAGGCGTCAGTGACTTGCATATAAACAACTTGAAAATCGACTATAAGCACCAAGGCCTTGGGTTTGGCCTTGATGGACCTCAGCTCAAGTGTTAGGGACCTAAGCTTGACCTTGATGGGCATGAGCGCCAGGGCCCAGGCATTGAGATCTCAAGCCTAACCTTGATGGACATAGCCTTAGCCTAATTGAATTTGGGCGCGGGCGTCTTAAACTTAGCCTCATCTAGCCTTAATAGACATAGGCATGAGCACCAAAGGCCCAAGCTCAGCCCTTGATAGACCCAAGCTCAAGCACCGAGATCACAATCATAACTTTAATGGACACAAGCTCGGGCTCTAGCACCGAGTTCACGGTTCAAGCCTTGATGACTCAATCCTTGGTATTGTGGACCTAAGCCTAGCCTCAATGGACCCTAACCTAGTTGTTAGAGATGTGAACATGAATCGAGGTCTTAGGCCCAAGCTTTATGGACTCGAGTTGAGGTGCCAAAAGTTGAGCAAAACGGTATTGGAGTCATAAGCTAGGCCACAAGCAATGGTATTGCAAGCCTAACTTACGTGGACTCTAGCTTAGCCTTGATGGACCTTGTAGATTTGACCTGGGGCCAATGGTCTAAGAATAAGCATTGGGATTTTTATGCCCAAATGTAGAGTTTTTGAATCTAGTCATATTTTGAAAAATAATTTTTGATTTTTTAAAGAGGAAATCATTTCTTGAATTGAAGTATGAATTTTTCATTAAACTCATTTTTCTTGGCAATCCAAATTCCAGAAAATAAGGGGAAAAAAAGAAGATAAGAGGATTATTAGGAAAGAAAGAATGTATATCACAGTGTTAAAATACAAAACCTAGAATCGTGTGTCGATCGGTCTTCGATGCTCGAAGCGGTCGAGTGTCTTCGCTGACAGTCCACAAAAGAAGCACCACCCCGAGAAACCGAACTGAAGACAGAAGACTCATATGAAATACGAAACGATGATCCTTGCCGCTGCTCTCTGCTAAAACCCAAGAGCAGCAGCAGCAAGCCGCGGCCAGATCCAAAGCTTTTTCCTTTATCCAATCTCATCATCGAATCTCCAAATGAGAGGAGCCATTGGAAGGAAGCTCCCCAACTCCTTCACCTCTTCCTCCTCCTCCTCCCGCCACTCTCTCCTTCCCTTCTCCACCTCCTCCCCCTTCGGCGGCGCCGGGGGAGGAGGAAGAGGCCGTGGCCGTGGCGGCGGCGCCGACGGCGGCGGCGGCCCATCCCGCTTCGACTCCACTCCCGAAGCCGCAGAGGCCCCGCCGCCGCCCCAGCCCCAGCCCCAGCCTCATCCGCCTTCGTCTGGGGTCGGCCGCGGCCGGGGCAAGCCGCTCCCTTCGTCTCCGATCCTCCCCTCGTTCAACGCCTTCGCGTCGTCCATTGGCCGCGGACGAGTCCCGTCGGGTTCGCCGCCCCCGCCGCCGGATTCGCCCGCCCCCGGGAAGCCCATCTTCTTCCGGAAGGAAGATGGTCCTCCCCAGTGGGACTCCCCAAAACCTAGGTCGCCTTCTGAGTTTGCCGAGGCGGCGGCGGGCGGCGGAATTGGTGCCAGCGAACTCCCTTCCGGTATAAGGTCGGTTCTGCAGGGCGCCGGCCGCGGGAAGCCTGTGCCGAAGCCGGGCCCTCAATCCCCACCAGTGCAGGAAGAGAACCGGCACGTCCGCGCACGGCCGCCCTCGCCTCCTCCGCGGATGGGTCGGGAGGAGCCTGAGAGGAGGGCTTCAGGTGTCACAATCATGTCATTCTCGTGATTTTGGCGATGACGGAACCTTTAGTTGTTAATTTTTTCCTAATTGGTGTTTGGAAACTTCAGGCAGAGGAGACGCTGGCGGTCGCAGTGGAGGCCGAGGAGGCCGAGGCAGAGGGAGAGGGTTCCGTGGTGGCCGAGGCAGGGGCAGCTTTGGTGGAAGGGGATTTGTGAGGGACCGAGCTGGGAGAGGGCAATTCGAGAAGGACTCCGACGTGGGCCATGGAGCTGGGCTTTACCTCGGGGACAATGCGGATGGAGAGAAGCTGGCCATGAGAATCGGGGCTGAGAACATGAACAAGCTGGTCGAGGGGTTCGAGGAAATTGGCGAGAGAGTGCTGCCTTCCCCAGCTCATGACCTCTATTTGGATGCTTACCATACCAATATGTTGGTCTGTCGCTTCTCCATGCCTCATGGTTTCTTTGTTCTTAAATGCATTTTATAGTGCACAACATATATAACAATCCAGCTGCACGTGTGCGTGAAAGTCAATTGTAATTAGAATGTTTGTGGCAGCAGTCTGCTCCATGCATTCACAAGAATGACGAGCAATTTGTAGGCAATTGGAAGTGAACAGGACATGGTGTATCACTACTCGTAAGTCCTAACCTTTTGTTCTGGATTTCAGATTGAGTGTGAGCCAGAATACTTAATGGAAGAATTCGGCACGAACCCGGATATTGATGAGAAGCCGCCTATTCCTCTTAGAGATGCTCTTGAGAAGATGAAGCCATTCTTGATGGTATATGAGGGAATTCAGAGTCAAGAAGAGTGGGAGGTAATGCTGTTCTCCCTGTAATGGATATTTCTAAGTTGTATTGTGCATTATCGATGTTTGGATTTGCTGTTAGAGATTGGTTTGTGGTGAGTTTTAGGAATGCAAGAGGTCTGAAGCTATTGTTTTCTATATATGATCATAAATTAGTTGATAACTCTAAATAGGACACGGACATAGGCTTTTGCTTTTGGTGATAAATTACCTTCAAGATGCTTCAAGACGACAGATCTGCTTGTAGCAAACAGGATCATGATATATTGGGATGTATGATCCAATTGTCTCCATAATACTTTATTTAAACAGGTAATTGTTTTCCTCATATCATGAATGTGGGGACTAAGGGTTTGACTTGATACATTGTTCAAGCTATTACCTACCTGCTGCCCGCATCCTTCTCTTCCTCGTTTGTATCTTTTTGCACAGCTCTCAATACTCTGAGAAAGGAAATTACTTAGAAATTTCTTTTTTCTCTTACTTCTTTGTAGGAAGTTATGAAAGAAGTCATGGAAAGAGTCCCGTTGATGAAGGAGATCGTCGATTACTACAGTGGACCTGACAGGGTAACTGCCAAGAAACAGCAAGAAGAGTTAGAAAGAGTGGCCAAAACTCTTCCCCAGAGTGCTCCTGATTCTGTGAAACGGTTTACTGATCGGGCTGTTCGCTCTCTCCAGGTCAGTGCTTTGCCATTGGTCATAAGTCCCTTTATTCTGCTCTATTGTGTTAATTACCTTCTCGAATGCATAGTCATTTTCTCTTTTGTCAAGAATATTTTGTTTTTTAGCCTTTTTATTCCAACAAAGTGAAATCATAGAGAATATTTCACAAAGCCCCTGAACTCTGGGGGTTTGCACATTTGTCCCTGAATTTTCAACAGTTGCACATTACCCCTTGAACTTCCATTTTGTGCGGCACTTAACCCTGTCAATTTTTCTGCTTTTTCCAAGGGCAAAAATGCACTTTTCTTATGCTGTGTGTGATGGTTCTACAAGACAGATTGAGTCGAGAACAAGAATAGAAGAGAACAGATGAGAATAGAAGAGTTCATAGAGTAGAGTTGAGAAGAGAATTAGCTTGTAGCTAATTTATTCATCAGGTTGTGGAAAACAGAAGGCCAAAGACAAGTTTATAGGTTCCTCGAGCGTAGATCCCGAAACTCCTCACTTCCTTTTTCCTTTGTGAGTTCCAGGAACTATTATTATACCAAAGTCGTACTGAAATGAAAGTCTGACTAATGGATTGAGATAACTACCAATGGACTATAATAACAAAAATAAGTAAAGATAGTATGTGTCGGGCTATTGATCCTTGAGCAATAACTGACCCAGGTCAAACTAGTCCTGAAATAGGCTCATCCTCTGCGATGCACCCTTGAGGCCCCTCTTCAGTCTTCTTATGCTTTTCTTTGCACAGCACGGTAAGACCCCTTTAAATTGCGTCTAGAGTCCAAAACTAGTTCAATGTGCCTCCTAAAGTGATTCAACTTGGTGCTTTCTGCTAGAAAGAATTTTTTTGACATATGTTGGTTGCATATTGGAACATTTGGAACTCCGATGGTTGTTTCAACTTATATGTCCTTGCACTGTGCCAGGGAATGTCAGCCCTAATGACAGAAAAATGTCTTTGATAGATGTGATGTTTGCCATTAAAATGCATGAATTCGAAACAACTCTGCATGATGTGCAACCAAATTTGGCATTTTTTTTTCTTCCTTAAAAATATTGTTGGGGAGGTGCTATGGGGAATTGTTATGCTCCCAAGTATTATTTTTCTTCTGGAAGAGGTAACTTCTGGAATGTACAAGCAAAGCGTATTTTCAGAAACTGAGTTGGGTGAAAAGTTCATCGCGATGGAGATAGCACCTAAAGAGACTATTTGTTGGATGAATTGAAAATGGATTTCTTGGTTCCTGTCTCCATTCTTCATGTGTGGGATGCTAGTTCTTCAAAGATGTGAGACAACTTTGTATTTCCCCTGTACGTTCTTTATTTTTTAACTTTGCTTAGATAGGGTTGTGCTCTTAATTGATCTTGATTTTCTTTTTCCCATTTTGCTGATGCTTGAACCTTTAGACCCCTAGAACTAACCTTCACCCCATCAATTACCACCAGGCCAACTCCCGTAAGGTCTTGAGTGTGATCTAATTGAAGTCTGCAAGTTCCTTACTAGTTTTTTCCCTCATATGTCTGAAAATCAATATGACAAAAAACAGGTGCACCCACATGACGACAGACTCCTACAAAGGCCCTTTTATGATCTCTAAAGAAAGTGTCACAAGCTACATTTATTAGATATGGAGGAGCATTTAATTAGTTTTCAATGAATAGCCTTTAGCCAAAATACAGCGTTAAGCCGTACTTCTAGGACCTGTTAACAGATGAGCTCACTAGGCGGTGAATATTATTCGGTTTTGTGCTTCTTTGGGATGACGTTGTCTTTGGATAAGACTGAAATAAATTGAAATAAGAAGATTAAGTCATCCTAGGAATTTGAAGTTATTAATTCCTTTACACAAGATGAAAGCCAAGAAACAAGATGCCAGCAGAGAAATTAGTCAAGAATAAAGTAACTGAAAATTGGGCATAAGATATCAGTATTTCAGCTATCTAGTATCCCAAATTCATCTATGGATAGAGATGGAAGGTGATGGTTAACTTGGGTTGAATATTAAGTTGAGGGACAGATAACAGAGACGTGTCGGTAATTTTGATTTTCCCATAAGACCGTTGGAAGTGTACCAAAATTTAGGAGGGACGATATGATTACATTTTTCTTTCCGGTTCAGGGGACGAGTAAAAGATTTAGGGTTTTCTCACTGAGGTCAAAATCTTATGTGTTCCAAGGTCTAGATAGAACTTGCAGAACCTCACACTTGATAAAGAGGCGTTCTTGGATTCCCCACTGCCTTGAACTCTATAAGGCCCTATTGCAGACCTAGCATACAGGACAGGCAGCACGCCAGCCCTGTCCTGCTGGATGCTTTTTGATCAAAGCAATAGCAAGAATATGAGGTGTGTGCTTTGAAGAATAATGAGATTGTGATCAGGAAAATTTGGTGACACCAAATTTTCAATGGTGTGAGGGGATTGTTTTGAGTTTTTGGGGCATGTAAACAATGACTAGCAGGATTTTCTGGTGAGGATGTGACTGTCTGGTGGAGATACAAATGAAAAGAAGAAGAGCATACTTTGAAATACTAATCCTATCAAGATTTTCTGGAAGTCTTAAGGACTTTATAAGCTGAAACTTTAATGCATACCTTGAAATAGCATTCTTACAAAGTATATGGTTCTTTAAGGTGCAAATTGGTGCTTATGTGGTGCAGTCTGTTGCAGTCAGTTTTGACTGCTGTTAGTTCTAAATGGTATCATAACAGAAGGACTTAGATGATTATTCAATCCAAAACATTAAATGAAACGTGAGCTTGAATGTCTGACTGCGACTGTTGTTTGGATCTTATGCACTTTACCAGTTTATATTCTTTGGTTGGCAGCACGATTGCTGGGATCTAGAATGTAAAATTAAATGCACATTTTTCCAACACAAAGATAAAGTACCAGTGCATAGTCACAGATGCACATATTTGACTGCGTGGTTCATGATTCTCGAGCCGCTTGCTGTTTTAGGTGAAAGGAAAGAACTGTTGTGTAGGGGAATAATTTAGGCAGTTCTTAGCTTATATGGAGAGTTAGCATTTGGTTCCTTCTATGTAATTTTTACGTGTGGTCAACTGTCATTATGTGTACTATATGTTGGCAAGTCAAAAAAGTTCCTGTTCACTGGAAACATTATTTGAATGTCTGTGCACACGTATTTCCACTTGAATGGTTTTAAAATGTCGTGCAACTGTTCTGTTCTTCTGATGATCATCCGCAATGCAGAGTAATCCTGGGTGGGGATTCGACAAGAAATGCCAATTCATGGATAAGCTCGTGTGGGAGGCTTCTCAGCAGTACAAGTGACTCAAGAACACCAAGGCTTCTTCACCGCACTCGATTTCGGTCACTAAGCTGCATCAGTGAGAGTTCTTTAGTCAAGTGATGGTTGACACATTAGCTGCAAAGTCAGGCTAAAAGCTTGATTTCGGGATCTGTGTAATGAGGATGTCTTTTGAAGTTGGACTCGTTTTCTCTCCATCCTAGATGGCATCAGCTCCTTCACATTCTTTTTAATGTTGGATTTCTTATATGGGTTAACTTCATTACACTTATTTTAAGTTGAGACCAAGGTTTAGGTTAATAATAGCTGCAGTGTGGCCTTGGACAGGCATGAGGCACGGTGACTGTTTCTTCTTTTTCCCTCCGATTTATTTTATTGGGGTAGCGTTGGATTAGTTTCCTCATTTTGGAACACTAAAGGATGATTACAAAATGTTACTTTTGACAGGCTGTACTTCTCCCCTATTTTTTGGCTCTCGGATGCCATATTTCCCGTGGACTTTTTCTAAGAAGTGATTTGTGATTTCCAGAAAGGAACTGTTGCGTCTTTCCCATGGACTTTTTCATATTTTGTTCCCAATGAATACGCGGTCAACGTGATTCAGAGGAAGAAACAGGCTTTCACACGTCCTGAGAATTTGGAAATGGCCAGGTGTTTCCGGCAGCACGACGATCCCGTCCGAGCGGGGGTAGCTGACAGTGATAATTAGGGGGGATAAATCAATTTGGAGATAGCTAAAATAGACTGAAATTTTCTAGTAGACAGCATCATTTTACATGTCAATTTGTCCGAGTACGTAGCATTTGGTTAAATGCCAATTTGTTGAGCCTGCAGCATTCAGATGATCAAAGAAGACGGGCACATACGAAGGTCGCAAAGCCGAAAGAAAATTCATCATGGACAGAACAAAAGAATCTGGACTTCCCATTGGGAACACCAATTTCACTGAATTCTGTAGCATCCCGAGTTTACATTTCATCCGCCGAAAACCTGCCCCTGCCCCAGAACAAAATTTCGACCATCGCCAAAAGAGAAAATGGCGGTCCGACTCTACAACTGCCGTTCCTTTCGACCCGCTAGAAAGGTTATGGTGAATTCCATTCTCAACATTGAATACTCGATCGATTGAAAAAGATAGAATCATAATCATAACTCCCAAGAAAATATACCGAATGAAAGAATATGAAATTTCTGTGAGACTACTTCCGACCCGCTCCGCCTGTATCTCATCTTCGACTGCAACTAACTGTAGAACTGTGTTGAAGGAGGATAAAAAATATTACTGGATTTCATAGGTATTGAGCTTGTATTCTTTCTCTGTTATCTTCCCACCACGTCTTCGCGCGAACTTCCCCGAACTGTTCACGGCTGCATAAGGCGTAAACCGAGACACCGATCATCAATGCCGTCAAATAAGCGCAAAACAAGAATAGAATGAAGCTATGGCTTTTAGTTAGTTATTTCGAAGGCACTGACGGTCTGGGACATGAATCAGCAATGGCCTGAAGTTTTGTTACCTGAATCGCACTCGGCGCAGTTCCCTAGTTCCATCGACAAGCTGCCTAATGGTAATGTACACGCCGGGCTCGTCTTCCTCAATCCACTCGGTCTCCACTTCACTGGCATTGCTGTAGGAAACCGATGCCTCGTCCCTGGATGAGGTCGTGGTGCGAGCCGGCTCCATCATGCCAGCTCCGTGAGCGCTGGACCCAGCGCCGTAGTGGCGACCACCTAGATCAGACGGCTCGGGGAAGTACCCTTTACTGCCGCCTGGCTTCTGGTGACTCCTCGGCATCCACTCTCGGGTTGCGGACGGAACCATCGGGCTTTCCCTCGCAGATCCCATCCTCGAGTATGATGAATCTCTGTGAAACTGAAAAAAAATTTCCCTTAGCGACGACTGACAAATATTTTCAGTAGCAGAATTTGTGCATTCGATAGAACGACAGTGCGCATGTATTGATGCACATTTCGATCATTCGAGTTTAGAGTAAAGTCGAGTACATCGTCCTCGGATCGCGCCGGAGTGTTAAGAGCTTGACGGTTGAATCTCTGGACGTTGTACAGCTCCATGATCCGGTCGTAGTTCTCCCTCCACCATCGCTGCGCTTGCCACTTGTCAAACATGTCGCGGCTAGAAAAATTTCGAAATCCACGAGAGTGTTAATCCCCAATTTCAGCAAAGATTACCAGTAAGTTTTTCGTAAGCGAAAATCATATTGAAGACGGTGTTCTGAGAGGATGTCCTAATTCTAAGCCAAGCAAAACCATCAGCAACCGAAGCCTAAAGCATTGCCCCTGCCCATCAAATACCTGAAGCGGATTCGCTTTAGTTCATTCCCGCCACTAGGCAAAGACTCGAACGTTATGTGCACGCCGGGCTCGACCTGCGCCATCCATTCCTTGGACTCGTCCTCCTCCAGCACCACATCGCAGGACTGAGCCGAGATGGATGCTTTTCCTGGGGTGCGGTCTCCGCCCCCGTACCCCCCGGCAAACCTTGACTCCATCCTTGAGGTGTTGTGGCGGCCGGGAGCCGTGAAATCCCAAGCCGGCGTCGAGCTGGAGCTCCCGCCGCCCATGAACGGATACGGGACGCCCTCCGACACTGTATCGAAGTCCGGAAACGGCCGATCGCCCTTCTTGTAGCTGGGCGAGCCGGTGCACGGCTTGCACTGGCGATAAGCGCCAGAGAACTTCAACGCCATACCCTTAATCTGCAAAACAGAACGCAGACCACATCAGAGGAACATAAACAGCGAAATTTAATTACTCAAATTGTGACATGGAAGTGAATCTTGCTCTTTCTTCTTTTTCGGTTTCTTATTTAGTTCCGCAAACGTGCTATGAACAAGAATTCTTGATGTGGGTCACAACGAAGAACATACCAAGACCCACCAGGTTGTACAATACCTGTCACGAACATGTTTGAATACTACACAATCACAATCCAAATGGGTTTTTTCTATCATCGCCAGAAAAATAAATTTCTAGAAAAGAATTAGTGGGTGAGTGGGGAGTCCCTTAACGAGATTCCGTTCCGGGAATCCAGGATTCGATTTGCCATAAAAAAATTTCGAAAGGAGTGAGAGAGAGAGAGAGAGAGAGAGAGAGAGAGAGGATTCGAATAAGAAGCGGGGATTCTGCAAAAATCCAGAATTAGTGGTGTCCTCCAGCACCCAACAGTCACGTCAGTGACACATGCTTCTTGGGTCATCATGGAATCATGATTTAGTACTGCAGATTTTCTTAACAGTTCGACTACTGTAGAGTAAAGGTTGAGTTTTTTTTTTTTTTTTTGTAACCCCAAAGAAAAGGTTTGATTTTTATCTTCTTTTTTAAAAAAAAAAATTGTTTTAACCATTAGAATAAAAAAGGGTTCATACGCTTTTAGGATTTCATGATACGAACCCACCATTTTAATTTTTTCTGTCTCCAAATTAATGCGAAGTTTAGCTTATGATATGGAATCTTGCTCTTATAGCTTAAGCCATTTATACCCTGAATGTGGTTGCTATTTGGTAATTTTGGGGGCAGTCGGTTAACATGAACAAATTGTTTTTGCAATTTAACCTAAGCCTACCCTTTCGATTTAAGTCAAGGAAAAGATTACACCCTCTACACCGGAGACTAAAGGATTTCCGACAACTGAGCAACCAATCCATAACTTTTACTTAAGATTCAATCTACAGCATTTGCAAATACACTGAGGGATTTATCATCAATTGAGTCGGTTGATCATTTTGCACATCCAAGAAAGAAGACTGCAAATGTAAAACCTCACGAGACCTAAAGGATTGAATATGAAATTTGCCTAACATCCTAAAAGCATACTATTACATACACTATAATTTTAGATGTGGCTCATACCCATGATATTTAAGTACGTCACGGTATAAAAGTTTCTGCTCTCGAATAACTAAACGTATATAAGGAGAAGATAATTTTCTCAAATAAAGAAAAAAGGAAGTGGAAGGGCGCAGGGAAAAGGGCTAGTTGGTACGTGACTATAGTACCGAATTATCAACAAAAAAAGGGGAAAATTCAGTGGGGTTCAGTCAAATTTTTTATTTCTTCCTTTTGTTTTTCATTCCGCCACGTGACAATAATATCATGTCAGCTGCACAAAAAGGATTTTGCACAGTGTTACCACGCCCCTACAAGATCTACCCACGACCTAAAAAAAGAAATGTAATTTCACCTTACATTGACATTGACATTTGCACGTAACAAGGTAACAAATGCCCAAATAAAAATATGCCCTAAGTCTCAAGAGTAAGTACATATATATACACGTTGGCATGCAAGATGCTAAACAGCGGGCCCCACATTCATCATCAACTCCCCAAATAAGGCAAAACAATTTCATCAAGCATACCAAAATGTAACATTGTCATCCTACCGAAATATATTTATGTTCGATGCGCAATGTGATACAAATGATTTTCCATGGACATTTTATGCGATTGCAAGAGAGGTGTGTTATTAATTTTATGGGGATTAGAATGTGGTCTATTTTTTAAGTGGGCATGATATTAAATATTTTCATGAAAGAGGGGGAAAAGGGGGAAGAAGAAAAAGAGGCCAAACAAGTATAAATCAGCATTGAAGGCGGGAGAGAGAGAGAGAAGGAAGAAAGAAGAACCTGCGTGGTAAGGCTTTTGACGGCTTCCTTAGAATTCGGGGTGCTGCTACCACGCGACGCCGCCCCTCCGCCCTCGTCGCCGTCGTCGGCCATCTGCTTCGTGCAGGCTATGCACGTGAACATCTTCGCTCGCTTTCTTACAATGAATGAGCTCCTGCATGGTTTTTGTATTTATTTCGATTAGCACCCCTCCCTTTATCTCCCCGCTTAAAAAGAAGAGAGGGGATTGCTCCTTTTTGCAGTTGCCAAGAGATATGTGAGATCGGTGAAGAGATTTAATGGGGTGCTAAAAGCAGCAAAAACCTGCAATTAGGGCGTACGAAATACGCTCTTCTCGAGGAATTTGATGGTACTTTAAAGGAAAAAATTGCAGCTGCTATGTACCATATTGCCCTTCCGAGTTCAAAGTGAACATCAAATTTCTAGTCTGATGTCTGCTCTTTTTGACGAGACTCGTGAGAACATTCCCATATCAGATCGATGAAAAAGAGCCAAAGCCAAAGCCACCGAATTTGAACAAGAAAAGTGTCATTTTATTCATTGCTACTCAGTGCGCCTAACTGATAGAAATGGTTGCAGAAGATAGGGTACGAAGCAAATGGAAAGTAAAAAGAAGATCACTGAAAAATACGGGTTCATCTGAAAAGGGTAACTAATCAAACTGTGGAATCTGTCATATCTCATGACGATCTTCCCCATTAAATTTAGCAGATTGAAAAGAGGATGAACGAAGGAGTGGGGGGTGGGCAAAATGAGAAATGGAAAAGGGAAAATGGGGTGGATCAAAGGGGAACTGTGGAATTCAATTCAAAGGGGCTGGTGTTATCAAGGGGGGAACAGATGGGCAATGGATAAAGTGTAAAGGGGGAGGGAACAAAAAGGAAAAGATTACTCGGGATCAGAGAAGGGGGCCTGAGAAAAATGGTTTTTTTTTATAAGACAAAATTAGCTGGTCAATAATTGAATGGGAAAAGGCCAAAACAAACACCAAAAATAAAGTGGGTCATTAGAGAGAGAGAGAGAGAGGTGCGTGCGTGCTTTTGTTTAGTTGAAGAGACACCCCAATGAAAAAGAATCGAGCAGAGCAGAGAGAGAGAGAGAGAGAGAGAGAGAGAGAGAGACTGTGCTAGGAGAGCCGAAGTTTCTGACATGCCAATGAAAGAATAGGAAAAGCAAGATTTTTTGTTAATAAAGATTTGATTTTGATTCTTTTATTGAATCGGCCGTTTCTTTTCTTGGTTTTTGTTTTTTTGGCTTCCTTCTTTCCCCAAATGAACACCAATCTTAGCCCTCCAAGAAATTGCAAAAGCGACAGATGGGGGGGAGAGAGAGAGAGAGAGCGACATGAAAACAGAGGGTATGAAGAGAAAGACAGAGAAGAGACGATAGAATCTCTTTTTCGTGTGGGGGATTTGATGATGGACCAGCAGAAAGCAATTTGAGATTTAAAGAAATGGGAAAAAGGAGGAAAAATATATGGGGTGCAACAAAGAACTCAATGCGTGGGCATAGTGTGTCGAGGACCGAAAGCAACCCATGACTACACGAGAAAGACACGGGAAGGGAAGGAAATTGTCCGAATCATTATCATTTGTAGGATGGAAATCCATCACATAACGTGGGCAAAAGAAAAGACATGAGCAACAGCTAGTTTGATATTGTCTGGTTTATAATTTTTAATAATTTCGTAGATGGAAGAAAAGAAAGGGATTGCATCATTTACTATTCGAAAATGACTCACCGAAGCTAACGGCAGCTGTTCCTGTCCTTTTCGCGGTCGCTCGCTTCTTTTTTCCTTTCTTCCTTCTTCTTCGTCTTTCTTTTTTCTCCTCTTTTCCTCTCTCCCTCCCTCTCTCTCTCTCTCTCTCTCTAGCTCGCTCGCTCGCTCGCTCGCTTCAGTGCTCTTCTCTTCAGTGGATCCAAATTCGGGAAGCTGAAAACAGAACCGAAGCATGAGAGATGAAGGATTCCACAATCAGTACCCAAGCTCTCTCTCGCATATTCGCACACGCACCGCGCCCCCAAAAGAAATACAGAAGCGAATCGCTCTTTCGAATCGGGGACAAGTCAAAATGAATACTGAAGCAGTTCAGTTCAAATCGCGAAATGGGTCCGAATCAAAATCGACGAAAGGACACTGAAGAGCACATTATGTGAAACCCCTGTTTTGGAGTCCAAAACAGAGCAAGCGATCCTTTACCTTGGGCAGCACACTGGGGAGCTCTTCTTCTTCGCCTCCTCTCGAACGAAAGAAGCCAAAAGCAACTCCAAAGTAACCAGTACGATCACCGAAAAGAAAACCACCTCGAGATCATACGCGTAGCGGGCAATCAAAACCGCTTTCGACTCTCTCAGTCTTCCGCAAGCATCCAAAGAAACAGAGCAATCCAACTCCGGGAGAGGCCGAAGCAAACAAGACAAAAGTACCAAAGCGAGACGTTTGTTTTTGGGATTTCGAATGAGCTGAAAAGGAAAGAAGCTTCCCTCTGTTTTATTGTTTTTTTTTTTTGGAAGCTCCGGATTTCGCGAGAGGAAGAGCCTTTAAAAAACGCTAAAAGAAATGAAGAAGAAACGACGATTGCAGCAGACTGTGAGAGCCTGAGACGCAGAGAGAGAGAGAGAGAGAGAATGAGAACAAATCGGGGACAATAGAATTTATACAATCCAGGGGAGGGGGCCCCGACGGCGTCGTTTCGAGCGCCGTTAAGTCCGACGGAAAAGCTCCCGCCGGCGTGGGGAGTGCAGTGACGGAATGGAGACGACGCAGTTTACGGTCCAGGACGAGGAGGACAGGGCGGGTCCACATGTCGAGGCCATGTTTTGATGATGACAGGGGGGAATCTCTTACGTGTGCGGGAAGAGGGTGACATGGCGCTCTCCGATTGGGTGATGCGTGACCTGGCGGAGGAAACGGGCGGCCGCGATTGGTTCCCGGGGTTTGATGTTTCCTGGCTTTGACCGGACCAGGAACAATCCCATCGTGGGTCTTTTTTTAGTTTTTGATTTTCTTTTACGGGACACGGATTGATTTATGTGCTCTGGTAGGTGTGGATTTTTAAAGGGGGAATGTTGAGATATGTTTGTAATTGCATGCTCTTGAAAATTGAATTAAATGTGTACTCGCATCGAGTGCGTTTGAAGAAATTCGAACTTAACTTTAATCAATATTTTTAGGGTCATCTTCATGGAGGGGCACGGAGGGGCCTAAGATTCCTTTTTTTCCTAAAGGAGGCAACCTTGAATTTTTACTGTAAATTCATAAAATTTTAACAGTTGAAACTATTAGTAATTTTTCTGTAATTAGTGGCATCTGCATAGAGGCTGATCATTTGGAAACCCATGCAAAACCCATAAAACCAATTAAGTTTGGGACTTTGATCTTTACAAGTGATCCTCGTGCAATTTGCATTTAGTGGGATTTGAATTGGATAATCCAGGATTTTTGAGCTAGAAAACAAAATCCATGGCGCCCTAATCAAATGCACCAACCAATCAAACTGCTTATCTAAAAACTATAATAACGAGTTGCTTCTCCAGTTGCTTTTCTGGGCAATTCTTAGCATATTTGTTTGGATAGCTTTATCAATTAGAAATATGGGGCAGAAGCAAACCAAGCAAGGTTATCACTACTCAAGATAGGAGCATGCTAGATCATTTCGTAACTAGGTGTATAATTGTCTTGAATAGTTCACATGCTAGCAAACAACATATCATAAATGAATGTTGAACATATTGCCACGTGGAGCAAACCATTAGGCAAGCTTGAACCCTAAGGTCAGGCCTAAATTGTTGCCCAAACCTCCCGCCACCAAAAAATAAAAAATCTTTTGAGTTATCTAACTAAGTTGTTCATATAACTAGAATTTCATCACTTGTGATCTTTCTCCCTATTAACCTAGGGCTTGTTCAAGATAATGTCCTACTAGGTTCATGATCAAGTCTCTCGTCACACTTCTATTCATGCATGGTCTCACTAAAAACATGAATGATGCAAGCAATAATTGAGAAATACAATTTGAGAAAGTGATTTTGGGAACTTTTTGATGCAAAAATTAAATGTGCCCTACATGATATTATATAATTTAAGCTCTTGCAGAACAATACACGCTATAAAAAAAAAAAAAAGCCTCGTTTGATAGAGTCAATACAAAACTATCTTTCAAGAGAAGGAAAGAAATCAACAACAAAAAATCTGGAGGACATGGCTGGCATCTGTTACGCGTGGCAGATTATGGTGACCTACCGATTTCAATTCGTTCGTGGCAAAGAGACACCCTGGCGAAATTAAGAAACATCACTGATCTACCGACCTCTTTTAGTCATTACCATCAGATGACATTTGTCGAATATTTATTCTTTTTTTTTTTCTTTTCTCTTTTGGCGAAACATCTCGTGGATGGTGCTTCACAGATTCTTTTAGCAGCAGAATATATCTTGCTTTATACGTGAAACCCTAGACGAGAAGATTGCATGTCCATAATAGAGAATCGTTCTCTTTTGTTTTAGTTTACTTGTCATGCAGTACAAGGAAGGAACTTATAGCGTATCTCGAGGTTAGTCTGGTGCTTACCTAGCGCGGGATATTCTTGGTAACTCGAAACAAATCAAAAAAGGAAAAAAAAAAAAATCAATGGAGACATTTCAATTTAATTACAAGTGCTCCGAAGCAACGTAATTGCCAACATTTAGAATGCAGTGCATTATGTGTATAGGAATGAAAATTCACATATCAAAGGCAAAAAATTAAAAATAACATACATTCACTGTGAAGGATTAGATGGGTAAATGATTTAATCAATTCTAAGAATGTGATCGTGTCATTATGACTCGTGAGGAGAAAAATAGAATATAAGTTCTTTCTACTCTTCTTTTTTGATTTTTTTTCCCTTTTTCCTTTGCCAAACTAGCATGTAAACTTGGAAAAATAGGCAAATGATCACCCCCATTATACGATTGGATAAAAATCCCCTATTTTAATGTGGATACCATAACAGTTTTAGTTGTGATGATTGTGATTCTCATAACCACATAATTGACAGTTGAGATGACCGCCACATTTAGAGTGATGACCACGATACAAAGCCAGCATAAAATGCGTGTCGATAGAGTAGGGATTGGTACCAATTGATCGGTTCCTTTCACCATCTCTATTGAAGGGTTGGAATTTGACTTTAGCTTCTCCTATCCACATCAATATAGACTTTGCTTGTGAAAATGGTCTATCCAAAAGGAACCCTAGATTGGGGTGTCGATGATCAACTTATAATTTAACCAATTTAAATAAAAAGATGCCGTGGCTCGTGGCCCATATGAGTACGTAGCAATTAAGGAACTGATTTTTGCATGCATGTGACATTACGTGGTAAAGCTAACCCTAGCTAAGCTAAGCTAAGCTAAGCTACAAAACCTCTCTTTTTCCAGCCAAGATCGACAGGGGCATGCGAATGAAGGACCGTGATCTCTGTGCAACTTTTTAGCTGTGCTTTTGCTAACTCTTTTGATTAATGTTATTTTAACCTCCTTTTGCTTTTCTCAGATTTTAGGATAAAATCTTTGGTCGGTCCTCGCATCCACATTAACTTGTACCGTGCAAGCCTGGATTTCCAGCTCGTGTCACGGACAAGCACGTGGACATGGCTAAATGTCTCATACGTTCCAGTTCTATTTAGGGTAAAGTGGTCCTGGTGTCGTGTTCTTAGCTAAGCTCCCCGAGAACAATCCCTTGTAGTTTTATGGGGGCGGAATCTCGATCGATGTTTAGCTATGTTGAAGTTTCTATGCTTTTGACTCAAACAGTGGACACTTCTCTCTCTCTCTCTCTCTCTCTCTCTCTCTCTCTCTCTCTCTCTCTCTCTCTCTATATATATATATATATATGGACAGACGCCTATAGCCAACTACCATTTCGGTGCTCACCTGGCAATCCATGCCAACATTCAATATGAATAAAAAATAAAAGGGACGTAATTGAACGTTCAAAAAAGAGCCAGTGACACATATATTTCTTATTTTAATTTTATCCGTTCATTGTAATTTAAACTCGCTCTATCAGTACTGAGTCCTGATCTCCTGGGAAAAAACAAGAGCACGTAGATCATGAAACCATGCGCATAATCTTCATTGGTTTCCACCCAAGTTCACTAATGTATTTCTCAACTCTCACGTGATTAATTTTCTTTTTCATGAAAATGAAAGCTTGCAGACTCTCTCTTTTATGGTCAAGAACATAGGAACTCCCAAGCAGAGAGGAACATAGAAACTCCTCACGCAGGGCTCAGTACTGCTTTCGAGCGCCTCAAACGTGAAAACTTGCAGTACTTCAACACTTCAACTGACAATTACCATGTCCAAGGACATGCCAAAGTTCAAATCCAAAACCATCCACAGTGGGAGAAAGACTTGTACAGTACACTGAGTAGCCAAGACCATGTTCCTCCGCAACTAGCCTCCTTCCAAAGTTCTCTGTCATTTCGTTTCCTTGTTTCTGACGTCTATAATGTCAAAAGGTGCGTGGAATGGTCCAATAGAGAGAGAGAGAGATAGAGACGGAGGGAAGGGAAGGGGGGGGGGGGGGGGAGGGGAGGGATTATTAGGAATAGAGAGTGGGGGAAAACTAAAAAGGTAGACCCGAGTCTCTAGAGAAAAGGACCACGGTTCGTTTAAAGAGGGGCGTGAAGTAACAAATGTACCGGTTTTGATATCTAAGAATTTGTGCGATGCAAAATGGTTGGTAAGACTGAATGGTCCAATCTGACTGCACGGGTGACCACCAAGTATCCCACGGGCAAGCGTGATGGAATCAACGTGACAAAACCCATCTGTCACAAATCCAAATTGGATTTGTACCCCCAGATTCCCAAATCTCATCAATCAAAACATTAATTTGCCACACGCATAGGGGGGAGAGAGGGGGAGAGAGAGAGAGAGAGAGAGTGAGGGAAATTATTATTATTCTTGATTTTGAAAAGCTATCACCCAATAACTTTTAATTTTAACGTATTGAGTTTGGAGTTGTCAGTGAACCTAAATTCGCAGGTTTTAAAAATAGAAGCAATGTGTAGATAGAGGCTCAAAACACGTCAAAACAGGGGGTCTAAACGACCTCTCGTTCCGTGGAACCAAGCTTTCATACAAATACTACTTATGCATATGCAAACAATGTAGAGTTAGTCCATGTCCAAAGGTCTCTTTTTCTTTTACATGTACTAAATTAAGCACAAAAATCCAGTGTCACTGGTGATGTTAAACTTATACTAGTTTGGAGACTTGTTAATGACTCGACTCATTTTATATTAGTCAAATCCCTTAAATGGAATACTCATATACAACTATCAGTAGTGACGATGATTTGTACTTACAAATCACTTTGCAAAAACTCTTGGATATTGTAAGCCACCATTTGAAATGAAGAAGGCACAAAACGAAAATAGTACATCAACTTTTAAATTTGGAAAAAAACGGCATATTAAAGGTCAATTCTTCCCAAACGGGATTAAGACTCGAAAGTTGGGAAACAAGTCCATTTCGGCCTTGATTTCAATAGCAAATGCATGCTCGACATGTATATAATTGAGCGTGAACAAATTTTCAATAGTGCGATCGATATCTTGAATAGAATGATGAGATGACTACGTAGTACCCCATTTACATTGCTCTTCTAGTATATGTAAATGTCTGGTAAACCAAGATTAGGAGTGTACAATTGAACTGAGTATACTGGGGAACCGAACTGGTCCACTCGGAAAATAGAATTGGGAATTTGTTCCCATTGAAACCAGTCTGAGAACCGGTTCCCAAAGTTTGGAACTGGTTTAAACCAGTCTGAGAATTGGTTCAAAGTGATTACCCATTCAAAAATTGGTTCCCAAACCAGTTTTGGAGTCGGTTTCGTAAGTAAAGGTCCAAAAATTTTATTTTTTCCCTTGATTTCTATTTTTACTCCCATAATTACACAGCATTTTTCGACTTTCTCAAATATGCATGGCATTCCTCCTTCGTTGTTCCTCTTCCTCACTTGCTTCCCTCCCTCACCGGCTCCCTCTCGCATCGTCCGATGGACGGACGATGTTTGTCCCTATCAAATTCTTATGTACCATGTAAATTGGCTCGCCTAATTTATTTTTTGTAGGAGAAGTTATGCTTGCATAAATAAATAACATTATATAGTTGTTGTGAGAAAAAGATTAATATTTGACCCACATTTGTTACTAATTCTTTGCCCCGTGGATCCTTAACTTTTTGTTTAGTTAAAAAGTTGATGTATTTATTATTATAAATGTTTAATCTTTCAATACAAATTAAGAGGATTATGTTATTTTTTTACGTATTAATATAAAATTCGAAATCGTATAAGATATCGGGAGATTACAAAATAGATTTCCGTGAAAACATGGTTGAGTTTGGAATCGGATTGAAAAAACATGGTGAGTCAGGTACAGAGTACGGTATAAGATCCAAAAAATGGACTGGTTATAATAAGGTCGAGTATAGAGTTTAGTTCTAGACCCTATCCATTCTAAACCCGATCATCACTCGCTTTTTGAGCAAGGTAGAGTAAAACAAGTTCTTGCGGTGAGGGGTGGGCTATACGAGTTCCATGTTCTTTGGTGACCCGCCTCTTAATTTTCGCTCTTCTCTTCCATTCCAAGAGCGCCAGCACCATGCGCTTTAGTTCTCTTTTCTCTTCCCCCTTTCTCCCCCCATTGGCGTGACGTTCCCGCCAGTCTAAGAAAGGGAGGTCGGGCGGGTTGTGCAGTCCCCCGGGACAGTGGGTATGGTAGCGGTCAGAGGGCTCAGAGATAACGTTAGTACGGTAAGCAGACAGACAAGCCACTTACTACCGGCTATGACCGGTGACTAAACGAGGGGGCGTCCGCCTTGGGCAGCGTGGAGTTTACTCAGATAGACGTTGCAGGTTGTTGTGAGTTGTCAGCGACCAAGCGAGCCAAATTGGCTTTGGCCAAAGATGATATGTGGGCAAGCCCTTCTTCCCCTTCATGGTGCTTGTGTGTTGCTTTTAGTAACTTTAAACCACGCACACACCGCTTGCTTTATTCCTGGGGCTAACCTGTCTTTAAGCAAAGAATGGTTGGACAAAAACAATTCAAGTCTCTCTCTCTCTCTCTCTCTCTCTCTCTAGAATTGCCATGTTGAGGAGGATGAGGAAACAAAGCTTTTGCAAAAGAGGGTTTTGTCATGTAAGATCTTCTTAACCAAGAAAAGCATAGTCAAGGTCCAAAGCAATTCCCAGCCCCCCCACTCTCTTCACCGATTTCTGGTTCTTTCTTTTTGTTTTTTTCTTGGGCTGCCCCTCTTTTGGCTGATAAGATGATATATGGGAATAATACCCAATAATTCAAACGCATACTTCTTTTTCCTGCATTTGTAACGCCTCTTTAGGCAATGTGGTAAAAGAGCAAAAGAACCATTTCCGAAAGTGCTCTTTTGTCATAATTTATGACACATTATGAGCTGTAAGATGTGCAGTGCCATAATGCTGTCTTTGGGTTAATTTCTTTCTTTTTTATTCTCCCCCCTTTTCTGGATTGTTGGGAGAAGAAAAAAAGGGGTCATTTTTTATAAGCGCATCAAGATTACCATTTGGAAAAGTCCAGGACCTATATTGCCTAGAGCAGTTGTTAGTTATGCAAGGGAGAAGAAATCATGATTACTTCTTAGCATCTAAGGGGATAGCTTCGTACTTAATGGTTTGACAAAGCGTTTAATCTATTGAAATACTTGGTTTCGATTGTTTGTCAATCATAGTCCCGAAGAAAATGACAAAAGTTGTTTGGGAGGGATGTTAGTTTTTGTCTGTTGGGGGGCCACAAGTCCAAGTTAGAGGAAGCCATACACTCTCTCTCTCTCTCTCTCTCTCAAATTTGGATTGGGGTTGGTCAAGAAGCATGAAAGAGAAGGGGGTGGATTAGACTTGTTTAAACGTTGGGGAATGTTCTGTTTTGTCATAAATAATGACTGGTAACTTTAAAAAAGTGATTAAAAAGTCATTCAGCAATCTGCCCTCTCCAAAGGTTGGCCCCCAGAAGAAAATAAAAATAAAAGAAAAGAAGAAAGAAAATGAATCCTCTTCAAAGGAAAGGAGATCTAATCTCAATCCCCAAGTCCGTCAACCTTTCCCCATTTCCAATGTTGGATTGCCCTTTTTTCATTACGCTTGCTTCTTTTGATTTCTTGTTCCGGATTTTCTTTTAAGCGGGGGAAAAAACAACAGACACCCTGTGCTTACCCATGTTAAAAGAAGAGACCAGGTGTATTCTTACTTGCAAATCAAAGCTTTTTCCCCCAACACTGCCGTACCCCCATCTTTATATGTTTGGATGGAATGAAGGTCCTATATAAAAATACATCAGACTCAAACGATTGTTTTCTTCTCCTTGTTGTTATTCAAATTAAAGGACTTTTTGTCAACGACTCGTTCATGCAAGAGTACTTTAAAGCCTTACCTAAGTGGATCCCTGTCGGCCTTCACATAAGCACAAATAAATACAAATTGAAAAGGATGGCAATGATCAAAAATCACGAATTTTAAATCTTTCCTTTCCTTTTTCTTAAGGAATTCCTCCTAGCCATAAATTCAACAACTACCAACAGCAAAAACATCTTTTGTCTACAAGCAACAGTAAGTAGTGAAAACAAAGGGGAAGTCAAACCTCAAAACCTCAAAACTTTGTCTGCCATATTCTGAACATCTCTTTTCTGGATCGATTAAATGTCCGTAGGCATTGTGGAAAACAAATTTTACGAGCCAAGAGTATCTAGAAAAGAATATGTGCGTTTCGATTTCACTTAAACATTGATCCCTTTTGACCGAAAAAAAGAAAAAAGAAAAAAAAGTCGATTGCTTAGCCCGACTTTGGCCCATTCATGCTTGGGCCAAGCCCAGGCCAACTAGAAAGCCACTTCTATAAAGAGGACTATCCTTTGTCCATCAATGAACGTCCAAAATGTCTTCATATTTTGCTAGGAAAAACTATATAGGTTCTAAAAGGGAGCAACGCAAGAAACGGATCATTTGGAAGTTGCATAAGCAATGGCAAGGTCATTATCTTTACGATGGTTACACAAAACGGTATTCGAGCATGTTGTGAGCTCATGTATATCACTCTATGTATGTTAGAAATGGCAGCTCGATATCAAAGTTCATGGCACCAATAATTTTAACCCTGGCTTAAAGAACGCATTTGAGACCCTTGAGACCGAATGTTTACGAGTGATCTAGCCCAACAGACGCACTTTCCTCGGCTCATGATGCCACCTGCATCGTCACGTGGTGATGGTCAATTTCGTGTCGGCAACACACAACCTGCCAGCTGTAATTATGATGTCTCCGTGTACCCAACACAAGGTACCTAGGAATTTCTCCAAATATTCATTATAAACCGCGTCGCGATAAGCAATAAGCAACAGCAACAAAGATCAGGGACCACGTAGCTGCATGTCAAAGGGAGAGGGTAAGGAAGCAGACGTAGTAAAAGAAGTAGCAAGCATGCGACTTTCAGCAGCTTTTCACAAAAATGAAGCATTACTGCATCGCTTTAGATTTGCTACTCAGTTTCCATCTCGGTATCAACTCTGTGGAAAAAGCACAGTCGAAACCAAAAGATTTCGAAGAGAAGAAAGCACTGGGCCTAAAAAAAAAGAACATGTGAAAGAGACTAGAGACTGAGAACAGGATAGTTACTCGGTGACACTTACATTACACACAAAAAGAGGAGCAAAGCAAAAGACCTTGACTCCAGAAAGCTGTCCCTAACTCCCCTACTTTTTCCCGGACCTACCACCTCCTCCCCGAAGAGACTGCCAAAACACAGGCCAATTCTTCTGGGCCTCATTCCAGCCCAAGAGAGAGCCTTCCCTGAGAGGGTCCCAACTAGAGGACACGATGCCATAGCTCACACCCAAGAGAGCTGATCCGAAGAAGAAAAAGGACACAATGAAGGGCACCCAATAGGGCACATCAATCTTGAGCCCCACCTTGAGGTAGTAGAAGAACGGGAAGAACAAGAGCCCAATGAAGAGCGGGGCGCCGACCGAGAACGCCATCCGGTTCATCATCCTGTTGGTCACTACTTCGGGTATTATGCCTTGGTCTCTCGTGTCCTCTTCTTCGTTATCTTCACTGTCCTCGTTGTCATCGTATTCTCCATTTGGTTTCTTCGTCTTTTTGGCTTTCTCCGGAGAGGGTCCGAAGCCCTTCGGGCTCCTCAAGGTGGCATGTAATTGTAGGGCGTGGGAGTGATTTCCTTTTGATGGCAGCTTTTCTAAGGAAGCTGGGAATTGGCATGTTTGTCTGTCCATCTTTAGTCGTCTGTCCCAGTGGCTGTTTATTAGGAGAAAGCAAGGTTTCTGAATCACATTGAACCGTTCACAGCAACCATCAATCTGCAACAGCACATTATGAACCATCCCTAAGCATTTGCCGGATATTATAGAGTTCATCATAGACTCATAGTCGGTTATAATCAATCTAAAACAGTAAGAATCCAGGACTCGAACCGTGTTTCTAGATTACCAGATTGATGCTCCATATCACAAGGCTAGGGAATCCTGATATAATCGAAAGACCATGGCAAAGGTCCAAGACAAAATGTGGAAATGATTTCTATCATCATGAACACTAGTTTCGCTCATCAATCAGTTTTCCACCAAAAGTTTCACAACATGATGCACAGTCCCTGGGAATAAAAGGTTAACAGACTGTGCCAATGTGGAGGAACTATATATATCCATTAAAATCACGGACATTATGCAACAGGTCGCGGGTGTCACCCATGTGTATATTTGACAACCCGCACAGGATGTATGGAAGTGTGGGTAAAGTGTTCCCACTGATTAGATGTCTAAATACAATTATTTTCTTGTGCAATTGATCTATACAATCCACCTCAATTGATCTTCATACTTGGAGTTTGTTGCTTAATATATCTTACATACTCTCTCAAGCAGAACAAGCAGAACACTTGCCATACAAGATAATCATAAGAAACTATATCTTATTTCCAAATATGTTTTTCTTGCCTACCATATCGAATTGTGCAAATTTCATCTTGAATGAAGAAATCAGAAAGAAAAAGAAAATGCAGTAAAATCTCCCCATAGATAATCATTGGCAGAGCAACAGTAATTACCCTTAGCTAGCAGTGCCAAACCACATGTTGGAGGGTGATGGCTGCATAGCAACCATGAAAAGCGACGGATGTTGATTACTAAGAAAGTCAGCTGATTACTAAAAAAGTGTGAGGCTGTACGAAGAGAGAAAGTCAGGGAGGGTGAGTTTGAGAGCAGCGCGCAAGAACGCGACCCTGAATACGGAGACTGGAGAAAATTTCTTTAGTTCCTTTCCTTGACACATCCAGATCGCACCTGAAATAACTGAGTGCGGGTATTCGGGGCTAGTAGATAAAGCGGCTTTGGTGTTTTTTATTCTTTTTCCTGTGCTTTTATTTTGAAGAGTTTCTCTGGAAGTTGGAGAGAGAGAGATAGAGAGAGAGAGAGAGCAGCTTTTGAGTACCTTCGCTGCCCAGCAAATAGAAGTAGAAGCCATTTGACGTGCTTCTCGGATTCCCTCCTGCTGAGAATTCACCACCACTCGGCCGACTACTCCATGGCGCAGAGAGAGAGAGAGAGAGAGAGTGAAGAAGATAAGGCAGGAGATTTTCAGCTGCTTACGCTCGGCCTGGGAAGGTTCTCTGCCTAATGATAGACTCAAACAAAATCCGGCCCAATCGGCGCCCATTTTTGGCCCATAAAGAAATTGACGTATCGCGTTACGATATGACGAAGCAATCCTCTTTTTTCAATTAAAAAGAACTGTTTTTCCTTCTTTTTCTCCTTGAACATCTTAAGAAAGCCATCTTCGATTATTTAGGAGCCTTAAGTTTCCCGGCCCAAAAAGGTTTTTGAAAAAAAAAAAAGGTCAAGAGACAATTCTAAAGTTTTCACCGCCTTCCTTGTGCAGGATATCCAGGTCTAAAGTTTTCACCGCCTAAATCGCGTTGGGTTTCCATGCATTCCTAGGATCATGGCTCAAATCAGCGTCGACGAGACAACTAAAAAATAAGCAGTTCCCCTCACCATTTGCCAGCTCATGATACGTCAAGCATCAAGACCGTGCCTTGTTAATCTATTTAATGGGAAAACCTGTACTGATTCGCTTGCTCGACAATTGAGGACAGATGAGAAATCTCATAAAATGGAGGAAATGTGTCAACCGAGCGTATCGTTTATTTCCTTTAGGCAAATAGATCCAGTTCGCCTGCTCGCTGCTTTGGCTTAGTCGTCACAATCAGTGAACCTACGAATCTCTTTCAATTGGGTGTATGTAGTTCAGTAATGATCAAAGTCAGTCAAAGCAATTCACTCAACAAGGGGGCCAATGCATGAGTGAAGGATGGAGCAGCAAAGCAAGTGGTGTTGATGAGTATCAACTAACTTGCGGAGACTCCAAGATGGTTGCGTAGGGCATTGATGGCTTTGTCAAAGGACTGCGAAAGCTCCGGGATGGTTGTTTTGCACACTGAAAGCAGAGAAAATGTTAGTTTCCCACTAAAATTGTATAAATGCACTCCACGATGGCAACATAAATATGACTAGCATGATTGTCGAATCTATTCCTGTACATCATATGTCATAATAAATTGGACTAGAAGCCTCAAATATGCAGGAAAAACATGCTCGCATGCATTGAACAGGTAACCGAGACACACATGCTCTACAGAAACCAAAACCATGAGTACAGCTTGAATCTTTTGGGCATTTTGCAAACTACAAAATGGTGGGACTGAGCTATGATTTCAATGATAGAGGGAGGGATCATTCTTCACGGATTCAGATGATTATACAACCCAAGTTTTCTGCGTGAGCATATTGGATCTTGCTCTAGATGACAAAGTTAAGGATGGTTTTCCAATATAAAAGGAAATTTAAGAGACAGGTCCCTGGATGATCATACCATGAGATGTGCTGGCTTGAGCACTGTCCATGAATCCCACGAATGTCGCCTGGAAAGAGCCATTTGTTTGCACATTTAATTAGGAAGGGATATCAAGAAACTTCTGAATACGATTGGATTGGAGCTGCTATATCATTATTATTACCTTCATAGCTTTTCGAGTTTCATTGATCTGCTCAGATATCTTCTTATACTCCTTGTCCCCTTCATCCGCGACTTGTTGAATTCCCTGCGCATGCTTCTGTGACATTTGATATGGAACATGATATAAAGTGAGAAAATCAATCAATTAGGTTCGCGACGTAGTTCAGTATGACTAGAAGACAGAAACATTTACGGAAACACAGTATCAAAGAGCATCCTTCGAACTGACAAAGGTAAAGCAAGCAGGCAACACAAGGATTATTGACAAATCAAAATTAACTTTGATCTTTGGCTTTTTATTGGCTATAAACTTCTAGGCATGAAGGCCGAAGATAAGATATTGGTGAGCAAAATCACCACATCATTAGTGAACTTCATAAGCACAACAGTTGAAAGCAACTGTGACAACTAAGCCAAAGCAGCCGAATAAGCAAAAGACTGGATCTCTTTGCCTAAAGGAAATATATGACATGATCAGGTGACACATTTCCTCGATCCATGATCGTCAAAATGGACAAGAAAAATACTGGACTGCCTCAAGAGTTCGCCTACAATGGATCAATAACAGATTTGACGACAGTTCATTAAAAAAATTGGCATCCAGAATAATAATCGTCCTCAGACATTACCAAACCTTATTTCTAAGGAATATATTCACTATGACTACAACAGTTTGTCCAAAATTGACGGAAGATCTCTCTCTGGTAGGAAGGACAAACAGACAACAGCGGACTTAAGGATGATTCATGAGTTACTGAAAGAGATTCTAATTCGCATCATACAATAGAAAATCCCTAACTCACAGCTAAATGTATGCGATCGGAGATTTTAATCTGCGTAGGACATCTGATTTGCTCGATTGATGCATCAACTCGAGGATTTTAAACTTACTCTTGACCAGAGCTCCTCAAGCATCAAGCAATTGCTATATACTAAACTTAAATCCGGCAGCAAAGTAATCGGAAAAGGAGATAGAAGAAAGACCTTGAAGCGCTTGTGGAGGCGGGAGCGAGAGGCTTCGACGTCCTTGGAGATCCCGGAGTGCGAGCGATCGAGGCGGCGCTTGAGATCGTCGAGCTGCGAGGAAGCGAAGCCCTTGAGTTCGCTGATCGAGGTCAAGCTCTTGCTCGCCGGAGGCGGAGGCGGAGGCGGAGTCCGGCCGCAGGCGTCGTCGCCGTTGATTCCACGGTGGAGGCGGCCTCTGGCTTTAGACTTCCGCAACGATCCGGCGCCGGCGCCGGCGGCGATGGTGTTGAAGATGGATTGCAGAGAATCGCGAGGTAGCGACGGCGAAGGCATCGGTGACGGCGGCGCTTTCTGCTTGCGAGATGATGATCGCTTCTTCATCGCGACTGACCGACCGATCGCTTGCTCTCTCTCTCTCTCTCTCTCTCTACGAGGAGTGGGGCTGCTTTGGTGGCGGGCTTTTCAAATACTTCAAGAAAAATGTTTTATACTCGGATTTATAGCTTGAAATTCTATGGTTTATGGTTGCAGTCATGTAGTCATATGAATAATTTCGTCTAGATTTCCATTGGTCATTCATAGTTTAAGCTCGTGTTGTCACATTTTTTTAGTTTTTCTCCCGATTATTTTTTAATGAACTGAGATAATATACGTATTTACTCTTCTTATTTTTTTGATAATTTTAAATTAAGAACCGTAGTTTCATGTGCTTTTTTTTTTTTTTTTTTTTTTAATTGTTGTCTTAAATGATGGAAATATACTCGTCCTAGCCTTTATAAGAGGGAGTCAGGAATTTGAACTTCGGACCTATATGGACCCGACAAATCATTTTCTCCAATAATTTAATCTGTTAGGAAAAGGGCCAAAAGCAAAATGTACCCATATATGTGCATATGTATGTATATTAGGTAACACCAACAAAGCGGTCTTAAGCGTTGCGATCAACCTTTGAAATTTGACCTAAGCTTGAGCTAGAGCTCGAGTTTTTGAAGTGTATACGAGGAGAGCTAGACTTAGTTGTTTGTTGTGATTATTTACAAGTTACATGTGCAAATTTATAACATTCAAATCCAATTACCCTATCGGTGTTACGCCATCTTTTTAAGCTCAAGCTCTGCTATGTATCTTAAATTGACTTGAACCTAAATATATATAGTCCGTCGAGCACAAGTAGTTTAGTTCTCACTATATGAAAAAATATTTCATGTTCTTGTTAAACTAAGTAAAAGCACATATTAAGTGCAATGGATGCCGTTAAAAAATAAATTTGATTCAGAGTCCCGGTGCGTAGCGTACGCCATCGCTTCGTCTTCACCTCTGGCAGCGCCGAAGTTGCTTGAGTAGCCAACCAGACGAAGGCAAGTCTCGTCGATGGGGGAGAAGACGGAGCGTTCGAATCGACGCACCGTCTGGACCACCGAATCGCTCTCCATCGCGCATTCCCATCTCGCATTAACTTCTTTGACTGCAGAAACCAATGACGCGACCCATCCGCCCTATATACTCGCAGCCACCCTCGGCGACTCCTCTCGCATGCATTTCGCTCCACAAAAACCAAAACGCAGAAAACGCAGAGAGAGAGAGAGAGAGAGAGAGAGAGAGAGAGCAGCGACGACGATGGAGAGGGCGGTTCAGGTGCTTGTGAAAGCCGTGGTTAGCAAGACGAGGAAGGTGGTCTCGGGCTTGACGACGCTGTGCTGGAGCAAGAGCGTTTTCTCCATGGTGGAGGAAGTCGCTAAACGGCTGGTCGTCATCGGACCCGAGGTTATTCTCTTCGGAGTTATGAAATGCTTCCTTGGTATGCTTTTTGCCCTTCCGCCTCTCTTTCCCTTTTTTCTTCCCACGTTGCTTTTAGGTTTCATTTCATGCATGGCGTTTTCGCGCGCACTGGCTTCTGAATGGAGAAATAATCTACTTCTCCGTTCACTTATCTTAATAACACGTATGTATTTACTTAAGGAAAAGGGAGATCGATGCATGCATGTAGTGCGAAATATGTAGATAGCTAATGAGAACTTTCGACGTGTTGTATTTGGTAGGTGGAACTGGGAGGGTAGCTTCTGTGTCCATTTTTATTCTGGAGATTATCATCAACTTAAGACCGTGGAAAGAGGATTAATCTGAAGAGAAGATGGTACTGCTCGAGGAGAACTGCTGAATTTTCTTTTCTTTTCTTTTCTTTTTCCGGTGGCTTTGTTTTAGGCTGTATTGTATTTATCTTGCGGTGTTCGTAATGAATGTTCGTGTTATATGGTCTTTTATTAAGGTAAGATAGCTTCGCACAACTTAAGGACTTGCTCACCATCGAATCTTCTTCATGTTAAGCGAGAGCTAAAGCCCTTGAAATATAGAAAGAACAAACAAAAAAAGGAAGTGAAAAAGCTAAGAGCTTAAGTTATTTTCCCGCACATGCTATCTCTCGACATAAGTTATAATCAAATGCATTTATTTCATTCTTGATGTCCATGTATACTAATCAAATGCGTGATAAAATGTTCTAGATGATCTAATCAAACGTTGGAGACTGACGTGGGATCAGTCCGTGTTTAGACTTTGTAATTAGTTCTGAAATTGCTTGGGTGTGTTTGGAAGCATGGACATAGGTAACTAAAGTTGGGATAGCAGCAAATCTTTTGTTTCTTCCCATGGACCTTGAATTGATCAATGAAGGTCAATAGCGACTAATATGTGCACAATGGAGTGCATGCATCTATTGGAAGAAGATTCATGATAGGCCTGAGAATTTCGTGCATTAATCCTTGGAATAATACGTTGCAACGTAATTATTTTCTTGAATATTGTAATGTTATGGATGTACAAATGTTCTTACGTCAGTTCTTTAATCAAATATTTACGAGTGTCCCTCCGAGTGAGCATTTTACCGTGAATCTCAATTCCTTGATGGGGGGATCTTGGGAGAGTGCGGTGGCACATAATCGTAACTAGAGTTTAGATTAGCCAATAATGTTTCTTATCTTCACATTCGAAAGCCAGACCCAAATCAATTTATTAAGCAAGACCACAGTGCGAGGCAGATACGTTTTGCCTCGAAAGGACATAATGGAGGCAATTATTTTGGTCCTTCAAATTGGGAAATCGGAACTATCTAATTTCCCGCAAAACTCCCCCCCCCCATTTTTATTTTTTTTTTGAGCAAAAAACTCCCCACCCCCCCCCCCCCCCCCAATTAACGCTCCTTCATTTTCTTCTATCGACAAACGACCGAACGAACGTACCTGATTATTAGGCGAAGCTCGCTCGGGACTCCATACGCCGTTGGATCAACCCAGTAGGAGATGAATCGATATGGATCAGAAGATCATCTACGCCCTCGTGCTGCGGGCCCAAGCTCTTGGGTGACATCTGGGCCCACCCAAGATAAAGCCCAGACCCATCTCGGATTAATTCGAATTAATCGCGAAATTTATATATATTTACTTATTTATTTTTATTTTTTATGGAAGGGAATATTTTATCCATTTCCTGTGAGCCGCCGTCATTCTTATTCTTTCGGGCGCATCGCGTAAGTCGTAGTTCACCGAAGCGCTTCGAAGGAGAAGACGGACACAGCCTCGATGGTAATCGCCATGTGTTTACGGATTACTTTTCTGTAATGTGTCCGTGCTGAATAAGTAAGTCTCTCCGATCATCGTTTTGGGTGTCGCCGTCCTCATGCGATTCTTTCTTGTTCTTGTTCGTCTTCATGATGCTTGAATTTGAGAATTGGCGTTTCGTCGCATAAGTTAAGCTTCATTGGTAATGGACTGTTTGGGTTCTTGCTAATGGGTAGCAAGAATTTATTTGTTTTCTCAGCTGGGTGTTTGAACCGGGTTGGTAGAAGTATTCTAGCGATTTTTGCATTGAGGGGAATGGTGAAACGGTGATGATGAATATGATGGTTCTCAAAATCTTGGAGGAGGAGGAGGATGGACTTTCACTTTAAGGGTGGTACGTTCCATTGCGATGGGGAGTACTTGTGGATAGCAGAGCCTATCCCGCCTCGTAGCTTGTTGGTTACTAGAGGGTTGGCGCTGCTCGGAATCTGTCTTGGAGCATTTTTGCCATTCATTTGCGTCGAAGGATTATGTCTTTCAGTTCACTTCTATCAGAAGTTCTTGCTTTCAAAAGCATTGAGCAGGACATCTTTCTCTCTGGAAAAGTTCTGTTGAGGACATAGTAGAGTATTTGCGAGCTGAAGATAGGCGATTTTGGACTTTGGAGTATATCTACTATGTCTACTGAAACTGCCTCAGTCATGCTCGTCAAGTTTTCACAGTATAAGAGAAATGCGAGAGCCCAATTGCAGTTCGGCAAATATTATTATCTACCTTTCTTGCTTATTTTTTTCTTCCTTATCCATAGCATCTGGTGGAGGAAAGACTTTATCTATGTGGAGTTTTGAGACCTGAAATTTGCTGTCGTAATATGGAACACCAAATTGTTCAAACTGTCAAGCATTGCCATCTCACCTTAATGCTGTTTTGTAATGAGTTCTCACAAAGATGATCATTTTTACTTGCAGGTAGGAATGATCATCAAAGGGTTGTTTAGAAGATATGAAAGATGGAACCCTGTGCATCCAACTTTTGGAGCCTTTTGGGGCATGGGAATTGGTTTAGGATGTGGTGTTGGATGGGGTCCTGGTTTTGGCCCTGAGGTGATTGGCTATGTTGGAGCTGGCTGTGGCGTTGGGTTTAGTGTGGGCTTCACTATGGCTGGCTTTGGCATCGGTCTTCCTGCCAATTATCTCTTTCAAGTGCCATACAATGGTACAGTTTTTCAAATTAGAAACCTATCTTGCGCATTGGTTAACCTCAGATATTCGGGGTATGTAGACTAAAGTGGTGGCTGTGGCATGAATGTTAAATGTCGTAGCATTTTGCTTGTCTTGAACTTGTCATTTTTAATGCTTAACTATGGATCAATGGAGTGTCCCGAAAATGGTGGTTTTCTAATTTCTGTATCTGAAACTTTGTTATTGCATCCCTTTGTCCAGTAGTTACGGCAGTCAGGAGTAATGCTTCAGAGTTCAGCCAACTCGGTGTTCTCATTTCAACGAAAAGCATTGCTGGGGGTGGGTGGAATTTTGCACCACACATCTCGGTCTTCCGTACAGAAGCTGGCAGAAAGCTGTCTAGCTTTAGGAGAAAACATTTTTTTCAACCAACAGCCAACTTGTTTGACATGAATCTTCCATTACAATCTGGGGATGTCTGGAAATGTCTTGGAGCATTTGGCAGTCGACTTGTTCATCCTCGTAAGGGTATGTATAAAAGAAGGCATCTTGTAGCTTATACCAAGATCGAGGATTCGCTTTTTAACTACTTACATGTCTTGCAGTGCCGCTCCTAGGAAAAAATTATATTTCAACTGTCTGCAGTATTATTGCTTTCCTTGGCTTGCAGTTCTATATTTCTCATTCATTTCCTAATTTGCCTACGGCAAGACAAACTGTGGCATGTTGCACATAAGAAGTGCTTTTGGTTAAATCAGGGATTGCACGCTTAGCACAGTTTCCTGGCTGTTTTGTCAAGTTGATCTGCATTCAGGTATGGATGTGAAGCTGATGTCGGAATAGAGGATTGAGAGTTCACCAGTTGACAAAAGAAACTTGATTTAACTGACTGCCTTGCATTACGGAGGTGGGAGGATACTTTAAGCGAAATGTAAATGAAACTGATTCCAATACAAGGAAAACATAACTGCTTGGATTTTTGACATGACGAGACTTGCTAGATGTTTAACTATTACAATGCTGTGGACAGATCTGACATTAAATGACTCGGCCTTTATCATCCTTTTCACAAATGTTTTTAGTTGGTTAGAAGATTACAAAGTGATTCATCTATGTCACCTGCAGGTTTGAAGGATTGATATCATAGAGATCTCCCAGCAGAAAATCATACATACTGTGGAAATGGTTGGCATCTAAAGTACAAGTGACTTCTCACATTTTGGGTTACCGAGTAACGGATCCACTTCTCTGTTCCTTTTCATCGGATGGTCCAAACAACAATCTATTTTTGCCTTCTTGGTTTTATTCTTTTTAGAAAATCAATATTATTTGATTGGTATAATCAAAACAAGTAAGAGACAATCTAAATTGCATAGCACTAGTTTTCTTTTAAGCATATGATCCAGGGTCTAATTGTTCCTGTTGCAGCATAAATTTATTTCAATGGCTGAGATGCATATACATAATGTTGGTTGATGATGGATGGAAAAAAAAATTAATTATTGTCTTCTACTCTGTTGTAGGCTTATGGTCACATAAGATTCATTTTTGGATAATTTGAACTACACGTCGTTCGTGGGTGGCAGCTGAAGTAAATTGCAGTGGCGAGATTGTATGTGTTAGCTAAAGTGGGAGTGCAGAAAATTTTGGAAGGCAAGCTTTGGCTGAGCATACCCTTGACACTCAATGGATCGATGGGAGATGAGGAACGGCAGAAGAGGAACGACGATACTAATTGGTAGTTGTCCATATTTTGAAAGGAAGAGACACCTTGACCTTTATTGCAGGTGCTATTTTAAAGCAGTAATCTTCTTTTTGTCTTTCTCATTTATCCAGACCACATCTTTGAGGCAGGTTAATAGCTTCAACAGGTAAAGCCAACCTTATTGAGTGATATGCCCTTTGTGAATCTCTCTCTCTCTCTCTCTCCCTGACAATTGGTATCTCCGTAAAAATTGGGTGAAATCAAAGGAGTCGGGTTGACTCAGCAGTATTTCTTTAAGGCTTGGCTTCTTCTTGGAAGGGTTAATAACTTTAAACAAGTCACCATTGACACGGACATGATGATCGATGACAAGATTGAGCTGAGAATAGTCGGTGTAGCCAACCTCCATTGTGAAAACCACAATATATCACACGGAAGGTAGTAAGCAGTCGTCGAATGATGATGGCATGGCATGGCTTGTCCTTATCATGGCTGCTAAGATTGGACTCCATCTCGAGTCCCTGTGAAAACAGTCGCATCCCACCATATACGGCTCTTAATAATGCGAGCATTTGAATGGTGTGTTAGGACTATGATTCCATCATCTAGGGCATCGCCATTCATCACATAGTCAAATTCTCAATGACAACTCAAAAGGAACGGCTTATAATTAGCAGGAGGCTTTGAGCAAACCAAACAGCTGACTTCTCAAAAAGCCCAAGTGAACTTCACATCATGAATAATGATATCAGTATGCAAAATCTCCACAATATCATGTTTTAAATCTATCCATAAACCACGACTGCGCAAAACTGCACATTCGAAATACCATTTGATTATAAATACATTTCCAATCTACATAGAACAACGTAAAGATTTTTACTAGATTTCGCCTGTAGCACAAAATCTCCATTCTCACACAAGGTGTAGACAACTTCTCATGTTTTTCATTACTGGAAGTTCTAATACATTTCCAGCCTCTAAGTTATGTATACGCGGGATGCAGGCAGGTTTATAGTCCTTCTATGAGGAAGGAACATCGATGCAAAGCAGATAAAACCTGTGCATTTCCTAAGTGCGCAAACTAGTAGGGAAAGTCCTAATAGGATCGGTGCTTCATATGCCGCCTTCACGTCATTATACAATGAAACCAAATACGTCCAGATAAGATACAGATTCATAAATACAAAACATCACCATCAAAGTGCAACATCGTTAAGATCACAGAATCTGAATTTATCAGCTCTTGTTGTACTGGAACTATGAAATCTCCAGTCTACACGAGACACATGGTTTATTCCAGGACGCTACTCGAGCGTGAAATTTTAACATCTAAAACATCAGTTCAACATTGTTGATGAGACATCATTGTCAGAGCTGAATAACATTAAAATACACATTCTGATCTGACCCAAGCAGGAGTTGCTGAGATACCATTCCATCATTTTGAGCGCAACACAGTTGTAGAAAAAGGATCTGGACAAAATGTGAATTCGGCTAATTATTCTTCTCTTTCTTGAAGAGCTCATCCAGTGGTTAAAATGGGAGAAAAGATGAAATGAAGAGAAGGGTGGAAAGAGCAATTAAGTTACAGATGAAAGTGGACTTACAAATAGGCGATCATGCATCCCTTCTTGACAAATCTGAGAGATTGCTGTCTGAGTACCCGGATGGATGTGACTGAGCAGAGGAGAACGAAACCATGTCAGATCTTTGACCATCAAAGAAGAACCTCTTCTCTCTGGTCTCTGACCAGTCATCAAAGAAGAGCTGAACCGGTTGCTGCTCTTGCTTCACTGGACCCGGCGAGCTGAAATCCATGCCAAAGAAATAATGTTGTTTCTGCTGCTTTGACGTTGCATCAGAAGGCAAGCGGCCAAATTCTTGAAGGGCAGAGCTGTTCCCCATTTCTGATAAGAGGTCGGCAGGTGCTTGAGATGCCGCATGATGGGTGTTTAAAAGAGAGTTCATCTTTATAGTCCCAGGCGCTGCCATCATGGATTTGTTTGCATCTCCTCCTGGCTTGAGTTCACTTTCAATGTAAAAAAAAAAGAGTAGAAGATTACTGGGTTTTAGAAGCAACAGATTGACGACATTTGAAGGGGCTTGTGACGTGTCATGTACAGATGAACTTTATGAAATACATGCAGAAATGAATTGAAGAGCAATAGTGACCCCATCCACACCAAAAACAGATTATCAGGGGAAATAATGAAGAACGATGAAACACAAAATACATTCACACTGGAAATAGGAAGAAATAACAAAGAGATCTCATCTAAAATTTGGTCCTTCTCACTTTCTAAGGTGTTTAACAAAAGCATCGACTTTAGACGCTCAACATTGATATGCAATTATATGCAGGAAAAACTGCACGCAATAATCTCTGCGGATCATGTCATGTTTGTGCCATAGACAGCAGGCTCCACAATAGCATCATGTGTGAATCTCATTGCCAGCAAGATTCTTTCAACTATGCCGGGGGCCTTAGGCAATGGAAAGCCCATGTCTCCAATTCACTTGATCCGTCTTGTTTCCCAATCATGGTAATCAAGTTGCCATACATGTAATTACTACAGGAGATTTTCTTATATATATTAATGCAAACAAATTAAAATACAATAATGCACCAAACCACCTCCTTTCTTTGGAGACTTTGAAAAAGAGAAGGCTATCATCAGAGGTGCTATTCTTGCATTAGTAAAGCAGAATCATCACTCTTGTTTCTTAGCCATTTATCATCTAGATAAGGAACTTGGTTAGTGTAATACGCAGTATCCATTTCATAACAATGATTTTTGTTAACTTATCTAAAAGATAATCTATTTCAGATCTGCTGGGTCATGGCATGCTTCAGGGAAAGAAACATAGTCACTCTACTCTTGATATGCCCTGATTTAGTACGTGCAAGAAGAGAACAGCTGCTTTAATTCCACTTTCTTTGGTCTATTAAGAAGAATGCCAAGTTTACATATTAGTCATCAAGGGATCACAAAGTCGAGAATCCAAGCACCTGGATGAAGCAATATTCCCCCTAGCAAACTGGTACCCCAACAAAGCAAATTAAAGCCTCAATAAAGGAATGTTGTGCAGAAAAATCACTGGAATTGCCATCATATTCAACTCCATGCTTAACTATACAAAGAAAGCTTTCAAAAACAATTATACAAATCATTTAAGTCCTGAGACCAGATTATCCATCCTGCTCTAAAAGAAACACAAGCAAGCTCCCAAGAGCTCAATAGGTCACCTTAAATTGCTTTGTTTCGAACATGGAACAGCGTACCTGTACTTGTTATAATTTCCATATGGTGAAGTCTCCACCTGCAACTGAGAGAGGCCACTTCCAAAGCACAAGTTCACAGGATTACTCAGGGACTGTGAAGACAGGTTCTGGAAGCTTCTGCCACCACTAGAGCTCCCAGTACCAACGTCTAATGTAGCGGTTGACAGAGACTGAGAGACAGTTTGTGATTCCACAGGCTTTCTTGAACGGTAGCGGCCACGGTTCATGTGCCGCTCACAGTACTTAGAGTCGGGGTGTGCATCTTTAGAGCACCTCCACTTCTTACCATCTGTCCTTCGACATCTACCCGGCTCAGGGTCTATTTTCTTCCCGTAGAAGGAGTAATAACCAACTGCGACATTGAAAGTTGCAAATAACATGCCAATTGACCAGAAAAAACAGTCCCGGAAAAAAAGAGTGAGCAGGTCACTCAAACAAAATCATGTGATGGCATGAACTGGAAATGACTGCCTTCACAGTTACTATCTTCTAAACTCCGGTTACTTCATGACAGGCCCCAAAGTAAAAAAAATACGCCATCTTCTTATTAAACATACATCCAGCACGATGGATTGTTTGTAATTTAGGCAAGACAGGGAATTTCTGAAAAATGAACTTCTGACCCCCTAAAAGGGCGATCCAAACTACACAAGTTATCGTACAAACTAAACTTCAAGTGTTGATGAGCTTTTGCTATAAACCAATCGAAAGACGTGAAGCCAATTACGAAAAAGGCAAAGTCATGTAAGGAAAACACATCAGGAATGAGCTCCTCCTCGCACATACAAAGGATGAAGACCCATATTAAATCCAGAAGCACGGTGGAAACAGAAAATAAGTTCTTTGGGTAATCCATGGCCAGACGATCGTGAAGCCGACTAAAGCGCGAAAATCAGCATCAATATTTCCGCTTCACATTCCCAACTTAGGAATCACCCATTTTGAATATATATATATATGAGCGAACATCAGAACTCACGAAGAGACTCACACGGAAAGGTTCAAACACAGACAAGCGACATACGATATAAACAGATTAGAAAAACCAAAATATCAAAAGAATAAGAAAGGCTAAAATCAGCTTACAGCTGGGGTAATGAAGTAACCTAGCAGACATGGACTCCAAGCTCCGGTGGATGGGGGCGAGGAGCTCAGGAGGCACGGAAAGTCCCGCCTTCAGGTACTTGAAGATCAGGGCTTGGTGCTCCAGCTCCTGCCACTGCGCCACCGTGAACGGCGGCCAACCCCCTCCGCCCCCTCCTCCGCCGCCACCGCCGCCGCCGCCGCCGACAGACGCGTCGCCGCTCATGTTACCCCCCTCCTCAACTCCCCCACTTTCAGCCTCTCAGCCTATAGATCTTCCCACCCAGCAGCTCAGCCAGCCCTCTTGAAGATTTGAAAAGGGGTCTCCTCGTCCTCCTCCTGGTCTCCTCCTCAAGTCACTGTTCAGAGCCAAAAAGGAAAAAAAAGAAGAAAAAGAAAAAGGAGCAAACTTTAGTGGCACGAGTGACCCATTCGAAGTTTATTTATGATGGGTATTGAGCTAGAGAGAGAGAGAGAGAGAGAGAGAGAGAAGCGGTGGATTGCTTGCTGTTTGCTTACCTTGGAGGTGGAGAGAGAGGGTAGAGGGTTTGATGGCCATGTTTGCCTGTTTGGGATTTTAGGAGAGTGACAGTGAGCTTCCATCGTCTTGAGTTTATGTCGTCTCCCTCTCTCTCTTCCCATTTTCTTTTCCCACTTTTTTTTGTTTTTGTCATCGCAATTGAATTTGTCTTTCACCTGAACTTAAAATTTGAAGGGGAAAAAAAAGCAATAAGAAGCGGGGCTTTCGATGCCCTTCGCCTGCCCTCCTTCCTGCCGCTACCCGATGAGCTATACATTACGTCACTTTTATCCTCTAATCTTAAATGATATTTGAATTTTGATCCAATAATAATATCATCTTTGAACCTTTTAACTTGTTCAACATAACTCAGCATGTATTGCAGTAGCCGAATCTATAATTTGTTCAATATAGTCATTAGACTTTTGATAATATTTGAATGATATGAAAATATTTAATATTTTTATTTCATTAATTCAATATCGTGAATAGCATTACACATTTTTATATAATATGTGGACTGCATTGAACATATATAAAAAATTCATATATAACATTAAACAAATTTAAAGTTTATAGACAATATCGTCTATTAAATTAAAAATTTATGGGTCATATTGAAAAAATTAAAAATGCATGGATCATATCATATTTTAAAATAAAGTTTACAAAATCACTTGTGTCGCTTTTCCTAATTTGTTTGAAGAATTTCTCATGGATAAATTGAGCTTGTAAAATCAAATTCTTAATTATCACACATCTAAATGGGTTTTTTTTAGTAAGTATGCAAATAAGCACATTCACTCACATAGAATGATGAAATCTCATTCCTAAGAAGTCTGAGATCCCACGTTTAATCCTATTCAATAGGGGTAAACCTAGACTTAGTTCTCTAACTTTTGTTGTTTATTAACTTGGTCTTCTCATTTTTATATTTTGTAATCAAGTCCACCAAATTTTCTGAATTTGTGCTTTTTGGATTTTGGTCTTCTAAATTTCATGCTGCGCAATCAAATCCTTAAACTTTATCAATTCATTCTATCACGTGCATTGTTTTGCCACTGTAAATAATATTTTCAAATTGTGATTTTTTGTTCTTATCTTTTCCATTTGCTTCATGCTCATTTGGCATCAAATGAGCATTATTCATCAATTTTTGTCGCATAAGTGATGTCATGTCATATATTAATTTGACATCTAGTTAGAGTGGCTGATCAAAGAATCCGATCAAACTAGTTGAGAAAGTTAGGAGATTTCATTGCATGAAATAATATTTAGAGGATGAAATTCTACACATTCAACAAGCTAGAGATCTACACTTATCAAAAGATTAAAAGCGCATCACAGATCAAAACTTAATAGATAACAATAATATGCTGTAACAAAATGGAAAACTATAGCAAAGAAGAAGAATCTCTTGTGAAATCCCAAACCGAACTCCTGAGTCATGCCGATTCTAATATACTGTTGTATTTAATCAGTGCAATATTGGATGCATTTTTTTCCCCTCAAAGGCGCAATTCAGCAAAGAAGAAGAATCTCTGCGAAATCGCCCCTCGTCGTCAACTTATACGGAACACGAAACCAGAAGACCGGCCTTGCAGGCCTTGTCCATAGCAAGGAAGATTGTTTTTCTCCGGAACATGCAATTGCCCCAAACACAAAAAGCAAAAAATTAGAAAAGATGAAGACAATCAATAATACAACGGAAATTAGGAAAAAAAAAAACAGAAAATAAAAAGGAAAACAGAGAGGCGAACAATCATATGAGGAGCTGCAAAGTCAAAAGCCTTTTTCAATGTCGCAATTACGCTAATAAGTCACAACACCACTACCTGAAGAACACAACACACAGCTCTCTCCTCTCTCTCTCTCTCCCTCTCTCTCTCTTCCCTTCTACCTTGCGCGCGCAGAGAGGGTGAAACCAGAGGAGCGCCATGAGCCTCTTCGGGCTGGGAAGGTCAGTGACACGATCCATCATTTCGGGATTCGATCTCCAATTTCGTGCCCCTGCCCCACTATTCTTGCTCGTTCTTACTTTTGCCGTGATTCGCGCATTCAAAGATCGCGTGTCGAGCCGTTCCGGTCGGATCCGTTCCGACGGAATCAATGCAATCGCACGTTTCGTCGGTCGGTTTTGGCCGTAATTGCAGAATCTAGGTCCTGTACGCTGCCGCGTCCGCTCGGCATAGCGAATCGGGGTCGATTCGTGGTGTTTGGGAGTTGTGCGGATGCGCGCGCGCGCGCGTAGTTGTTTGGAGGTTGTTTTGTTTGTCGCCGCATTGGATGAGTCGGTGCTCGCGGCTTGAGGATGTTCCGACCGTGCAGTGAAGGATGAGGAGATGAGTGGTTTTTTCAGTTGGATCGATGAGCGGAAGAGAGTGGATTGTTTTTGTTGATAGCTCTGTGCTTTTCTGTAGATCATCCACAAAGAATTTTGTTCAGTGGCTACATGGCCTTGTTGTCGATTCATTAACCGCGGCATCTCATTCCTCCATTTAGCAGCGTTACAATTGCAAAGGAGCTGATGTGATGCTAATAAGCGTTCATTCTTGATTTGCCTTTTTTCTTTTTTTCGAATGGATTAAATGAAATACTTTTGGTTTAGATGGAGTGAGTTACTAGTCTTGCCTTCTAGGTAATGTCTAGTATGACTGAGCATTCCTTCTTAATATGATCGTTCGAAGGGATATATTTTCCCGAGTAGTGTCTTGTTTCTTGTTTGTTATGTGAATTCCTTATATTTTCTACCTTGTTTTTCCCTCCTTCTAGTACTATCGACCTGACTGACAAATTCTTTCCTTGCACAACGGCTCGATCCCTAGATACCTTCTGGAGATGCTTTGTTTTCCGCTTTATGTTATGACTTTGCATAGAATATAAAGTGCTTAATGGAACAAGTTTACTTAGCATTCCTTCTCATATGATCATTCCAGCATGATATTTCCAGGCTAATACGTTGTTTCTTCTTTGTTATGTAAATTCCTTATCTTCTCTTGTCATTATTTTCTCCTTCTTGCACTATTTACCCGACAATTGTTTACATGCAAATGGCTCAAACTTTAGATGCCTTTTGGACGTTCTTCGTTTTCTGCTGTAGTTACAACTTATGACTTACTAATATAAAGTACCAAATGGTGTTCGGCTTGCTTGAGCCTGTTGGAATCAAATAGCATCAAACTGTTGTCAATGGGGAATTGTTAACACCATACAACAAGCGTACTTGAACCCTTGTAATTTGTATTTACATGATATTATGGCAAGCATTTATTAGATTGCTACTTTTTATGAGATTAGTACAGCTAGGCATGATTTTTCAGGCTTTTCGAAAATTTCAAAAGTTGTGATGTTGATGATCTATGGCCAATAAGTTTGACATGATTGTACAGTCTCAATATATACTCGTCTTCCAGCAATATCTTCTAAGATACGCCCAAGTGTAATCACTCGTACCTTCCAAATAAACTTTCAACAGTGTTTCCTACCTTGTAAGCTTAAAGAATTTCCAGAAGCAAGAGCAGCTTATTTTCTCTACATGTATGTTGGTTCACTTCTACTTAATCTCTGTCTCCCGTGAGCTTGATCTCACACTTGATTGTTTTTCCTTTCCAGTTTGTATATTGATTGCTCAGGGTCTCAATTATCAGCAAATAAAAATGGAGAAGTTAATTGAGGAAAAAAAAAAAAACACTGTCTTATTATCGGTTCTCTTTGTTTGCACACACCGGACTCATCCTAGAGGAAGTAATGTATGGTTCTTCTTCACATGTTGAGCTTTTCATCGAATCGTGTTGTTGAGACTTACAGTTGACAATGACAAAAAAGATAAAGATTAATCATAAACAGATGGAAGATTTTTCAAGTCCTGTATATGTCAACTTTACCATAAGGCACAGTAAATTTATTATTTGTAATATTGCCAACTGATTAAACAATACTACCACTTTTGCACTGTACTCTACTTCTTGAGGAGGCCTTCGTAGGCAACACAAAATGGAAACTGTGGATGGCTAGGAAATTCTCAGAATCTTGTCTATGATAGCTCCTGTGAAATAATTGAGATGCATGATTGTGTTTGGAATTTCTTTCTATGACTGTTCTCTTGGAGTTGACTGTACATCAAATTCAGGAGAGGACGTTAACATTACCATTAATGCAGGCATTTATCTGTACTGCATTCCCTTTCTAGATTATACTCTACACAGTGCCAACATAGATAAGCCATGTCAGTATTGGTGTCCATGTGGAGCTCGAATACTCTTAATGAGTAGCTTCTGATAATTCTTAAGGAGCCAAAGGCAAACCACCACTTCGTTTGTGGTAAAGTAGTCAGTTCGAATCAGTCTTGCCTGTTTGATTATTAGATGCTATTGCTTGACTAAACTTTGGCATTGATGCACGTAGTTTTTTTTCCCCGGAGAGAGAGATGAAGGATGCATTTACATAGGCATTCTTCTTATATAGGCAATGGCACTATGGTCCTTACGAGTGCATAATTTTTATGAGTGATTTTGGGAAATAAAATTTATCTTGCTTCCACTGGTGTACTTCATTAAGCTGCTCTTTTTTCCTGTGGAGCCGGTGATATTGATGTTTTGGTGAGAAGATGTAATCTATGATATTGGCTTGTGCCAAATTGGGTAACATAGTGAGACCACGTGTAATATATGCAACTTAGATATTTAAATTATGCATGACTCATGTCCATATGGATCTTCCTTATATAGTTGAGTTTTGAGGAAAGAATTTTCTTGTTTCCCTTATGCTATGATTAGGAGACGAGAGAAAGGGGAGAGTGTTTTCTTAAGTGGAAAATGTGGATAATTTTCAAATTTCTGTGAGAAGGGAAATGAGGGAAAATATGATTTTTTTTTGGGATTTGCCACACTAATTTGCATCTCCTCCCTTTACCTAGCATTAAATGAGGACTTATTTTGTTTGGAAACAGCAGCATTAGGATGGTTGTAAACATATATCATTTGATTGAATCTGCCAACATTAAAGTGGGTTCAGGAAGCGGTACAACAAGACATAGATTATATGATGGGGCATTTGAAATGATGAAATGGAATATAGTCCATTACTCCATATGGTGACTCTAGTGAGTGGGATAAAGCTTAGTAGAGGATACTGTGACAAGTTAGCTTTCAATTATTGGTGTTAAGGCTTTAAACAAAATTCTGGACTTAAAAAGATAAGAATCCTTTGATTATATAGTTGTGTCTGAAATATTCTGAATCCATCAGATTTCAATAATGAATCAGTCTTTGGAGGTCAATATGGCTTATCTTTCTAACTTAACGCATCTGAACCCCAAAAATGCCAGTGTAGTCATTCCGAAACAACTCGTTAGGCATGTTTTGCTGTTGGTTTTGGATAATTCTTTTACACTTAAATTGTGGTTCTTGAAATACTTCTCTGTGTAGATCTTATTGACTAATCAAATGTCTTATAACTGCTGACGTAGTGAGATAATCGTTTGAAGAACATGTTATGATAATCTTATATGAGATTGGACTTTGAAAAGAGTTTTCTTATATAAGGCTTTGATAGAGACGAAGGCTTTCCAAATGTCCAACATTAAATGTACTAACCTTAGCAGAAAGAAGGGAAATTATTATTGGGAGGCTGTCAGGAAAAAGGATCATCTTCTTTTCCGTAAATGATTTTAGTGCTTGGATTAGATAGACTATGGTGCTTCTAAGTGATGAAAGGAAGGTTTTGCAAGTGAATTTACTAGGGTAATAAGGTCAAGTGTTGGAAAGATGGGCTAAATGCCAAGCTTGTACAACATGCGTGACTGGTTTCCATAAACTATTTTTTTCGCTATCCCTAACTTGGCCTCAGTTCAACATGTCATTTCTGTACTGTAGAAATCATTGTTTACTTTTTTTTTTTTTTAATCTGGTTTTACCTTGAAATACTTCCTCTAAACCTAGAATACTTTGTTCTTTAAAATCGATTCGTGCCTTGCTAATGTAATGCTTTGCAGAAATCAAAGAACATTCCGGCCTAAAAAGAGTGCGCCTTCAGGGAGTAAGGTTTGTTCGATTTGTTTAGCTATCCTTCTGGTCATTTCTTACCTGATAAGTGCCCCTCTTCTCCCTATCTCTTTAATTTAAGGAGCATCTACAAAAATTTTAAAGGCATATTTTTGCATATCACTCCATTTATGTGCTTGTGACAATGTCCTGTTCTTGTTTCTCTTTGGTTTTTTGTGTGACATGGATGAAGGTGAACAGAAGAGTAGGCTTTGCATGTTACGACCTTAAGATTATTATTTAGTTAGAAAAAATGTAGCTGAAAATTATCGCCAGGTAATTTTTTTTCCATGTAGCAGCTAAGGCAGGCAGGGGTGACCACCAGCCCCCTGGGTCCGTTGTTGGACCTGATTATCACCACATAATGATATGATCTCTTAAATTTGGAGCATTCTCCTTCGCATTCTAGTAATCAGAACGTCATCACCTCCCAATAAGTTAAATCCATTTGAGAAATCAGGATATTTTGACCTTTTAATAACATGGTTGTCAAAGGTCAAGCTTCTTTCCGGAGATGAATTACTACATGTTGGACTGCATGTTAGCGTCTACACCGGAACTTCTAGTCATTATCCAGGGATGGGGAAGACAGAAAATCAACATAAATTTAGTGGAAAAGGAACTGGATGTTTGAATAGTAGGGAAGTATGAATTATGTATAACTTGGTGGGGTGGAAACTGAAAGGCCATTAACTTTTTAGGTATTAACCTAATAATTTTGCACGTAAACATGCTTGTTTGTGGGAAGTCCTTCACATGGCCACGTGCCTAGTAGGTGTCTGGTCCTTGTTAGATGAGGTGCCAAACATCTAACAAATGGACATGTTTAATATTGACTAAGAAAAATAAATAACTAGTACATTCATGATGAATGATTTACTCATTTAGTACCACTGGATTTTCTCTGTTGGACTAATTATGAAAACTTTCTTTTAGTTTCAAATGGTGCTCTTTGATTGTGTTTGTACTTAAAATGGTCTTTCTTGCTGCAATTGATGGTCTTACCTACAAATATATGGCTTAGCATTTTTGAGCCCCAAAAATCATTTTTAAAATGTTTTGGACGTGATTTTTTTACCATCGAAATAAGTTGAGGGATGAGTGACTGAGAAGGACTGAAAAGCAGAGGAGAGAAGGATGCATGAATGCTTTAATTGAAGCTCTCAGAGAAATGATTGCTAATATGGTATTCACGAGTTTCTTGTCCATCACAACTTAGATTGTGGAAAATGAGCTTAACTGTTTTCCAATGAACAAGGTCAATTGTCGTTTTCCTAGTTTAACTTTAAGAGAAATTATTGCCAATGTGGTATTTCACGAGTTTCTCATTCATCACAACTTAGAATATGAAAAATGAGTTATAGCAGCTTATCTGTTTTCCATCGAAGGTTAATTGTTAGTTTCCTAGTTTAGTTGGTGGACCAGGCATTCTGGACCAGAACTGATGTGTGACACTTATGGTACAGAGTGACCATTGATACCTTCTCTTTCTGGCTTCCCTGGTGTTTGTATATAAACAGCCATAATTGCTCTACAGTCTCTCATCTAATTTTTTTTTTTTTTTGGGCACAATGCAGGGGGCACAACTCAGGAAGCATATTGATGCTACTCTCGGGAGTGGAAACCTGGGGGAGGCCGTGAGACTTCCTCCTGGAGAAGATCTGAATGAGTGGCTCGCTGTAAACAGTATGTTTCTTTTCTAACCTAATTTTGCTCTCTCTTCACATGTGCATGTGCCTACATTCATGTGGGAGCACGCGTACTTTGCATTTGCACTAAGATTATTACATTCATGCAACTAAACTTACTCCAGCAATTAATTTTCTTCTAAGTATCTGAGCTAAATGAGCTGGTTGTGTGTTTCAATTTCAGCCGTGGATTTCTTCAACCAGGTGAATCTGCTCTATGGTACCCTGACAGAGTTTTGTACTCCTGAAAATTGTCCTACTATGACTGCAGGACCCAAGTAAGTTACTGGAAATGGTCCTTTCTTGCTTTATCTGCATTTGTTGAGCTGTAAAAGACATAACAAGGCTAGCAGCTCTGGTGTGCCTTAGCAAGTCATGATTCTTAACCATTTCTGACAAATTTGGAAAATCGTTGTTTTGAGTTTCTCGTTATCTGTCTATTGTGTGGACGTGTTAAGAGTTTGATGATCATGTGTTAGTGCTTTAGGGGACTCAGGAAATAAAGACTTCCTTCCCTTCATGTATAATTGATAGAGCTGTAGCAGGTGGAAATTTAACTGCTTCAAATGACAATCATCATTTGAGTGTCATAATGGGCAATTGCAAAAGGAAATTTTTATATTTTATATTTTTTATTTCTGTTTGCCTAGAAATTCATATATGAATATATGCGGTTAAGATTGAGTGATATAGCAATGCAAATTATTAGCAAACAAATAACTGTGCAGCTATGCTGTTGGCAACTTTTGGGGGGTCATCAAAAACATTTTAGGAGGATCTCGATTTCTCTGTTTTGCACCTTTGATGGGAATCTTTTCTGAACTGAAGTATCATAGTATTTTCTGTAGATATATTGCTGTAATTTTCTGTGTCTTGGCGAAGTAGGAAATTTGCTGCCAATTTGTAACTCTCACTAGTAAGCTTATGGTTGTTTGAAACTTGACTGTGCTTGAAAATCTGTCTTGTAGGATGTTACATCATCCTTGTCTATCTTGATGTCCTAGTTGTGTATTTTTCTGTTTGCTTCTTCATTAACCAAATGTAGTCTGTTTAGCTTGTAAAACATGGCCGTGCAATAGTTGCATGTAGTGTTATTGATTGAATATTTCACTAAACTCTGATCTCGAATAACCCTAATAGACATTGCAAACATTGTGTGACTCCCATGTTATGGGCAGGTATTGATCAATGTTGCTAGTGGTGACACGGCTTTTATTTTGCCGTTATTTCTAGTTTAAAAATTTGCAGATGAAGCCAGGCATATGTTGATAAGCATTTTCACAGGTACGAGTATAGGTGGGCTGATGGGGTGCAAATCAAGAAGCCAATTGAAGTTTCAGCTCCAAAATATGTTGAGTATCTCATGGACTGGATCGAAGCTCAGCTAGATGACGAGTCTATATTTCCTCAGAAGCTTGGTAATGCTTGTCCTCACAAATTCTCCTCAGTTTTGATTGGTCTTACAGAAGTTGGAAATGGTGCAGTTTAAAGGAAAAGAATTATGTTGATATCTCTTGCATATTATTCACTTTGGTTTCTTCTTTGTAATTCTTCATAGGTGCCCCATTTCCTCCAAACTTCAAGGAGGTGGTGAAGACAATTTTCAAGCGGCTGTTCCGTGTGTATGCCCACATATATCATTCACATTTTCAGAAAATTGTTAGCCTTAAGGAGGAGGCCCACCTTAACACATGCTTCAAACATTTTATTTTGTTCACCTGTGTAAGTTCCTTTCGCATATAGAATACTGGTTACTTCTATTGCATTGTAAAGAATTTGGTTTTGATGTCCCTAGATGGTGTCTGATTGTGGGACTTTGCATATAGCCCTGTGAAATCTGATTCGCATCTGATTGTGGGACATTGCATTTGCGGATAAACAGTACTTGTTGAAATGGGCAAGGCACAGTTTAGGTACGCTGGGAGTATACGGAAAGTACTGCCGACATAGGACAGAGGAGCGAGGAAAAGAAAAACTAAATAAAGAATGAGGCTGAACTAGGCACTGGATAACTTTGGAACCAATCTCTCCATGAGAGCATCAAGCATCGACCATCCAGCTTGGGTTTACAGGGATTTAGGCTTTAGCTGATACATATTTTCATTATATGATGGCAGCTATATTGTTGAAAGTTGATTTCCTATGTAGAATGCCTACTTTAATGGGCCCTCTTTTCTCCTTATATTCGTGGTAATGCCACATTGAATTTGTAAAACTAAATCTAATCTCTCAAAGGACAAGAAAAGTTTAGTGAAAATGGCTTAATAAGAAACCTTTGAAAATAGTAGTAGATAAGTTTTGTTCATGGAAAATCTAGTGTTTCCTTATGTGGAGCCCTGCCATATCATGTATTTCAGGGTCCTTTACAATGTTTGGTTGGGAGACATAGAAGTTGTAAATGTGTGGTTTAGAGATCAGGATTATCTCTTAAGGAGTGACAAATTTAAGCGACTGCAGTGAGCTATTCTTTTACAACTTATTATAATTGATATTTGTCAAAAATATCTTGTAATTGATAGTTACATGTCACCTCATCAAATGTTGGTGGTCTACTTGACATGGTGGAGGAGAAGAGTAATATATTGAAGTTACAAACTTTCTGTGATTTTGTTGATCCTGAGTGTCTGTATATGTAGGAAATTCCATGGGAAACAGTACTTATTATGCCAGTGAATGAGTTAGCTATGATCCCTCTTCAACATGAGAGAGTTCATATGAACCTTTTGGTGCTCTATATTTTGCTTATTTATCTGTTTGCTTTTTACTATTTCAACTCATGCAATATCTGCACAGTTTGCCTTCAGCCCTCGATTGTTTTCTTTTCATATCTCTTATGAGGATCATAATAGGTGAGCATTTGTGTTACACGGAACAAAGACCTGCCATTTTCTTTCCACCTGATTATGGAGACTTGTGGAGCTGGGGTTTCCATGTGCCTGCATGGAAAATGAGACGTGGTTTCATTTTGTTTGACTGCTCGAATACTGAATAATGAATATGGCCTTCTGTGATGGTGCTTCAGTGAGGAAGGGAAACTCATCTGGTTCTCAATTTAAAAAATGGCGAAAATAAGTCCATTGTTCGGCAGCACAGCATCCTGTTCTTTTGGTCTGGTCCTATACTGTATCAATTTTACAAGTCACTGTGTGTGCTATGTGCTGCACAACATCCTGTTGAATAGTTAACATTTGATGTGAGACAAAACAGTAGAAAGTATCCTGAAGATAATGTTACTGTTACTTGTGCAGGAATTTGGGCTGATTGACAAGAAGGAGCTGGCTCCACTTCAAGAGCTGATAGACTCCATTATTGTTCCATATTGAATGCAGTCTGTCGCCCAATGAGGAAGTAGAACTAGGCTTTAGTGAATAAAAACAAACTGCTGCTTGGCTTTTGATCTTTGCTGCAAGTGCTGTATTTTGTGTTGTTAGTTAATTACCGTCATGGGCGTCTGCTGTAGGTTGTGCCCAGTTAAAATTGTGGAACTCTGGTGGCTCTTAATCTTTCCCAGAGCATGACATTCTGATGAACATGTTCTGAGAGCAATCTAAACATGGGGCTCTTTAGAGAGCCAACAAAGCAAATGGAAATGTGAAGATGCTCTATATAAGTATTGATCCTGAGCTGCATAAAAGAAGTGTTGTTACTGAACTCCTCATTTGTAATTTATTGATAATGTCGAAACGTTTGTTTTGTCAGATGGTGTCATTCTGTGGTAAGATTGTGCGGGCAGGAGACAGATGCATATTTTGCACATCTCAGAGTTGCTTCCCGTAATGCTCTAGTCAAGGAGACAGCAAAACCTGGAGCTAGAACTTTGCTCAATTAGAAAATTTCTATTTTCGAACTCGCTGTCCTGTTAGATATAAGATCAGAACTTGGTATAATGACTTGACACGACTGCAAATTTCTTTCATCAAATTGCCAGATCTTCAAACATGAGTTTTTCTGGAATTTGCATATTAAAATTTTGATTAATGCTTGATCCCAGTTCCTCATTCAGCTCCTGTGAAGGGCACTACTTAGGAAAGGGCTTATTGTGGAGGCATGCCAGTGCATAAATAGCTAGATGTGGTGTAAAGGGCGCTACTTACGTTATTCTGCTTGTACTATGGATAATTGCAATATGGTCAAGAAAAAGTCTCACCCTAAATAGAGCGCACTACCTAGAGGGAGAGTGTAGGCTTCAAGCTTAGGGTGTGTTTGCTGTTTGTTTTACTGAAAGTGTTCTACCAGAAAGTGTTTTCTAGATTTTCAGCTGTTTGGATCTCTAGAACAGATTTGGTCAACGGAAATGACTTTCTGGTCAACACAAATATCACGTGTTGCGGAAGGAGAGCTTGAGCTTGGTGAGGCCGTCGAGGAGCTTGCACGAGACCTTCTGGAGGAAGACGGAGCTATCGCTGTCGTACTCAGAGGTGACACGGAGGGCCGGCCGCTTCGGGAACGAGAAGAGGATCCGCGGCGGCTGCTGCGGCGGCTGCTCCAGGCCGAGGGGCGGATGCGGCTGCGAGTATGGTGGGAGGAGGAGGGGGCGGCGAGGAGGATGGGTCGGCCATTGATGTCGTCGGGCTAGAGAGAGAAAGAGAGAGAGAGAGGGAGTTCGGCTAACTCGAGTTCGGTGTGTGTACGGCCCATTTTTTTAAATTTTTTATTTGGGTTTTTTTTTGTGGTAATTTTGAGCGGAAAATGGATTTGATTTTTGGATGGTTGTGCGCGAGCTGGGGGGTTCAAATTTGGGGGATCGATTTTGCTGGAAAATGACTGTTTCTTCTAAGATTTTTTTTTTTCTTTTTAGATGTATTTCTTTTATTTATTTTCCCAAATTTCTTGCCTCTTATTTAAAGAGAAGCACAACCTTTTGAAACATTCAAATCTATAATAAGAAAAGGAAAGAAAGAGATTTTAGCTTGCTAGTGCCGATTATATGGACAGATGGTGACGTTTTCCTCCTTTCTCTCTTTTTTCTTTATTTTCGCTTTCTTTACTTCCTACTTAATATCACGAAAAAATACAAATTAATATAATGTTATATAAAAGATCTCAAATCAATATAATTATTATAAATTAATTTTTTAAATTAATTTTTTTATCACAAAGAACCTCTCAACTAGTACATTTATAATGAATTTATCTTTCATTAATTTTTGTCAAATTAATTAATATTACACATGGGAGGTGCATCCATCTAAAGAGAGCTAAATGCATTAAAGTGATTAATGATATCGTTTTGACTTGCTCTTGTAACCAAAAATCATGTTCATTTTCAGGAAAAAAAATACGTGTATGAATTCAAGTTTTCTTTTCATTTTGTAGGTTCAAATTCTAGATTTACTAAATTGATCGAGAAAAATCCGTTTATTAACATGGACTCAACAAATTAATTTAGAAGTAAGAGGCACACTATTATCACTTGTTAGATCATTTTTCAAATGCAATCCAAACACCAAAAAATACTTTTGGTCACGTATCACCAAATAAAGAAAAACTAACCATTTTCCCGGAAAATGGTTTCCCGGGAAATATTTTCCGTGAAACAAACACCCTTAACATGCGAATTAACGTATTGGCAGTTTTATTAATATTTCCGTAATTCATCCTTCTAACCATTCCATTTTTGTTCCTTCAATCCGTCAGTAATACATGGGCAAGGCTGTTCGAATTATAAGCACAACACCCTCAGAATAACTACACAATTCTGAAAGGCTTTCTCGTAAACAATGAAGCATCTTTCAAATACGATCCACAACAGTGTATTGGATAGGACGAGATAAACATGATCATCCCCCTTCCAAGATGCATAGTAGAGGAAAAAATTCGAAGAGAATTTACGAACTTCAACAAAAAATATCTGCCGAATAGATCTTTGGAGGTTTTGCGAGAGCTTGGGAAAAAGATTTATACTATTCTCTTGTTGTTTGTTTATATGGATACGCAATTCCGATCAATATACACCACAAAATCTGCCGGAGCCATCCAAATGCCCCCTTATTCCTTTGACGTACTGCAAATGAATAAACCACTAAAGGTAAAAAAGCTACGAAATTTGCTCTCAGTCTATTCCTCTTGAGATACATGAAAGCTCCTAAGCTCAGAATGCCCAAACTGTCTGGCTGCAAAGCCGTAACTACCAACCACCAAAGCCAGCACGCCGAGGACAAGACTGAAAAGCTGGAAGTTGGCAAGATACTCACCACGTGCTTCACTTTCTACTGAGTTGCACGCAATGTCACCGCCCTTGAGCTGGCAACCATAGGGCATGGAGGGTCCATATAGCGTGAAGGCTGTCTGGTAGAACCAGAGTCCTTGCAAGGTTATGGCAATGCCGCTGCAGAGATCAATGGGGAAACTGGTCGGTAGGAGGGCCCCAGCAACGGTGGAAGCAATGCAAAGTCCTATGAGCAGAACCAGGAGGAGGTGATAATAACCCTCCAGGCCCTTGTGCGTTGTGGAGTGGAAGTAGAATAGAAGGTACTCCGCGCAGAATGCCGTGGCAGCGATCAAGCACAGTGCTCCTTCTGGTAAAGGAAGGAAGCTGCGAGTGCAGGAAGATTGGCAACAGTAAAAGTTAAGTTCTGGGTTGCTGAGCAGAACAATGGGGGAGCTAGTGCTTCCAAAACTCAAGAGTCTGTTAACTATAACAGTCAAAGCAGAGAGGTTATGAAAATAGTGTCGGTCACGAAAATGCTGATGCAATAGTACTACTAGCGATGCTTCTGAAGTATCTGCAGCACCACAATACAGCAAACTCACTGGTGAGCTTCAGAAGTAATACTCAAGCGATTGACAACTAACTGGCTAAAGGCATCTGAAGATTTACTTATGAATCCACATCAAGGAAACAAGAAGCCTTGAACTTGCCATGCACTAATGGTACTCATAGGTAATTCCCAACCAAAAAAGTTCATCTTTTTTTCTTAAAAAAGAAATTCTCAAGATGTAGAATCACATGATTTACAAACCGAGATTTTCATTAACCTTACCAAAGAAAAAATTTAACTAAGGATGCTCAAAGTAGACCCTATCCCTAAATGGATAGGTCAAGTGGCATTGCTGCACCAATATCAAGTTTCTAAAATGGTCAAGCTGTGTTAGACTGAAAATGCTGCAAAACTGGGTTATCTCGGCATAAAAGAGTGAAATATAAACCTCTTATCTTGTTAAATTTGTGCAGAAACTTGCTCTACCTATTCTATTGTCAACTTCCGTGTGGTAACAATCTGATGATTCCCAAGTGAAAGAGGATGTGTCATAAAACTAGTCCATGAAGAAAGTGTGAAAGATACTTCCAGCATTTTCACAGCGATCTGGATTTGGCAATGTTGACAATTTTCAGCCAAGGCCTACCAGAAAGAAAAAAAGAAAAAAAGAACAAAATAAGGAGGAAAAAAAGAAAAGAAACTTCGTTCTGAAGCCTCACTTCAGAAGCCGAGCAATTGCCTCATCTCAAGACGATGGTAAAATGCAACTACAATTCTATATCATTCCTGATGAGCACTCGCCATTCATTGGTTAGTAAGAGCATCCCGAAAATGTCCAAGGGCATGAAGCTTAGGACTTGGAATTAGAATGTTGAGTGAAAGAAATCTACAGAAAATTATCTCAAGGACGTAAAGCGTTATCTTTCTTCTTCATGGGCTACAGGTGAGAAGGGAAAAAAGGGTCACCTCAGCCGAGTGGACCAACTATTGGCCTAAACAATGAAGCAATGTTCATAAATCACTAAGAGTCATTCTATAACAGAGCATTAATTCTCATAGAAACACTGATTAATGTCCTAAAAGAGAAACACCAACCTCTCAACTCAGACTGAGAACAAGAGCATTGCAAGGCTTTAGTTTTTGCCTACTCGAATCAAATAGATTATCATTTGATCAGAACTGTTCTCACTACTCTAATCTTTCTTTCCCCTAAACTAAGACTTTGGAACAGAATAGAAGAAAAGACAACATCTCTTGTCTGGTTAATGGAAACATATGGACTTGCACTCTGTGAATTACGGTAACGCCTCTCTTAAAAGTCCACAAATAAATTTGTCAAGGCAATGTCGTGAACTTTATGATCATATTCCTTTATGCAGCTGAAACTTCTAAGGTCATCATACGACCCAAAAGGGAGATTAACACACTATCCAAAATTTAATAAAAACAAGAGAACACGCTATCCACAGTATGTGATACAAAAGTACCCAAAGAAGGCAAAACTCTACAGAGACCAGCGCATTGAAAGTATAGAGACCAAAAAAAGCATATCATGCGTTTGATGGAAAGAAAAAATCACTGTCTTAAAATTCCTGCATCCGCTGTTTCAATTTTCTAATTGATAATCTCCACCGGATTGAGAGCATGAGCAGACTTGATTTTTTTATCTAATAAGAAAAACAAATGTTCATCAAGAATTGGTCAATTATAGAAATATACGAGATAGGAAAAAAAAAAAATCAAACTGTGTATTCAGACGCTGAGCATTGGTACCGCATCGACCATAACTCAGTGGCTCTCAACTGTTACCCAGTTACAAATCGTGTGGAGTCAGCAGTGCTTATATTTGTTAAGCATTCAGGCATCAGCAGAAACCACTTCACGACTCCATGTCAGAGAAACGCTTCTAAAAAGTTCTACCGCGCATATAACACCACCACCCCCAGAACAAACATAAAGGGAAAGAGAAAACATGAAAGGCATGTTGAGATTAATGAACCAGGAACCAACCTGGTTTTCTCTGAGAGCAGCGCGACGAGCCCGAAGATAAAGAACATGAGGAGCATTCCTGAATGCTCAAAATCGTTCATGTGTGCTGGGTTCAAGACTCCATTAACAAACAGCTTGAGGTGGGGAGAATACAGAAGCTCAATGCACAAATCAATGAAAGCGCCGACTGTAATGACATACAGCTCCAAATGTTTCAGCTTCCCCTCGAACCCAGGCACCGGGTTCCACACCCGGACCCGGAAGGCCTTCGGGTTCGACACATGCCTGAACACACAACTCCAGACGTGCCACAAACCGACCACAAGAAAGAGAGTCCCCGGCAGAGCATGACCTTTGAAAGAACCCATAACTTTCTGTTATCTGCAACACGAACTATCCCCCTCTATGTTTATCCGAATTGAATCTGTGACGAGCAATCAAGCCAGCCTCTTTCAGTGTCGACAGCCCTCCGGTGGATGATGCTACGGCGAAGGAAGTCAAGGATAGAAGCAGTTTCTGCAAATTCTCTCCTGCTGAATCAACTGGAGGCTTCTGGGTCAAGATAAGATATTCAGAGAAAACGTGTTAACTCCTGTAGCAAAACTGCTGTCGTTCAACGGTTGACTTTCTTGGCTTCTTTGACAGAACTGAGCTAACCTAATGGGCAAAACAAGAAAAATATCTCTGTTTCTAGATATTGTTGCATCAAGGTGGACCTTATTCTTCCCCCCAAGAAAAAATAAGAAGAAGACACAAGAGCTCCCAAAGAGAAAAACAGTGGGCCCTTACAAAGTCAAAATTGCTCCACCACGACCGGAACTTTTAGCGAAAGAAAAAAGGGGCAGTTTCCAACCCTCACCCTTCTGTCAATTCAATCCCTTTTTTCTTTATCCTTCTTTCTCTTTTTCTTTTTCTAAACGCTGAAACTTGCACCAAAAACCATCGACCCCGAGAGACTACGAGGGACTCAAATTACTGATCCATATTCCATACCCATTAATCTTTCTTCCTCGACGAATCTGAGTGAAGAATAAAAAGAAGCGAGAGTCAACGCTGCATATATTCACAAGACAACATGGCCTCGACGGGGAATTCGTACGGAGCAGAGTGCAAAAGAGGGGGGAGGAAACGAAAGAGATGATTACATGGAACGTACTTGCAGTCACAGAGAGACGTGATTGGAGTTGGGGGGGAGTTCCCCGACGCAACCGTGCGCCGAGCTCGCTTTCGTTTTTCTTTCTCCTCGAGAGCGTCCTGATCGTCTCATGATTACGACCCGAAAAGCCACGCCATCATCACCGCCGAATCGCACGAGAACCCGGTACACACACACACACACACACACAAAAGAAAAAAAAAACCGAATCTTGGAGAACTAAAAGCAAAAGGGAGTTTCAGAGAGAGAGAGAGAGATAGACAGAGAGTTTAATAATGGCGGTACTGGCGGTGGTGGTGGTGGGATCCGGTCCTTGTCTGGAACGAAGAAAAAGGAAGAAAAGAGAGAGAGAGAGAGAGAGAGAGAGAGGTGGGGAAGAGGGCTTCCTTCTTATTTTTTCATGTGCTCCCATTAATTACAGGAAAATGACATCTCAAAGAAACGCTTTCTCTTTCACTAAAAAATATCCATAAAAAAAAAACCACCTAATTTAAGGATAATTACATAAATAATTCCTAAATTTTTCTCTTTGAAAAAAATTAATCTGATTTAGGAATCATTATATAAATAATCCCTAAATTTTGATTTAATATATAATTTAATCATGAACTTTGACTTGTTGCATAATATTTAATCTCTAAACTTTTGCATGTATATTTAATTGTTTGTTCCATCTGTACATGTTTAGATATAATATTAAGTATTTTTATATAATTCAGTGATTAAATTAAACATAGATTAAAAAATTCGTGTATTCAAAAACAACATTATTTATTAAATTAAAGTTTAGAGATCATATCAAATAAATTAAAAACTTAGGAATTATATAGTATGTTATGTTAAAATTTAAAAATTATTGGTGTCATTTTTTCTTTAATTTTTAAATAACATAAATTGAGCTCATTCCAACTATTAGTCCCGAGAACTCGATGATGATGGTTTGCTCAAAAAAAAAAAAAACTCGATGATGATGGGATTCATAAAATTAATGATCGATACGTTCTGGATAATAATTTCGCCGGAAATAGTTGTTAAGAATAGGATTTTTTTTAATAATGACAAATGAGAGGATCTGTAGGAGTTAGACGTTTGACTTGACCGAAGCTGTAGTTTTAATGTCAAGAGATGGTGGTGGGCCCGCCATTGATGGCGGCCGTCCGATTCGTGCTTTTTGGGTTTCTCTTTCTTGATCGATGCGGGCGGTCCGCGTCACGTTTGAGAGAGGTCGAAAGCCACACGTATAGCAAGGTCTCCTGATCGACAGTCGTGTTCTCTGGGACCCACACGAATCGTAACATCCCTTGATCACTTCAAGGGTATTTCAAGGAGCGGCCCAGATTTATTGTTCTTTGATTCAACGGCCAAGTGAAATTCGAGGATCCGATCCGATCCGACCCTCCGGATTCGTAAAATGTGCCCACGGTTTTGTTCGGCCGAGTCTAGCCACCGCTTTTTCTTTTTCTTTTTCCGGCCTCTTTTTATTTGAATTTTGCCCGGTGATTAAATGGATCTGTCCCCAGATAGATATCTTAGGTTGACAAGTTACAATAAACGTGACGAAGTAGAAAACGACGCGATGCAATTCTCTACTTTGAGGTCTCTATCGAAATTATCATCTTACACACAATTTGTGACCACTAATTGGAGCACACACTCATTCATGATTCCCTTAAAATCGTGTTCAAATTAACGGATTATGAGAGGTAGGTATCGTCCGCATGCAAACTTAAGTGTTGTGGATGACATTCATACCTATAGTTCATCGATAAAAAAAGGAAAAAAGAAAAAAGAACCGGTTGTATGAAGTTTTCTTCCATGAAAGACGGTGGAAAACACCGCTTGAGATGGAATAGACTTTTAGCCTTCGAGTGGGACGCAACAGGGAGTGGGTGGAAAGCAGGAGTATCTGTCGTGAGGCGGATGCGTGTTTCCATGGTGTCGTGTTCCCTGGTGAGGTCACACTTGGCAAGGCAGTATACTGAAAAGCATGAATAAGCAAATTCGTCATGCGTCCAGCCTCTCCTTCTGAGGTCTCAATCAATCCATTGAGAAGAATCTGAGGCACATGTGATTCGAGTAGATAAGAAAACATAAATTGTGATTCACCAGCGAAATCGTGCCCTGATCTGGGTCGTGAGATGGGCATCTTTTCACGTGTCGATATAGATAGATAGACGTGGGAAGCGGGTTGTTTTTCGAATATATACTAGACCATGATAAATTTATTGGTTCACCAGAATAAATTAATGGAAATTAGTTCTTTCTTTCCATCTTAGTAATGACTATAAGAAAGATTATCAGGGTGCTTCCCGGTTTCAGCAAGTTCATACTTTTAGCAGCTAAAAGCTATTAATCATTGGCTTCCGATGGCAATTTGGCACCAGCAACACCAAAAAGCATGGACCGAGGAGGAAAACATAATCACTGCATTTTAACTATTTTTGAAAGCACCGCAATAATGTAATTTTTTCAACATTGCCCTCTCTTCCGTTCATGCACACGAGTCATTATGAAATAGTCGTCTAGGAGAGCGAGTTTACCTTTCAAAAGTTCTCCCAAAATTTGCAACATATCGAACGGCAGTGTCCAAAATAACAGTTACTGCTTAATGCTAAAGTTATTAGAAAGAAGTACATAAACAGAAGTCACTTTTAACCAGATGAATAATCGACATAGTATAGTTTGCACTTCATCTTAAGTGCAAAGCAAATAGGAACAACCCGCGAATAGAACAAATAGAGGAATCAAAGAAGAAAGGAGCCCGCCCCAATGAAGGGATGACTGCCTAAGTGAAGCAGGAAATGTGACTATCATGTCCAACTCAAGCTAAAAGCATCCTTAATAAATTATGTTTGTACCATGTTAGAAATTGATGTAAGGCACTTCTTAAAAATTATCTTCTGTCAAACCCAGAGGTTGAAGAGTAGAACAGGTTTGCTGCACAGTCTCATCCATTCTCCATTTCCGCTGTTGGATGTTGAGTTTGTCCAATTGGCCCTTTAACTATTTCCCACGCCCTTGGATCAGTCCCTCCTGCCTCTTGATTGGCTCATTCTTTGCTTTAAGTCGTTCCTCCATTCTCCTGGTCATGTAATACCGGTAAGTTCCAAATGCTAGTTGATATTTCAACCTGAAAAGGCACGAATAAGTATATACTCTGACTAATAGAATTGCCTGGCTGATCCTCATGCTGAAAACCAACGAAGTTAACATGCCATTGTTGGAAGGCTTCCATAGAATCTCTCACATGCGTTTCCACATCAACCAAAGTGGTAGAAGCAAGTCTTCGTCAAACAGTCATCCATAGAACCTACCCAAAAACAATGAGATGGGTATTCACATGACATAAGATGGATGACTACAGTCCAAAATCTTAGATGTTGTGAGCTTGTATTTAGTTATTCTTTGTTCATCCGTTGCAAGGTCTAATGACATCTAATATACTCGTCCAACAATTTTTTTTTTGCTAAATAATCATCCTACATCTGAACAGCATAGACAAAAATCCTGCAGGGGAACGTATTTTTTTCTTAACAAAGAAATGCACCCATATACACACACATATTGTGCGAGACACAAAATAGGTATCAGATTCAAACAGCTCAATTTGAGTGTATCCATTAACGAGTTTTGAAAGCCCAAAACTTCAGTATAGTCACAACACTTCGCCAAGGTCAACCTCATACATCACAACTATAGATCTGCTCACTTCATCTCGACAAATAACCACACTCGTCAAGCATCCAGTGTCAACCTGAAAGCAACATCCAAGACGATCTAGTGTACAAAGTCCATCACAGTTACTAAACAATGCAAGACAATCTTCGACATCAACCTTACACTAACAATAACCCCAAAATCTAAATGTGAAAAAATATATTTCCTGGCAAAAAGATCAACAGAATATAGAAGAGATAAAGATCCTCTCTCAAAGCCTAAGCAATTCATCCAATATTGGATTCTGTTTGAGTTCTCCTCAACACAATTCTCGTCCAAATTATGCTCTATTACAAAAGAAATGTCTCCCACTTTCGACTAACCTGAAGAAACATCATAAAATAGCTGTACTATGATTAAACTGACTCCATATGTGGACCTCTTTCCCTCTGGTACACAGTTAAGAAGTGAAAAGTCAAGATTAACAGTGATCTCTATATTAGAGATTACCCTTCCTCAGCTTGAAAAGCAGCCTTTGTTTGTTCTCTCTTCCCATGTCTATTTAGCCTAGCCTATATCCACAGCTGACAAAAACTACGTACCAATGCCTCACTATTGGCATCATTCTGTAAGTTTCATCCATATATAGCTTCAAGAAACGCACCATATCCAGACATCTCGAACATGCTGCCATACTACGAGGTCAGATTCCTTCAGCAAGTCCCAAACTCTAATTTCAAGGGCCCTAGCAATTTATAAGGTTCCAAGGTTTGTCATTTCTTCTAGAACTTGCCACATATATTCTAAGAGATGCATTTCTTCAAGAAACGTCAATTAGAATAATAAAATTCATGTGAACTAAGTTCAACAGCTCCTGTGACGACAGAATAAGACAACAGAACAACGAACAAGGTCACCAACGAGGGAACAGATATAGGTCTATTATGCTTCTCAAACAGCAAAAAGGAGATTGTGGCACTATTAGCATTCACTATTAAACAGAGAAAATTTGGAAAGAAATAACGCAATGACTAACTTTGATATAAAGGGATGTGGACAATGGTATAATTCCAGAAGTTCTCACCAGCAAGTATTGAACCAAAGCAGCATCCAATGCAGCAACATAGCCCATAATTTATTCCTTGCTACAGATTGCAGCAGAGGATCGACCTGATACTGCTGATCATTTGCCCTGATATATGAACACCTGAGTCATTGGCTTTGCTATCAGGTTTAGCCTCCCCAACATCTCTTCATCGCCATTGTATGGCTTGGAAATCATCTAGGACGATCATATGAGTTTAAGAGTGATGTAAACGAAAATCTGCACCATAGAACATGTTTTGTACATGTAAAAAACCATGAAATGGACATGTTTACCTGTTGACTTGATCACCAATTTCCCCAACATGCAGGACTATCATTACCCATAATTAGCCTCAACCCAACTGCAAGCAGTGTCTTTAGATATCCCTCTTTCCTTCATTAACACCCTCAGTTCAGTTACACTGTCCCATTTTCCTGCATGTGCCAATGTATTAGACAGAGCGACATATGCCCCGGGCCGACCCTCGGCATTCAACTTAAATAGTTCATTGGCTGCTACACTTGCCATCTCAATATCACCATGCAACCTACATGAGCTAAGCAAAGCAGCCCAAACATCGGAGTTGGGCTTTTCAGGCATTTTCATCACAAACTCCCATGCCCAGTTCAATCTCCCCGCACGTCCTAAGAGATCAACCATGCAGGCATAATGCTCCATACCCGGTTTCAGCAAGTAATCCCTCTCCATGCTCAAGAATATCTCATGGCCTTTAGCTACTAAGCCCGCATGGGCACAAGCAGCAAGTGCACCAAGGAATGTCACGGAATTGGGCTCAATTTGCTGCTCACGCATTGCACTGAAAAGAATGAGAGCTTTATGGGGATCTCCGTTCTTTCCGTATCCATCTATCATAGAAGACCATGTAAAGACATTCCGATTGGGCATACATTCAAATACTCTGCAAGCATCCTCAACTTTCCCACATTTGGAATACATATCTATAAGAGCACTGCCCATTTTCACATCAAGGATAAGTCCAGCTTTTACTAGTTGACTTTGGATTTGTTGACCGACCTCGTATGCTGCCATTATTGAACAAGACCCAATTACGCTGGCAAAAGTAGATATGCTAGGCCGAAATGCCAACCTTTGCATCTCAATGTAAATCTCGAGCGATCTCTTTGCAAATTCACTCGACTTGCTATAACCTTCGATCATGGCATTGAAAACCACGATATCTTTCTCAATCGTCTTCCTGAAAATCTCTTCCGCATCCTCGAAAGACTCTTCATTCATATATCCAGTAATCATCGAGGTTGAACAGATAACATTCTGTTCCAACGTCATATCAAACACAGCCCTAGCATAACCGACCTTTCCATGCTTAACATATGAGTCGACCAGTGCTGTGTAAAGAACATCATCCGGTTCAGTGTCTAGTCTCAGTATCTGGGCGTGAACGACCCCGGTAATTTTATACGGCAAGTCCACGTCCTGGGCCTGAGTCGACGCCTTCAAGATCATGGAGAAAGTATACCCATCAGGCCTCTCGCCGACAGAAACCATTCTGCGCACCAATTCGAAAGACTCTCCGACTCTCCGCTGCCTGACGCACCCGCCAATCATGTAATTAAAGGCGGAAAGAGTTCGCTGCGGCATTTCGTCGAACACCGCGCGGGCATAACTGAGGCAGCCGCTCTTCAAATGCAGAATGAGCAGCTTAATGGAGACGTTAGTGTTGGGATTCAACCCGGTTTTGAGAATGTGGGCATGGATCTTTTGGCCGCGAGAAGGGTTGTCGGAGTTGATGTAGCGTTGAAGGGCAGAGGGCAGAGAGTCTGGCGACGCGTGCCAGAGGAGTTCTCGTGTTGGCGGGAAAAATGCGGTCTCTTCGGGCAAGGAACGAGAGTAAGATCTCGATGAGAATGCCAGCGACCGGAGGGAGGACGACGATCCGACATTTCTCATGATACCATTTGAGAGTGGCAATTCAGTGTCGGCTGGGACGTGTCGGAAATTCTGAAGCGAAGCAACTGAAGGCGTCTGGATTTTCGGAGACTGTAGGTAGGGACGGCACTGCGAATTTCACTTTAAAAAGCGTCGCCCCTCGCGTTCGCAATATGTTCTCGATAATTTTATGATAATTAATTGATAATTAATTAATCTGTAAAATCCTTTAAGCAAGACGCAATTTTTTTTTTGTTGTTTTTTTTTTGTTTGGCTTGTATGCACCAACAATCTACTTAGGGCGTTTGGTAACGATTTTATTATTGGGAGTTGATTTTGACTAGAAATGATTATTTTTTATTTTATTCCTGTTAATTGATTATGAGTAAAAAAATGCATTTTGTAACTGTCCAAATTTTTTTATTCTGGAATAATTGCGTTTGATATCGTGCTAATTGATTATGTTCCAAATTAAATTCTTTTGATTTTTAAATAATTTTTTTTATTTTTTTTACTTTTTTCCTATTCTTCTTCTTCTTCATGTGGCCAGTCGCTTGCCCTCGCCGAGGTCGACCTTCGTTGGCCGAGCCTCGCTGGTAGCTGGGCGAGGCTCACTTGGCCACCAGCGACGCTCGCCCAGCCTCGTCAGTGGCTAAGTCGACCTTGCTGGACCTCGCCCTGGCCTGGTGAGCCTTCGGCGACCTCGTCGGACCGATGACTGGCAGCAGACGATGGTGGGTGGCAATTGCAAGATGACGGAAGGGAATAATGAAAGTTTCACTGTTTTGATTCTTTTTTTTTTTTATTCTCGATGAAGAATCATATTTTTTTTATTCTCAATCCTCTTCCCAATCTGTTCCCGGAACAAATTTATTCTTGGGATCAAAAATTTTACTAAACACGATTCTTATCCCAAACTAATTCTGGGAACAAAAAATCAGAATCAGGCACTATTTGGTACGTTGCCAAATAGGCCTCATCCCATCAACTAAAAAAAAATCACATGAAGAAATGTTCAAAAGTGGAAAGTACATTTGTCCTTATTAACAGGAACTAATTTCATGATTTCTGTTGAGATAATATACTCTTTAGGCAGATAATTACGGATGACTTACAATTTTTATGCGACGCTCTATCTTGTGTTGTTGTACGTAACTAATATTGGTGCACTTTTACATAAATGTTAATATCGCATGTTTGGTATTTAGAATCAGCTTTTGTCTCGGTATGACTACAATTATAAAGTGTGTGTGTGTGTTTTTTTTTTTTTTTTAAATTTTGAAAATGAGTGAAATCGTGCTAGTTTGTGTCGAATTTGAGTTAAAGTCATGTTGTGTAATACATTTCTCTTGGTAAATTCGTTTGAGTTAGGTTCTTATTTTTGCATCGAAAATTGTTACATGAAGAGATAAGCCTATTAAGGGACTTGCAAATTATGAGGGACTTGAGTTGGTCCACCACCGGTTGCACTTCCCTAATTAACAACTTCACGAAACCATAAATATACTAGCGTCTTGAAGAACTTCAATTGGAGGTGATTACGTGTTTGATAGGTTGATAAGATTGATTGACTTTACCCAATCTCATTATCAACATAGTCTTGCACGATGTATTTGGGCCTACTAATCTTCATTTTAAGTGGGTGGGTTTGTGGTAGCAATATCGTACATGAATTCAACATATAACTTAATGATTCTTGAACAGGTCTTGTGAGCAAGGCACGGCACTCATTTAAAAATTTTAACAAAAAGTCCTGTCAATTCCATGGTACTGTTTTCTTTTTTTTAAAGATTACGTACAACGAATATATTAAAGAATGAAAAAAAAATACTTCTTTATCAGGGATTGTTAAATATTCAGCCCGTTCGGTCCAATGATGCCCCGGAAAATTCCTGGGACGTGCAAACAGAGAGAGAGAGAGAGAGAGATCCCACTGAAGGAGCTCTAGAAAAAGGCGACCGGCCGAGGAAAGGGGCCAACATAAAAAAAACAAGAAAGACAAAGAAATGAAGAAAAGGAGGGGACACGGTGAAGACGCGGGGGAGGAAAAGTAAAAGCGTCACGGTGGCGTGGGGGGTTGGCATTTTCACGATCCCAAAACACGTTGTCCCTTTCCGTCAATGGCGACCTCCTACGTCCCCGCCTCGCGACCCACCCACACACCCACCCGTGGCAAGCAGTCTCTCCCTGTCTCCGACGACCTTACCTCGTACGCACATCTCTCGATCCACTCGTCCCCCCTCCCTCTCCTCAATCTCCACAATGCTCGACAATCACTTGGCTATAATATGGGACCTCGTAACATCGTACGGTCCGAATTATATCACGAAAAATTTTGTCCACCTTGTCTGTTTATAAGTAGATCCATTATCCTCTTTTACGCCGTTGCTTTATAATCTAATTGACTACATCGAGTGATATTTATGTACTTTAGATATATACAAACCTATTTTATATTAAAATTCTTGAACACGTAAATTTCACGTGTACTGAATTCTATAAACACCAACTTAAAAATGGTAAGCGAATCAGGCCAAATTAGCCAAATCTTAATTTGTCAGGCGGGGGTGGGGGAGGAATATTTAGGTGGGGGGGAAATGTAATTTTTTGGTACGTGTTGGACTTGGCCGATACGCAAAAAAAGGTCGGGAGTCATTGTCTACCAACATAAGCGACAGACGCTGACCTGGGGGTGGGCGGGGGGAGAGAATTACACTTCGTTTTGCTGAAGCCGGGGGTGTCTCGCCCGCACCCCACCCGCCCGCGAGTCTCTTTCCCTTTCATGCAGACACGAAAACAGTTGTCCATCTTCGCAAGCAGCTCCTCCTCCTCCTCCTCCATTTTATAATCTTCACCATCATCTTCATCATCGTCGTCGTCATCATCGCGCCACCCCCGCGCCAATCTCTCTCCTTCTCTCCTTCTCTTTCCGTGGCGCCTTCCTCCTCCTCCGATGCGCGCGTCTCGGTTCGCGTGAAATTCGATCTCCAGTGCGGCGTCGGGGGCGCGTCTCCTCCTCCTCCGGCTCCGTCTCCGTCTCCGTCTCCGTCTCCCGGCTCGGTGCCCGCCGGCGACGTCGGGATTCATCGGGATGCGAATTCCCTGCTCCCGCCGCTCTCCGTCCTCGAGCTCTCCGTCGTTGAGGCGCCGCGCGATTGGTTCCGCGGATTCCGCGATTCCGCCTCGCGAATGAGCGATCGGGGTGGTTTGATTGGCCGCTGCCGCCGCGCGGAGATAGAATTCGGATTTTGAGGAGTGGTAGAATTCTGGGATTTCGGGGTATTCCGTTTTTTATTTTTTATTTTTAACTTTTTTTTTTTTTGGGGTTGGAGGAGCGATGTCGAAGGTGGTGTACGAAGGTTGGATGGTCAGATATGGGCGGAGGAAGATCGGCAGGTCGTATATTCACATGCGGTACTTCGTGCTGGAGCCTCGGTTGCTCGCTTATTACAAGAAGAAGCCTCAGGATAATCAGGTTTTTTCCTTTTTCTCCTTCTCTCGCTCTCTTTCCGTGTTGCAATGGCGTTGAGCTGGTAATCTCGTGACTGGTATTGTTTCGGGGATTGTCTGCTTGAGAAAAAAGCAGGCATAGGATGCTGGAAATACAGAGACACTGCACATGTAACGTGGTTGTTAGTTGTTAGTGTGAGAAATAGGAGCAGCTAGTTGAGAGGCGTGCGCTGGCATTTGATTAGGAGCGTGTATGTCAAGAGGAAGGGAGACTCTCTGGGAAGTCTTGGAGTTCTTCTTTGGGCACATTGACAATTTTTCAGTATTTCAATTCTATTCAAGAATGTATCGTTTTCTCTGGTGGGCACGAAATGTTCTTTTGAGCAGGGAGTGCTTGTTTTGCTTTATTAGGTGCCGCTCAAGACGTTGCTGATTGATGGGAACTGTAGGGTGGAGGATCGAGGCTTGAAGAACCAGCATGGGCACGTGAGTTGGCTCAATCATTTAATTATTCTCCATCCCTTACGTTTGTGAATGTGCTGCAAGCCTGTAGGTAACCTTTAAAATGAGAAACACGATCAGCTTTGTATGCTGTTCCAAACAAAGAGAAATGAAAAGAAAAACAGATCCATCCTTTCAACTACACTCTTAGGATACTCTGTTGCAGAACAAATAACTGCAAGAACAAAGATAAATTGGCCTTTGTGCAGTACAATGGTGCTATGAGGATCTTTCTTATGCTAGTGTACTCTCTGAAATGTAGGATAGAATGTGAAGGGAATCGTCTGTAGCGATAGCCTTCAAAGTAAATGAAATTTTCGTTGCTTCTCTTAGAAATTTGCGTGAAGCGGTAGGCTGTTTAGGTTTTGTTAGTGGGACATGGGAATATCTCAACATGGATTTGCTGTATAGGAAACGGGAGATGAATGGCACACTGAAAAAGCGTCGACACTGGGCGTGAAAATGCAAACTTGCGCACACTATCATCCTGGTGAAAATGCAAACTTTTTCTGGGAAATGAGGGCCTGATCTGTAGACAGTTCATTGGTGCCATGTAAGTGATCAGCTTGGAAGATCTTTAGAGAAAGAGAGAGATTGAGAGAAAGAGGGGCAAGAGGATTCGATGGTAATGAGAAGCATAAAACCTAGGGTGACCTCTTTTAGTATTTATATTACACGACAACTCCACAAATGACAATGTTACCCTTTCAATGGCTTCAGGGCAACTAAAACTACATTACAACAATACATATTCTCAAAAAATTTGGTGTTGTGCTAATTTTTTTGTATATAGAACTGTAACTTGTGCCAGAAGTATGATTTTTCTGCCAGTGCGAATACACTATGTTTGTATTGATCCAAGCTTTTAAATATTATCGAGGATTTATAATTGTGCAATATCGCTGTGAAATAAGTAAGTCTTTCATTTAATCAAGATTACTGGATATTGTAATGTATGGATTGCCAAATGAGTGACATTGCAATAGTATGGATCGCTGTTGCTGTCCTCTTCTTTTAAATGTCACGCCATGCTTGCTGTTTTTTCGAAAAGAAAATTTAATTAAAGGAAACTTTTTGGCTATATAATGGATATACCAAAACAGATTGATTCATATTTTTGATTTGGGTTCCTTTCATACAGATTCAGTCATTCTGCTGCTAATAGTTTGTTAACAGTACTTTTGGCATGGCATAAGTGAATATTGTCAATGACTTATCATCTTTAGGACAAATGGCGCCATCATTTTGTATAATTGATATGATTTAATTTTTACTGACAAAATATATAAGAGTTCATACATGATTGGATGTCCTATTCTAGTGAGCCTGGTGATGAATATCCTCAAATAGGTGGCAAGTGCTTCTCGTTATCATTCTGTACATGGATTTGGGGGTTTGGGCAGGGGGTGGGTGGTGTTGATTATGGGGAGGTGTGGTTTGGATGAGTGGTGCATATTCATGTGCCAAAATGCTGATATATGAAATGTTCTTTAATGTACCTATGTAATTTGCAATATAATAGTTTTCATTTTTGTGGCCTCTCTTTACAGATGGTTTATGTATTGTGTGTTTACAACATGAAAGAGAAGCACCATCGTATTATGGTAAGCATTTTACTTTTCCAAGGAGATATATCTTTCTATTTAACTTCAGCAACGATTGACAATGTTTGTAATTAGTTATATCTATACGAAACAACGGAGATTAAGAAGGACCTTTTTATTATAGGTCCACTGCTTCTCTATACTTTCTCTTGTCATGGTCCTGGCAACTCATTTTTCAGTTTTCACTGAAGGTTTGAATTGTGGATTTGAAGCCTTATTTATTTCAATCAATTTATGGACTCAAATTTACGATTGTGTGATTTTGCAACAAATTCTTGAATTGATTAGGCAGCATTAATCACATAATTGACTATTAGTTTTGTTAGTCTTTCATAATGTATTTTTTAAAATTGCAGCTGGTGTCGAAATCAAGAATTGTACTGATAAACTTAATTTTTTAAGACTACAAGGAATTGAACATATATCAGCGATGCGTCTTTCCATGTAAGGTGTATGAGTGTTGGACAATTATCATGAACTCAGTTCTTGTGTTGTACTTTTTGAACGTTTGACAACTGCATAAAACTTACAGCATGAATTTGCTGGTGCATGTTATCCACGTTGCTGATCAACCTCACCTTCTCACCTAGGAAGCAATTCATTTTTTTTTGACAGTATACATTTTGGAATCTTAGCTTGATTAATTTCTTAGGCAACTGTGTAATGCGTGTTATGTCCTAAAATTTCAGCTTTATTTAGCAGTGTGGTGCAATATATAGTATTAGTGGGAACTATTAATGAAGTGTGGTTATCCAGCCTTCTCAATGCTTTTGTTTCAGATGGCAGCATTCAACATTCAAGAGGCATTGATCTGGAAGGAGAAAATTGAGTCAGTTATTGATCAGGTTGGTCTTTGGTCTTGGACCATGGTCGTAGATTGCTCCTTTTCCTTGGGTTTTATTTTCAGCCCTGGTTAACAAGTGATGATGTCATACTAGAATCAAAATCATTTCAGAGATTAGGTTTACATTCTGCAAAACTCATTTCTTTAGTTCCTCTATGCTATAGTAGTTCCCTGAATTGTTTGAAGTATGTTGTATATGCATTCCTTTTCAGGGATGAGTTCTTTGACAATTTGCGAAGCTTGTTAGTTTTGGGCTAGGATCATTATATAGGGTGATAATCCATCATTCTCAGTCCTTAGCATCATAGAAGAGGTAAAAAAAGTTGCAACAGAGTGATTATGTGAAAAACATTGTTTGAGCAAAGCCCATTCTTCTCTTTGCTCTTGCCCTTCTGTGGGAATATTTTTTTCTTTACATGCTTTGCTTTAGGCCCTGTTGTTCCATAATATTTGAAATTAGTGAATGAGACACATAAATGTGTGCCTAATCCCAGAAATTTCTGTCAAATCCACATAATGTCAAGATTCAATATTGCTCTATGCCCATCTGCTTGTTGCATTGAGTTGGCTATGCTTGTTTGACTCACGCGATGTTGATCTGTGCAGCACCAGGAGTCACAAGTGGCCAATGGTAATAAATATACCTCTTTTGAATATAAATCTGGGATGGGCAATGGGAGGACTGCTTCTTCATCGGACCATGAAAGCCAGTAAGTCATTGGTTTCCTTTTAGTGTTTGGATGGTCATGCTTAGGTGGATGCCCTTGTGGATGGTGGAAGGCTTATTGTGAATAGGATTCTGCCGATGTCTATTATCATGAAATGTGAAACAAGTTTCATGAGACATGCTAGTTTGCTGCATTTAGCGAGAATGCTGCCTCCTATGTTTTATTATCTTTGAGGTTCTTGATATGTTTTCTGCACTAATTCTTTTGGACTCATATATTACTAGACTAGAAAATTGTACTTTTTGCCATCAAAGGGACTCCGGTCAAAAGAACTTCTTTCTTTCCACCTCACGTCATCTCATCTTGTCAGGGAGGCTAATTTCAGGTATAGAAGAAACATAGGGCATTAGTTACTTTTCAGCAATTTGATGTAGCATCTCTTCAAGTGTTTACCCCAAGGGAGATTTATCTGAGAACTAGTTAGTTTCATGTACTTATGATTCCTAATGGTTGAATCGGAATTGATCTTTCTGGCTTCAAATAGATTAATTTTTGTGACGCCCTTCATTCTTTTTTCTGTTGTAATCAATTATATGGTCAGTTGATAGTTGTGTACAAAACTTTAGATTGCCGAGTCTTGATTAATTAGTGTTGATCTTGCTCTTCCTGTTATATATTATTTAGGTATAGTGCACAGGAAGACGGAGATGATGCTCGTCCTAGTTTATCACGAAGGACAACAATTGGAAATGGTTGATTGTCTTTTCTTTGCTCGCTATAGTTTCTTTGTTAATTTTCAGGTATATCTAACCACCTTTGTGAATTTAGCAGGTCCTCCAGAGTCGGTCTTTGACTGGACACAGGAACATGATTTGGAATCATCAAACCAGGATAACAATAATCAAGCATTTTCTAGAAAGCACTGGCGTCTTCTTCAATGTCAAAATGGTACATGTTCAAATTGTATACGTATACATTCATATGATGTTTGCCTACTTTCACGCATGTGCCCCTTTGCTCCCACACGCAGTTGCTATGGTTCACTGCCTTATTTGAAATTTCTCCTCTGCGTTCTTTGTTGGGACATTGACAGGTCTTCGCATTTTTGAAGAGCTTCTTGAAGTCGACTACCTTGTATGAGCCTGTCCCTTTTCTCCTCCTATAGAAACCTTGGCGTGAAATTGCTTCTTTTTTTGATCCATGAAAGTTTCTGTGTTATATGCTGTTTAAGGGCACATTCTTGATTTTTAGAATGTCTTTTTGCAGCCAAGGAGTTGTAGTAGAGCAATGAAGGCTGTCGGAGTTGTAGAGGCATCTTGTGAAGAAATATTTGGGCTTGTAATGAGCATGGATAGCACCCGATTTGAGTAAGTTTTCTTCCTCATTGTATCATCATTATGTTAAGGACTTTATAGCTTCACTGTTTCATTATCTATGATGAGAATTTATTTTTGAAACACTAAGCCCTTCATTCTGAGTGAGCAGCTGTTAATGTTGTGGACCATTTCTTACACTCAAGTTTATGTACAGCATAGATGACCCAGAAAGTGTGAGATGACTGAGAGAAGAAAAATCTAATGTATGTGTTACTTGTATCAACATGCTAATGAGGGAGCCATTCATAGGGCATGAATATTAGTAGATAAAGATAATTTATCTTGAATAAACTTGAGCTGTTATTTTGACTATTAAAGAATCATTGAAGTATGAATTAACAGCTATGGCAAGTTACCTAGGCATGGCTCTGTGACTTTAATCTTCATCCTTTATTCTACTTGTCTTTACCCTTGCAGCTCAAATTAGTTTGAACTTTATTTCTGTTCATCACCGTTTTGACGTTCTTGTTCTTTTTTTTTTACCCTTGTGCAGGTGGGATAGCACCTTCCACACAGGTAGCTTAGTTGAGGAAGTAGATGGACATACAGCAATACTGTACCATAGACTTCAGCTAGATTGGTTCTCTACGTAATATTCTATCTAAATGATAGTCTCCTCCTCTTTTATGCCTTTTGAGGAATTCTTTTTTTTTTTTCCTTTTTATTGCTTAATTGATTGTGGGTTGAATCCTTACAAGATAGAGTTGAGTTGAGACTGATCAATGCTTCCTTTCTTGCTCTTGCTTTGATATTAGGATTTATAAGTAGTCCCTTCCCCTGTACTGGTTATTTGGCGTAGTTTGATCGTAGATGATGAGAAATTTGTTTAAACATATTTGTATGTATGGTTCGAGAGAATTCTCAAACTATACGACAAGTTATCTATTTATCTTCCATATTACATAAGCTGGTCATTGCCACAGCTTTTATGAATGTGGCAAGTAGTTTCCAGTAATTTGCCAAGCATCTCGAAAGGCTGCTGTCCATTCCAAATGCCATTTCTCATATTAAGAAGTTAGTTTGCTCTTTTGATACTAAAAAGCAGAAAGGAGATTAGAGTGCTCTCGTGCTGGATCGTACTGTTCAGCTGGGCCAGCTAGCTGTTTATATGGGGCTTATATGTGAGTACGCACAATACCATCTAGTAATATTGAAAAAGACAACAAAGAAAGAAATTCCAAACCATATATTGTTGCTAATAGACTATGGAGGTTGAATTTAATCTTTTTCATCGAATCTCTTCTGTGAACAACTGTAAAGGGCTGCCACCTCATTCACTATATTTATATGGTTTCGGTGTTAGAGTCTGCCTGAATTGATGCCTATAACTTTCTCTATATAGAATGTAAGTGGTAAATTAGAGATGGACTTCACCATGTATAGGAGTTGAGGAATCCCGATAATTATGGTGAAGGACATCGTAGTGTTTGCACTGTTATGAAATGTATTTAAGTTGAAAATGTTAGACTGGATTGATGACCTCCCTCCTTAATGCGTGTGAGCTCTCTTTGGATAGGGTGAAAATGTTCTTCATTTATCATAGTAATTTTCAACTTATGTTGAGAGTGCTTTTTGGCCTACAGTTCAGCAATATTTTGTGGTTTTTGGGGTCGACATCTTATGATATGATATTTGTATTTTTACAGTTCTTGTAGTGCTCTTTGCTTGCTTCTTATCAGGGAAAATGCAAGATGTTTCTGTTAATTTCAAACGATGTATCTACTTAGACCTAGTCTTGATAACTTCTGTCAAGGACATGGGCTGAGTGGAGAAAGTGCCTTTGCCCCTTGATATGGTTGGACTTTGTTGTAATAATGACTCTTCCAATGCACTTGCAGGTTTGTATGGCCTCGTGATCTTTGTTATGTGCGCTATTGGCGACGAAACGATGATGGAAGTTATGGTATTACTTCCCCTGCTAAGCTTGTTTGAAATCTTTGTTTATAATTCAAATGTTTTCCCTGCTAAGACTAGGTCCAGCTTCTTGTGTTTGTTATTTGGATTTTATTAGCTATTAAATTGTGATTTTACTACTCTCGCCAATTCGTTTCTTTTTGCAGTTGTTTTATTTCGTTCCAGGGAGCATGTAAACTGTGGTCCACAGCCTGGATGTGTGCGGGCACATGTTGAGAGTAAGTTTTTATGTTATTTTTCTTGATGCAGTTGGAAATGAACTATATGAACAGCTTCTTTTACCAAAAAAAAAAAAAAACTATATGAACAGCTTCTTTTACCAAAAAAAAAAAAACTATATGAACAGCTTCTTTACTTTAAACTGAGAACTGAACTGCACTTTATTATGTCAAACATTTTCCTGTACATGCAGGTGGAGGATTTAATATCTCACCCTTACAACCTCGACATGGGAGACCAAGAACTCAAGTGCAGCATCTCATGCAGATTGATTTGAAAGGATGGTTGGTCGGTTATTTTCCGTCATTTCAACAACATTGTCTTCTTCAGCTGTTAAACAGCGTCGCTGGTAAGTCTCCATCCTCATAAATTACCTTTTACAGTTTTGAGCTTTTTACAGCTTAGTTATGATTTTTTGGTGGATTGGTATCTGCATCAACACACTGATCACCTGAACAGTGGAAACTGTATATTAAAATTTTCCTGTCATCCTTATGCTTCTGTTTGTGTTCATTTCGATTGTAATGATGGGGCAAATTAGAATATCTACCAGATAAAACATATTGAAAAAGATTATAGGGCTCTTGGATTTTGTAATAGTTTTTTGTGAATGCTTCATTCACAGTTTGCTTTGATGTTTATGCCTAAGGTTAGGGGGTTAGTTTAAAGAAGTCTGAATGTGAATGAGCTTCCTTATTAGTACTTGTTGTTGGGTTGCAGAACTTGGCAACCTGTTTTTAATCAATCTCTTTGCGAGCTATTTGCTTCTTTTGGGAAGTAGAATAATTATAACACTTCTTAAATTTCTAAATCTGTTTATTTAAATAGTTTGACATTTCTGACTAAAATAATTGGTCCAATTTCTTGTTGAAATCAGGGCTACGCGAATGGTTTGCCCAAACAGATGAAAGAATTCCTCCTCCCCGAATCCCAGTGATGGTTAACATGACTTCAACCTCTGTTTCTTCAAAGGCTCGAAAGCTGCAAGGTTCTTCTGCTCATTCTGGCCCATCTCTTGAATCATTGAACTCTGGTAGAAATTCTGTGATGATGGATGAATACTCTGATGATGACGAAGAGCAAGGAGCTGACACAGAACAGGAGGTCAGAACTTGTTTAGTGGGATGAATATTGCTGCAGTCATGACGTTTGCATTAACTCTATCTGAGAAATATTTTCAGGGAAGCTCCACTGGGATCGAGAGTGATATCAAGAAAAATGGTGCCTATCATTTTCATTATTTATTTGCCAAGAATGTTGACTGTAAAACAAAATATTTGACTAATTGAAGTCTATGCATGATGGAAGCAGTGGTCGAAGAACAAGGAGACCAAATTGACTTATCATGTTTTACTGGTAATTTGCGTCGTGATGATCGTGATAAGGCTCGTGATTGCTGGAGTACTTCTGATGGAAACAACTTCAAAGTTCGCAGCAAGCACTTCTGCTATGACAAATCTAAGGTATTCATTTTGCTGATTATTTACTCATGTTACTTCTCTTCATTTCACGGGTTAGCACTTTGGAGGCCTTCGATTTACTTGCACTCATGGCAGTGTGGCTGTGAAGATTCCTGCAGGTAAACATTTGATGGATCTTGTTGCCGTTGACTGGTTCAAGGACAAAAAAAGAATGGACCATGTTGCTAGACGAAAAGAATGCGCTGCACAAGTATGTGTAAAGCTACATTTTTTGCTTTCCCTTACGTTTAAGCTGCTAGAGTTATCTTGTTAATACAACTTTGCTCTGTCTATGCCTCTAAACTAGGAGCCAACGCATAAGTATAAACCAACAATTTCACCAGATCCATTTACTGAACTACCCTGCCACTCTTATTGCCGTCTGACTTTGTCGAATTTACTATTAAATCAAAGATGTAGGACTGGCATTTGACAATTGTTGTGCTTGTTCCAGCTGACCTCAGCCCATGACTAGAGCTGGGTTCTTTGTATTTGGTGTGGGGAAATGTGGACCTGAGTAACTTTTCATTTCTGCCATAAAAGTTTTAATTGATGCTTATGGATTTACTTGAACATTAGATATATAGGTCGTTTAGGTCAAACATTGAGGACCCATATGACATTCTTATCCCACTTAGAGATCTGTGTATCTTATTGGGTTTGTAATCTCATTTGTGCAACGTGCATTCGCCATTTTAAATTTCCTATAACAGGCACATAATGAAATGTGAGACACGGAATCACAAATAGAGTCAGTGCATACACCAATCAACAACGTGAGCATCCTAAATTAATTTTTTTAAAAACAAAATTTTAGCACAATGAACTGGAAGAACAGACCAATGATGAGATGTCTTGTAAGCTACTTATCCAACTGATGGTTTAACTGTTGTGTACATTCTTAAGTTTGTCAGTTAAATGGAATTTTAATAGGTTTGTGCCCTTTCAGTATTGCTCAAAGACCGGCTGTATTCTATTGTCTTCAATCTGTGATTTCTGATATCTATATGTCCGTCTTATATGGAAAAAGAAGAAGATGTATCACCTGAAATATGATGTTCTAAAGTCGTAGTCGATATTAGTATTCTAGAGAAATAATATGATATTCAGTGTGCATTTGTGAAAATGAAGGATTTGGAAAATATTTTCCTAAAAACAATTGCTCGGATTGCTTACAAATAATGAATGAAATGGAAAACATTTTTCATTGTCCACAAAAATTTTTGGACATAAATTGTTATTGATAACGAAAACATTTTTTATCGACTAATTTCAAGCTATACAAGCGATTTTTTTAGGAAAATGTTTTCTAAATTATTCATTTTCCACGCAAAAATGGAGTATCGGTTAGGTCACATTGTTTCTTGACTCTCTGTGGCAAATCAACCCAGAGATTTGGTCACAACCAATCTAACTGAACATTAGAAGACAGTCCTAAATCAGCTCAAATTCTTTTGTGGGGCTTGTCCCTTGTCTTTGGTAACTCAGATTTTCCTATAACAATGAAATGCTTGCTGCAACATTAGTCAATGTGATTGATACTGATACTTGTAATTTGGTTATGCATTTTGTGCATTTTGTATCCGAAGGATTTTTCCAATACCGATGGTTAATGTCATGGGTTAGTATCCCATGAAACTATCTCCCTGCTTAATCCTAATTAATGTCATAATGCACAAGGTTTGCATATTAAAAGTTTTGGGGAGGGTCAGATATATATAGCCTACCTCCCTGCATAGCATGGAAATTGCATTTGTGACCTGAACACGTAAGTTGGATGAATTATGTACATGTGAGTAGGTAAAATGTTGCCTGCTTATCAAGCAATTTGTCTATTATTGGTTGTATCATAAAAATAGCTAGATTTTGTTGGCCTCTTACTGCATTTATATGAGAGTTGAGCATACTCTTATTGTACAAGCAGGTTGCTTCAGAAAAAGGGCTTTTCTCTGTGGTCATTAATTTGCAAGTAAGTTGCTCCTCTTAAATGCTTTCAGTTCAAAAGTTTGGAAGCGGGTTCTGGGTAAATAAGTTAATTGTGTGCTCCCACAGGTGCCTGGGTCTACGCATTACAGTATGGTGTTTTACTTTGTAACAAAGGAATTGGTATCCGGATCCCTATTGCAGCGGTTTGTAGATGGCGATGATGAATTCCGTAATAGTAGGCTGAAGTTGATCCCTTCGGTTCCCAAGGTACTTGCCCCGGTTTCTTTTATGCCAAGATTGATGGTCAGAACTTGTCTGATACTGTTTGAGGCTCATTCTGTATGGTGAAACTCATGCTAGCGATGAAATGGGGAATTGGTGGATATTTTGTAAATATTTGTCTAAGAAGCTTGTAGAATATTGTTGGCTTATAATTGAACTTTTTAGCCAACATGACCCTGGAGCTCTGTCAGTTAAGAGCTGTTTCTTTCTTATTTATTATAGCAATTGAGTCAAATATGTCTGAGTCAAATGTGTCTGTTTTGATGTGGATTGGACAGGGTTCATGGATTGTGCGACAGAGTGTTGGAAGCACCCCCTGTTTATTGGGGAAAGCAGTTGATTGCAATTATATTCGTGGCCCCAAGTACTTAGAGGTAAGGAATTTTCTTTATTTAGTTATAACTTATAAGTCGCTTCATAAATTTTTCTGAAACCAGATATATGAAATCATCACGTTTTTCTGTAGATTGATGTTGATATTGGTTCTTCCACTGTTGCTAATGGAGTATTGGGGATTGTAATTGGAGTTATCACAACGTTGGTGGTTGACATGGCGTTTCTTGTACAGGTATGTCCTGTCTAGGATATTGGACTTTTAGTACTCTTTCTTTTGAGTGTGTTTTTCTTGTCTTTCTGGGTTATGGCCTGGTTTTGTTCTTCTTCTTCTTTTGGTTGGGAGAGCTGAACTGTCTAGAAGTCCGAAGGTCTGACTACACATATCTGTACATGCATGTGAGCGCCTCTGCTGAGTCTGTCCATCAGGCATGCATGGTTGTGTATTTCTGCTGGGGTTGGGGACATGTTTGCAGCTTGCCAGTTTAGAGCTTGCTTACGCGTGACTGACAAATTGACGATGTTGTATTAGATAGTAATTAGTTATGGTTCCCTGTCGAGCTCTAAGAAGTAGTTGCGTTGTCTGTGAAGTTTAAAGAAGTTAAACATGATTGGTTTAAAGACAATTTTTTTTCTTGCTTAAGATTTGCTGGCCGAAATGAATGTACATGTCTTCTGAACTTCCTGTCTGTACTCCTCTCCATGTTATATCTTCTTGTGGTGCACATTCTCCCATAATAAAACATGAGAGGATATGACTCAGATTACCAAAAAAGGAAAAGGGAAAATATAGTCAGTTGAGCTCAGGTATGTTCTAGGTTTGTTCGATCTTTTTTTAAATGATTCAAGTGATTTGGATGGTTAACATAGACAGACTCAACAATCTCTTTCTCTCTGTTTTTTTTTTTTTGGAGAGAGAGATTTGTCTTTGGTATAATGGTCTGAATGTCCATGTCTGCATCTGTTGTTAGTATGGGCTTAAGATGGCATGAAGTTCATTTCTGGAGGTAGTAAGGGTGAGAACTGGGACAATTCAACTATTTACCAGGAGAATTGGCATAAAGCAGATTTTTTAATGATGGATGGATTTGTAGCTAGAAATATAAATCAACTCCAGACCTTGAAAGGTAGAGGGAAAGTTTGAAAGAGGTTCATCATTTGAGGAGATTAGTTCAGGTTTTGAACACTTACCTGTAGGAATTTTGAGGCTGGTTCTTGGATACTTTTGGCAGCTTTCCTATTTTTGTCTAATGCCGTTTGTCTTTTACTATTGTCACTTCAAATAAATACAATCATCTTAAGTGTTAGAAGAGCAAATAACAGAAAAATTGGATTTTGTTTGAAGAATAAAATGACAAAAATTAGGGTACCGACTTGCTATGCTACTGGCTGATGTGTTACAACCTGCGTTATGATTTTGCATTCATTTTTTGGTAGTTTTTATAAAGTCGAACAATCTGTCTAAAGTGAAATGGGTTTTTCCCCCTTAGAAAACCAGCTAAATGCTCAGGGGTTATGCTCCAGGGGTAGAAGTGTCCTGCCGACTGACTTTTCATGTCTATATGTTTCTTTGAGGAATCTTGACCCTTTGATGTGATATCATGCAACAGGCTAACTCTGCTGATGAATTACCTGAGCGGCTAATTGGGGCAGTACGTGTTTCCCACATAGAGTTGTCTTCTGCAATTATTCCAGAACTGGATCCAGAAACCTCTTGACAATCCAAAATACTTGTACAGAGATTTTTTTCTACTAGAAGATGCATGTACGCTATTCTTGACTCTATCGCATCTTTAACATTTTGTTGTTTTTGTCGGACAGCTCTTATTTCTTTGACTTAAATCCTAACACAGGATTTTGGGCAGGACATGGAGCTTTCCAGCAAGCTTGGCATGGTGATCTGTAAGGTCTGAAGCTTCCGATTCTTCTCGTTCCCTCGAGGACTCACAGACATCAGTCATGCAATCCTTTTCCTTTGTAGATAGGCAATTGGGGATCGGCACTTCAATTCTTTGAGTTCTTTCTTTATAGATTGTGAATGATCCAATGGCTGAGGTATTACAAGGTCCAACAAGATTATCTCCTCCTTTCATTTTCCTTTCTAATACAGTTCAACATGTTCACACCCCACAAATTCTTCTCTGCGTCATTGGTGTATATTCCTGAATTATAGTTCACAGTTAACATATTTTTTAAGTTTGCATTTGCAAATTACAGGCATATCATATCCATTATCCAAAGACCTAATTTGCATTATGTGTTTTCATCTGATCGCTATATCTGCCTCTTATCGTTGGCTATGTCAACCATATCTATGTCTACAAAGAATTACCCTTGTTGTTAAAGGGTGCATTTGGTTTATCTATCATATGGGACTTTGGGCCTCTGAAGTCCTGACAAAATTAGGATGTTTGGCAAGATTTTTTTGGATGACTTCAGAAATTGCTAGTATTGGCGAAGCTAAAAGGTTGCAATCAGTTAATTGGGCTTAGGTTTTCAGCATTTTTGGAAGGCTAGTTCTAAGGTAATTGGGAGTTCGCTTCAGTGGTCACCCTTTCACCCTTCCAACTTGAAAGGGGGAGGTGGGGGGGTTTAAAACCTCATATGTTCAGGGAAGATTGGGGTGGGGACGATTTAATTTAAGGAGTGGGTTTCTACTCCCACGTCCTGTAAGGATGCAAGACAAAAATCTAAGAGTGAGTGTTATCTTCCCAAATTGCCCCACTCGAGATTGTTTATCTTCTCCCTGTGGATTTGGACTTTGGAGAGGTAGAGCTGGATGGACGCTAGCAAGGGGTTGTGCGACGTGCCACCTAGGGTTGGCAGCCTCAAAGACTTGTTGCTTGGCTCGCACAACGTTGAAGTCCAAATCTAGCGCTTAGCTCATGCGAAGCTGGAGTACATATTTGGCTCACTTGAGATTGCACAACCTTGGTGTCACCTCATCTAAGGTTTTGCGACCTTTGCGATTCTTACCTAGGGTCACATTGACCGTTGAAAGGCCAAATCTAGGAAGCTTGATTGTCAAAAAGCTAGATGTGGGAAGCTTGAGGTTGGGTGACCTCGACGTTGCTTCCATTGAGGTTGTGTGACCTTGGCCACTTGTCACTTGGGAGTCACGACCTTGGCGATGGGCCTTACCTGAGTTTTCCTAAGCTCTTTTGCGATAGTCGAGCTTCACAGATGTTCTAGCCTAAGCTTTTTTGCAATAGTCGAGCCTCGTTGAGCTCTGTTTGCCTTGCTTGAGCTCCACTCTTATGGTTGACAAGATTTGCTACAACAAGGTTTGCGGATGTAATGCTTGCTTGGCCAATAATCGCCCATTGTTGATGCTCGCTTGTGGTCACTGCTGCCCTCTCTGTCTTTAGTTGTTGAGTTATCGTGCCATGCAAGATAATTGAGTTGTTGAGTTATTGTGCCATGTGGGATGATCAGTGCTAATCAAATTGTCATGTTAATAATTTTCAATCAAAATTGATAGGAATGATTACATTGTCAAAATTAGTTAAATTAAAAAATTTAAGACTGAATTGACTGGTAAATAGTAGATTTAAGATTGTTTGGATAATTATTCCATTTAATTATCATTAACCTAAAATATATATTCATAATCATGTGGGCAAACAACACTATCTTTGCATTTGATTAAAGCAAAAAAAACAAGACTATCTTCGCCCAAAAAGGAAACCGAACTATCTATTTAACGTTTCTTGTAAGATATGAGACAGATGTCAGATGCAATAGTTGGATTCCAGTACATATTGTTTGTGTATAATAGCAAGATGGAAATGGGCCTTGCAAGCCATTCTGATTCTCTTTAATGCATCTTGACGGGTGTCTCCAAGTGCTCGACTCATTCATAGAATCAAAAGATTACATTCAGCAACCTTAGTGATTGCTAGTCGCCTTTAAGAGAGCATCCAGAGCAGCACCTGAGCTCACCGGAAAACTATGCCCAAACCGAGACCGGAGCTCCATAGCTCTGATCTTAACGTCTTTATCCGCCATTAGCCTCTCAATTCCCTTCACGAAGTCACTATTCGTGACGAACTGGGATGGGTCCTCACAGACCTTGTACCCAATCTTCAAGTGCTCCGTGACCCACCTGGCGTTGTCGTATTGGTCGCCTCGAATCGGGCATGTCAGGAATGGGACCCCCTTCAAGATGGCCTCAATAGTAGAATTCCACCCGCAATGCGATAAGAAGCCACCGGTCGATGGATGGCTCAGGATCAACAGCTGCGGAGCCCATCCAGTTATTATCAAGCCCCGGTCGCCCACTTCATCGTCCATCCCATCCGCGAAGTGCCCTGGATCAGGCCCGCCTGAATTGGGCTGGACCACCCAAATGAATGGTCGTGCAGACTCTGCCAATGCACCGGCCAGTCCGCTTGACTCCTCCGGGGTCAAGCTCAGAGTACTACCGAAGGATATGTAAAGCACCGAGCCGCACGGTTTCGAGTCCAGCCATCTGCTGACGTCGTCCTCAGTGATGCTGGATTGCCCGTTCCTCCTGACTTCGCCGTCGGCGACCACGGCACCATCGTCGGACTTCCAGTACATCTCCGGCGACAGCGGGCCCACTCCCCATGCCGGTTTCTTGAATTGGTTTGCCAGGTAGTCGAGAAACGGGCGCTCGAGATCATCGAATGTGTTGAAGACGAGCCCGATAACTCCATCTACGTCGTCCAACCAATCGGGCTTCTCCCCAGGCCCTGGCGGGCCCATCTTCCGTGGAGACGGCCCACCAGCCTCCGAAGGCTGAGGGGCTGTGGCCGCCCCCTTTGCCAACAAAGGCCCAAAGGGCCTTCTCTTGATGTTCAATTGGGTCAGGCCCATCTCGTCGGGTAGCCCGGGGAGCAAACGGACCTCCCCAGGCCCGAGGTCTTCTGGATGGGTATTCCAGGAAGCGTATTCCATGGAAGGTGAGCAAGCACCAGAGGTGAAGAGCGCGACCGTTGGAATTCCATGTTTTTGGAATATGTTCTTGGTCCACCCCAAGAGCATGAACACATTGACCACTGCGCATGTTGGCATTTGCAGATGAGGCCTTGAGAGTATGGCCTCAAGCACTCGAGCCAACTCATTGTACGTCTCAGCCTGTTTCTGAACCGGTAAGCCAGGCCGCGGCGAAGCAGACGGCACCTCCACAACTTCGATCAGGGGGTTCTCGTGGAAAGAGGAGTGAATAGAGGCGGAGAGGTGTGAGAAGATGACGAGGGTAGCTTTGTAGTTCCGCGAGGCTATGTGCTTGCATAGCTCCATGGAAGGGAAGAGATGGCCATGGCCAAAGGCTGTAAGCACAAGGACCTGACCAGATGACATATCGTTCTCGTGACGAAGAAAAACAAAGTGTTTCGAGTCGTATTACGATATGGTTCTTGTCTTTTCCCCCCTTTTCTTACGAAAGAGCTCTTCGATATCTTCACCGTTTTATAGTTGAAGGGGAGTGAAGTTTGATGAACAACGGACTTCGGAGTCTTGAAAATATGGTGAACCGAGAATGGGGAGTACCGGAGGTTGCACATGCACCACGCCCTCAGGAGTTGTAAGTGTGAAATCCTTGGAAGTGTTTTGTTCTTTTGCTGCTTTTTTTGTCCTGGAAAAGTCAAGTGGTTGTGGATGCACTATGAGGAGAGTATGACTGACAGTCGTGTGATCTTTCATAGAGAGTGGGGCATCAGAAACAATAAATTTGATGGCAGAAGTAACCATCAATACAGCGTTCGCACATATCATTAGGGCATTTGGACGAGGGTCATGACTTATCTCTTTCCGGAAATGCATATGAATGGGGGGGGCGTACACTACGTTAGTTTAAGAAATCCCCAAGTGCACCTTAGTTTAGCAATTTTTTTTGGTCCTTATAATGCATGTTGCACATCCAAAAGAATTCTGTGACAACTTGAAGTCTGTCTCGAACAATTATAAACCACAGAACATCTAAAAAGAACATGTTCTTCCACTGAGAGATTGTCTCTTCAACAAAATTAAATCATTATAAAGGAAAGGCTTTGGTGTTTTAAGTAAAAAACACACACACGATTATTGATAAGTTCATTCTTCTTCGTCAATTTAGATTTTCTCTCATCTTGACTCTTATGAAGTTCAAGAGGAAGCTCATAGAAAAAAAATTATGTGTAGTACTTCTCTTGTGATTCTTTTGTGATTTTGTTGTATTTTTCGAAGCCCCACTTTGCGAACAAAATATTTTATCATGAATATCTTTTGATAATCTGACAAAAGGAGTTAGGGTATATATGTGTCGTTTGCTCGGCCTCTTTCTCCATTGCCTTTGCTAATTGTTTAATCTCTTATGGAATATGCACGTTTTCAATCATTCCTCTTGGATAGACCAAAAAAAGAAAAAGTCATTACTCTTGCGTAATGCGGTTGCTACAAGCTAATACAAATGTTCCCTACTTTATCCAATTTAATCTTCTCAATCGTGTAACAATAAACACGATGTCAATATCTTTTTAAATGAGATGAGCGGTAACAATCTTATAATTTTCGTGCAACGCTCACTTCAATGTCATAACTTTTAAGAATATTATTTAATTGTTGAGATGCAACTTGTAAAAGTTGGTTACGATCACTTGCATCACTGAAAAATCTTATTCAAAATAAATGATCTAAAGTGAACCATTAACCTTTTGTTCCAACTAAAGAATAGAGGCTAACCTTTCGATTTCAACCTAATTTAGTCCCCGATCCTCGAATTGGGGGCAAGAAAGGGATTCAAAAATGATTTTAGAAAAATTTTGCTGGCATTAGCTCTCCGGTGAGCACTCGATCACAAGGGAATCCTTCCTAGGATTCTCTCCTCTCTCTTGTCTTCACATAGTTTTCTTCTTTTAACTCCATGGAGGAGAGGGTGGGAGCTAACTCTCTTTTTCTCCCCTTCCTTTTTGCTTGGCTTATTTGGTTCCTTGTTTCATTTTTCTTACTTTCCTCCCACTTGGAGGGCTTTTCTCTTGCAACCTAATCTAGATCTTGAAGTTCTCTCTCCCATTTCAGGGAGGTTTTTATCTCAATTTAGTCCAGATTTTGGGATTTCACTTCCCTCAAAAATCAATGATGTACAAGTCTAGTTTTCAAAGGGATCGGATGAGTTTTGTAAAGGTTTCACTCTCGCAGGTATTTGATCTGTGTTTGTTTAACCCTTTTTATTATAAATGATGGTGTTGTAGACATCAAGCCGAGACGCACACCGTCATAACACTCAATGGTGATTTTGTCGTGTGTACTCATTATTGAAGATAGATTCGGTGATGGACCGCTGATTTTTGTTTGAAAAGTGATAGATCTGCTGTTTGAGCATGTGACTTATAATTTTACTTTGATAATTTATTGTATAGTCTAGAGCTTATTTTATTTACAAGCTGTTTGGGATTTATCTTGATTTGCAATTGAAATACATTGTAACTCTCTCTTTTTCTATGGAAATGAATAAAATGTTACTTTGACAAAAAAAAAAAAAACTCCCCAACGAGCTATGTTGGATGATTTACATTGACTTAATGTCAAGCAAGAATCGCTGATATTGTTTTCTTTTGTGATTTTGTTGCATTCCTCAAAATTATTGGCATTCTTTCAACCCGACATATATGTATAAATTGTTAACGCTCCACCTCCAATTAGGAGACGAAGGCCTTAAGCATGGCTGGAGGGATGGTCGAATACCATTGTGCATAAGGACATAAAGGTATGAGCAATCGAATTCGAGATTTTTATTATAGAAGTTTAAAGTTACGTGCGTGACTATTTGACATTCTGTATTTTCACGTCATTACTACAGAGACAATGCATGATGCAGTTCATAATTGCTCTTTAGGATTTGAATTTGAGGACACATGGGGCTGCTCAATAGCAGAGCTCACCTTCTATTCAAAATTGGGAAGATGATGAATGGATGGTTCGTGGTCCCGAAATTGCATGGGCAGATGTTGCTGATCAAGACCACCTATCTCGAAGTTGGAGCCCAGCGGTAAGCCATGACATGTGCTGGAAAGGCCGGTCGATGGAACACCACCATAAACAACATATGAAACTAAATCGGATATAACATACAATAAATTACTTCTTGATTGCTGCGACCTGTTTCACGACAAAAATAACACAAGATTTCACAATAAATGAATTAATATAACGGAGACTATAGTTGCTCGATTCACTTGTGTACTTTCAATATAGCCTTATCTTCAGTTTCTTATAACTACTCCTATAATATGAAGCCTTCGCAATTTCTCACGAATCAATTAGATAATCTCAAAAGGAAATACAAAATATGATTTTTCTCCACTTGAATGCTTGTCTCCTGGATGTGATTCGCGTATGTGTGCCGGGATAAAAGTAAAAAATCTCCTCGATAATTTCATCAAATTGATCGATAATATATTATGCACAATAATTGCCCCCTTTGAAGCATCAAACGGACCAATAAATCGATATATCCATATGTCAACGGGAATACTTTCTTCTTTTACCTACTTCAATTAGGATTTTTTTTTTTTTTTGGTCTGGCAATTAGGATTTGATTTTCGTGCATTTCAAGCTCTTCTTTCTCTGACCAAAATTCAGGCATGTCCCTGCAAGTCGGCAACAATCTAAGTCCAATACGTACTTTCCTAATTAAGGAAATCACATCCGGATTTAACCATAATACGGGCTAGGCAAGTACACTTTAATCCGGTCGGACTTCATTCACGGATTCTTACTCGAGACGGTTGTTTGAATGACATATTTGGTTGGTGGACGTGTGGCGTTGGACTAGTGGATACATGTAAGCCATCACCATCAATAATTTGACGGTCATTTCTTCTGAGAATGGAAAAAAATGAAAAAGAAAAAGGAAGAAACATCGTCATAGATTGATGACTATAACTGATTTCTCCCATCACTCTAGCTCAGTGATTGTCGATTTCTACGATGCTTTTAGAATCGCGACACAAGCTCGACTTCCCCATCCGTTAAAAGGTCTCATATTAAAGTCTGATTTGACTAAGTTTCTGATCATGCATTACTTAGATCCATCCAAATTATTGGGTTATAAAAGAGAGAGAGAACACTTTATGCTACTGCTGTTCTTTTCTCTGCGAAGACTGAAACTCAACCAATGCAAAATACTCTAGGCCAATTTGACCTTATCATGCGATGCGTCTGGCTTTCACATTGCCTTTATATCAGGCTATTTGGGACTAAGGGAAGTTTGGCATTTTAGAATGTTACCGGAAAGTTTTATTTATATCTTCAAAGCAGCATAGCTCGAGGGAAGTGCTACGCCCCGACCCTGGTTAGCCAGTCGAAGTTGATCCAGTTATCGAATTAGTACCGGTCCCTGCCTCAGCCCTTATACGAGGCATTTTCAGAAGCCGGCTGGCTCTTTCTGTTGAAGATCACCGCCTCTCTCTCTCTCTCTCTCCTGGAGTTCTCTAGAACTTTCTCTAGAGTTCTCCATATCTCACTCCTCCAGATTTCTCTAGAACTCTCCCTTGTCTAGAATCTTCTAGCAAAATCCATAAGCTGCGCCACTTCTAGACTTCTCCATAGAAATCTAGTTGTTAGGCTATAATAAAATAATACTTCTAGAATAGTGTAGAAAGTTAAGAAAGTCACCAACTTTCCACCCTATAAATAGGAGCAACTTGCTCCTCATTTGTGTGTCCAACTAAGAGTGTGTGAGTAAGAAGTCCAAGGGGTGTGTGGGTGTGTGTAGGGGTCTTGAGAGTGTGTTGAGTAGAGTGTGCTGTATATGCACGTGAGTGTGAGAGGAATCGTGTAGAGTTGTCCGAGTATTGTATGTGGTGTGAGAAATTATTATAATAGTGAAAATTATATTTGAACCACGTTTCCGCAAGGTTCAACAAGTGGTATCAGAGCAGGTCGTTGGAGGCCGTGCGAAGATAGTGGTCGGGGACCATTGTAAGTGAGCAAGGCGGTCAGGGATCATCGAGCCAAGGAGCGAAGAAGCGAAGGACATCGGAGTTCTACCAGTGCACAATCTGGGATTGTGAAGTCGGTTGGTCCGGGACCAGGCTTACTTGGTATAGTGTGAGGCATTATATTCAAGTCACCATGGTGGATTTCTCGAGTCCGATGAACGGGATGGAGAAGCTCAATGACTTTAATTATAATAATTGGAGTACTCGCATGCGGTATTATTTACTTGGACAAGATTTATGGGATATTGTTGGCGGCAACAACACCACACCACCCACAAATGATAGTGATTTAAGAAAGTGGAACGTCAAGTCAGGTAAGGCTCTTTACGTTCTTGCCGTGACTGTTGATGATGAATTATTACCACACATAAAGAGTGCGAAGACCCCGAAGGAGGCTTGGGATAACTTGGCGACGCTGTTTGCAAGGACAAACGATGCCAAGTTACAATGCCTGGAGAACGAGCTCCTCTCAATCTCGCAACAAAATATGACGGTGAGTCAATACTTTTCTAAAGTTAAATCTATTTGCGAAGAAATTTCAAAATTAGATCCTGAGAATGCCATCTCTGAGACAAGAATGAGAAGAATCATAATTCACGGGTTAAGGCCGGAATATAATGGTATTGTTACGGCCACTCGTGGATGGGCAAATGAGCCAACTCTAATAGAGTTGGAGAATATATTGGCCAACTAAGAAGCCTTAGATAAACAAATTTCTAAGGTCTCAATTAAGGAGGATGAAAATGCCCTCTTTAGTAATAAAAGAGGCTTCAAGGGCCGAAATAGAAATAGAGCAAGTGCAAGAGATGGCAAACCATGGAAAGATCATGGAGATTGGTGGAGGCAACCCGAAAGGAAGGGTTATCAGCCAGGGGGAGCTCGTCAAGATCACGACGACAATGACAATGAAGATAAGAGCAACAAAAGGCGTTGTAAACGGTGCTACGTTTGTGGCAAGGTAGGACATATTGCCAGATTTTGTTAGTACAGGCAGGAAGAAGGAAATGTCGTCACCTCTTGCAAGAAAGAGATTGAAAGCGAAGAAGAATGGGACTTTCAAGCGCCTGTTGCAATAAAGGAACGAGAAGAGCTTGCAACAACTTGTATAGTTGAGTTGGATAATTCGACAGGTTCTATCATGACCTCAAATGAGAGTAAGCCAAGGGAGAACTTGAAGAAGCCACTAACAACGCCGACAAGCAGTCATGAAAAGAAGCTGCAAGAGATGCAGGAGATGATAAAGAAGCTAAAAGTTGAGAAGGGAAAGATGGAGAATATGTTGAAGAAAAGGGATGAGATGATAAGGCAGAAAAATGGAGAGCTCAAGGCAAAAGAAAGGGAACTAGAGAAGTTCCGATTTGAGTTCAAGAAGTTGCAGAAGCTTCACGATCTCAAGCCCGCTATGATGTTCCGAATTAATCATATCGGAAGACACAACGAACAAATGAAGGAGAAAAAGAAAGTTTTCTTTGAGAAAAGGAGGCCATCTACACCCTACATCCCGTGGTGTAAGGATCGGTGGAATAAGATCAAGGGGAAGAAATTTTATAAGGAAAAGGATCGAGAGGTTTACATTAAAGTGCTTCGGATGGGATTGGATCGGTTGAAGCACGAAATGAAAGTCACAAATGAGAGACTTGATCAAGTGAGTTCCAATCTCAAAATTGTTAGAGGAGATATGCTGAATACGAAGACCGAATTGAGTAAGAAGAAAAAAGAGACTAAAGGGCAGAATGAATTGGTATTGCAAAAGTTCAAGGATCACAAAACTCTGTGGAAAGTTGCAGCAAGAGAAGCAATTGGAGATGAAGCCATAGAGCCATCCACATCTGAGGAAGCTTCGCAATATGCTGAATGGAGGAAGACAGTTGAAGAGTCCAAAAGCAATTTCAGCACGGCTACTATATTGAGAGAGATAGTCGGTGAGGGGGAGTGTTGAAGATCACCGCCTCTCTCTCTCTCTCTCTCCTGGAGTTCTCTAGAACTTTCTCTAGAGTTCTCCATATCTCACTCCTCCAGATTTCTCTAGAACTCTCTCTTGTCTAGAATCTTCTAGCAAAATCCATAAGCTGCGCCACTTCTAGACTTCTCCATAGAAATCTAGTTGTTAGGCTATAATAAAATAATACTTCTAGAATAGTGTAGAAAGTTAAGAAAGTCACCAACTTTCCACCCTATAAATAAGAGCAACTTGCTCCTCATTTGTGTGTCCAACTAAGAGTGTGTGAGTAAGAAGTCCAAGGGGGTGTGTGGGTGTGTGTAGGGGTCTTGAGAGTGTTGAGTAGAGTGTGCTGTATATGCACGTGAGTGTGAGAGGAATCGTGTAGAGTTGTCCGAGTATTGTATGTGGTGTGAGAAATTATTGTAATAGTGAAAGTTATATTTCGTGAATTATATTTGAACCACGTTTCCGCAAGGTTCAACACTTTCTCCTCATTCCGGGGGAATGCCATTCTTGACGTCTTTTCGAAATCTTTCTTGGCAGGTGGCAACTCTAGATGAGCGCAATGCATTTTAAAACAAGTACACACGAATGAGTCGTGAGCAGAGCGAATAATCTCGTGCGGGCAGCAAGATGGAGCCGGGGCTGCCTGCAGTATTATCCGAGTTAGGGTGGAAATGGAGGGAACCAAACGTAGTTGCGATCCTCCATCTTCCTCGATTGGGCTACTGCTTTCGGGACAGACCTAGTAGAAGACCAGTATACTTGATGCTAAGAAGAAGATACCGACAACCTTCGGATTACGGATTACAAACTACTAGAAAACAAGTACATCACCATTTCATATAAAATGATATCTTCCATAATTTTTGCAGTGATATTGAAATTGCAATATTCTAACCATTATTTACGAAAAGTCAATAACGTAGGAAAATACACAGTAGTGTCAACCGGAAAGGCGTCAAGACAAAAGAAATAGCGAATTACTTTTTGCATAATGTTTCAAAGTGTAGGCTATAGAAATAAGTAAAAGAATTCGGCAATACCTATAGGAGTAGATAACCCACACTCAACTATAGAGAAACAAAAACATTCTATTCAATTTTTCTTTGAGAAAATTGAGCATTTGGCCACTCAACTATAGAGAAACAAAAACATTCTATTCAATTTTTTTTTGAGAAAATTGAGAATTTGGCGTGGACAAAGTTTACAGTTTTGCTTTTTCAATCAGCAAAATGATTAGCGACTAATGTTAGTGACATTCTTTTGGTGTTACGATAAGGATCCTAGTGGAATATCGCACTGAGCCAGAGTCATCCACACCATCAGCAAACCCAAGGTAAGAGGTTGGTGAGCCCATCGTTGTGATTACTTTGTAATGTTAGTAGTTAGAATATCTCTTCGCATGGAATCTTGTAGTTACATAACTAAACATCAACGATGTCAACTTCTTTCTTCTCGATGATAATGGTAAATTATGAGAGATTAAGATAAGTCATTGCATTTGAACTAGGACCTCATCTGTAGTTTTTTTTTTCTTTCTTTTTTTGAAACAACATTAACTTCTAAAGGCCCTTCTATTTGAAAAAGTATTTTATGTGTCGCACAATTGATGTGATATGACTAATTAATCACATTGGTAGTATGATATGTTTGTCATCCTACACGGTGCTTAGATGTTGAAATTAACTACTTTTAACCGGCTTGTTGAATGCCGCCCTTGGAAAAGAAAGAACTGGAACAAGCTCCAAGGAATAGAAAGCAAAGCTCTCGGCAAAGTCGTGGATATCTAATTTAGCCCCGTTTATGACATCAGGAGATGAAAACTGCGATCTTACTTCTTTGTCTGATGAATGGTCTGATTTGAGAGCTTCAAGGCAAGCTCCTCTGGCCCTCGGTCCATCTCTGGTTGTGTCCGTAGATTAGTCATCATGAAAATGAGCTGTTAGGTTGGGATAAAAATCTCAAGCAATCTAATACTTGCATAACGTGCTTTACAATCGTGCAAGGGCAGGTGAACCTATCAGGATCGGAGCGAATGATACCGTGCTGCTAGCGGCCTGAGCACAACTGCTCTCATGTAATTTCGAAAGCCAATTTCCAATTGCTTTTCGAATTTCTACCTAATGCCTTTTCGAGAAGCATTTCTTCTTTATCCTCTCTAATTTTTACACTAATCTTTTTGGTATCATAAAGCAAAAGTCGCTTGTATAATAGGAAAGTTATTGATCGCATACGCATGAATGAGGCGATTTGCGTACGTACAAACAGTCGCCTTCTTATACTACCACCTACTAGCTAGATGAATAAGCTGTAATAGTCATGTCGAAAACCTCACTTGTCTATATCAAAATTTACCATCAATTTTGAAGGTTGGAGCTACTAAACCAAGTTCTTTTTTGTCTTATATTTTTCTTGTTTTCCCCAAAATTCCCATCTGCTGAAAAGACGTCATATGCCCTTGGGATAGTTACGGTTACGCACTCAGTAGTTAAATTACCATCCCGCTTCGCCAAGTTCATATAAATGGCATCGCCATCCAAAGTTAATGCCCAATATCAGTGGCCACTCGACAGTGCGTCGACCGTGGTCGCTAGTGTCGGACGGTGACAGTGACCGGTGGCAGAGTTCGTGGTTGTGCCGGGCGATGGGATATTCGCTCAGCGGTCTTTGATGCGATGCGGCACTAGTTTTCCTAAGTTATGAAGAGTCTTAGAAGCTAGTTACTTTTTCTGTAAAGCCACATCTATTGCCTAAAAGAGAAAGCAGTAAAGAAATCAGCCAAGCTAATGTACAACTAATGTGCAATATAACTGCTGATTACGGTCGTGTCCGTGTGTTATAATAGAATATATATGCAGTATAACAGTGAATCTCAACCTACATTGAACGTTAGAGGCTGCCAAAATGTTAAGTGCTGGTGCTTTTTCTACATAAACAAAGGAGCGACAATCCGTGATTCTTTCGTTTTTACTGACCTAAATCATCATATTGGGCCCTAATTTGGCTCCCAGAAAGTCATGCCCGCCTTTGATATTCAAGTCGAAATGAATCGTCGACGAACCTTCCGACCTCTTGGCCTCCATGTCCTGAGCTTGCGGTCTCTCTCCTTCATAAATCTGGAATGCCAAGCCGTGGTTTTGATGGCCCCCTCTCTCGTACGTCTCTTCTTTCATGCTCATCATCATGTCGATGAAGTTGCTGCTGTTGTTCCTCTCTGCAACAGCACCACCTCCTCCTCTGCCGTGGCCCCCAAAGTTGGAGATGGCCAGATTGAAGTCGGCTATTTGGGCTCTCGTGGCCTCTAGATTGACAGGACCGCTCGCATCGAGGGAGAGGCTCTTTTGGGCTTTCTCTAGAACTGTTTGCAGGTACTTCCCTTGGGACTCTATTCTCATCTGCAGCTTCTTCTGTACCTGTATTGTTTTGTTTTGGATTTGCGTGATTATTAGCATGTAATGATTTGGCTCTTTCCAAGGCTTTTAAGCCCCCTACACATTCATAAAAAAACTTACATTCTCTTTGATTGGTTACTAGCTTAGGTGAAGATTTTCTTTGGATGCATCTCTAATTGATACATCTTGCAGTGACTTCAAGATCCAAGATCTCATTATATTAATCGAGATGCGAGTTTTAATCGACGGTATGGTTGCCATGTTCGTGTTTTCTAATATACTTCAATCCAATTTTATGCATATTTGTTGAAATAATTAAACTAGCTAAAAAAATACATATTCATACCTCAAGTTGCTCTTGAAGTCTCTTTTGAACTTCTATTTGACACTTCAGGGTCTCCTCAATCGGGATTTCTCCGCTGTAATGCACGATCTATTAGCTCTAAGATTTAGATAATTATGTGGAAAATTAACCAAAAGCAATTTGAGAGATTATGAATCTGCACTTTGATTTTTGTTGTGAAAGAGTTAAAATAAAGGACATACCCCGATTGTAAGTGACCAGCTTGCGATGAACTGCCGGCCATCCTGGATGGACTAAATTGAACATAAGGAAATCCTAGATTATTTTAAATAAAAATTGGTCAATGAAATGAGGTCACTGCCGGAAATAATTAACTGCAAAGGCCAGAATAGACACCAACCAAGTTTCCTAATTATTTATTAATTAACATGTATTAATTTGAAATGATAGTTTACATTTGATCTAGTCCAAGAAAATATTATAAATTAGGAACTCACCATCACTTGGTTTAGTTGTGTCATCGCTATTTTGCCTCCGCATTTGTTGCCCTAATCTATATTTCTGCAGAGAATTCAGCTTTTACAAGGTTAGATCCTTGTTTTTTTTTTTTAATAATAAAAATAAAAATAAATATGGTTACCAAATCAATGAACAACATAAATCAGTGCACAGAATGATGTCTTATAAGAGACATTAGAATGTCACCTGAAGATGGCTCTTTAAATGGTACAGTGTCAAGCCCTTCAAGCCCATTAGTCTATGCACTGACTTGGGAGTTGCTTCTGGCAATTGGGAAACACAAGAGGTTCTCAGTCTTAGATGGTACTTAAACAATGCTGTCAAAGGTAGTTTTCCATCGGTCCATATGGGTTTGATCCCAAGTGTCGATTTAAGGAGGATAAGCATGCTTTTGACACAAACACACAGATATATAGGACCAGCATCGATGTAGATAAATCCAATTCCATATAACTTTATGTTGGCCCTAAATCTAGGTGGATTGCCAAGACTCAATGTTAACATAAAAAATTCAGTCATAATTTTTGGAATAGATACTTATTATTTTAGTGATCTATTCTAACCACGGGACCATGCCAGCCCACCTGATCCCAGAAACAGTGGTAAGGAGGTCACTTGAGGTCATCCAACTGCATGAACAAGACCCAACAGAAACCTAGATAAATGACCTTAATTAAATCATTATATTTAGATAGAACAATAAATTCAGCGGTGAAGTATACTATTTGGTGTCACCATAAATATTTAATGTATAATATATAGAGCATCATCAAGATTGGATTAGTTCGGTGATTGTGTTTTGTGAACTTTAATTATTTCAAGTGGGCCACGTGGATGGTCTGGACTCTGAGTTCCATCTCACGATACATGGACCCTCCACTCAACTTTCGACACATAAAGCATCTAATCAATCCACTAATTATAACAAAATCAGGGCCCGAAACAAACTAGTCCTCGGGAAACCTCGTCACCGATTATCCTTTACTTTTAGTCTTTGTCAGAGAAAAGGATGGAGAGGGATGACCAGCGCTAATAATTCTCTAATAGCGACTAGCAGGCGGCGACCTCAATTTTCCTTACCGACTTATGTAGACAAATGCCCATCTTTGAATATTATGTCTTACTAGGGATACATGATCCCGGGCCATTTAACTTTTTGCCTTTCAAATTGAGTTTAACAATTAACATGAACAGGCTATGTATCGCTGTTTATTGAGTAGATCAAAATGCCAAGTACTAAAATATTTTAAGAAAATTATCCAAAAAAACCTACATCTCTTGCATCACCATCAATCAAGTTTTAAACTTTTCAATTGTATCAGTTTAGTATTAAAATTTTTGACAATTAGTTTGACAATTTGTTGATGTAGTCATTCTAGCCGATTTTGACTAGAAATGCTAATATGGACGTTAATAATCTTATATGGCATGATCAACACTAATATTCATAATTTTTACAAACTTTGTTTAATTTTTCATTATTTAATTTTTCCTATCCTTTTCCTTTTGTTGTTGAGGGCTGACGGGGGGTGGCTTGATGATCCCACCAACCATTGGGCAATGGCTGTGAAGCCCTTCTTCGTCGGTGAGGGTCACAACCCTCACCTAGATTTGAGCGAAGGTTGCAACCCTCATCTAGTGGGGTCATCAACCCTTAATGGTAACAAAAAAAAAAAAAAGGAAAGAAAGATAACATAAAATAATAATTAATAAAAAGATCTAATTGAATTTGCAAAAATTATTTACATTCACATTCCTCATGCTATGTAACATTTTAGCGATACTATGCCAAACAAATTCATGGTAGTATGCTAGAAATCCATTTCACGTCCTTCCCAGTATGTTATCTGAATACAAAATGCCAAAGTCTAAAAACCCCAAATGCCACTCCACATGTTCTGTTGGCAAAAGAGCGATACGTATGCGAAAAACTAGAAAACAACATAGTCACAAACCATGCCGACTCGACGATATTAACGAAAATGTGCCAAAAACAAAAAGTAAGCAAAAGATTGGATTGAAAGTGAGTGGGACTTACTGTCGGGACCGCCGAGTCTGGTGACGGCGTCCACAAAGCGCTCGTGCAGGTCGGCCGTCCACCGCAGCCTCGGCTTCGGATCCCTCGTCATTACCACCCCGCCGCCGCCGCTCTCGCTGCCGCTGCCGCTGCCGCTACCACTGCCGCCATACATTCTTCCACACTATCTTGGAGTCTCTCGCTACCTATTCGATTGCCAAATATGATCCAACTCACTTGGATCTCCACCACCCACCAGCAGCCAATCAGCCAACCTACCAACCTTTCTATATCTTCTCCTCCTTTGTATGGGACTCTTCGAACTCTCCAAAACAAAAGCAAAAATTCGAAATTCTCTTGGACCAACTTCTTTTTTTCCCTCAAAATCCCGGTTCCTATCTTCTTTGTTCACTTGTTTTCTTTGCCCTTTTCCTTTTTGTTTTCTTGTCACCCGCCTTTAGATAGCAGTGCTTCCCTCGCAAGATAGAGAGAAAGGAATGGCCAAAAAGAAGGAGATATCACAGAACAAGGAGGAGGACCCCTAAAAGCCGAAAGGAAGGAAGCTGATCCGAGCAAAAAGAGCAGGAATTTATCGAAATGGGACTCATCGGTTCACGAAGCGATTCCTTCCGGGTCGAGAGAGAGAGAGAGAGAGAGAGGAAAAGCAAAACCACGGTCGAAGAATAACCTAAAACTAATTAAAAAGCAAGAGTGGATTCTTCAAAGCGGCAGCTTTTTGATATACAATCCGAAGTCAACCACTACCCATGAATTCCTCTGGAAAAAGGAACCGAATCTCTACGGACTTAATTACTCAACTTGCGGTTAGAAAAGAGAAGGAAAAAGATGAATGGAGGAGGAATCGAGAGACGACCTAAGAACAGAGAGAGAGAGAGAGATGAAGGAAAAGTTTGTGCGAACAGCACAATGAAGAGAGAGAGAGAGAGAGAGAGAGAAGCTTTTTGAGTTCAGCCCGGCCGCTAATCGTGATAATGACATGCAGAAAAGTAATTATTTGTTGTGAAAGTTTTGTGCGGACAGCAGAGTGAAGAGAGAGAGAGAGAGAGAGAGAGAGAGAGAGAGAGAAGCTTTCTGAGTTCAGCCCGCCCGCTAATCGTGATAATGACATGCAGAAAAGTAATTATTTGTTGTTTCACCGAAAGCCCATATATTTTTTTAAAAAAAAAAGTGTGGGTTAATAAAGAAGGAACATAGAAACACGACCAAGAACATGCAGAGGAAACCTCGGCGACGAATCTGAGGCAACAGCATGATACCGCCCTACCCCCCTCAGTGGGAAACTGTAAACAAGAACAAAAGGGGAAAATAAAGTAATAATGACAAATAATAATAGCAATACTCTGTGAGAGAGAGAGAGAGAGAGAGAGAATTGCTGTACTATGGCTAGGTGGAATGAACCTGTGAATTCTGGTGGACCGTCGGATGCGGGATGCTTGGACGATCGAAAGACGGGAGATGGGCACGTGGATGACAGCGTGGAATATTCGCCGGCAGACGAGGGGAGTGGAATATTCGCGGGGGGGAGTCACGTGGCGAAGGGTGGCCAAAAGGCAGCAAAAAGTCCCAAGAGCCAGCCCCGGGGGCAGTCCCATACGACGCATCCTCATCATCAGTATCATCTTCCGATTTCGGCCTTTTGGCTTTTTGCGCTTCGCGGTCTAACCTGGATTCTTGTCTCTTTCGCTCCCACCGTTTCCCTCGGCCCCCCCGCGCCCCGGGGGGTGGGTTGGGGTTTGGAATATTGAAGGGGTTTTGAGTTTGTTTCCTTGTGATTGATTCGTAGTCTGCTTTGGTTGTAAAAGAAAACATCTTTAACGACAACCCAACATCACGTCCATGATTCGGGTTCATAAGTTCCCAAGAGACGCGACGCGCGGTAATCTAGAGGAAGTGGTCCGCTCCGTTTTTCCTTTCAAGCTAGCTTTTCTCAAAGTTTGATGTGATGTTAGAAAGGCGGGCAGCAATGAACATCCTAAACCAAAGGGGAACAGATCTGACTCATTCCATGGCAATGCCACATCATTTCCTCAGATGAGCCGTCACGGACACCGTCTCCTCCCTCCTCTCAGCTCCCTTCGAACAGCCACCGCAGCTGGAAGGAGAGGCCCTGCGAAGGGTGGCGTCGATCGATTGGAGGGGATGATCCTCCAGTTGTCTTATTATTTTTCTCCGTCTGTCATGTTCTTCCTTCTTGTCGAGGGTCAACAACATCGCCGGCATCAGCTCGAGAAGACATTTCGTCGCTGTTGATTGGTATTGGCAGGCTTGTGAGTACTTTAAAGCGTGTGCTTCGTGCTTCGCTTCTAGCTTATCTTGATGCCGCACATTGCTCCGAGGGCTTCTCAAGTTCACTGTCCCGATATTCCGTTTCCTTTTTGGGCCGCATTTTCGAATATAATAACACGTCTTCTCGTTAAAAGCCTTCGAAACACAGTTTACTTAAGCCGCCTATTTGATATTACAAAACCACCAGGGTCGTGAATCTAAAAGTAAATGAGTTATCTCCCTTTCATGAGATCATGAGTTCAATTTATATCATAAGCATAATCTTGATGTTAGCTACCGAAGAATATAAATCAATTGATTTAAGAATAGTCGCCAAATTTAAGGAAAGCAACTAAGTCAATTTTTTTTAACAACGTCAAACAATTGCGAAAACCTTACCGATTGTCAACATAAGCTGCTGAAAGCAATTAAGAGCTAACAAACATAAAGGCTAACACACAAATTTATCGTCTTCCGTGTAGAATAATCCATCCATGGTTTACCAATTGCGCACCAACTAAGCATGACCTTTCAAGATCGATGACTCCACATCTAACTTGCTGGCGTTTTTCAACGAGAATGCAAGAAAAGTCTTTGCTCGTAATGAGAACAAAGCATTTCTAGTCATTTAGGTGTCACCCTTTCATATTTGTTCATGTAGATTTATCTGACGAGACATTTTCGATTTTAAAACATAAGTTACATATATCAGACAAATAATTATTGTGCATTTTCTCAAAGTTTAGCTGATTTCAACAAGGCCGTAGAAATATAAAGTAGAAGAAAATTTTTAATGATTGATTGCATCCATCGGGGGAGGACTTTGAAAACCATAAAAAAGACAAGACCACTCCCACCAAGAAAAAACTACAACTGATGGTCTCAACTTAAATGGAAGATCTCTTGACATCTTGAAGAACTACCTGGGCAGCATTGCGTCCAGGTGCACCCATCACGCCGCCTCCGGGGTGCGCGCCGCTTCCACACAGGTACAGCCCTTGAACTGGTGTCCTATAGTTTGACCTGCATTGACCCGGGGGGGGGGGGGGGGATGACCACTATTGAATGTAGTAGAGACATTATTGTACAACGAAAGAGAGGAACAGGACTCATTCTTAGGCTCGAAAATTACCATCCTTTTACTGGCCGCATGAGGAAGAGAGAATCCAAACCCATGGCACCGTGAAAAATATTCCCTCCTGTCAAAAGACCCAGCAGAATAAAATCAACAATGCTCCCAGAGGTTAATCAGTAGTTGCAGTCATTGCCTATACATCTTGTTCATCTAAAAGATCAACCTCTAATATTCAAGGTAAAGGAAGGTGTGCCAACTTTCATAATTGATTTCGTCAAAAGGCAAATCAGAAGCTTAAATAGGAATGGACAAACACACAATTAGAAGGATTGTCTATGTATGACAAGGTCTCGAACCAGTTATAACAAATTGAGCAAGGTCTATTTGTTGATTTGATTGAACTGCACTTTATTTGTTTGGTAACGACATTTTAAAATGATTGGATTATTTCTTTACAGATCGAAACAAGATCCAATTGACCATATAATGCAGAGGGGGGCAGAGCCAGTGAACATAACTATGATCAATGGCCGAAAAGGAAAGAGGCAAGAGTAACAGGTAACAGAAACACATGAACCTCAATATCTGAGCCGGGCCTCACCGTATGCTTTGACTGAGATGAAAGGAGAACAGGCTATAAAATTGCATTACTTGCAAAAGAACTCATAGCAGTGACGTGCCGTAATTTCTTGATTTGGCAGCAACAAGAAGGGATATTCTCAATTGTCAATATGTATGGCGACTTTGACACGAAACAGAATAATGCCACTTCTTCCCTATCTTATTGACATAGTAGTAGTCATAGTGGAAAATCCTTTTATAGTCATATTCAAAGGTACTACAGATGTGAGTACCTGTCAGACCAATTTCTCTCTCAAGATCAGGAGGTGTGAGCATATCATAATCAATGACTGATGAGCTGAAACCAGGGCAATACTCATCAATCAAAGAAAAACATCTGTCTGCAAAGGATTTCTGCAAACAAAGAATTAGATAAAATAATGACATTGAACAACATATAGCCAGAGGAAATTAGCAAGAGATATGTGGTCTCTCAACATAAACTCCAAGAAGCAGAAAAATGAAGCCTAAAAGTGAAATACTAATGCATCCAAAATGTAACTCACCCTGTAAACAGGATCCATCCAGCTGCCATCTGATGGTTTATAGGGCGTGTATTGGATAAATAAGTTGATCACATGCTTACCTATGAAGACAGAACATTCTCATTACATGAAGAAGCTGAATGGTGCAAAAGTTTCCAAGAACGCAAATTAAGTAATGGCTAATAATACCATTACAATTCCAAACTGGTATCCCATGATACCCTAAACTAATATTCATCTACCCAAATTGGTAGCTTTGTTGGTAACCTTTCCCAAATCTACCTTCCATAACCTTTCATACATGTCAACACACATGGCAGATGACTGCAAGATGGATCTGATGTGGAGAATGATAGACTTTTCAATGTGGAAAATCCACGTGTGTTGACATGTAACAGTACGTAAATTTGGGTTAGGATACAAGTATGTAATCATGTGCCATTCAGGTACCAGTTTGAGATTTTTAATGGTATTAACCCAGTTAAGTAAAGCTCAATCCATAGCAAGCATTTAGAGCTTTAACACAAATCCTGGTTAATCAGGGGTTGGATATGCCAATGGAAGATATTGGTCGGGGTAGACAAGTAAGAGAATGCAAAAGGAAGCTTATCCAAGAAAAGGAAAGCAATAAAGAGCATCACTCCAAGTTTGTCAAACATACATAAAACCACCCAAATGATTTACTACATGATCAGTTACAAATGAAATTTGGCAAGAGTTCAGCCACATTTTCTTGAGATGTAGCTGATTGGCATTCTAAAGTAGTATCAGGGAATGAAGCTACAAGCTCTACATGCAATCAGGCATATTCAGATGATATATTGTAGATTACAATAAAGCCTGTTTATTTTCACTAATAAAGTGCATCTACCCAGAGCCGCACTTTCATTTTGTAGGTCTTCCATAATTACTGTCATGCTAAGGGCAAAATGAGAAAGATAAAGTTGATTTATGAGTTGTAGCACCAATACAGACATGGTCCAAGCTTTCTTTATTCAAAGTTCTAAAAAGATCGAACAATGATTCCTCAGTGCCCGTCATTGTGGGAACATGGATTTGAAAAGATCAAATGACAATTCCTTCATTGAACATCAATGTGGGAACATAAATCTATAAAGGAAGTTGTTGTACCAGGAGGTGCTATAGTCTTGTCCAGAACAGAAGGTATGGTCATCTCAATAACTGGTCTGCGTGATGGCACTCCATTGACAGCATCTTGACACGCTGAGTCAATTTCTTCCATACTTCAACACAAAAGTTGGAATCAGAAATATCCAACACGAGATGATGTTCAGAAAATGCTCATGAAAAGAAGTTTAAGGCGGTATAGAGTTTGTTCATTGCATCTGTAACCAATTGTCTTATATGATGAATCAATTATCCAGTGATCGCTAAGCAAGAGCCCTTCCTCTTTCTTTCTGGATAAATCAACAAATAGAAAGGGATGCATAATCGATTGCAAAAAAGCAAACAAGCCACAAAAATATCAATGTAAAAGGCAACTTTTTCTCTGCGATACATGTTGAAACAACTTCATCATAAAATTTCAAGCTACGATCACCATCATAGGTTTAATTCAGCAATTTAAGCTAAACTCTTGCTTGCTTCCTGCTGCTAAAGAACTGGTCAACCTTGAGTCAGTTTGAGGTAAATCACTACCTAGAGATGACAAAATAACGATGACCATCATTAAATAATACACAATTGAGTGAGAATATACCTCTCCGAACCAATATGAATGGTTCCCCTATGCTGAGGACCCGCATGAGGATAACTTAACTTGCATGATTGAAAGGAAGGCAATCTGTCAACAGCAAGATTTATTTTTGTGGTTCCCTGTTTAATTATAATAGACATCACAAAAAGGGGTAAGTTTCACCCAACAAAGGTTGTGCAGTTCATGACCGTAAGTTGAAAAAGTCATGATGATGCAGGAAATTAAGGCTCGCAAGCTTCACTTTTTGCAATTCACTTAAGCATCTGCTGCACAATGGACAAATTCCACGCTAGGTTCTCGTATGAAACTTATCAACTCATCAATTACATTAATGCAGAACTTAAGATTTATATCATTCACGTTAATAGGAAACACAAGCATATTCCTGTCATTAAGCTACAGAGACACTGTAAAGAAGCAAATGGACGGTTTACAATAAGCAACATAGACAGTACTCATAAAATTGTTAATGCTGTCAAGAAGAGTTATCCGACTGTAACTCCAGATATATTGGAAATAACTGGGTTTCCTCTAGGACCTAGTGACCTAATGGACAAACAAGAACAATGTTTGTATGTGCCCCTGTAGAAAACTGACACTAGGTAAATAAATTTTATAGATAAGTAAGAAGCTATGATGGATCTTACAGAGTTGTAATCAGCATATTTGACAGACCGGAGAAATTCATCAGGAAGAACATCTTCAGGTACTAGTTCCTGAATTAGACCAAATCCATTAGAGGCAAACTTCATGCAACAGCAACTTGAGAACATTGATTCATATGGCACAATTTAAAATATTAAAGGCCGAGTGTCATCCGCCACTGGTTCACAACTTTTATCAGTATAAAGGGGTACATTACCACGAAGGTCCTATAAGGAGTTGCATTTGATAAAACAATAGAAGAGTACACCTCCGAACCATCAGCCAGCAGCACCTGATTATAGGTAACTATGCAATGTTAGACTAATTCTTTGAAGAATCTCTATACTTCATTTGCTGAGGGAATTCATGTTTTGAAACTTACTCCCTTTGCTCTGCCATACTCATCAACCATCAGCCGAGAAACCTAAACAACGTAACCCAGAAACTTATGACAGAAAGAATGAAGGAAGTCTGACACAAGGAGAAGTATTCACAAATATAAGGATTACAAGGAGCTCGAAAGAGACTACTAGTGCAACAAGCAAAATTATGGACAGAACCCATCTCTGAAGACAGACCACCTACCTGCTATTTATCAAGCAACCCCATTGCTCTTAATCAATGAAACAAGTAGTAAAGACCAAAATGGTAGAAAAATGTTGGCAAGATGATGTCTAACCACGACAAATGCAATCCAAGGTGGGCAAGTCAATTAGACAATTTCCAAAAGAAATCCCACTGAGTGTTAGAGGAGATGCCTCCAAAAATATGCCTCTATAATTGACATGAGATATCCAAGTCCTGTCTTGTCTTCACATATTGTTCGCATAAAGAATCTCTATCTGAATTCAATTACAGAACACAATCAGAGTAAAATTTGTTGTTGCCCAAGGTATAGGTTCAGACTATGGAACTTTTTATTGGAAATCAAGGGTGAGGCTGTGTACATTAACCCGTCCCCAGATGCCCACAGTGCAGTGAGTCTCATGGACCAGGTCGCCCTTTTTTTAATGAGACCACAATGATCCCAAAGCCAATGAAACAAAAAAGGGGTTCATGCACTATCTTCAATTCAATCACTTGTTTTCTATGTATTACTCTAGGAAGGTAATTTAAAATCAGGAAAACAGCCAAACTCATCGAAATTCAGAGCACATCTCACAATGCTATGTAGGGCATCGGATAAAAGTGAAATCATCTCTGGTTTTGAAATCATCGAGATAAATGATGACCGAGAAAGGCATTATAAGACCCAAATTTTCTAATAAACAATACCTCTGCATTTGTCACGATTTGAGCACCGGCTTCCCTTGCAGCATTACCAATAGCAGAGGACACCGCACCCATCCCGCCTTCTACATACCTACAAACATGATTACCCAAGCATATCTCTAAGAAAGCTTAAGATTTTGTAAGTTACTTTAAAATCAGACCAATTTTATGACACTCTGACAGGCCCTTCTAAGTTCCAATCTAGGCCATATGGGTCAGTTTAAAGTACATACAAATCAAACCATATCCATAGCATGGATAAAAACAATCAAGAATGAGAATTCAACTAATAACTCTGTATGTCCAGAAACATACTACATGTCATAAAATGCTACAAAGTAGAATCTGCCTCATAGCTAAGCTGGAAGAGTGGCATGTCAGGAGATGCCTATGAAGTGTTTGCTCGTTGGACTAAACTTTCAAGCATGAGTAGAGGAGATACTACATATTACTGCCATGTTTTTGCAGAATGGGGGCTTGCCAGTGGTCTCTGATACTAACAACCTAATCAATGGTTTAGTATTTGAGAATTCTAGAAGCCTTTCATATTGACTTCATTCACAAAATCAGGCAAATGAATTTGTAGTATTTTCATGTTCTTACTCAACACAATGAAGCTTCCTTCCATTACAGAATGTTGATGCCAATCAAAATGGAAAGGCTGTCAAAGGTAGATTTTATTTACCTAGCGCTCCTTTTACAAGTAACAGGCTCACCGTTCTCCACAATGTCTATGTACTCCATGCAATATCTTAATAGAAGACTGTTGTGATTATTGACACCTTACAATTACTCATGAATATTGAGGAAATGCTCGGAAATAGAAATACGTACGACCAAATCCCCTGAGCACCATCCGTTTCACCCATAACATGATGCAGCAGTACATATCCACTCCCTGGTGTATGAACACTCCCCTGTAGATGTAATTGTTGGGCCAGAAAATTACTAATATTTCAAGTAATAAAAGAGTTATCACTGCTACTCAAATTATTAAAGCACTTAATTCACTAATATTATGACAAAAGCTATGCAAATGTCACTCTGATAGTGCAAAAGCAAACCGCACCGTTGTCCCTATGACAGCATCTGTTGCAAGGGTTGCCTTTAGAACATCTGTCTGCACTAGTAAGAAATAGACACGACATCAACAGCTGATGATCAAGAAAGGCGACAAGCTGTACATCAAATATTCTCCTGACATTTTATCATTCCTATCTGTTCATGATATGATGTCTCATAAGTTTCGTCCTGCTTTATATGATCAAGATGTACCATAAAGAAGATAAAAACAAGAAAATAAAAAGTTTCATCCTTAGCCAATCATCTACCGACATAATTAGCAAGAATGCATTAGTAAAGGTAATTTTCTTCTAACCCCCTGGGGCTGGCTGAGTGGTAAATGAACAAACAAGAGTTTGGATTAGGCACATTAAACGGATTCTAAATTCATGTTTGGGCCAACTACCCATGCTTTGGCTCTCGTCTTACCTGGTCCATTAAATGAGATTGGTGGGATATTATATTGGCCTGGGGTTTACTTATGTTGGTGGTCTTTCTCGTTGTAAAAAGAGAAGTAATTTTAATTTGAACCAAGCGCCAATCTAAAGAAAATGATCTAAACCAATTGGTCAGCCTTCTCATCTTTCCAATAGATTGTTACACGTCAATACCCTTGACTGTGCTAGGGAAACGGGGAAAGGCAAAGGATTGGTGAGACATCCTTAGGCATTGCAACAATGCAGGGAGGATCTGGTTGATAGTTGAAGATATCTAAGTGGATATGTTCATCAGAATATAATTAGTAACATGGAGAATGTAGTTACTAATATTGTGCTTTATCACATAGAGAGTCCAAGGATTTCAGAATCTTCAAAATAGGCAAAACATATTTGATGAAAAAATTTCCTGATCAATCGAACAGTGATCTTATCAATCAACCCCATTAAGTGACACTGTGATTCTTGTCAATTACAAACTGTTGCTCTATAGTTTCCATCCAAGATAAATAAAGTATGAAGGATCAATGGTAATTTACAACCTCAAACCATTTATTTAAAACCTTTGAAGCTGGCGAGAGCATAAGTTCCATAAAATTCCTGCCAAAGTCAACAAAACTCATAAAAAATCTATTGAGTCCCATATTCGTTATGCAACACATGTACCAACGTTAGGTGGCATTGCCAAAATCAGAACCTGGTAAATCCGAAACCAACCTCTAACTGAGTTAAAGAAGCCTTACACCATCTCATTTTGCCCAAGGTCAAGTGCACGCCGTAGGCAATGAGCCCAAAAGACTGATCTATGAGACTTATCTCTCATCCGGTCACTGAAGGATGATTTCTCTTGGGAAGTTTCTGGAGGAGGTGAATCAAAAAGCGGATCCATAAATTTGCAGAAGTTCTCTAGTTGATTTTCATATCTGTGCAAAATACTTTAAGTTGTCATGATAACAATTTACAAAGGCAAAGACAAAGCACTCATGTTGTGAGAACAATAGTAAGAGAAAAGCACTTACACTCATATGTTCATCGAAAATAGCAGTCAATTCAATTTATATATATATATATATATATATATATATATATATATATATATATATATATATTGATGTTAATACCTCTAGAATATATGTAATCAGTGTTGACTTTCAAAAGGCAACTTAACAGGCAGCTGAGCATTCGTTTATCAGCACTATTCTCCTCCTATTTTTCACTATGTTGATATCTTATTAAAGGCAATTGTTTGACACAATTTAAGGAAATGTTTCATTTTTTTCTAAGTAAGACGACCAAAAGATATCTTATTAAGGGCAATTGTTTGACATGATTTAAAGAAATGTTTCATAAGACTACCAAAACAATTTCATTTAAATTAGATAACTTACAGAATATCCAGAAACACAGATAATATGGAAACCCTGAGTTTTCAATTTAATGTTAGGTCTACAGCATATGGAAAGATTGGAACCACTTAAACTAAGCAGAATCTTACATACTAACAAAAGCTGAATGGTGCGGAATGTACAGTAGATTACACTCCAAACAAGCTTAATCGCCAGATTGCCCAAGAAAAAAGAAGATGAACAAATGAAACAGAAAAGAAAGGGAAGAGGTTATTAGACCATTGTCCATTTCATGCAAACTACCAAGCAACATGCAAACCTGGTAGATCAGATTACCCTTTTAGAGAGTTCTTGAAACTTTGTTTCTCAAAAAGCATTTTTTGATTCAATGATCTGTATCACTGGGTCCTTCTACACTCCAGTATAAGAAAAATGGATGGGATCCCGCCTAATTGATTGTAATTTTCCTCACTATAGTAATTTACTTATTACATATCATTGGATAACTTTTTCTTTACAGAACGTAATTTCCCCTTTGTCATTGTAAGTTCTGTGGATCTTATCTTCACAATATTCCACAAAAAAAAATACCAATCTGCCTAAGTTAATTGTAAAATCTTTTCTTATCATCAGTAAATTAACAAATGGAATGTAACTTTCCTTTGACATACATAATTGTCTTCACTGACATTAATATATCAATAAAATATCATTTTGTAACTTTTCTTTAGAGGGAGTAATCTCCCTTTGAGGAATAAGTTTTCTGGGTCCTATGATCTGTAATATTACACAAAATAGTAATCTACCTAACATTAATAATATATTTGTGTTATTATTTGTATGTGATTTTGATCATAATTTTCCTTTACACTTTGTAAATTTTTGCAACCTATGTGTCAGTGATTTGCCTTACCTGTTGTAACTTTTTGTTATCATGTGTAAGTTTTGATCCCCTTTGCGTCCCTAACATTCCTTTTAACGTGAATACCTTAGGACAGGCAAATGATTTTGCAAAGCAGATATGATGGACCGCAGTTTTTCCCTTTTTCTCCGTCAATCGCATCGAATGTGGGAGTGATCCCATTAAAACACCTATGGGACCATAGAATTCTCCTTCCCTCAGTTAATGGTTGTCATTCTCGAAACTATAGAGAAAAAAAAAAAATCTTTATTGGATGGTTTAGATGAACATTGAATACTAATCATTATCTTTGCATCTATTTTCCAAATAACAGTAAAATTACGAAAAGAAAAGAAAAATGAATAAAGAGTAAAGGAATCCGACAAGTATGGTTTTTCATGTTTTCAGCAGAAAGAACACGAACAGTTTCCTATAAACATAACCCGAAAGAACAGCTCGACAGATAAGTCGTTGTAAAGGATGATATTGCCAAACAAACACTCAAATGCCGAGAAGCAGAGTTCAAACCTTGGATAAGCCTCTGCGTCGCGTTTCGAGAACTTTGAAATCTCTGCGTGATTAAGCTCTTTGTCAGGCCCTAGCAACAAGTACCGCCCGTCGAGGCACGGCGTGAACGACGACGGACTCCTCTTCAGCAGCTTCAGCCCATGCCTTCCCAGCTCCAGTTCCCTTCAAACAGTCCAAAATCGCGCATTTATAACGTAATATAAACTTCAATGGATTCCGAAATGCCGAGTCAATTCAATCGGAGAAATCGGAGCGAAGGCGGGGGGACCCACTTGATGACGGAAGGCCGGAGAAGGCTCTGGAGGTAGCTGCAGCGGGAGAACTTGAAGCCGGGGACGAGCTCCTCCGTCACGGCGGCGCCCCCGATGACGTGGCGGCGCTCGAGGACGGCGACGGAGAGGCCGCCGCGGGCGAGGTAGGCGGCGGCGGTGAGGCCGTTGTGGCCGGCGCCGATGACGAGCGCGTCCCAGCGCTTGTCCTTGAGGGCGCGGGAGGGGGCGCCGTCGCCGACGGTGGTGAAGGCCCTCCGCCACATCTTCTTGCGCTCGCTCGCTCCCGCCGTTGGGTTGGAGGGAGAGCGCGCGCGGACGAGTCGGATTCCACAGAGAGTGAAGATGGGGGAGAAGAGAGTGGACTCCACGGCGGACCAGTTATACATTCTCATTTTCTTTTCAAGATTCCTTTCGATATTAAAAAATTTTCATTCCCTACATTTAGATTCTAAGGAAAAGTTAAAAAAAATAAAAATTTGAAGTGCTATTATTTTTTCAAATAAAGTTCAAAATAAATTTTATTTTAAATAAAAGTCTTAAGTGTTATATCTTTTTCAAATAAAAACCTGATTTTCTAATGGTGAATCGTAATTTCACCATTTAGCATTTTCATCTTTTTTTTCCTTTTTTTTCTTTTGGCTGGTTCTTCTTCTTTCTTTTCGTGGATGGCCAATCGGCCATCGATGATGTCCATAGAGAGCTTGACATGGGGGGCCCTCGTCGAGCTCCTGCCCAATTCAATGAGGGCCCCCCACACAAACCACAAGCAAAGGGACGGTTGCACTTCGACAAGGTAACTCTCACCCTAGAGGAGGCCACTCCTTATGGCCATCCGCAAGGGCTTGGCCACCTTGCCGACCGTTAGTAAGGGGCTATGAGGGCTTGCCAAGCCTTCTTGGCTGTGGAAGAGGCCACCCTCACCAAATCTATTGAGGGTTGGCCTCACCTAGGGTCGGTGAGGACTTGATCACCCTCTCCAACCTCACATGCAGTTGACAAGTCCTTTCAGGCCTTCACTGGCCCTTCCCAATGGCCAGTGAGGGTTGTCAAGTCATTACCGGCCTTTACTGGTGGTTGCTAGATGATGTTGGAAAAGAAAAAAAAAAAGAGAAGAGAAATAAATAAATAAATAATTTTACGAAAATACCCTTAATTAGTTGGAAATTTTAGTTGATCAACGAGGTCAAATCCTTATTTGAAACACGACCACTTTAAATCCTTATTTAAAACAATCAATGCCACATCAAATTCTTATTTAAAACAAGATTTATTCCATGTCCTTATTTGATAAAAAGAGGGCAATTCGACTATTTTTTGAAATTTTTCCTAGATTCGATAATAGAAAAATGCTAAATGATTTTTTTATTAATTTTTTTTACATGACCGTCAATTAAAATTAATCATGTAAAATTTTTGGTCAATAAAACTTAACAAAATGAATGGATTAAAATGTATGAGTTGGGAGTTTTAGATTTTGAATGTAGCTTTAGAACTGTTGCTGTAATTGTCTTGTTTTAACGCTATATTAGGCGGTTTAACTTTAAGGTGTTGGAAAAAGTATTAGAATACATAAAGTAATAATAATTATTGGAAATGCATTACAAAAGATTAGAAAATAAAATGAAATGTCTAAGGCGTGCAAATACTGTCCTTAAGGATAATTCCGCCCCTCAGAGTACGAAACTCGATGCGCAAGGCTTCGGTGGCTATCCTCCCAAAATACAACAGACCTTCTTCTATATCCCGCACTGAATATTAGAAGGAAACAGAACAACTTTTGTGTATAACCCAGCAAAAGGAAAATGAAAGATGTGAGAACATATTGTATCTATTACTATTGTGGTTTGAAGTTTAATTTATATTTAAACAAGGAAAAGAGAGAGCCGTTAGGAGATAATCATAAATCAATTGGTAATTAAAAAGATGATTGTTATAAAATAATGAGGAGTTTATGAAGTAATAAATCAAAAGTTATAAAGCTGTTAGACGATTGTTATACAACCATTAGAAAGCCATTATATGACCGTTGAAAAACCGTTACAAAAATGATGACTTTCATGACGATCATAATTTCTAATAAATATTTCAAAACTACTGAAATATCCAACAACCCCCCACATATTTCAGAAACTTTTGACAAGAAAAATAAAATAATGTTGGGTTATTGGAGAGTAATGCATCGGAATTGGTGCTTGTTAGGCTATGAACCAACCCTAAAAATAATGAAATATAATTCACGAAATCATTGGTGAAGTTGAAACTTCTATGAACCAAGAATTTCTTTTTGTGAATTATAATTTTCACCAATCACATTACACTCCTACAAACTTTGTTGTTCAACGCGGTTTTGCGCTAATAGGCCATGCGCGTGCTTGGTTTTATTCATAAGTGCTTTAGAGATTTTCGCCAAAAATTCTCATAGGAGCGGCCCCACTCCACACTTATATAGGTGATTCCATCAAGTGTATATTGCAGATTAATACACCACCAATAATGGCTATGAAATTTCATTAAGAGCTTAGCTCAACCTCTTTTTCCTTGCAATTTTGCACTATTTTCACTTTAGGAGGGATAATAATTTTTTTTTTTTTACAGTGCACTAGATCAACAAATGACTTGTTATTACCCATATGAACCTTATTCATAGGATTGCCAATCACATAGGTTGGGTTACCATCATTGTTGATTTTCTTCAATTGACTTGTCCCATTCCCCTCGATGTATAGTCAGAGGATTGGCCAAAATCTATTTCCGACTTCATATAATCAATTGACATAATTCCATCATTAAGCAATTGCTTTATCACATCATCCTTCAATCAGATGTGTCCATTTTTATCATTGAAAATTTTTCATTGCAATAGTTATTGCCACTTGGCAATCACAATACTTAAGACACATAAGGTGTCAATTTATTCCCAAAGGAATATCTGCTAAGAGTTTCTCAACTACTTAGCCTCATTTTCATATACGAGTGAGAAGAATTTTCTCTTTTTCTCAAGAACTTGAATAGTTCTCAATTTACCAAAAAATAGTGAATATTTTCTTCTCCTTCACCCATTGGAGCTTAGGAGGATAAGGCATTTTGTTTACACACATATGCCTGGCAGCACCTGAGTCTACCACTCATAATTTCGATTAGCCATATATTGGTATGGGAATGACCACAACAATTACTTCATCAAATCATCTACTTCAACCAAGTCGACCTTTGGTTTAGTAGGATTGCCATTTCCCCCACAATTTCATTTGATTGCTTTTATGTGAAGGACTTCCACCAGGTGAACACATATTTGTTAGTGGATTTTATCTCATATGAATCTAAGATCCAGTTAACATCATCGTATCCTTATAATACAGTGGAAAATCTTCTATAATAAACTTGACAATAGTCACCCTTTCACAAAATATTTCCCAAAAGACATCAATCTTATTCAATATAGATCTATGTTGGCTATGGATACAAAGAAATAAAAATAAATTTCATCTCCTTAGCAATCAACTAAAGTAGGTTAAATTGCAAAGCTCAAGCAAGTCTTCAAGTACCAAATACATGTTGGCACATAGCTCAAACCAAGAGGGCTTATTTTCCAGAAAAATAATTACCACAATATGAAGTTTCAATTCATGGTCATGAAGAGACTATAACCAAACACAAAAAGAATTAGCATACTCTTAAATTACGACTCCCCCATATATAGGTTAAAAATGCAACTCCAAATAATCCGATACAATTAAAGCCAGAGATGGGGAAACAAGATAGAATGTCATTATCCCATATACCATCTCAATTATCCATCGTCAAGCTAAAGATGCAAGACCTCGAGATACAACAATTTATTTTTTCAAACATTTAAGCCGATAGATGCTGTAAAAGAGCTATAGAAAGATATAACTGACTTTTGAGATCACACAATTTTATCTTCATAATTCAAATGATTTTCTCTTTTAGGTTTATACAAGAAAAACACATAGGCCACCGACAACTCAATGAACATGCACAACACTGTTTGGCGAGTGAAATAAAGACACTGAGAGGACATGGAAAAATCTTGCCATGCTTGATCTAATAAGGAAAAAAAAATGTAACGTGAAATTGATTTTGATATAAAAGAACAACATGTCACTTTAGCTCGAGTAATCGAATATTTGGTCCACACCCACTATTACATCTTAGTCATCAAACATATTGCAATGAACAAATATCAACTCTGTAAAAATATTTAATATGTTTTATTATTTTAAATATGATTCCAATATTATATTCCCAATAAATTCCCAATAAATTCCCTATATTAATTCCAATTATTGCCCAATTTATTACCCATGTGTATTAAGTGATATTTGTCCGTTATTACATTACTATAATGGTCTTGATGGGAGATACCGGTAACGTAACCAACGGAATAAAATCGTCAGGTCGTCTGGTTCAAACCCTAACGATACAGAAAAACACACCATCAAGTTTTGGAAGGGGATTGAGCAGTAGAACAGGACGTACATTTTTTGAATGGACCTAGACTTAGAACCAAGGAAGGAGAGTAAATTTCCTGCAGGTATGCATCCCACATTGGGCAAACAACTCCCGTTCAAGCCCTTTAGGAACAGCCTTTTAGCAGAAAATCACTCAGCCCTTTAGTTCAGAGTCTAAAGACACTCAGAAGATGCCAGGATGGAAATGCTTTTAATCTACCCAAGTTGCATTTCTAGGAGGATCATACCAGGCTAGAGAAGAGGAGGAATTTAGAAAGCCATGGAGAGTTTTTCACAAAGCACGCACTTTTACTTCAGAGGACTCTGCCCCAAAACAATACACCCTCCTTGCCTTATATAGGCAATAAGAGGTCACAAGGTCACAAGGACGAACACAGGGACCAACACATGGGTCTAGATACAAACAGAGGCACCGGAACTTTCCGGGAGGGAATTATTCGCACACTAAGAACAGTAACTGTACTGTGAACAGTACATTCCCTAACCTAGTGCTACAGTAAAAGTGAACAGTGGCCTGCTATAGTGAAATTGTACGGACTTAACGGTCTCGTCCGTCACGGGTGTTGTAGCTGCATATTGAGTCATCATTTGAGCTTTCTTCTAGGAGATGTGCCTCGTATTTTTCTTGAATGGCTTCAAGATCTTCAAGTGAAAGGATTTGATTCAGCCTTCTTGATGAGGATGCTTGTTCATGGGCCCAATGGGATGCTTCCTCTGCTGCCCAATCTGTATTTTCACTGGTAGTATTGGCAGGAAAACTCGGTTGAGGCCAGTTGGATGGTTGTGCATAGTAAGATGTGTCCATGTCTTGAAATGAGGACGAAGGTCCTTGCTCGTAGGGATTCTGGGACAGGGGACCTCCAAAGCGTGCATAGGGGTCTTGAGTGGATTGGACAATGTCATCTTCACTTGTCATTTCGTGCTCTTGGGACGATGCAGCTTGTCTGTACTGCCTGAGTGCTTCCTTAGCTTCTGGTGCTAGGTCATAATGATCCCACGTAGTGGGTACATTATTCCAAATATCTTCAGGAATGGTTTTGTTTTCTTGGCATAGGATTCTCTGGAGTTCTCAATATTCGTTTTCACAACATCGAACAGATCTTGGATAAGATTTGTGAATCCGGGCTTCTCGGCTGTTCAAGTGAGGTTTATAGGATGTGGTTCCTATTTCGAGTGGTGCATCGAGAATACAACCATTATTTCTACAAAAATCCCATGGACGTCGGAAAAACAGTATGGTGTGGACTTCAGGATTTGGTGTCATGGTTCTCAGTTCTTTTTCTAGGTCTTGTTTCTAGCATGTAGGATGATAGAACCAATTAAGAAAGTCTAAGAGATTTTTATCACTTTCTTTTTCGATGTTTCTCCCGAGCATGAATATCCTGGTGAGATTGGCAATGAATCTTCTGGTGGGAATTTCAATGGCTATCAAGTACTTATTGGTTAAGTACCATAACAGTGTTTTGAGCTGATTAGGGAAATCATCTTCCTTCCAGATAAAAGGATGAATAAAAGGATAATTCAAATTTAACCCGAAAGGATAAAGAATCAAAACTCTATTGTATCTGAAAAGGTCTGTGTGGCATTGCCACATGAGGTTCTCCATGTTCTCAGTAAGACTGTCGTTCTGGATTTGCTGGATAATTTCCTGGGGATATTTCTGGCTTGGCGAGTCTTTGATTTTCTCAATCTTGTATTTGATGCCATGATTGAGCATATGAAAAGCAGGCCTCTTGATGTACATGTTGATTTCAGCTGGTGCGTTGGGTCTTGACAAAAAGTCAGCAAGGACATTCTTTTTCCCAGGAATATGTTTGGTTTCAAAAGAATATTTTGATAACCATTCAACCCATCGAAGCAGTTGAGAGTTTGAAATCTGCATCTATTTAAACTTGGTTATCTGTGGGAAAGATACCATGTCTAATTATACTAGAAAGTGATGGCCAATGAGATGAAACTCAAATTTTTTGATTCCATTTTTTACTGCTAGGATTTCTTTGAAAGTGGAATGATAATGCATTTCAGCTGGAGAAAACTTTCCACTTTTGTGAGCACAAAGGTGCTTCTTACCATCAATTTCTTCAAAAAGGACGGCTGCCCAGTATTCATCACTAGCGTCAGTTTGAAGAATTCTTTTACCTGTTAATGGTATTTGCAATGGTGGGAGATTTTGCATAATCTCCTTAAGTTCATCGACTGCTTTGGTTTGAGTTTTTCCCCAAGGTGGGGGATTCTTCTTCAGCATAGATTGCAAAGGAATCAAGAACTTTGCAATATTTGGGACAAAATCCCTGAGATAATTCATTATCCCGAGAAATTGCTGAACTTGTTTTGTTGTGAAGTTATTTTCAGGAAACTTCAATAGTTTTTGAGCGATATGTGGCCCTGGATAGTATGTACCTTTGTTGAGGTGCATACCAAGAAATTCAATTTCTGTCTGGGCAATATTCATTTCCTTTGAGAAAGCATAATGCCATACCTTTTCAAGATTTCTACAAATTTCTCAAGGAGTTGACAGTGGCTCTGTTCATCAGGACTGTAGAGCAGAATATCGTCGATATACACTGCTGTACTTGACAAAATTGGTTGGAAAATGCGACACATGGCCTTTTGGAAAAGGGATGGTGCTACCTTTAAACCAAAAGGAAGAACTTTCCACTGGAAGTGTTGGTTCGGGATACAGAATCCTGTTTTGGATCTGTCTTCAGGATGGATGCCCAATTGCCAAAATCTGGCTTTGAGGTCAAATTTGGAATAGATATGGGCCTTGGTTAAACTAGTAAAGAGAGAATCTCTAGATGGTAAAGGGAACTTATCATCTTGGAGAAAAAGGCTGAGAGGTTGATAATTGATTACCAATCTCATTTTTCCTCTATTTTGCTCAGCACATTTATTGACATAAAAAGCTTCACAAGCCCATTGAGAATTGGAGATCTCAATAAAGCCTTGCTGTAATAGTTCTGAGCATTCCCTTTGAGCTAAAGCCAAGTGTTATGGCTTCATTCCCATATGACTCGCCTTTGTTGGGTTGATGTCTTCATTCTTTTTTAAAGGAAGGCGAACAAAGAATTCAGGATTTTCCCATAAAGGATGAGAACATTTTTGAGCGAATTCTGAATGGGATTTTGAGCAGGATTCTAGCAACTTTTGAATGATTGGATCTAATAAGCTCATTTGAATGGAAAAGAGTCTCTGAATATTGACGAATTCAGAGAATTGGTCTTTATGTCTAAGACCTTTTCCAGGAATGATTCGGAGTTGAGAGATTTGAGTCATGATATCCCACCCAATTATCAGGTCTTTATTGGGAAGGCTTGATCCAAAAATCTTTGTGGTTATGGAACACTGAGGAAAAAACTGGACGGTGACTGGAGTGGTTCTGACATTTGTGAAGAAAGTATCTCCTGAAGCAGAATTGAAGTATCGGATGTAAGGAATCCAGAATTCTTCAGGTAGAATTTTAGTATCTAGAATTGAACAACTTGCTCCAGTATCAATGAGAGCAATGGCATTGATGGGTTTGGCAAACTTCGAGGTGAGGATTTTTACAGGGAAATGAGGACAGTGAGTTTGACTTGAGAATATGTCAAGATTTGGTTATGAAGATGTGGGGGATATGTGAAAAATGTCTTCAGATTCTGACTCGTCAGACTCAGTTTCACTGGAAGTTTGATAGAAGGGAATAACACAAAGAGTTTGTTCCGTTGGTTCTTTGTCAGCAGAAAATAAGGATTCAATGTCATCATTTTCAAGAGAAATGCCTGTTTCATTTTCAATCAGATGATTCTGACCTTTTTTCGCCTAAGGACAATTTTTGGCAAAGTGTCATTTCTTGTTGCAAATGTAGCAACGGCCTGATTTCTTATGGCCTGTGCGATCCTTCCTTTTGCGTAGGTATCGCCATTTCTTCTTTTTCTAGAAATGCTTGGAGCCATGTTTGGATTTCTTTATCGAATACTTCTTGTAGTGCTTTTTCTTCCGGGAGTACTGGCCACAAGTACCATCACAATCTTGCTTGGAGCATTTGATTTTTAACTTCTGGCGAGAACAAGCCAATTCAAGTCGCTTGTCATCTGTGATGTAGGTACAGACCATCCGGCATTTTAAGCATAGCTCTTCAAGGCATAGATGGATTTCTTGTTGGATTTCTCCCAAGGGAATATCTTGTATTCTCTTTTGTTTTCCAAAAAAAGATCTTTCAACCATCTGGGATAGCTCTTTTGGAATGGATGTGAGGAAGACATGCTTCAAATTTGGATCTGCGCCAATTTGGTAAAAAAGCTGAAACATTAGTCAATAATGCTTATCAAGATGCTTTTCTTGAAGGGAGCAGCATCTTCTTTCGAAGAATTCTCTTCTTTTTATCTCAATGAGATCTCCGGGTGTTCCCACAAAAACATGGCATAAGTAAGTGAGGACATGGCTGAAATTGGGTGACATCAGAAACAAGATCTGGTCTTGTTCTAAGAGTGACTGCCACCAAAATTTAAGGCTCCCTGTGAACCTTGTAACAAAGTTGTAAAGGACATCATTCATATCATGGTTGGTGATGGACTGTGTATTCAACCAAATATGAAATTCTTCAAGTCTTTCTGGCCATTTTAGATGAGGGATATCGTCAATGGTGAAGAATTGTTTTGATGCCATAGACACATGCCTAGTAGGATTGTTCCTAGTAGGATTGCTTATCTGTCCAATGTCTAGATTAGAATAGTTTGATTCCATTTCATAATCCGAAGGGGTATCCGCCATGAATATTTATGAAGTTAATGGAGCAATGGGAGAGGAATCATCTGTAGGATTTGAGAAGGATGAAGAAGAAGATAGAGATGTTGACTCCGATGTAGTAGGGGAAGTTTATTCAACTGGAAACAGAATCTGTTTTTCCAGGATGGTAGGATCAGGCTCAGGCTGTTGGATAACAGGATCAGATTCTTGAGTACCCAAATCCTTTAGAAAGGATTCTAATGGATTTGATAACATCATCTGTTCTGGCTTGTCTCTTATAACAATAGAAGTTGATTATGTAGGTGAGCTTTTTTCTTTTCCTTTTTCTTTCTGCAGGGCTTTGAGACGATTTCATATTTCTGCCATATCTAGTTCTCTTCTGTAGGGATCTTCTGGAATACTAGCAAAAATAAACATCTTTGGATGTGGGGATAGATACCTAGTTCTAACATGAGGCGCCAATGGATCAAAAGGTCTGAACCTTCCTTCTTCAAGAAGTTGGATCTGCTTCTTGAGCTTTTCTATCTTTGGCTTTGGGCTGTCAAGATAATGATACCCAAGATGTTGTCCTGATTCCAAGGCGTGAAGCCTTTTCTGGAACTCAGAAAGTACTTTTTTTTTGGTGCCTTCATCATATCTGCGGAGATCTTATTGCACACTTCCAATCTTGGAATCAATAGCCTTGAAGGCATTTTTTTGTGCCAACAGGGTCTCTAATTGCCAGTTTAGAACAGCTTCAGCAGCAGGGGTTTTCTTCTGTCTTCCGTGTTCATCCACATCTGTGGGGGTAAGAATTTTGGGAACATGGCGGTATTGGCCATGGGGATCAACAAACTCTTCTGGGGCAGGGAACGAGAGTTTAGAGCTTTCCTTAACAAGAGGAGGAAAATCAGTGTCTTGAAACATGGCAATAGAAGAAGTGGGTGGTGCTTCTATTGGAACTTCGAGGGGGTAAGAGTGTTTCTTAGCCCATTTGAGGATTGGCTTATAAAATGGAGAGAGAACTTGTTTTTTCTGAGAAGGAGAGGGTGGAGGTGATTTCGGTGGATCTGGTAAGAATTGGGATGTAGTGCTAAACTCTAGTGGTGGAGGTGGTGCATAAGAAATCATGAACTGGTATTTGTCACATTCACCAAGAGTGTCAACGGAGGAATCTCCGTCTAAGTACCTTTGATATACCTTATCATTGGATTTTTTCCGTCGAGGTAGAGGTCTTGTAAGAGGGTCTACCTCGTCAGGAGAATTCGTACAATAAGAACATTGGCAAAAAGGATCCCAAAAACAATGACCAGATCGCTCGTGCTGTGTGGATCCATCAAAGATTTTGAGGTTTCCCACTTCTAAGATTTCATCAATGGCTGGAGGTATGTTGGTATTTATGTTTCCGCTATTCGATTCCGAATTTTGTATGAATTTACCTGTGATGAGTAAATTGGGATCTCCAAGTTTGTTTATATTCACTCTAACAGTTGGTATCAGAGCCCTTATTTGCAATCTCTGCCTTGGTGAAACCTTTTGGAATTTATTTTATTGAATTATATGTGGATAAATTTCGGATTTGTATAAACGCAGCACTGTTCATCTTGGTGCTCTCAAGCTGCTCCCGCATGCTCTGTTCACCGGAAGGGGCTGCTGTTGGTTTCGATCAATCCAGCCATCTGGTGAGATAATTTTTTTGAAGACGAGCTCCATCCATAACTTTTCTTCCCCTTCACCGAGCGAATTCGCCTGGTATGTCTCCTCCCGTTAAGAATCGCATCACGCTCTTTTAGGGATTCGATTCTGCAGATCCGCCCCTCCTTCAAATGGCGTCTTCTTCGACTACGCCAGCTAGTTTATTGGGCAAAGGCTCTCAAGAGAACCCTAAAGATGGGTCTGTTCCTTCCCCCCCTCGCCCCTCCCATGCTCGGTTCTCTTTGGTTGTTCGTGGTGTTCGTGGACGCTCGCGAAGTAGAGGACGTAGTCGAGCAAGGAAGTCTCGAGCTCTCCTAGGTAATATGCCCCCCCTCTTCGAATGTTGATGGCTCATCCTCCTCGTTGGGCCAGAATGCTAAGGAAAAATTGATTCTTGGTAGTGATTCGATCGCTGCCCCTATTCGATTGTCCTTTGCCCAGCGTGAGCAAGGCGAAGCTCCGGTGGTTGGTGCGAGTAGAGCAGGGCTAATTCATCAAGCCCCCTCCTCTGATGTTGCTGATCAACCTCCCACCCGTTCGTGGGCTGCTGTCACTCGTTCGGCTACAAAAGGTTATAGCATTTCCTATATTTCGCCTGCTACCATTGATAATAAGGTTGTAGTGCAAATTTCTAATGAGATTCTGCAAGCTGCTCACCCTAAATGGGATGATTGTCTAGTTGGCTATTATATTGGGAAGAGACTTCCGTTTAGAATGACTGAGGATGCACTCAAGCATGCCTAGGGTAATCACCTTGTTGAAGTCATTGTTGCTAATCTGGGGTTTTATTACTTTCACATTCCTGACAAGGAGTTTAGGAGGAAAGTGCTAGAAGGGGGGCCAATTACGGTTGCCAAAATACCACTTGTCCTTCAGCAATGGCACCCTTTCATGAAACTTGAGAAAGAATGCCATAAATCAGTTCCAGTTTGGGTCCGCCTTAGAAATATTCCTGTTAATCTGTGGTCTGCTTTTGGTATTAGTGCTCTTGCGAGTGCACTCGGTAAACCCCTCTATGTTGATAGCCATACTGAACAAATGGCTATGGTGGCTTATGCCCGGGTTTGTGTTGAGATTGAAGCTTCAAGTTCCTTCCCTGAAGCTATTGAATTTCTGCTGAATGGAGACCCAAGATCAGTGGATGTCCAGTATGAATGGCTGCCGATGCTCTGTCCCAAATGCTGTACTTTTGGCCATAGATGTGCTAATCCTCAAGCACCTGCCCTCCTTAAAGTTGGAACTAAACTTTCTAAGGCCCCGTCGGCTATTCCATCTAGTGAGTGGCGAGAAGTTCGTGGAAAGCGGAATATTAGAATCCCTGATCCAGATGAAGCTCCCCCTCCTGCTCGCTCAACTGATCCTCCTCTCCGTGGAATAGAAACTTGCCCTTCTGCACCGCAAGTGGTGGCTCCTAAGTTGGCAGCACCAACGAAAAACAAGGAAGAAGCTCCTCCCCCTCCTTCCTTTGACCTTTTCCATGGTACATCCCTAGTCCCTCCTCTTATGGGCCAAGTAAATGTGCCTGAAAATATTGTGCCGGAGTTGTCCTCATCCTCGGATGAAGAAGTTTTGGGGGAGATCAATGCTGGTAGTGACATAGACTCCCCTAGAATGGTTGCTTCCTCTATCCCAGAGGAGACTCTCCATCCTCAGATCCCTCCGGAACCCTCGGGGGTGGCTTGGCCCGCCAGAAAGGTATTACCCAATCTGCCTCTACTGATGCGGATATACCCCCACGCTCCAAACCTTTGCCCTCTTTGGTGAAGAATCGTGGGGGCAAGAAGCGGTAACTATCCTCCCTATTTTTGAGTATGCTTTTTGGAATTTGGAATATTAGAGGTCTTGGGGCTCCTCTCAAGCAAGCTGAGATCCGGCATTTTGTTTAATCCAATCACCTTAGCTGTATTGGTATTTTGGAAACCAAGATTTCCCCTGCGGTGTTCCCTGTGGTCTCCGAAGCCCTTCTTCCCGGTTGGAGTTGGTGCTCAAATAATATCCACTCTCCTAGAGGTAGAGTGTTGGTGGGTTGGAATCCTTTTGTTGCCTCCTTTACATTATCTTCTTGCTCGTCCCAAGCTATCCATAGTCATTTGGTATGTCTGAATAGTGGTATTTCCTTAAATCTTACAGTGGTGTACGCGGAAAACTCGTTTGTCTTGAGAAGACCTCTCTGGTCTAATTTGATTCGGACTAGTATCCACCTCTCGGATTCACCCTAGATCGTTGCAGGCTACTTCAATGCTATTCGGTATCCCTCTGACAGGGCTGATAGATCCAACTACTGGATCCCTGCGTTTAATGAGTTCAGTGAATGTCTCACCCGAGCTGGGCTAGATGATCTTAGGTATGTGGGTAATAGGTTTACCCGGGCAGCATCCTCTGGACCTCTTCGTCGTCAAAGAAAAATTGACAGAGTCTTGGTTAATGCTTCATGGAACTCAGTTTTTTCCTTCTCTAAAGCCTCTTTCTTGAATCCTGGAGTCTCGGATCACTCCCCAATGGTTGTCAGGATCTTGCCTATCCCAATCTCTCGTAAGCCTTTTAAATTTTTCAACTTTTGGATGTCCCATCCCAAGTTTTTTGATTTGGTTTCCCAGGTTTGGGACTCTTCCTTCTTGGGTACGCCAATGTTTAGTCTTTGTTGTAAGCTTCGAGCTCTCAAGTACAAATTAAAAGGTCTTAATGAGGAAGCGTATGCAGACATTTCGGCAAAAACAACTGAGGCTAGAAGGCGGCTTTCTTCTGCCCAATCTGCTTCTCTTATGGACCCTCTCAATCAGGAACTGGCAGACTCGGAGCAGGATTGCCTTCGGGTGTTCTCTAAGCTTCGTCTTCAAGAAGAATCTTTCTTTAGACAGAAATCCAGGGTGCGTTGGCTTAAGGATGGAGATCGTAACATGAAATATTTTCATCACTCGGTCAAACGTAGACACCTCCACAATTGTATTATATCAATCCAAGATGGGGACAACCTGATTTCTGACCCTTTTGAGGTACAACAGCGCTTTGTATCTCATTTTCAAGCCCTTTTGGCGGCTTCCTCCCCTTCGTGTGTTCCCATGATTGAGGAGATCTGAGCTAAGTTGAATCGTACCCTTGATGATGCCCAAATTCGTAGTATATCCTGCCTTATTACTGACCAGGAAATTAAAGATACTCTCTTCTCCCTCGCGAGTGGCAAAGCTCCTGGCCCGGATGGGTTTAATGTGGACTTCTTTAAGCATTCTTGAGAGATTGTAGGCCCCTCAGTTCTATTGGCAGTTCATGACTTCTTCAATTCTGGTCAGCTTCTTAAAGAGATCAATGCCACTATTCTGACCTTAATCCCGAAGACCCCTAATGCGTTGAATGTCAATGACTTCCGGCCCATTGCTTGCTGCAACACTTTGTATAAATGCATCACCAAAATTATGGCTAACAGGTTAGCCTCTGTTCTTCCTTCGATCATTAGTCCTCCTCAGAATGCATTTGTCAAAGGAAGACGCATTAGTGATAACATTATGCTAGCCTAGGAGCTCTTTTGTGGATTCCATCATGAACCTTATCGACCCAAATGTATCATTAAGGTTGATTTCTGCAAAGCATATGACTCAGTTGACTGGAACTTTATTGAATTAACCCTATTAGCCTTCCGGTTTCCTCCGGATTTTGTCAACCGCATTATGTCGTGCATTCGCTCTCCCAAATTCTCCATCTCCCTTAACGGTGAACTTCATGGTTTTTTTTTTTCAAGTGGAAGGGGTATTCGACAAGGCGACCCAATATCCCCCTATATCTTCACGCTAGTGATGGAAGTGTTCACCGGAATTCTCAATGCTCAATCCGAGAAACCAGGTTTTAAGTTCCTTTGGAGATGTAAAAATACAAGGCTTTCTCACCTGTTCTTCGCAGATGATGTCCTCCTATTTTCGGAAGCTAATATGAATTCCCTACGTCTTCTTATGGATGGAATCCATTCTTTTGCTGACTGGTCTGGATTAAATCCTAGTCTCAACAAAAGCGAAATCTACCTTTCAGGTGGCTCGGATTCTTTAAGAGATGCCCTGGTAAGTACCTCCGGCTTTCATCTAGGGTCTCTAACATTTAGGTACCTTGGTGTACCTATTATCTCATCTAGATTGGGCAAGGAAGATTGCATCTCCCTGGTCAATGCAATAACTGCAAGAGTTCAATCCTAGACCAATCGGTTTCTATCTTTAGCTGGTAGACTTCAGCTAATTAAATCGGTCCTCCACTCTATTCAAGTTTACTGGTCTACTGTGTTTATCCTGCCCTCCTCGGTCACTAAGCAAATTGAACAAATCTTCCGGCAATTTCTTTGGAGAGGCCCTAACCTGGGATCTGGCGAAGCAAAGGTTGCTTGGGAAGAAGTTTGCCTACCCAAGGAGGAAGGTGGACTAGGTATACGTTCACTTCGGATCAGCAATGTTGCTGTTATGATCAAACACCTTTGGCTCCTCTTTACGGATAAGGAATCACTCTGGTGTAAATGGATTCACTCAAATTTCTTGAAGCGCAAAAACTTCTGGATTGCCCCAAGACCTACCTCATGCTCTTGGGCGTGGAAGAAGTTATTTGGCCTTCGTTATCTTATTCAGAATCACTTTAAGTGGCGTATTGGAAATGGTCTTTCGGTTTCCTTTTGGTTCGATTATTGGCACCCTCGTGGGCCTCTATATAAACTCTTCTCTGATCGTGAAATTTATCGCTCTGGAATCCCTCGCCTCGCATCTGTTGCAGCTGCCTTAACATCATTGCCGCTACCCTCTACTGTTGTAACCACCATTGTGAATTGGGATGATCCTCTACCGAGCCTCAATGAGACTAATGACCACCTCCTTTGGACTGGCCATTCTTCAGGAGTTTTCTCTACTGCTTCGGCTTGGAGCCTTCTAAGGCCGAGGGGTCATACGGTTTCCTGGTCAAGACTTGTGTGGAACTCCTCCCTTATTCCTCGATACCAATCCCACCTTTGGTTGATAGCTCACAATCGCTTGCCTACCCAGGTATTGTTGCTAGCTTATATCAGAATACCGAATGCTTCTTGTGCATTTTGCTCAGCTAGGCTGGATTTGGTGGACCACCTTTTCTTTGACTGCCCTATTACTAGCATCCTTGCCTCCTTTTGGGCGGCCAATTGTAACTTATCTTGGCGTAATCAATCTGCGAAAGATAATCTCCAATGGGTTATTGATCACCTGTCGGATGCTACCTTTCACCATTCCCTCGCTCGCTTTGCCTTTGGGGCCTTATGTTATCTTATTTGGAAGGAGAGGAATAACATCCTATTTCGCAATCAAAGGTTATCTTTCCCGGCGCTAAAAGAGCACCTCCGTAAAGCTATCAAAGACAAGGCTTATACTTTCGACAAGATCCCAGATACTCCCGCTAATAGGAGTCTTCAATTGAGTTAGGGCCTTCACCCTTCCTTATTTAATTGAGGCCGTAGTTTGTTTGTGTGCTCTTCGCTGCTTGTGTTCCCCTTGCTATTTATCTTTTTCGCAGCTTTTTCTCTCCCCCCCGGCACCCCTCCACTCATTGCGACTTTCTCTCTGAGTGTAAGTTGGTGCCGGGGTCCCCCCCTTGCTGTACAATTGTCTTGCAATTTGCAATAGCTAATATATCTCTTACCGTTACCAAAAAAAAAAAATTTCGGATTTGTATATGGCTTGGATCGGAATTGAGAATTCCGACCAAATTCGGGCTACCCACCATGAGATAATGGATCTGAATGATCACACCGCCATTAGGAAGAGAAACCCATAAATTTTTTCAACATATTACTGATCGTCGAAGGTTAATCGAGCGGTGAATTTTTGTGGTTAGGGTTTGATTGGGCAGATTGTTTTTTTTTTGGCTTAATTCTGGTCCATACATGGTCATTTTTGCCGGATCTTGAATCTATTCGTTCGTCCTGGCGTTCTCTTCGAAACCCATCAACCAATTTGGTCAGACATGGACTGTGGGAGGAGACCCAGACGGCGGAACAGAGGTGGTCGCGATGGAAGAAGCGGCGAAAGAGAGCCCGAAAGAAGACCTCAGGCGCGTGCGTCACACGCGCTCGAGCGCAGCAGCAGGCCCGTGCAACGCACGCGCCTGAGAGGCTGCAGTGGCACACGCTCGAGAGGCTAAAGCGGGCACGTGCGAATGGGAAAAGCACGCGTGCGTTGCACGCGTGCCTATGATTTCTCAATTTTGCCCCTCCGCCTTTAGGAAAATTGCGATTTTGCCCTTGCTCGCAAAATTCTCAATTTTGCCCCTCCGCCTTTATGAAAATTGCAATTCTGCCCTCGCCCGCGCAAAATTCCAATTTTGCCCCACTGGGGTGTGTAAACTTACGATTTTGCCCTTTTTGGCGTGAAATTCCTGTTTTACCCCTTAAAAGTAAAATTCCAATTCTAGCCTTGCGTGCAAAATTCCAGTTTTACTCCTTTTGCACGTGATTTTACTGTTCTACCCTAAGGTGCAATTCTATAAATAAAATTAAATGTCTAGTGATCCGTATATAGTTAATTAATTAAGGATTAGCCACATTATCTTTGATTATATTAAATTATATACATTAAGAGCCTTTGGATCACATATAGTTAAAGGCAATAATTGTAATTATTCACATTAATATTATGAATTTTATCCCACAGGAATTTTCAATATATTCATGTGATTAATTAGGATGAAATATTATTTTATCTTTCTTAATTTACCCACAGGGATTAAGGAAGGGAATATAATTTGATAGTTTCATCATCAAATAATTATGAATCAATTTAAATTAGAAACTTAACCCACAGGTAGTTTTTGATATTATGTGATTCATATTTTAAAACATGTTTTACATTGGTAAAATATGATTTAAGTTTATTGCCTCAAATATATTGATACATAAGTTTCCTTTGATTATGATGCAGTTTTACCGCCTACGATTAGTTCTGGTATAATTGTTCCCGAGTTAAATGGAAATAACTTTAAAGAATGGAGAGAATTAGTTCTTCTTCAATTGGGGTGCATGGATCTTGATTATGCTCTTAGGTCAGACGAACCATCTGAACCTACTGAAAATAGTACTCATGCTGAGCATACTCATTATGCTCAATGGGAGCAGTCCAACCATCTCAGTGTGATGTACATAAAGACAAAACTCTCTGCTAGCATTCATGGTTCAGTCATTCAGCATAATAATGCCAAGGAATTGCTGAAGGCTATTGATGCTCAATTTGAGTCTTCAGAGAAGGCGCATACCATGACCCTAATTATGAAGTTCTCATCATTGAAGCTTACCAATGTAAGAGATGTGCGTGAGCACATCATGAAGATGAGGGACATTGCTGCTCAGCTGAAGAATCTTAAGGTTGGGATATCAGAATCCTTTCTTGTATACTATATCCTAAATACTCTCCCAAAAGAGTATGCTCCCTTCAAGATCTCTTACAACACACATAACACCAAATGGTCAATTAATGAACTCATGATCATGTGTGTTCAAGAGGAAAAGAGGCTACTAATGGAGAAAGGAGAAAGTGCTCATATGGCAACACAGGATAAGTATAAAGAGCAAAGCAAGTAAAAAGGGAAGGGTAAGATGCCTCTACCTCCCCAAGCTAGCATTAAGAAGGAATCCAAGTGCTTCTTCTGTAAAAAGAAGGGGCACATGAAGAAGGATTGTGCCAAAGTTAAGGCGTGGCTCCAAAAGAAAGGTAACCAACTCACATGTGTATGTTATGAAACTAATATGGTTGATGTGAGTCACAACACTTGGTGGATTGATTCTGGTTTTACAATCCACATTTCGAATTCCTTGCAGGGTTTTCAGAACCAGCGGAAACTAGTGGGAAGTGAACAAGGCATCTATTTAGGAAACAAGATGCGCTCGCGTGTGGAAGCTATCGGGACATGCAAATTAGTTCTCAGTAGTGGTTTTGTTTTAATTTTGGAAAAGACCTTTTATATTCCTAGTTTTTCTAGGAATTTAATTTCAGTTTCGAGACTTGTACCTTTGGGATACTCCTTTGAATTTTCAAATTTAATATTCAATTTATCGTATAAATCTGAAATTGTTGGGAGTGGTATTTTGTCTGACGGTCTCTTTCGAATTAATTTACAAGACAATACCGTTAATAATGCGATGCACGTTCATGATAATGTTGGGATAAAACGATGTGTTGTGAATGAGAATTTCTCTATGTTGTGGCACCGGAGGTTGGGACATATCTCAATGGATAGAATTAAGAGACTAGTAAATGATGGAGTATTTAATACTCTAGATTGTACTGATTATGACACTTGTGTGGACTGTATAAAAGGAAAACAGACCAACAAGTCAAAGAAAAGTGCTAATAGGAGTACAGAAATATTAGAAATCATATATACAGATATTTGTAGTCTAGATATAGACTCAAATGGTCAGAGATACTTCATTTCTTTCATAGATGATTATTCACGATTCATGTATCTCTAGTTGCTTCGTAATAAGCACGAAGCACTGGATGCCTATAAGGTATTTAAAACCGAAGTAAAGAAATAATGCAACAAGCAAATTAAGATCGTGAGATCGGATAGAGGTGGAAAATACTATGGTAGATACATTGAAAATAGACAAGCACCTGGTCCATTTACGAAGTTTCTTGAAGAGCATGGGATTATTGCCCAATACACTATGCCTGGTTTACCGGACCAAAATGATGTTGTAGAAAGAAAAAACCGAACATTATTGGACATGGTGCGGAGTATGCTTAGCAACTCTAAACTTCCTAAGTTTTTGTAGACTGAGGCTCTTAAAACGGCTATGTACATATTAAACCGAGTTCCAACCAAGGTTGTTCCAAGGATGCCTTTTGAATTATTCAAAGGTTGGAAACCGAGTTTGCGACATGTACGTGTTTGGGGATGCCCATCTGAGGTAAGAGTCTACAATCCACAGGAAAAGAAGTTAGATCCAAGGACTATAAGTGGGTATTTCGTTGGATATGCCAAAAAGTCTAAATGATACAGATTTTATTATCTATCTCACACCACTAGGTTTATGGAATCAAGAAATGCTAAATTTCTTGAAAATGATCTGATTAGTGGGAGCGATCAATTCAAAGGCTTTGTCCCTGAAGAAGATCATTCAAATACTCAACCTTCCACCTCAGAGACTAGATTGGTTGTTGCTTACAGCGCCCCTTCAGTTCAACCGGTCGCTGAGCAACCAATCATTGAAGATCCACAACCAGCTGAAATTGATTCGGTAGACCAAACTGTTCAGCAATTACCAGATACTGTTGAACTTCCAATAGAACAGTATACTCCTCAGGAGAATATTGATGCGACATTAAGAAGGTCTACTAGAATGAAGAAATCAGCAATTCCTAATGACTACATTGTGTATCTACAAGAATCTGACTATAATGTTGGAGCTGAAAGTGATCCTGAGTTGTTTTCATAAGCCATGAGTTGTGATAAATCTAATTTATGGTACAATGCCATGAAGGAAGAGATGAATTCTATGGTATCAAACGAAGTCTGGGATTTAGTTGAGTTGCCTGATGGTGCAAAGGCCATTGGTTGTAAATGGGTCTTCAAAACTAAGAAGGATTCATTAGGCAATATAGAGATATATAAAGCAAGACTCGTTGCCAAGGGATTTATTCAAAAGGAGGGAATCGATTACACGAAGACGTTTTCTCCTGTATCTAAGAAAGATTCTCTTCATACTATTTTGGCATTGGTTGCTCATTTTGATATGGAGTTACATCAAATGGATGTGAAAACGGTATTCCTCAATGGAAAATTAGAAGAAGTGGTTTACATGAAACAACCAGAAGGATTCTTCTCTAATGCTGGTGAGCATTTGGTATGCAAGCTTAAAAGATCTCTATATGGCTTGAAACAAGCATCCCGCCAATGGTACTTAAGATTTCATGAGGTCATTTCTTCATTCGATTTTAAAGAGAATATCATGGATCAATGTATATACCAAAAAGTTAGTAGGAGCAAAATATGTTTCCTTGTGCTATATGTAGATGATATTTTACTTGCAACCAATGATAAGGGGTTATTATATGAAGTGAAACAATTTCTCTCTAAGAGTTTTGATATGAAAGATATGGGTGAAGCATTTTATGTCATTGGCATTAAGATCCATAGAGATAAACCTCGAGGTATATTAGGACTATCTCAAGAAACATATATCAATAAGGTCTTAGAGAGGCTTCGAATGAAAAATTGTTCAGCAAGTATAGCACCCATATTGAAGAGTGATAGGTTTAATTTAAACCAATGCCCGAAGAATGATTTTGAAAGGGAACAAATGAAGAACATCCCACATGCTTCCGCTGTTGGAAGCTTGATGTATGCTCATGTTTGCACTCGACCTGACATAGCCTTTGTTGTGGGAATGTTGGGAAGATACCAAAGTAATCCAGGTATGGACCACTGGAGAGCTACAAAGAAGGTGATGAGGTATCTTCAAGGAACAAATGGACACATGCTTATGTATAGACGGATGGACAACTTGGAGGTAGTTGCTTACTCGGACTCAGACTTTGCTGGCTACATTGATTCCCGTAAATCAACATCGGGATATATTTTTATGTTCGCTGGCGGAGTTATATCCTGGAGGAGTGCCAAACAAACCTTGGTTACCACTTCCACTATGGAGGCAGAGTTCGTTTCCCGTTTTGAGGCCACCTCACATGGTGTGTGGTTGAAAGGTTTCATATCGGGGCTTAGAGTTATGGATTCCATTGCTAGGCCATTAAGAATTTTTTGCGACAATTCAGCAGCAGTTTTTATGGTTAAGAACCACAAAAGTGGTAGTCGAAGCAAGCACATCGACATCAAGTATTTAGCCATTAGAGAACGTGTTAAAGAGAAGAAAGTGGTCATAGAATACATAAGCACTGGATTGATGATAGCTGATTCTTTAACTAAAGGCATGCCGCCAATGAGTTATAAGGATCATGTTTCTAGAATGGGCATTGGTCCAATTATGTAAATTTTTCTTTATATGGAAGAATTTATGAGACTTTTATTCATTTACAATGTTTTTCTCAATACAGTTGTATACATTCAGTTATTATGAGAAAAATAATTACGTTTTACCTGGAGTAAACATAAGGTTTATTCATTAAGTTATTTGATCACATATGGGCTGATGAAATACATTGTGATACACGGAAGACAATACTCGCTCTAAGAGGACTCATCGCCATGATTCATGTGTTTTATTTCAGTATGAAGTTTTGTGGGTTTGGGATTCATGTGTTTTATTTCAGTATGAAGTTTTGTGGGTTTGGGTTAATAATTCATTTGAAGGAATATTGGGATCAAGTGGGAGAATGTTAAAATATTTAATATATTTTATTATTCTAAATATGATTCCAATATTATATTCCCAATAAATTCCCTATATTAATTCCAATTATTGCCCAATTTATTACCCACGTGTATTAAGTGATATTTGTCTGTTATTACATTACCATAATGGTCTTGATGGGAGATACAGATAACAAAACCAACGGAATAAAATCGTCAGGTCGTCTGGTTCAAACCCTAACGATACAGAAAAACACACCATCAAGTTTTGGAAGGGGATTGAGCAGTAGAACAGGACGTGCGTTTTTTTCAATTTTGCAGATCGCTCGTGTTGTGTGGATCCATCAAAGATTTTAAGGTTTCCCACTTCTAAGATTTCATCAATGGCTGGAGGTATGTTGGTATTTATGTTTCCGCTATTCGATCCCGAATTTTGTATGAATTTACCTGTGATGAGTAAATCGGGATCTCCAAATTTATTTATATTCACTCTAACAAACTCAACATAGAAACACAAAATGAAAGGTAGCTAATTATACTCTAGAAACTAGACAATACACTGCAAGGCTCCCGTGAAACGCTTGAGTGGTTATTCTTTCTCCTTCATTATGTTGCACTCACTAACCCGGTCCAACCCATTTACTTTCAAAAGGCACATACTAAAATATGAGATTTATAAGTCTCCATAATCCAGTCCAATCACCACCAATCCAAGTTTTATCCAATCCAATTGCATTTTAATCAACCATTTACGGAAATCCACCAAGACCCAACTAACCCAACATCAATTGGGCATCAAAATGTTTATAAACAGAATGCAATAGGAACTAGCCATCTATGGGTGGGTCAAGAACTCTTATCAATTGGGTTGCGAGCATGCAGTCTGAAGTACCCGATAAATAGAATAGCTAACTATTCAAAATACAATATGACATAGGGTACTCAACTAGACAATATAGTAGAGATAATTTGGCAAACCTGGGTTCAATTAGATACAAAATGGCCTGATGGTCCAATGCCGATACTTGGCTTCAATTAGCAAGGTGAGATGATCCAGAATTAATTGCGACTCACTTAATGGATAAGACCCAACCTAGCAACGGTGAGGCGATACCACACACAACAATGATGAGGCAGTTGTGCTATGGTTCACGTTCTACACCCTGACTTCATTTCCACCAAACGCTGTGAAGCTTACTGGATCCCTTTGTTTTCTGGTACATGTGGTTCTCAATTGATGGATTCGTCATTTCTCAAGCATCATGGACCAGGATATACGATGGCAGAGCTAGAGATGCAGCAGAAGATTGAGTATAAAGCTACCGGAGCCCCATTGGAATCACAACTAATGGACTGAATTGAGTCGCGGTTGATTAAGAAGAACCGCAACGATAGTAGAACTGTGAGCCAACATCAAACTGTCGGAGAAACTGGTGCCAGACGATGGAGACAAGGGAATAATTATCCTTAAGATTGTTGGAAAAGGTATTAGAATACATAAAGTAATAATAATTATTGGAAATGCATTACAAAAGATTAGAAAATAAAATGAAATGTATGAGGCGTGCAAATACTGTCCTTAAGGATAATTCCGCCCCTCGGAGTACGAAACTCGGTGCGTAAGGTTTCGGCGGCTATCCTCCCAAGATACAACAGACCTTCTTCTATACTCCGCACTGAATATTAGAAGGAAACAGAACAACTTTTGTGTATAACCCAGCAAAAGGAAAAGAAAAGATGTGAGAACATGTCGTATCTACTACTATTGTGGTTTGAAGTTTAATTTATATTTAAACAAGGAAAAGAGAGAGCCGTTAGGAGATAATCATAAATCAATTGGTAATTAAAAAGATGACCGTTATAAAATAATGAGGAGTTTATGAAGTAATAAATCAAAAGTTATAAAGCCGTTAGACGACCGTTATACAACCATTAGAAAGCCATTATATGACCGTTGAAAAAACCGTTACAAAAATGATGACTTTCATGATGATCATAATTTTTAATAAATATTTCAAAACTACTGAATATCCAACATAAGGTAATAATGAAATGATTGGCCAAATAAGATAGGAAAGAAATGGAAAGAAAGAGAGGGAATAGATGGAGAGCAAGGAGAGGAAGAAAACAGTAATTTTTTTTTTTTTTAATTTGGTCGAAAAGGAAAGAGTAATTTGGATGATGGATTTTGGATGTATGTGGACAAAAAACGTAATAATTGGGAGGAAAATGAATTTTGCAAGGAAAATGAATGTAGAAAATAATGATTTTGTTTAGTATACGTATCTTATGGGCCTTTTTTTTAAAGAACAGGGCAGGGCGATTGTCACAGCCAAAGTGGCTGCAACTGCACCTTTTCTTAGTTCCACTTGACAAATATTCTAAGCTATTTTTACTTTTCTTTGTCCTTTACAGTTTCCGTCTGGAGTTGTTCCCATTTATCAGAGCCCCGACCACGATGGCATCTAGCTGGCTTCAAGTTCAATTGTTCAACCAAAGTGGAATGCCCAACCATTGCACTTCTTAGCTTCACTCGACATTCGCGGTGAATCGATGTCTAATGCTTTAAAACCGCCCTCGAAGCAATGTGATAAAAGTTTTGCAAAACAACACAAAATGAAGCCCGCTGGGGATGAGGTTTTCTTGATAATCCTTAAGAATAAGTACATTGAAAGTCCTAAAATCTATTATAAAAATGGAATTAAATTCTAAAATTTTCAAAAAAAATACAATTAACTCTTAAAGCATACCACGAGTGTAATTAAATCTTAAAACTTTCAAAAAAGTGCAATTAATTCTAAAATTTGTCAAATTGGTTCAATCTAAGTTTTTCCATTGATTGCACTTTTTGAAAATTTTAAAACTCGATTACATTTTCGAGACAATTTTTAGGACTTGATTGAATCTTTTGAAATTTTCATGATTTGATTGAATTTTCGTGACAAGTTTCAGAATTTAATTGCACTTTTAAAATTTTTGTTACATCTTCATAACAAATTTTAGAATTTGTACTTATCCCGTAATCCTTATGAAGTCTATGAAATATAAGTCTTCATGGTTTTTCTCTAATGAAGATTTTTCATTTAGAAATGAAAAAATATGGGGAAAAAATAGAATGAAATGAAAAAGTTGTGCAAAAAAAAAAATAATAAATAAAAAGAATGGAGAAAGTCAAACAAGTGGGTTGGCGAGCCATTTCAATTTTCATAAGCATTTATTAAAGTTTCTTGTATTATTAGTTCATGGGACTCCTGCAACCCATCATTAACCGATGGACCTTTTTATGTTTAATTTTAAGTCAGTTGCCACGTGTGTCTGTAATAGAACCTTAATACGTAAATGCATGTCGCATCAATGGCGGCGTGGTAATATGATACCACTTAATATTATCTTGAGAGGAGAAAACGAGAGAGAGAGACCGTTAAACGTTGAAAATGTCTCAGGAACTAGGATGTTTGTACTTCTACACAGACAAACTCAACTAATACAGAGACCGTTAAACGTTGCAAGCACAGGGCTTCACCTTGGCAATTTCTGCTGGTGTAAGAGTGCCTTTGATATCCTGCTTATTTGCAAATATAAGTAAGGATGCTCCGGATAGTCTCCGCCAAATGAGCGACAACTTTAGTTCCCTTCATCAACAAATCTAAACAAAAGACTTTGGTACGGAAAGCAATGCATCTAGTTCTAGCCATAAGTACTATCGCAAGCTCCTCATCTGAGTACCTATGAACCAGTTTTATGGACATTGATGGGATGTGGATAATGGATATTCGTATGATGACCTTGTTAAAAAGTAACCCCGAGGAACTTGCCGTGCAATCGAATAAGGAAATATTGCAATTTCCAATGCATCGACTGTTTTCATGATATGCACAATCGATACTTTGAAAATCGAATATCTCTTTTCGTATATTTAAAAAGTGCCATAGGAATACCTATGAACAAGACCGATTGCACCATTCATTGTAGGATTTGCACAAGGATATCGTTTAGTTTGCATATTCAAAAGACTTGAAAGAATCACACATTTAGTGGGAAAATGTACGGATAACAATAGAAAAGATTGGAAAGATTTTCCATCCAATTAGATGGACGACCATCAGAAGAATTTTACTGCAAACATGTAGTCATTATCAGAATATGCAGTCCCTTCTGGAGTGGAAGACTAATGACTCATGACATCTTGCAAAACGCAGATGCTCAAGCAATCGAGAGAAAGTTAAACCACACCAGATTAAAACAGAAGCAATGGGAAACAAATCAGCAAAAACTGCAACATAGAAGCCATAAATAGGTAAAACAATTTTTTTTAGAAAAAAAGGGAGAATATTCTGTACGACATGATGCCTCCTCCTTCAAGAGATTATCCAATTCCATTTTGCAATTATCAAGCTTTCTTAGGTTACTACCCGATCAGACCATCTGTCTGCTCAAAGTGGCTCCCTCAAAATCTTCTGACCCCCTTCATCTCATATATTAAAAGATTTTGTTTATTTTATAGAAAACAACATTCAAGAAAAAAATTTCAGACTTTTTCAATATTTCATTCATATAAAATAAATTAATCGAGGAAAACATTTTTCATCAATAAAAAATACCTTTAAAAGTGCAGAAAATGATTTCCTCTTTTTGAAAACAAGAAATCATTTTCCTCCCTCTTTCTTTAACTCAGACCAAGCATGTTCTCCTTACTATCTTTCTAATCATTTTTTTATTTTATTTTTTCCTTCTTTCGTCGGTCGCCATGGCCGGCAATCGGATGAGGAAGAAGGAAAAAGAAAGAAAGAAAAAAATAATTAAAATATTAAAATATTTTAGTAATTCTCCTTAGAAATATCAAATCAACTTTTCTATATCAAATAATGGAAAATGTTCTATAGTTCACGTTCAAGTTTTAGCTAAATACCTAGAAAAATATTCTAATTTTTCTAAAAAAATAGCTTATTGAAAAATATTTTTTAAAAATATTACATTTCTATTTGTTTCATAGAACATGTGATATTTTTGGAGCATTTTTCAAGAATATGACAATATTTTGTGATGTTTGTCTGAAATTTAAAACTACTAAATTTTTGTTTTGTCATTTGGAATAAAGAAATATAATTTGATTTTCTTCAATAACCATACACTAAGGTCGCGCATGATAAAATTTCTGTTTCTTGATTTCTCCGTTAGAATAGATTTGGAACAGAAATTCATTTGGTAACGTAATTTGATTTCTCTATTTCTGAAACATATTTCTATTTTAGAAATAAATTTGAAAAAAAAATTGGAAGCTAAAATTTATGTTCCAGAAATAGTTTTTCTGTTCCAGACCTGTTTCTGGAAGAGAAATCCGTTTGATAAACCTATTCAGTTTTTCTATTTCTGGAATAGATTTCTATTCCAGAAATAGGTTTGGAAGAGAAATCATAAGCTAAAATTTTTTACTTATGATTTCTAGAAAAGAAATCAGAAATAATTTCTCTCACTAAACCCTAATTTCGGTAAGTCCTCCCTCATCTCCTCTACATCTCTGCCTCCTCCTCCTCCTCCTTCGCCTCTCCTCAATTTATTAAAAATAAAAATAAATATATTCTTTTTATTTATTTAAAAATAAAAATAAATTTATTAAAATAAATAAATTATTTTTGTTTATCATTTTTATTTTTAGTTTATTAAAAATAATTTATTTATGATAAATAAATATAAATTTATTTTTATTTGCCTTGAGTGTTTTGCCAAATAATTTTTTTATTTTGTATTTTTATTCATTTTAAAATAAATTTATTCGTAAAATAAAATAAAATAGAATAACTAAAATAAATTTATTCGTAAAATAAAATAAAATAGAATAAATAAAATAAATTTATTTTTATTTTAAAATAAAATTATATTTTTATGTTATTTTATTTTATTAATTATTTTTTTGTTACTAAATCATTTTTATTTTTATTTTTTATATTAAAGGTCGTCGATTCGTCACGCCGTCTGAAAGGAAGAAATTTTGTGTCGTTATCAAACGGTTATTTTTGCTTAGAAACTCTTCTAGAAATAGAATTAGAAAAATCTATTTCTGTTTCAGAAACTATTTATGGTACAAAATGGTTGTCATGCGCACCAGTTTCTAAAATAGAAATTGAGAAATCAATTTCTAGCCAGAAATTTTGTCATGCGCACCCTAATTGAATACTAGTAATTTATGCATAAGCGATCGAAGAATTAAGTATAGGCACCAAAGTCTCGAATCCAATCTTGATGGACCCTAACTTGGGCATCGGGGATCAAGGCATGGGCACCTACGTCCCAAGCTTGGCCTTGATGTATTAGCACATGAGTGCAATGTATCACCGACACGGACACGGGACACGACATGATACGACACGCCGATACGTCATTTCTTAAAAATAGAGAATTTCGACATGTTCCGACACGTTGTATATTAAATATCTTTTTATATATAAATACATAAATAAATAATAATAAAAATAACCTAGAATTAATTTACACGAAAAATATTAAATAATATAATTCATTATTTTAATTTGTTACAATAATACATAAAACTTAGAGGAAAAAAAACATTATTTAAGGAAAAATGCTGAAATGATATTTTTAAAGTTATTTATTTATCATACATAGCATTTTTTATTACTTCTTTCATAGTAAAAGACTTTTAAAAAAACTAAAACAATTATAAAAAAGAAAAACTAAAAAAAAAATTTTGACCCCATGTATGTATATTTTATATTTGGGTTAATACCCTGAAAAACCCCAAAATGGTACACTTGTGACAAATTTAGCCAAAACTATTTTTTTGACCATGAAAAATCTCAAACTGGTACACCTATGACAAATTTACCTCGACTAACCATAAAAAATCCTAAATTGGTAAAGTTATGACAAATTTACCCCAAACTAATTTATTCGACCGCAAAAAATCATAAACTGATAAATTTGTGACAAATATACCCTTCATTAAATTGGATTAATACCGCAAAAAAAATCATAAAAATTGTAAATTTGACAAACAAATCGTAAAATCTCAAATTGATATATTAGTTAATTGTCACGTGTCATTTAATTTAATAATTTGAATTTAACGAAAACTAACAAAGGGTAAATTTGTCACAAGTGTACCGGTTTTTGGTAAATTTATCAAAGGTATATCGTTTTGGGTTTTTGGTGGTCAAAAAAATAATTTGGGGTAAATTTGTCACAAGTATATCAGTTTGGGGTTTTTTTAGGGTATTAACCCTTTATATTTATAGCAAATTTATTACTTCATTTATTACTTCTTTTGTGTATATTTATATTTTGACCCCTCAAGTATTAGAAATTTTTAATTGACCCAATGCGTGTCGGAATCACGTGTCGAAATTTTGGACTCGCGTGTTGGAGCGTGTCGGAGAGAGTTGACCACGTGTTGGATTTTTCGACACTCGTTGACCGCATGTCGAAGCGTGTCGGAACGTGTCGGAGCGTGTCGGACACGACACGAAAGCTTCCGGAGAATGTCCATGCTACATAGCAAGGTACTAGGCCCAGTCTCCAAAGGGCCCAGCCAACCCTCAATGGACCCAAATGCGGGCACTAGGGTCTTGGGCCTCGATCTCGATAGACCTTAGCTAGGGCACTAGGGACCCAAGCTTGAATGCCGAGGACCTCGACACGGTCTTTATGGACCCAAGCTTAGGTGTTGAGGATTCGAGCTTGGGTATCAAGATCGCACACCTGAATTTTACAGACTGGACCAATTTTACAGATTGGGCCAGGTGCTGAAGCATCAGACATTAGCACCACAGTCGTAGGCCTCACATTAATGAACTTAGGCCTAAGCACTAAAGACCTACCCTTGGACACTAGGAATTGGCATTGGGTTTTAGTGCCCAAGCATGAAATTTTGAGTTCAAGCGCCATTACCAAGCTATCCTTAAAAAAATGACTTTCAACGTTTTTAAAGAGGAAACTATTTTCTGAAATTAAAACATATATTTTTTGTTAACTCATTTTCATAAGTGAACCAATTATTAAAAAATTTGGAAAATGTTTTCCCAAAAAATGTTTACCTTGAAATATAGGAGGCTTATCTAATGAGTTGGCGTTTTTCAAGGAGAATGCAAGATACTTAATGCTCTATTATTTATTTATGAACATTTATCTACCATGATATTTTCAATTCTAAAATATAAATTATATGTATAAAACACAAAAATATTATACCTTTTCTTTTTTCAAAATTTAGCTGATTTGAACACGTGCCATAGAAATATAAATTAGAAGAAATAAATTATAGATTTATTGTTTCCTTTGTGGGAGATTATTGAATATCACAAAAAGACTTCACCACTTCCACTAAGAAATAACATACTGATTTCTCAATTTAAGTGGAAGATCTCTTGACATCTTGAAGGACTATCTGGGCAGCATTGCGTCCAGGCGCACCCGTCACACCGCCACCTGGGTGCGCGCCACTTCCACACAGGTACAGCCCTTGAACAGGCGTCCTATAGTTCGACCTGCATTGACAGGGGGAAGAAAATGACCACGATTGAATACCCAAGATTGAATGCAAAGACATCATTGTCCCAGGAAAGAGAGGGGAAACAGGACTCCATCCTTGGCTCGAAAATTACCATCCTTTTACTGGCCGCATAAGGAAGAGAGAATCCAAAACCATGGCACCGTGAAAAATATTCCCTCCTGCCAAAAGATCCAGCAGAATAAAATTAACAATGCTCCCAGAGGTTAATCAATAGTTGCAGTCATTGCCTAAGCCTTGTTCATCTAAAAGATCAACCTCTAACATTCAAGGTAAAGGAAAGCGCATCAACTTTCTTGATTGATTTTGTCAAGAGAAGGTACATCAGAAGCTTAGATAGGAGTGGACAAACACTCATTTAAAATGATTGTCTATGTATGACATGCTCTGGAACCAGTTATAACAAATTTGCAAGGTCTCTTTGTTGATTTGATTAGACTGCACTTTATTTTTTTGGTAAGGGACACTTTAAAATGATTGGATTATTTCTTTACAGATCAAAACAAGATCCGACTGACAATATAATGCAGAAGGGGGCAGAGCCAGTGAACACAACAATGACAAATGGCCTAAAAGGATAAAAAGAAAAGAGTAACAGGTAATGAGAAACACATGAACCTATCTGAGCCAGGCCTCACTGCATGCATTGACTGAGATGCTAGGAGCACAGGCAATATAATTGCATTACTTGCAAGAGAACTCATAGCAGGCAGCAATGAAAGAAGGGATATTCTCAATTGTTGATATGTCTAGCGACTTTGACAAGAAACAGAATAATGCCACTTCTTCCATAGCTTATTCACGTACTAGTAATCATGGTGGAATATCCTTGTATAGTCGTACTCATAGGTACCACAGAAATGGGTACCTGTCAGACCAATTTCTCTCTCAAGATCAGGTGGAGTAAGCATATCATAGCCAATGACTGATAAGTTGAAACCAGGGCAATACTCATCAATCAAAGAAAAACATCTGTCTGCATAGGATTTCTGCAATCAAAGAATTAGATAAAAAAAAATGACATCAAATAACATATCGCAATAGATACTTGGTCTCTGAGCACAAACTCCAAGAAGCAGAAAAAAGAAGCCTAGAAGTGAAATAAAAATGTGTCCAAAATGTAACTCACCCTGTAATCAGGATCCATCCAGCTGCCATCTGATGGTTTATATGGTGTGTATTGGGTAAATAAGTTGACCACATGCTTACCTACGAAGAAAGAAAATTCTTATTACGTGAAGAAGCTGAATGATGCAGATTTTCCAAGAACGCCAATTAAGTAATCGTTCATACCATTAAAACTCCAAACTATTACCCCATGACATATTCATCCTAAACTAATATTTGTCACGTAAAAAACCCCAAATTGGTACCCCATGACAGATTTACCTCAAACAATCTTTGTCGGTACCCCTTACCCAAATCTACCTTCTACTAGCATAACGTCCGATAATCCGTTAAAATGCATATGTTATATGCATTTTAACAGTGAGAAGATTTGGTTTAGGGTACGAGTTTGGGATAATGTGCCATTGGGCTACCAATTTGAGATTTTTTATGGTAATAAAGCTCAACTCATATCAAGATTTTTGAGCTTTAACTCAAATCCCAGATAATCAGGAGTTGAATGGACCAATGGGAGACATCAGTCGGGATAGACAAGTAAAAGGGTGTAATAAGAACACTTGTCCAAGATAAAGGAGCGAACAATAAAGAGCATGACTCCAAGTTTGTCTAACATACAAAAGACCACCCAAAACAATTTACTACATGATCAGTTGTAAATGAAAATTGGAAAGAAATCGGTTTGGCCACTACATGATCAGTAGTATTAGGGAAATGAAGCTACAAGCCCTACTTGCAATCAGGCATATTTAGGTGACGTATTTGTAGATTATGATAAAGCATTTTGTTTGTCACTGAAGACATTAGAAGCACATCAAATTCAACCGATAACTAATAAAGTGCATCTACCCAGAGCTGCACCTTCATTTTTGTAGGTCTTCCAAAATTATTGTCTTGCCAAGGCCAAGAAGAGAAAGATAAGTTTTTTTAAGAGTTGTCGCACCAATGCTGCCATTGTCCAAGCTTTCTCTATTCAAGGTTCTACATTGAAAAATGATTCCTTGGCACACGTTCTTGTGGGAACAAGGATTCGAAAAGATCAAATGACAATTCCTTCGTGGTACATCATCGTGGGAACATAGATTTGAAATATCAAATGACAATTCCTCCATCGTATGTCATTGTGGGAACACAAATCTAGTTTAAGGAAGTAGTTGTACCAGGAGGTGCTATAGTCTCGTCCAAAACAGAAGGAATGGTCATCTCCATGAATGGTCTTCTTGACGGTACTCCATTTACAGCATCTTGACAGGCTGAGCCAATTTCTTCCATACTTTAAAATAAAAGTTAGAATCAGAAATATCAGACACCAAAAGAAGTTCAGAAAATGCTCATGAACAGGAGCTTAAGGTGGTACAAAATTTGTTCATTACATCTCTAAATACTCTCTTAAATGACAAATTAATTATCCAATGATGGCTTAGCAAGAGCCCTTTCTCTTTCTTTCTGGATAAATCAACATATAGAAAGAGATGTATAGTCAATCGCAATAAAGTAAACAAGCCGCAGAACATCAATGTTGAGGGCAATTCGCGTTTATCTGCAATACATGTTGAACTGACTTCCTCCTAAAATTTAAGCTATGACCATCATCACAGTTTAATTCGGCAATCTAAGCTAACCCTTGTTTGCTTCCTGCTGCTAAAGAACTGATCAATCTTGTGGCAGTTTGAGGTCAGTTTTGACAATCATTACCTAGAGATGACAAAACAACTAAGACCCCCATTGAATAACACACAATAGACTGAAAATATACCTCTCAGAACTGATAAAAATAGATCCCCTATGCTGAGGACCCGCGTGAGGATAATTCAACTTGCATGATTGAAAGGAAGGCAATCTGTCAACAGCAACGTTTATTTTTGTGGTTCCCTGTTTTACATTTGACATCTTAAAAGGTAAGTTTCTCCCAATAAAGGATGTGCAATTCATGACCATCAGTCGAAAAAGTCATGAAGATGCAGCTTAAGGCTCACAAGCTTGGCTTTTTGTAATTTACTTAACCACCTGCTCCACAATGGACCAATTCCACACTAGATTCTAGTTTTAGACTTATCAACTCATCAATTCCATTAATGCAGAACTTGAGATTTACATCATTCACATTTTTAGGAAACATAAGCATATTCCGGTCATTAAGCTACAGAGACACTTTAAAGAACCAAATGGAAGACTACTCATAAAATTGTTGAATGCCGTCAAGAAGAATTATCCAACTGCAACACCAGACACATTGGTACCTTATGGACAAACAAGAAGAATGCTAAATAGTGCCCCTGTAGATGATTGAAACTAGGTAAAAGATTTTACAGATCAGTCAAACGCAACAATGGAGCTTACAGAGGTGTAATCAACATTTTTGACAGATTGTAGAAATTCATCAGGAAGAACATCTTCGGGTACTAATTCCTGCATAAGACCCAAGAAATCTATTAGAGTGCAACAGCAACTTGAGAACATTCATATGGCGATTTAACATATTAAAGGGCGAGTGTCATCTGCCATTGGCCCACAACTATTATCAGTACAAAGAGGTACACATTACCATGAAGGTCCTATAAGGAGTAGCATTTGATAAAACAACAGAAGAGTGCACCTCTGAACCATCAGCCAGCAGCACCTGAATATAGCAACCTATGCAAAGTTAAGACTAATTCTTCGAACAAACCCTATTTTGTTCACTGAGGGAATTCATTGTTTAAAACTTACTCCCTTCGCTCTGCCATACTCATCAAGCATCAACCGAGAAACCTAAACAACAACATCACCCAGTAACTTATGACAGAAAGATTGAGGGAAGTCTGAACAACAAAGATCCCTAAATAGAGGTCTTGAATTTTGCACTTATCTGTACTTCCAACAATTGACAACTTACAAGGCCACCAAACATTAATTTGTATTTTACACCAAGTTTTCTATGTATTTCTCTAGGAAGGTAATTTGAACTCAGGAAAACAGCCAAACTCATCGATACCCAGAGCACATCTCACATGTTGTGTGGGGTATCAGATAAAAGTGACATCATCTCTGGTTCTGGCATCATTGAGAGAAAGGATGAACGAGTAAGGCATTATAAGACCAAGATTTTCTAATAAATAATACCTCTGCATTCGTTATGATTTGAGCACCAGCTTCCCTTGCAGCATTACCAATAGCAGAGGACAGCGAACCCATCCCACCTTCTACATACCTACAAACATGAATAGCCAAGCAGAAAGCTTAAGAATTTATAAATTACTTTAAAATCTGATTTTTTTTATGAGACTCTAAGCTGCCCTTCCAAGTTCCAATCTATGGCATCTGGGTCAGTTTAAAGTCTATACAAAACAAACCATATCCATAGCAAGGATAAAGACAATCAAGAATGACAAATCAACTAATAACTCGGCCTGTCCAGAAACATTATATGTGTAAAAAAATGTTCAGAGCAGAATCTGCCTCCAAGTTAATCTGGAAGAGTAACACATCAGGAAATGCCTACGATGTGTTAACTTGTTGGACTAAACTTTCAAGCATGAGTAGAGGAGATGCTACATATTACTGTCATGTTTTTGCATAATGGGAGCTTCCCAGTGGTCTGTGATACTAACAAACCGGTCAATGGTTCAGTATATGAGAATTCCATAAGCCTTTCATGTTGACTTCATTCATGAACACAAGCAAATGTAGCATTTCCATGCTGTTACTCAACATTATGGAGCTTCCTTCCATTACAGAATGGTGATGCCAATCAAAATGGAGAGGCTGTAGAAGGTAGGTTTTATTTATCTAGTGCTCCTTTTACGAGTAATAGGCTTATAAATATCTTAATAGAAGACTTTTGTGATTATTGACGCCTTATAATTACTCAAGACTATTGAGGAAATGCTTGGAAATAGTGATACATACGACCAAATCCCCAGAGTACCATCTGTTTGACCCATAACATGATGCAGCAGTACATATCCACTCCCTGGTGTATGAACACTCCCCTGCAGATGTAATTGTTGGGCCAAAAGATTACTACTGTTTCAAGTAATAAAAATGGATCACCGCTACTCAAATTATGAAAGGACTTATTTCACTAATATCTGACGAAAGCTAGAAACTGCTTATCCAAATGTCACTCCACTAGTGCAAAAGCAAACTGCACCATTGACCCTATGACTGCATTTGTTGCGAGGGTTGCCTTCAGAACGTCTGTCTGCGCCAACAAGAAATAGACACAACATCAACTGCTGATAATCAAGAAAAGCAACAAGTTGTACATCAAATATTTCTTTAGACATTTTATGTTCTATCTGTTCATGACATGATGTTTCATGAGTTTCGTCCTGCTTTATATGATCAACATGTACCATAAACAAAATAAAAACGAGTATAGAAGAAGTTTCATCCATAACCAATCATCTACCAAAGGGACACCGTAATAAAATAGAATGCACTAGTAAAAGTAATTTTCTACTAGCCCCATGGGGCTGGCTTAGTGGTGAATGAATAAACTTGAGTTTGGATTAGGCACATGACACGAATTTGATTCCCCACACTTGGCAAAAAACAAATTTGTTAGAAAATCTCCTATAATCTCTCCCAAATCATTTAGGATATTGTGGGATATTATTTGATTTGATTTGATTTGATTCCGTTAGCTGTAAATTAGCTACTGACAGAGATTAGGTCCTCTATTCTTGATTTTCTGACCTAATTTAGATCTTCTATTCCTGTATATATATACCATGTAATCACTTGATGAATATATGAGAAAATACAGACTCTTCTCTACATGGTATCAGAGCCTAGTTTTTCTGATCTGTATTTCCTACCTCTGTTCCTTTTCTTCTACTGCTGCTTCATTGCAGCCTTTTTTTTCAGCCTTATTGCTGACTTAACCAGCCTTATTGCTGGCCTCCAATTGTGTGATAACCACACTTGTCTCTCGATCCCTTCTTAGTCTTCTCCTATAATCTGTCCTTAAAGTTGCTAGAATGGAAGATTTTGAGAAGGCTATCTCTGGCCAAGCTGGGTCCTCTGTTCAGAATCAATCCAACTCATCAGTTGGAGATTTTCCCAACATGAAGGAGTACCGATTAGATGGGAAAAATTATCTTCAGTGGGCACAGATTGTGAGGACATTTCTTAAAGGAAAAGGGAAACTCAGTCATCTAGAAGGCACTGGTCCAAGACAAGGTGATCCCAAGTTTCAGACATGGGATGAAGAAGACTCCTCAATTATGTCATGGTTGTGGAGCTCAATGCAACCTGAAATCAGCAAAAACTACATGTTTCTCCCTACTGCCATGGAGATATGGGAGGCTGTCCTTCAGTCTTATTCAAAGGTTCAAGATGCAGCAGTAATTTATGAACTCAAGACAAAGGCTTCAACAACAAAACAAGGTAATCGTTCCGTTACAGAATACTACAATCTGATGAGAGGTCTTTGGCTTGAAATAGATCACAATCTGAATATCCAGATGAGGTGTCCTGAAGACGCTAATACTCTCCAAAATCATATGGAGAGAGATAGGATCTTTGAGTTTTTGGCAGGTTTGAATGCAAACTTTGACCAGATTCGAGTTCAGATTCTCGGAAAGAAGCGGCTGCTATCCTTGAATGAAGTTTTTTCTACTGTAAGAGGAGAAGAAAGCCGAAGAACTGTAATGCTTGAAGACCAACACAACGAAGGATCTGCCATGAAAGCAATTAAGGAGGAAACGAATCCTTACAAAAACAAGAGACCAGATCCAATCAAGACAACAGGCAATGAAGGTTTATGGTGCAGTTTCTGCAAGAAACCGCGCCATACAAGAGAAAATTGCTTCAAGCTTCATGGAAGAACGCAGGTGCTCAGCAGAGCTAAAAGACAACCACAAGCACACTTGACTAGTGAAGGTGAAGTTGCTCCGATGGTCCAATACAAACCTGTCAATGAGGAGATATTTAACAAAGAAGAAGTTGGTAAAATCAGGGCTCTTCTTGACTCCCTATCTAAGTCTTCTGGTATGTGTTCATTGGTTCAGTCAGGTGCGTGTCTAATTTCCGAAAACTCAACAGCTTCTCAGTACCCTAATTCATGGATTCTTGATTCAGGAGCAACTAATCATATGACACATGATCCCACTAAATTTGAAACTCATAAACCATTACCAGGAAATAGGAGTGTTACCATAGCAGATGGATCTCCTGTTACTATAGCTGGCCAAGGAACCATAATTCTAAATCCCTCACTTAAACTTAACAATGTCCTTCATGTTCCCAAGCTGTCCACCAATCTCCTTTCCATTCATCAACTTACCAAAAATCTGAATTGTAAGGTGCTTTTCTCTGCTGATCATTGCATTTTGCAGGACCTGAAAACGGGGAGGATGATTGGATTTGCTAAGGAACGGAATGGGCTCTACTACCTTGAGGATTCGAGCAGAAGTGGTTGGTCTCTTGTGGGATATAAGACCTCTTATAACTTTTGTAATTCTATTCACTTATCTCAGATTTGGCTTCACCATTTTCGATTAGGACATCCACCGTTTAGTCTTCTTAGGACTGTTTCCTTCCATTTTCAAAGATGTTGCTGTTGAAAATCTTCATTGTGAAGTTTGTGAACTCGCAAAACATCATCGTGTTTCATTTCCTTTGAATAATAATAGAGTTTCAACACCATTCTCTCTTATTCATACTGATGTATGGGGTCCATCTAGAATTGCTAATTTTACAGGAGCTAAGTGGTTTGTTTCTTTTATTGATGATTGTACTCGAACCACATGGTTATATCTTATGAAAGACAAATCTAATGTTCAATCTATTTTTCAGAACTTTCATAAGATGATAGTCAATCAATTTGGGGTGTCAATTAGGAGACTTAGGTCTGATAATGGGAAAGAATATTTCAATCAGTATCTTGACCATTTTTTCCAAACTCAAGGTATTATTCATGAGTCTTCTTGTGTTGATACTCCTCAACAAAATGGAGTAGCCGAAAGGAAAAATAGGCACCTCTTAAATGTTACTCGGGCTCTTCTATTTCAAATGTCTGTTCCAAAGCATTTTTGGGGGGAAGCTGTTTTAACTTCAACGTATCTTATTAATCGGGTTCCTTCCAAAACCCTAGGAAATAAAAGTCCATTACAGCTCCTGTCTACCTTTTACCCTGATGTCTCTCATAAATATCACATTTCTCCTCGAGTTTTTGGCTGTGTTGCATTTGTGCATATTCATAATCACAACAGAAATAAACTCGACCCTCGTGCTCTAAAGTGTGTCTTTATTGGGTATTCTAGTACTCAGAAGGGTTATAAATGTTATGACCCTTTAACACGTCGAGTTTTTATCTCTATGGATGTCACTTTTAATGAAAACCAATCATTTTTTACTTCCCACCACTATCTTCAGGGGGAGACTCCTAATGAAGATAGTGGGTTTGAACCGCTGCCTTCACTACCTAGTGCGCTGCCTTCACTACCTAGTGCGTCGCTCAATCCTACTTTGTCGAATCCAACTTCGTCTCCTTCACTATCAAGTCCTAATCCTCTTAGTCCACCTAGTTCCCCATCAAGTCCTCTGCTTAGTTCATCATCTTCATCTAGTCCTCCTAAGAATAAACCAACCAAACTGCAAGTTTACTCAAGAAGGACAAAGCTCAATCCGGAACTGAATCAAGTCCCGTTATCCGAACCGTTATCAGGTAATGAAATCACTCACCCTTACCCTTCTTCTAATGAACTTGAGTCAAGTGATTTGGATTTACCTATTGCCTTGAGATAAGCTACCAGGAAATGTACCTAACACCCTATCTCCCAATTTGTGTCATACCATAGACTATCTACTCAACACAAAGCCTTTATTACTGCTCTTGACTCAATTACTATTCCTAACTCGGTACATGAAACTTTTGAGGATAGGAATTGGATGCAAGCTAGGAAATGAATGCATTGAAGAAGAATGATACATAGGAAGTTGTGACTTTACCCAAGAGCAAGCAACCGGTGGGGTGTAAATGGGTTTATACCCTTAAGTACAAGGCTGATGGCACCTTGGAGAGGTATAAAGCGAGGTTGGTTGCAAAGGGATATACCCAAACCTACGGGGTGGATTATCAAGAGACCTTCGCACCAGCAGCAAAGATGAACACAGTACGGTTATTACTTTCTCTTGCAGCTAATTTTGGTTGGTCTTTGCAGCAAATTGATGTGAAGAATGTGTTTCTACATGGAGATTTGGAGGAGGAAGTCTTTATGGAACCTCCGCCAGGTTTTGATAAGGATTTTGGAAACAATCAGTTGTGTCGACTTAAAAAGGTCCTGTATGGTCTCAAACAGTCCCCAAGAGCTTGGTTTGGAAGGTTTACTAAGACAATGCTTGAGATGGGTTACAAGCAGAGTAGAGGGGATCACACCCTCTTCATCAAACATTCAAAAGAAGGTAAGGTCACAGCTCTACTTGTATATGTAGATGATATAGTTGTGACTGGTAATGATGAAGCTGAACAATATTCTCTTAAGAGCAACCTTGCTCAACAGTTTGAGATCAAGGACCTTGGAAAGTTGAGATACTTCCTTGGTATTGAGGTGGCCTATTCTAATAAAGGTATTTTTATATCCCAAAGGAAGTATGTACTTGATCTTCTCAAAGAAACAGGATGTCTCAATAGCAAGGCGGTGAGCACTCCTATTGATGCAAATCATAAAATGGATGAACACGGAGAGAGCGGCCTTGTTGATAAAGGCAGATATCAAAGGTTAGTAGGAAGACTTATTTATCTATCTCATACTAGGCCAGACATAGCCTATGTTGTGGGAGTTGTAAGTCAATTCATGCATGATCCTAAAGAACATATGCAAGCTGTCTACCGGATTCTCCACTACCTCAAAGCCACTCCTGGAAAAGGTATTCTGTTTAAACGGGGTGACAAGTTGAATCTTGAAGTCTATACTGATGCAGATTATGCCGGGTCACCAATAGATAGAAGGTCCACATCTGGATATTGCACTTTTCTAGGGGGAAATCTTGTTACTTGGAGGAGTAAAAAACAAAATGTGGTTGCTAAATCAAGTGCTGAAGCTGAATTCAGAGCAATGGCGAATGGGATATGCGAACTTTTGTGGCTCAGGATTGTCATTGAAGACCTCAAAGTGGAACACGAAGGAACTATGAGACTTTATTGTGATAATAAATCAGCAATCAACATTGCTCATAATCCAGTTCAGCATGATCGAACCAAGCATATTGAGATAGACAGGCATTTTATAAAGGAGAAGCTTGAATCTGGTTTGATCAGTACTCCCCACACTCCTAGCAAAGATCAGCTAGCAGATGTACTGACCAAAGGTCTACCCGTGTCGAGATTTCAGGAGATTATCAGCAAGTTGGGCATGGAAGACATTCACTCACCAACTTGAGGGGGAGTGTTAGAAAATCTCCTATAATCTCTCCCAAATCATTTAGGATATTGTGGGATATTATTTGATTTGATTTGATTTGATTCCGTTAGCTGTAAATTAGCTACTGACAGAGATTAGGTCCTCTATTCTTGATTTTCTGACCTAATTTAGATCTTCTATTCCTGTATATATATACCGTGTAATCACTTGATGAATATATGAGAAAATACAGACTCTTCTCTACAAAATTCATGTTTGAGCCAACTACCCGTGCTTTGGCTCTTGTCTTGCCTGGATTCAATGAGGTCAGTGGGACATTATATTGGGCTGGGGTTTACTTACCTAGGTGGTCTTTTTTGTTATAAAAAATGAGGCAGTTTTCTTTTGAACCAAGAACCAATCAAAAGAAAATAGAGATATCTAAACCAATTGGTCAGCCTTCTCATCTTTCCAATAGATTGTTACACGTCAATCCCTGACTGTGCGAGGATAACAGGGAAAAAGGACTGGTGGGACGTCCTTAGGGATTGGAACACTGCAGGGAGGAACATGTTGATAGTTGAAGATATCTAATTGGAGATGTCGATCAGAATATAATTAGTAAAACATGGAGAATTTAGAAAAAAAAAAATTGTTTTATCAAATACAGAGTCCAAGGATTTCAGAATCTTCGAAAAAGGCAAAACTTATTTGATGCAAAAATTTCCTGATCAATCGCACAGTGATCTTATCAATTAACCAAGTTAAGTGACATTGTGAATCTTGCAATTGCAAACTGATGCTCTATAGTTTCCATCCAAGATGGATAAAGTATGAAGGATTGATGGTAATTTACAACCTCAAACCATTTATTCAAAACCTTCGAAGCTGGTGAGAGCAAAAGTTCCATAAAATTCCTGCCAAAGTCAATAAAAACTGATAAACAAAATCTATCAAGTCCCATATTCATTAAGCAACACATTCGCGAATATTAGGCGGCATTGCCAATATCAGAACCTGGTAAATCTGAAACCAACTTCCAACTGAGTTATAGAAGCCTTACACCGTGTCATTTTGCCCCAGGTCAAGAGCTCGCCGTAGGCAAGAAGCCCAAAAGACTGATCTGCGAGACTTATCTCTAATCCGGTCACTGAAAGAGGATATCTCTTGGGAAGTTTCTGGAGGAGGTGAATCAAAAAGGGGATCCACAAATTTGCAGAAGTTCTCTAGTTGATTTTCATATCTGTGCAAGACACTCTAAAGTTATCATGGTAACAATTTACCTAAGCAAAGACAAAGCACTCGTTGTGAGAACAACAATTAGAGAAAAGCACTTACACCCACATGTTCATTGAAAATAAGAGTCAATCCAATTATATATATATATTTATATTAATACCTCTAGAATACATGTAGCTCTTGTTGGCTTTCGAAAGGCAGCTAAACAGGCAGCAGAGCATTCGTTTATCGGCTCCACTCTCCCTCCTTTTTTTCGCTAAGTTGATATCTTATTAAAGGCAATTTTTTGACATGATTCAAAGAAATGTGTCATTTTTCTCCAAGTATGACTACCAAAATGAAGATATCTTACTGAAGGCAATTGTCTGACATATTTAAAGAAATGTTTCATAAGACTAGCAAAATTAATTTTTTAAAATTGGACAACTGACAGAATATTTGGAAACACAGATAATATGGAACCCCTAAGTTATCAATTTAATGTTAGGTATATGACATTCGGAAAAATTGGAATCACTTATGCTAAACAGAACCTTACATACTAAAAAAGAGCTGAACGGTGGGCAAAGTACAGTAGATTGCACTCGAAGCAAACTTAATCTCCAGATTGCCCAAGTAAAAAGAAGAAGAACAAATGAAAAGGAAAAGAAAAAGAAAAGCTTGATAGGCCACCGTCCATTTCACGCAAGCTACCAAGAAAAATGCAAACCTGGTAGATCAGATTAACCTTTGAGAGTGTTCCTCAAATTTTGTTTCTCAAAAAGCATTTTTTGATTTGATGATGATTTGTATTTTTGGGTCCTTCTACAGTCCGGTATAAGAAAAAGGGGATGGGATCCCACCTAGTTGATTGCAATTTTCCTTCGTCATTTGTAATTTTCCCCACTAATAGTAATTTACTTATTATATATCGTTGCACGGTTTAATTTTCCTTTTGTCATTGTAAGTTCTATGGATCTTATAATTCGTAATATTTCACTATAAAAAAGTAATCTCCCTAATTTAATTGTAAAATCCTTTCTTGTTTTCAGTAAATTAACACAGATGGGACGTAAATTTCCTTTGACATACGTAATTGTCTTCACTAACATTAATATATGAGTGACATATCATTTCGTAACTTATCTTCAAGGGGTGCAATTTCCCTTTGATTCCTAAGTTTCCTAGGCCCTCTGTTTGGTAATATTCCACAAACTACCTAACATTAATAATATATATTTTTTGCATTATTAATAGTATATGATTTTTTTTTTCCTTCTTTTATCCAACGATCCCACATTAAATGCAGGAATGATCCCGTTAAAAGCGCCATAGAATTCTCCTTCCGTTATAAGTTAATGGCTGTCATTCTAAAAAACTATGGAGAAAAAGAAAACCTTTATCATTAATTCTATTTTCCAAATACCCTTGAAATCACAAAAAATAATAATAATAAAAGAATAAAGAATAAAGAAACGTTTTTCAGCAGAAAGAAGGAGAAGAATTTCCTAAAGAACTTGACAGACAAGTCGTTGAAAACGACGATATTGCCCGGATAAAAATAATAAAGATTGATGAGAAGCAGGAGTTTCAAACCTTGGATAAGCATCCGCGTCCCGTTTCGAGAACTTGGAAATCTCCGCATGAGTGAGCTCCTGGTCGGGCCCCAGCATCAAGTACCGCCCGTCCAGACACGGCGTGAACGACGACGGATTCAGCGGCAGCAGCTTCAGCCCGTGCCTTCCCAGCTCCAGTTCCCTTCAAACGGTCCAAAGTCGCGCGCGCACATTGGATCGCGTGCGGTAAACCTCAATCGATTCTGAAATGCGGCGTTAATTCAATCGGGAGGGGGGGACCTACTTGATGACGGCGGGCCGGAGAAGGCTCTGGACGTAGCTGCAGCGGGAGAACTTGAAGCCGGGGACGAGCTCCTCCGTCACGGCGGCGCCTCCGATGACGTGGCGGCGCTCGAGGACGGCGACGGAGAGGCCGCCGCGGGCGAGGTAGGCGGCGGCGGTGAGGCCGTTGTGCCCGCCGCCGATGACGAGCGCGTCCCAGCGCTTGTCCTTGAGGGCGGGTGAGGAGGCGCCGTGGCCAACGGTGGCAAAGGTCCTCCGCCACATTTTTTGGCAAAAGCATTAGTTGTTATTAAGGATAATAATTCAGCTTTAAGGACCTTTAAGATAATTCCACCCTTTCCGCACAGAATAAGTAAAAGTAACGGGAACGATACCTTATTTTTGAAAATGTGGATCATTAGCAAATAAATGAAAATAATGATTTTCATATCTTCAAGAGAGGGTGGAGAAAAAAAGTGAACTACACGGTGGACCTGTTATAGACTCGTATTCCTTCTAAGATTCCTTTCAATACTAAATCTTCATTTCCTACATTTAAATTCAATATATAAATGCCAAATAATTTTTTTCGCTTTTTTTTTTAAATTTACATGATTGTTAATAAAAAAATTATCATGTAAATATTGTCATCCGATAAAACTTAACAAAATTGATGAATGGATTAAATGTATGAATTGGAAGTTTTAGATTCCGAATGTATTATCATGATTAGCTTTCGAACTATTACTGTATTTGTCTTTTTATTCTAACACCATATTACGCTGGTTAAGGTAATAAATTATTCTCAATTAAAAAAAAAAAGGTAATCAAATGATTAGCCAAAAAAGATAGGACAGAAACGGAAATAGATGGAGAGCCAAGAAAGGCATAAAGTAGTAATTTCGTGATAGGTTTCGGAGGTATGTTGAAGGAAAGTAATTGGGACGAAAATGAATTTATCAAGGAAAATAAATGTAGAAAATACAAATTTAGTTTATATGCATCTTATGGGGGCCTTTTAAAAAATAATTAAGAGGGCAAGGCTATTGTCACAGCCAAAGTGGCTACAACCACATTATCGGGTTGACTTGGTAATATGGACACCCGGATTCCTAGAGTGCCAAAAGTTAATATAAATTGACACTTAATTGCTTAAAGTTACGAAAATGACATTTAAGTGTCAAAATTGAAGCAAAATTGATCATTTAAGTGTCAATCTAGCCAAAACGCTGACGTGTCAATTTTCCAGTGAAGCGAGTGCAAAACTACATCATTTTGGTGCTTGACGTGATAAAAAATTAATATAAAAATTAATTAAATTAAATTTATTTAAATGTATTTAAAACATTTAAAAATAAAAATAAATAACTTTTTCCTATTTCTCATTTTTATTCCAAATTTGTTCTTGGGAACAAAAAAAGAGATTTTTTGTTCCCCGAAATAAAAGTTTTATCAAATGCGTTTCTGTTCTTTTTTTTTTTTATTCTCCGAAACGAAAGAACAGAAATTTTTGTTCCGGGGAACAGAAACAAAAAAAAAACAAACAGGCCCTAAATAAGCTGCTTCATTGCATCCAAAACATTCCAAGCAGAAGACTGCGATAGGTCCCAACTCCTACTCATCTTTGAAAGAATGGGAGAGTTCCTAGTGAATCTACTTCAGCCTTCTCCTATATGGCTGCAGTTAAGTTTGAAAGTTTCCCCCCGTCACATTGGCTGCTATCACTACTATACCTTCAAATGAAAAATCACAAGCTACTGGGGCAAAACAAAGAAAACTCCCCATTGGCTATGGTCTCGCCCAACACAATCTGTTGGACTCGCACAGTTTCTTGCAATTGAAGATATCCACAAAACCTCAGGACACAGTCTATTGTATCCTACAACCCGATGTAATAGAAGTACCAGTTACCTTCTTCACCAATGTGGAAGAGTCTTCTGGTTCATGCAGGCTCCAAACAAACAGAACATGAGTGGAATGGGAATATTTACAGCAATCATCTGCACCAGTAGCCCATCAGACTTAAATCAAACGGTTTACAACAATATATTGAAACTTGACTTGCTAATTTTGATCTTGCTTCTGATCTAGCAGAACCAGACCCCCATCAAACCAGAACTTTCTCATTCCAAAAGCTTTGCACAATCAACTCCGCCATTACAAATACATCCCATTGAATTTGGTTTCCTGAGCTAGTCACTAGCGGTTTCTCCCATAAGGAACCAGGATTAAAAAATCAGGCAGAAAGAAACTACATAACCAGTGTGAATTTTCTGGATCAATGCCGGCTAGTTGCATTTAACACTTCCTATAATACAGATGTCACTCAAGCATATAAATTCGAGAAGCTATGTCCTGAACCAACCAATCAAATCCCTCAAGAAGTCCCTCTCCTGTGTAAGCACTACAGCCCACTATTTTCCAATGTCGGGTTTTATCCATTGCTTCCAAGTTCAAAACCTGTTCCAAAACAAACATAAGAAAAAATAAAATAAAAATCATAAAACGGAATAATCAGAGATTATTTGTTCAAGTTGATCACTTTGGAAAAACATCATTGGTATTGTAGCAAGCAAGAAACATGATAGTTTGCTGCTAAGGCAAAGAAAGATCTCTTTGCAGCAAGCACTGCTTTAGGGATAAACAACTACAGCCCCCCTAAGCTAAACTCCATTCTCTTATTATTTCACAACCATCCAAAAGCTAAAAACGGAAAACAAAAGGAAAATTATGCTAGCTTAACCAATAAAAGAGGAAGCCAGCATAGCATAGGAAAAATTTCATCAAAAGCTAAAGGAGAATGAAAGCAGTAACAGCTTAAGGAGTTTTCACCTTAAAAGGATCATCCCCAGAAGAGTAGTAACTGTCCACCCTAAATTGAGGTGTTTAGGTGTAAATGCCACAAATTTATGCTTGGGATGTAACATGTAGAAGTTAAATAGGTAGGCAAGCTTACATATGAAAATGCCATTCCATGGCCTTGATTGGGAAAAAAAAAACAAGACAGCGGTGAAGAACAAGACATGGATTTTTGGTGCAAAAAGGCATATGCACAAATCAGCAACTTCTGTGATATCTTCTTCTGGGATCGTATAGGAAAAATTTGAGGACCTTAGGTTCAGTTGCAATCTTAGAATTTCAACCTAACTTCATTCTCTTGTTCAGTTGTCATACTTGCTTTCCTGTCAGTAATTATGAACAATAAAAATGATTGGGGTGCTTCAGGTTCTGCATTAGTAAGCCTGGAAAGTTAGGATTCTCCCTGCTACAAATATCTTAAGAATGACAATACATTTAGATTTCAAGGTCACAAACAGCAAAATATCTCAGAAACCAGGATGTTTGTGCCTTTACACAGACAAATTCAACTAATACAGACACCGATAAACGTTGCAAGCACACAACTTCACCTTGGCAACTTCTGCTGGTGTGAGAGCACCTTTAATATCCTGCTTATTTGCAAATATAAGTAAGGATGCTCCGGATAATCTCTGCCAAATGAGCAACTACTTTAGTCCCTTTATCAACAAGTCTAAACAAAAGACTTCGGTAATCGAAGAAATACATCTAGTTCTAGCCAGAAGTACTAATTCAGCAGTTCCTCATTTGAGAACACATGAACCAATTTTATGGACATTGATAGGATGAGCACAGCGGATATTAGTATTAGGACCTTGTTAAGAAGTGCCCACATGAACTTGTTATGCAACCAAATAAGGTAATATTGCAATTTCCAATGCACCGACTGTCCTCGTGATATGCACAATCAATACCTTGGAAATTGAACATTTCCTTCGGCATGTTTAAGAAGTGCCCCATGAGTACTTGTGAACAAGACCAATTGTGCCATTCATTTACAAAAGATATGCCCACATTTGTAAGGTGTGCACAAGGATATTGTTCAGTCTACAGATTCAAAAGACTTGAAAGAATGATAGATTTGGTAGGAAAACGTACAGACAGAAGTATATCAGAAAGATTCTCCATCCAATTAGATAGACAAGCATTGGAAGAATTTTACTGCAAACATGTAGTAATTATCAGAATATGCAGTCCCTTCTGGAATGGAAGACTAATGACTCATAAGATCTTGCAAAATGTAGATGCTCAACCAATCGAGAGAAATTAAACTACACCAGATCAAAACAGAAGCAATGGGCAACAAATCAGCAAAACTCGCAACGTAGAAGCCATAAAGAGGTAAAACAATTTTTTTTTGGAAGCGAGACAATCTAGTAATTGCATGATACCTCCTCCTTCAAGAGATTATCCAATTCCATTTTGCAATCATCAAGCCTTCTAAGGTCTGAACTATCGACTACCCAAATCAGACCATCTGTTTGCTCAAAATAGTTCCTCCAATATGATCTTATAGTCTTCTGACCCCCTACATCCCAGATATTTAATGTATACCTGCCACAAAACATCAATTTGAGATAAATGTTTAGTGCAGCACAACATTAGCCCCAAGTTCCCACTTCTGACTAAAGCAGAGCCAATTAAACAATACGAGGAGAGAAATATCATATTTAAACAATTTTTCTCTTTTAAGATTTAGAAAGAGAAATATCCAGCTGGAGAGCAGCAATTGACAGAATCAATTCTTTAAGTTCTGCTACCTTATCAAGAATTGTCATAATCTGCACGAGAACACAAAAAATAATCTTTGAAGTATGTTTATCACTATGGATTCACTTAATATGACCCAATCTTTGAAGTACAATTGTCACTATTGGTCATAACTCACTGCCCTTCAACAGTGAGCAACAAAGAACCCCAGAAACTAAATGTGTATTTCCTTTTGAGTCATATTTCCCTCCACCAAAGTGGGGGCAAATTCACCCAAACATGCTTCTCATCGGAATATCACAGGTTATGGACATCACCAACATGCAAAAACGTAACTAAGAATAAATGTGGGAGAGGTCCACATCTGTAATCCACCAATCAAAGGCACGGTTGGATTCTTCCAACCAGAAACAGAGGAAAACATGGCCCTTCCTCTATTTATGGTGATCTCAAGCTATGGAAATCAAAAGCTTCTTTTGAATCTACAGATCTCTCCACAGATACAGTAGAAATTGCTATTAGACAACGTTTGACATAGCAGGCTATATTTGTAGTTGAATAAAGTCAAGGAAAAAAAAGAAGAGAAACTGACAGTCGCTAGGTATACAGGTAATCAACCAAACACGGCACTAAGTAATCCTAATGAGAGGAGAGACCTCAACATACTTCTGGTAGGTAATAGTCTTGATGTTGAAGCCGAGAGTGGGGCTAATGACGCTAGTGTCCTCTCCGTTGATCTTCAACACAATGGTCGTCTTCCCGGAATTATCCAATCCCCTAGAAAGCCAAGTATGAAGTGCAAGAACATTCCTTTATTAATTGTGAACACAAAATGAGCACAAGCTAGTAAAACAAACTTCTCGATGAGGATGACACATACACCATGAGGATGCGCATTTCTTTCTCTTTCCTCTTGATCTTTCGGATGATGCTGAGCAGACCCATCACTTAATCTGAAGCGATCAATCAGGCGAAAAAGAAAAGATCATAAGTTGATGTAATTTGTCAGCTGGTGCTTCTTGAAGGTCTATTTACCCCTAACTAGGACGCCAGTGTTCTCAAGTAGAAGAACGAAAAACAGAAGAAAATCGAATGACTTGGAGATAGAAAATTCGCCGAGCACTTGCCGCATTTTCATAGCGAAATTCAACTATGAATAAACATTTGCAAGGGCTGCCATTGTTCGCACATCAGAATAGGGCTGGCAATTTGTCTTGTGCCAAGACAAGGGGACAACATGATTATGGGAAACCCAGACTCGACACTCGCAATAAACACGTCAAGCCGCCGGCGAGACGAGCACGACACGCCCAACGAAACAGGTCACATAACCAATGAGACTAGCACGTTTATCAAACATGACGCCTCGCCAATCATCAAAGAACAGGCACCAACAACAATGTACGCACAGCCCATTTCTTCTTCACTTCACATTACACGTAGAACAAAGAGCAAAGTTGCGAACCTGTGATGCTCTACACCGAATGAGACGCAATCCTTTTATGCATTTGTCAATGGATAACGACCATTTTAAGAGCCCTCGATTAAGTTTCGGAACGTACTAATCCCATGTAATTCAAGAAAGAAAAAAAAAACTACAGATCGAAGACAGGAAAAGAACAAGAGGGCATGAAAGAATCTCTCACTCCGGAGCTCTGTGAAGTTCTCCTATCGGCAGCTTTCCTTTTGGGAGCCGAGGCAAAGCACGAGCCTAGTGAGAACGAATCTGAGGCGACCGCCCGGCAGCGAGCGAAGGACAGAGAGAGAGAGAGAGAGATCTAAAAGTGAAATGGTGAGCCGCGATCAATCTCTTTTCGAAAGAGGAGACGATCGAGCATTTCGTGTCTTCTATATGACCATTTTTGCTGATTTGTTTCCCTTCTTAATGGCTTCTTCTTTTTATTTTTATTATTATTCATATATTGCGGTTTATCTCCTCTCGCTTTTTTTTTTTTATTTATTTAATTAAGAAAAGTGCATTGCAAATCTTAAAACTTGTTATAAAATTACAATAGATTGAACTAATTTGATAAGTTTTAGAATTTGATTGGTCATTTTAAAAATTTTAGAACTCAATTAAATTTTCGTAATAAATTTTAGAACTTGACTACTATTTTCGAAAGTTTTATAATTCAATTACATTTTCATAATAAATTTTAAAATTTCCAATATACTTGTCCATTTTTTTACGGCATCCTCTCATTGAGTCTCCCATTTTACGGCATCCTCTCGTTGAGTCTCCCATTCCAAAGCAGCTGCATAATTCTGATCATTGCTGCATTTTTGCTGTAAAATTCTTCTGAAATTTGTCCCTCTAATGGCATGGATTCTCTTGCCCATTGTTTCGTACTTTTATCTATACATTTTCCCACCGACCATATCATTTCTTTCAAATATTTTCAAGGGTAGCGTGTAGTGCACTATTCACCAAGCAATTACACAATTCCCATTTAGCTCATGGAGGTCAAAGTGCTCCCTCAACGAGTGCGATGTTCTGGCGTTCCTTGGTAATCGATACCTTTGGTTTTGTTTTGATCAGAAATTTCATCTACATGAAGTTGGATTATGCTTTCAATGAGGCCTCGAATTCGACCAGTTTTGCAGGCGTCAACTATCAATCGATATAAAGGGACCATTTGTGCATTCTCGACATACTGTTCATCTCCCTCTACAAGGGGTGATTTTTGCCCTATTCATCCCACCCGCACTTCGACTTGCTCCAGGTGCTATAGCCACCCATTTGCTCCAATTTTTGGAGGTTTTCTTCTTCTGGCCACCCTCCATCTTCTCACCGAACGATCCCTGGTATGGACTCCTTTCCTCTAGTTGTACTGTAGTGGCTGGTGTTGGGCTGTTGGAGGGTTTTGTTTGCACCGATGGCGTCTTCTTCGGCTGAGGTTCACATATGTGCTAGTAGTGGTAAGAGGCTTAGCGCCCCCCCCCCCCTCTCCTCTCGCGTATTGAAGCCTCCTGGCTTGCTGGAAAGTTGGTCCACCCTCCTCATCCCATTGGGGGGCCTGCTCCAATCGGGGATGGTGTTAAGCGTGGCCCACATTCCAGGCCGTCTCGTGAAGGACAGTCTAGGGGTCGTAGCCATGCACATGCCCCTACTAAGAGGCTCTCGAGCAACCAAGCTAGCTCTTCGAAGCCTCTCCAAGCCCGGTCTTGGGCCAATGTAGCGTGATTGGTAGCTAAGGATTATGAGCTGACCTTTATTCCCCCTTCCTTTGTGGAGGATAGACCGATTGTTAATCTGTCTAGAGAGGTGCTGCAAGCTACGAACCCAAAGTGGAATGAATACTTGGTTGGTTACTTTGTAGGAAAAAACTCACATTTCAGCTCACCAAGCAAGCTTTAAAAAATACTTAGGCGCTAAGCTAGTTGATGTGCTGGTAGATGACCAAGGGTTCTTCTTTTTTCATGTCCTGGACCCCATGTTTCGTAAAAAGATATTGGAAGAGGGACCTCTCACCGTGGCTAGGGTGCCCCTCATCTTGCAGCAGTGGAAGCCGCTTCTGGATTTGAAAAAGGACAAGTAAGCTTCCGTTCCGATTTGGATAAGACTTAAGAATCTTCCTCTCAACTTGTAGTTTGCCCTAGCGATTTGTGCCATAGCTAGTTCTGTTGGCAAACCTCTTTATGTGGACCAACGCACGGAAGGTATGAGGATGATCTCCTTCGCAAGAGTTTGTGTTGAGATCCATGCAAATCAGCCAAGGGTTTCCGTGGTTGAAGTAAATTTGGATGTAGTCACGAGGGTAATTGCTATGGAATACAAATGGAGGCCTGTAAAATGCCTCAAATGTGGAATCTTTGGTCACAAATGTGAGATCGTTCCCAATCCCTCTCGGGTGCGTCGAAGGTGCAGACTCAAGCTGCCCCTGCTTCCTTAGACCCAACCTAGCCTCTCAATCCTGTTTCGAGAGGTCCTACTATTTCGGAATAGCCTTGGAAGCAAGTTACAAGGAAGAAAAAGAAGCCTCCCCCCCCTCCCCCCTGACATTGGACATTAGCTCAACCATCCAAGTCAGCTCCTACGATGAAGGGCATTCTTTGAAGCTTAAGGCTATGGCTATGGAGAAGGGGCTGACGCCTGCCTCTACCTATACCCGCAAAGCTCCTAGAAGGCCCAAAATCTCCTAAAGGCAAGTTGTTGACCCCCCCTGGGTCATCTCTTTGGAGGACATTGCCAGCCCTATGGAACCTGACGCACCTACTTTGTCCAATCTAGTTGAGGACCACGAGGGTTCAAATAATTTAATGATGACATTCTATCTCCGTGCCCCTCTTCGAAAGCTCTTGTTGCTAACAGAAGACTTAAGACTATGCAAGATAAGCTTCTCACCTTGGCTCCAGACCTCCACACTCGACGGTCCGTGCTACTCCGCCTTCCACTCGGCATAGCTCTTCCAAAATGAGGTAATCTCCTTCTTCTCTTCTCTTTTGTAAATATGTACATAGATTGCTGGAACATTAGGAGCCTCATTGCCCCTCTTAGACAAGCGGAGGTTTGGAATCTAGTTTCATCAAATCGGCTAGCTTTGCTTGGATTAGTTGAAACGAAAGTACCCAAAATTTCTTCTCTTCTATTTCGGAAAATCTGGTGATGAATTGGTTCTAGTTGGCTAATTATGATCACTCTCATCGGGGAAGAATCTGGGTTAGGTGGGATCCCTCCTTGGTTTCCTTTGAAGTTTTCTCGATGTCGGACCAGGCGATACATGGGAACCTTAGGTGCTTAGATTCAGGAATTGTTTGTTGCATTACTATTGTTTATGTTGAGCACACTTTCACTTCCCAAAGACCGTTTTGGGAGGACCTTGTGTTTAGGAGTTCTATTCTTCATAATATGCCTTGGCTTGTGATGGGGGATTTCAATGCTATTAAAGACCCCTCTAACGGGCTAGGCAGTTCAGACCTTTAGTTGCTGTGCTTTGAGGAATTCGGTCAGTATATTGATCAGGCGAAATGCTTTGGAGGACCTTGTGCTTAGGAGTTCTACTCTTCAGAATATGCCTTGGCTTGTGATGGGGGACTTCAATGTTATTAAGGACCCCTCTAACAAGCTAGGTGATTTGGACCTTTGATTGTTGTGCTTTGAAGAATTTGGTCAGTATATTGTTCAGGAGAAACTGGAGAACTTCAGATATGTGGAGTTTTGGTACACTTGATCTACTCCTTCTAGGGCTTTTCGCAAGGCGAGAAAGATTGATGGGGTCCTTGTAAACCTTGCCTGGAGTCAAACTTTTTCCTTCTCGGAGGCTTCCTTTCTAACTCCTAGGATCTCGAACCACTCTCCTATGGTAGTCAAAATCTCGAACCACTCTCCTATGGTAGTCAAAGTGGAAAACCCGGTTTTTCGGAAGAGGCCTTTCAAATTCTTTGATTTTTGGATGAAGCACCTGGACTTTGAGGCAATTGTGAATGAAGTCTAGGAGGCTCCGGGAGTAGGGGTACCTATGTTTAGGCTTGTGTACAAGTTGAAAGCCTTGAAAAGTCGACTCAAGCGCTTAAATAGAGATTCTTTTGGCAATATTTCCGTTAGGACTTCTAAGACGAGGGAGGCTTTGAATTGGACTCAGCTTGGCCTCCTTCAAGATCCTACAAGTGATGAGCTTGCGGAGCTAGAGAAGTCTCAACACTGTGCCGTCTTGGAGCTTCGCTCTCAGGAGTCATTTTTCAAACAAAAAGCTAGAATCAAGTGGTTTAAGGAGGGCGATTGGAATACGAAATTCTTCCATCATTATGTCAATAAAAGGTATATGAGAAACAGAATTCTTTCTGTAATGGATTCCTTGGGTAACCAAATTACTGAGTTGCAACTAGTCCGATAACACTTCGTGGAATACTTCCAGGACCTCCTCTTGCCTTGGTTGGAGTGGGAAGCACCTCTAGTTTCAAAGATCTGGGAGGTCATTTGCTTTCAACTCAATGATGACCATCTCTCTTCTCTTGCTCGGCCTGTCTCTGACCTTGAGATTTGAGAGACTTTTCTCTAGCTCAGGGTAAGGCCCCAGGACCGGATGGTTTCACAATTGAGTTCTTTAGGGAGAACTGAGGGATGGTTGGTCAGCTAGTAACGGTAGCCGTTAGGGATTTCTTCACCTCAAGGAGACTCTTGAAAGAAGTCAACAATACCATTTTGGTTTTTATGCCGAAGGTTCCTAATGCGTCTTCCGTTGACGAATACAGACCTATTGCATGTTGCAATACTATCTACAAGCTTATTATGAAAGTGTTGGCAAATAGGATTGCTTCAATACTGAAGGATCCAGTAAGCTCGTCTCAAAGTGCTTTTATTAAAAGACGGCGGATCAAGGATAATATTCTTTTGGCATAGGAACTTTTTTCCAACTTCCATTTGGAGCCTTAATACTCCCAAGTGTGTAATTAAGGTAGACTTCATAAAGGCCTATGATACCGTGGATTGGCAGTTTCTTGAGTGTTCTCCTTACTTTTTGTTTCCTTGATCGTCTGGTGCGGCTCATCATGACTTGTGTTTAGACACCTCGGTTTTCTATTATGTTGAACGGGGAGCTTCATCGTTTCTTTCCTAATGGGCGTGGCCTGCGTCAGAGTGATCCCATATCTCCTTATTTATTCACCTTGGTTATGAAGGTGCTTTCTGGGATACTTGAGAAATGCTTGCTACACCCATATTTTAGATTCTTTTGGAGGTGTAGACCTACTTCCCTCTCGCATTTATTTTTTGCAGATGATGTTTTTCTCTTTTGTGAAGGACACCTACCTTCTATGATGCTCCTCAAGGAAACACTCCAAACCTTCTCTTCTTGGAGTGGATTGCAACCGAATTCAAGAAAAAGCGAGGTGTTCTGTCCGGAGGCTCACCATCCTTAAGGAATCATATCCTGCTAGAGCTTTGTTTTCCAGAGGGGAACTTGCCAGTCCGTTACTTGGGAGTACGGATTATCACGTCAAGGTTAGAAAAGTCGGATTGTGCTACTCTTGTCAGACGCATCATAGCGAGGGTGTAATCCTGGACCAATCGTTTTCTGTCTTTTGTTAGGCATCTACAACTGATCGGGTCGGTTCTTCATACCATTCAAGCCTATTAGGCAAGTGTCTTTATTCTTCCTGTGTCAATTTTGGACCAAATTGAGTGTATTCTCAGACAATTCCTTTGGAGAGGCCCTGAGTCGGGTAAAGGTGGTGCTAAGGTTTCCTGGGAAAATGTGTGCCTACCTAAAGCGGAGGGCGGGCTTGGTATCTGGAGACTACGCGAGTGCAACAAGGTGACCATGCTTAAACATATCTGGAATTTGTTTTCAAATAAGGAATTCTTATGGTGCAAGTGGGTCCACTCGACCTTCTTAAAAAGGAGGAATTTCTAGGTCATAAAGAAGCCGGCTATTTGCTCTTGGGCATGGAAGAAGCTTCTTCAACTCATGACAGAAATCCGGCTCGGCTTCTTTTGGAGGATAGGGGATGGCCTATCAGTCACTCTAGTTTGACAATTGGCACCCTAGGGGCCTTTTAAACTTATATTTCTTAGATTCACTCATCTACAGTTCCAATCTCTCTCGACAGGCCATGGTGGCAGATCTCTTCTCTGAGATGGACAAGTTGGCTATCAGGTCGGTGTTGGAGTCTTGGGATTTGCCTCTCCCCTCCCCTCCTTGCCTGGAAGCCACAATCGTTTTTGTTGGTCTGAGGACTCGTCGAGTGTGTTTATGGTTGGATTGGCATCGCTTCATCTGGAACAATGTCATTCTGCCTTGGTACCAATTCCACCTTTGGCTCATCACCAAGCATAGGCTTCCTACTCAATCTCTTCTTTTGTTATATAGTATGATTGATGCTGCTTCCTGCCCCTTTTGCAATGACATACCTAGCTCTATAGATCATCTCTTTTTTTAGTGTCGCATTAGTTTGGCTTTCTTTTGGGCGGCCAGGTACAACCTTCCCTAGCGAAACAGATCTTTGGAGGAGAATATCCGCTAGGCCATAACCTTGCTTTCGAGCAAGGAGCTTTATAAGTGTGTTGCACGATTTGCTTTTGGTGCACTTTGCCATATCATTTGAAAGAACAGAAATAATATTCTCTTCGGGAGGGAGATGCTTTCTGTTCCGGCCATGAAGAAGCATCTCCTTCAAGTTGTCAAGGACAAGACCGTTACCTTCAGGAATGTGGAGGACTCCATTAGAAACAGAAGGCTACAACGCTCTAGGGATTTAGACCCCATTATCTTCTCGTCTAAAGATCTTCAATCGCTTGTCTAAGCTACTGGTCTTTGTTGGTTGCCTTTGACTAGCGGTTGTTTTTTGCCGCTTGGTGCTCTCTTTTTCGATGTTTTGCTGTAGCCGTTTGGCCTTTTCTTGCAGCTTCCTTCCACTCATGATAAGTCTGTTCATCTTGAGTGCAAGTTTTTTGAAGCCGTTTCGCTTGTACAGTTTGGCCTTTCCCCAATATATTCCTTACTTTAACCCAAAAAAAAAAAAAAAAACTATCAATCGATATGCATGACAAAAAACACACGCCGCATGAAGACCATAATCGTAATTTTGAGCAATTAGATTTCTCAACACAAACTCTGCACGCGGAAGAAGAGCACATCTTGTTTGAACTTAAAGCATGCCTCTTCAATTCCAAATCAAATAAATGAAACCTTCGAACTTTTCATCTTTCTGATAACCTTCCTTTTCACCTTTTCATCGTCTTATAATTTCACAAAAAGGCAACATTAGCTTGACACTTGGTAAAAATACATTTCTATCATATATTTCAATAGATTCTGTCAACGAGTAAGCCACTTAAAAAACACCCATAAAAATATTGTAATTTCCAAATGCCAGCATAGAAAATCAACACATTTCCTAATCATGAAAACTTAACAAGTTCTCGCTGAAAGACCTTACTTCAATTGGTCGGAAAATTATTTTGCATCCATATTCCCTCAGCATTTTCACAACTTGTATTAAATCTCCCAAAGTCAATGCCCCACTAATTTCCTTCAACTAGAGAACACGAGCGCTGATCTTAATATTTACAACCACGTGTAAACGTGTTACAGGACCAGCTTCCCACAGATGTAATTAAAGCTTTCAAATTTCATGTGAAATCAAAGAAAGTTCACACTTTGAAACCTTCACTTTCCTCTGTATTCATAATGCATCATCGCACTTCGACGTGCAAACAAGTTCCAAGCATAATATGCCAAAGAAAAAAAAAATCAGAACATCCTTTCAAATCTCATATAACACCACCATATCACTACCTTTTTCCACAATAATCAAGAACTTACAAATAGTCAGACAGAACCTAGGCGTGAGCAAAATAAGTAGATTATAGTTTAACTGCAAATCTCTATTTATCAATTTTCTTAAGAGTGTGCATGGCGTGAGACAAAATAGAAGGTCATATCTTCCCATCCATCATCAAAAGAAAACCGCCACCCCGGTTCATGATAAATCTTAAAGAATTGCAGTCAGGCAGTTGCATCCTAAAATATTAAATAATGGAAGCCGGTGTCAAAGAATTACACAAATGACAAACTGGCTCAACAAGGACTTCCTGGCTGATGTTGTGAAGCTTTGAGATCAACAGGAGGATTTAATGCTTTCATCAATTCAAGATAAGTAGAAGTAGAGAACCTCGGCGGAACGATCATATTTGGTTGATCCCCACTTAGTTTGTGACATGCCACCCCCAAGGCATATCCCAAGGCCCGTGCCACAGTAATGGGAACTGCATTTCCTATCTGGCGGTACCTTCACATAGTATAAAATAATTAAATAAATAGATGAGCTTAAAAAATTACTTAGGCACGTGCCAGACTATACATACATTGCGCATATCATGATTTAACACGAGTGCAGTAAGCAGTGGCGAGATCAATTTATCCAGAACAAAGATACATGTGATTAAATCAATATAAATTGCAAAATCAGATGATGAAGCTAAAGGGCGTAACAACGTTGCCGGGGGGGGGGGGAAGAGAGAGAGAGAGAGAGAGAGAGAGAGAGAGAGAGCAATGTTCTTTTCTCAAAACATGAGTTTGCTGTTTCCTCAAATTCTGTGAATGGGCACTGAGTTTTCTATTTCCCAGTTTGTTTATCTATCACATATGCAATCTTACACTGCTGAGTTTCTCAAATTTCTTTATCAGGTGGCCCGTGTTTTACAAAGCATTCCCAATCTCAAGATGAGCACGTTTCAAGTACCAAACCTCTCTTTTACTGTCCCGCTGAACCTATAGTAGTCTGGAAATCCTTGCAACCTTGCACATTCTCTTATTGTGAGGACTCGATCTTGCTCAGGATGCAATGCTGCCTGTACAAGTCTGAAGTCAGTATATTACTCGCAAATGTTGTATCATGACATATAGGATGTGTCAAACCAAACCTGGCTCTGATAATAGGGGAAGGTTAGCACTGTAGGCACCGTTTCATCCCACCATAGCCTTGCAAACGGTCTGCAGCTTGCCTCTGGTTAGAAATGACATGATTTGATATGACAATGCAAAACAGAGATATCGAGCATGAAAGATTTCACCTTTTTGACTTTCCTTGTTCAAAGGTGAAGACGTAATCTGGAACCTGTAAGTACATAGAGAGAACAAATCATCATTGTCCATATCAGACATTACTGGATTCCATATAATAAATGGCTTAGCATGTCGTACTGTTTAACCAAAACTTCTTATTCAACTTCAGAACCCTTCATACTATTTGGGTGAGTTTTGTCTTGGTTAACGTGCATTTCTCCATATGTCATCTCAATCTCTACACAATCATTTTCCTCATCACATAATTAACAGAGGATATCAGAAACTGGTTCAGTCACCGCCATTTTCAGAAAAAGCACATAAATTATTCTAGGAGGACCCTATGATGGCCTGTGTCTGCATCTATTAGAATATTGTTTGAGATTATGGGATCAATTCTGTGATCGCCAGACACATGAAATGAAATTAAAGACAAAAATGCATTACTTAAGATACAATAGCAAAAGTAACAACAGAGGCAAAAGATTCCAAGTTGAAGATTTGATGAAGTGTATGAAAAATCACAAAGACCATAAATTATTGCCTCTACTGTGTTGATACTGTAGAGTTAAAGAATAAACTAGACACCCATCAAAGTTGTTTACTTTGTCAACAGCATATACCACTTGAGAGAATTTGTTCTATGTTATTTGAGCACAGCAAGCATGGCTTTTACATTGCAACATTAGTGGATTGCGCATTAGCCTTTCATTGAATGACACATTCAACTCAGGAGCCACATGACAACGAGATTATTTTGGCAGGATAATGTCAAAAGGCCATCAACTATGAGATGCAAAAGGGAACAAAATCACAAATTCAGTTGCCTGCATAGCATTTTTCTCTCCACAACGAAGCCTCAAAAAGAAAAGACCGAAAGGCCTGTGTGACCTCATTGTGGTTATGTGACAAACTCGAGTGCAATTTGGATGAGAACTAAGCTGACAAGCAGTTGTAGGGAAGGGGGAAAAGAGCGAGTGCTAGAATAGTTTCTATGCTAAGATTTCTGGGGATGAAATACTTACCAGGGGCTCCCCAGATGGCAGCAGTTGCTCCTTTGTTTTATCACGCCGTACTGCATTATCGGCTCCTACAATTACACCGGGAAGGTCTCTGAAGTTTGCTCCCTGCATATGAGAAACATAAGGAGAAAATCAACAGTTTCACTTGTGACCTACTTAAAGTATAATTCACATCCATCTACCTTCCTTTTTGGAATTTGGCAGATTCGTAAATAATTAACTCCTGATATTGGGAGTGGCCGATGGTCATATAGTAACCTCCTCATTCTTGTGCATTCATCTGACAGAGATCCCGTCATCTCTGAAAATAGTAGAAAGAAATATAACAGTCAACATTTAGTATCATTGTCCCTGGAATCTAAGTCCATGAGCTTGCAAGAGATTAGAAACTGAGTGCAAGTAGGAATGACACATGTTAACTAATAACTACCCTAAGTTTAGCAGACAAAAAGCACCAATTTTTCTCACGTCAAATCTGCATAACCTAGTGACTTTTGCATCAGGATTAATAAAATCATCTGATAGTTTTAACTCCTCATCTAAAGGACATCAAATTACCGTATTTCGTTGATCTAATATACTTCTGGAAATCTGTCTCTGGTAACTTCTTGTATGGCATTTCCTCACGGGTTTCAAGGCTTGGAACCTGGAAGAACCACCTAATTTCATAATGTGGGACATTGTGAAAGCAGATAACCACTATGACTACGATGCAGTAAGTTTACATCTGGAAGATCAGAGATAGCATCGCCAAGAACAGCCGCCTTTGCAAGGTTGGCAGTATGATCTTCATCAAAAGCCACCAAATTGCGCTGTAAAATGAAATTGAGTTCTTTTAAACAGTTTGAAATTGTTTAGAAAATTAAACTGATGAAATAGACGAACAGAAGTAAAGTTGCTTTCTCTGAGCAAAATTTCAGTACCTCAAACTCTGGGGGAGGCCAGTATCTCACAATGACATCATGCGTAGGGAGAGGAAACTGAGGTAGGTTCTGTTGGCAAAAAAAGGAAGGCCAAACATTAGCGAGCACAGCAGAATTTCAACTTCAACATCAGTGAGCAAAGCAGAATTTCTACTCCCAAGATGAAGGTGTAACTCAATAATTTTAATGAGGGTTGCTTTCATTCTTGTATCGATGGAGTTGACTTCTATAGTTAAACCTTTTATACAATTGTAAATAAGACAGCTTCCATATTGCAGCAATATACGAAATTTAATCACCTCTCTTGGATGAGCTCCCCAAAGGAAAACACGCAAGCGGAACTGAGGGACACCATAACAGCCAGCTGCCATTACTCCTAACCTTGCTTGGTATCTCATATGTACCAATCGACTTAATGCATACCTTGCAAGTGAAGCCTTGTCTAATCTCAAGATGTCGGTTACATTTTCCATCAATACAAACTTAGGTTTTAGGAACTGCACTATGTCCATGAAGACGACAATCTGACGATTCCTTGTATCATCCAATGGAGCCTCAACATTCCTATATCGATTGTAGCCACTGATTCCTTGGCATGGGGGGCCCCCACATATGATATCAGCATCACCCTGAATCCACCACAAAGTTATAGACATGGATGATCGATACTGCAAATATTACCATCACATAGGGCCTTCAATCCTAGACGATGGGAGTAGGACAAGCATTTATCTGACACTTACGGGCAGTGGCAAGATTTTGGACTTGAAACCCTTTCTGACAAAATTTTGCATCGCCTCTCCACAGTTTCTGAGAAGTAGATCTGAGATATCAAAAGCAGATATTGAATATGAAGTTTGAGGTTGTCGAATATGGAGTACCTTAGTCCTTCAATTGGTTCCCATGTATCTTCCTTCGAACTGTAACCTTTCCAATGCACCTGAGGATAGATTAGTGAAATATTTTGCATAAGCTGCAGGCAAGGAATAACTGAATATGAAAAACAAAAAAATTGGAGGACACATGAATGAACTACAGGAATCAGATAAATTGGAAGCAGAAGTTCATCATGTGGTCACCTTGGATAACCATATAAAGCTTTTTTTTCGCTCACTGATAACCATTTAAAGCTGGTCAAGCATTAATATTACGTTTCTCATCTCTTTTAAAATCCCGGGCCTCCTTGGTTCCATAGAGCTTCCCAATTATCTGTTTTCTATATACATTGTTGTCATTAACATTGAGATTTGAGGAATAGCCACCCCTGTTTTCAGGGCAAGTACTAAAGGCCACTTCCCAAGTCCTTTGACTGAAATAACATAAAGAAGTTTTATCATAGTGTTCACCTTTTATTTTATTTTTTTATTTTTTTTGGTCGAAAGTGTTCACCTTTTATGTAAGTGGGAACAAAATTACGAAGAGAGATGAAAAATAGAACTAGCAAAAAATATACCTAAACAAATGGTTAAAACACACTAAAAAGTTGTAAAGTTTAGAAGTGGAAACAGAAAAAATCTTTCCAAGTTGTCAGCAAACTTCACAGTTTCCTGACTGTATTCACAGAAATGCAACCTTAGAGTATAAATTACCTGGTTAAATCAAATGATGTAGTACAAATGACTGAGGAAAGAGGTGAAATCAATGTCCTCTAGACGTTTGCACATGGAAAGATTCAAAAATGGAAGTTGCAAATAATTTGACACTGCAAACTTTAGGGACATGCAAAATCACCGAACTCCTATATACTTTGTTGATGGCTTTCTTTGAGATCAATGTGATGTTTTTAGCCTTTATCTCTACAGGCTAATACTCATTTTGATTAATAGCTTTACATATTGCCGTATTGCAACAACATGAGAAAAAATAGCTCTAGATAAAATTTATAAACATGGCAACGAGGAAACTTTCCAACATGAATACAGACGGGACAGCTAATTTAATATGTGTATACATGAGAGAAAAGAGATGATCCTGCAATGTAAAACAAAAGCAATGAGCAATGACGATGAATGTAGATGGGAACCTTAAAATGTAGTCCAGGCTTGCCTATCTCATTGGGATCACCATAACAGATATCAACAAGGCTAGAAACTTCATGTTCATCTTTTGGTGTATCAGCAACATCTGCAGGACTTCCACGACTACGGGTGACTCTACAATTGTTTTTTCTCAATCCGTGCAGACCCTCAACACTTTTTACAGCAAATTGTTTACATAGCTTTTCCCATTCCTTTAATAGTTTAAGGAATTCCTCAGCACCTTCATTCCTAATCTGTATGAAGACCACGTGTTAGTATAAAAGCTGTAGAGCTATGTGGATAAATGGAGCCCAAGCCATCAAATTCGTCATATGAAGTGTGTTTACCTTGGTCTCAGGATGATTTAACTTGAAGCTCTCGCATGCAGACTTGTCACAATCAAGGGCCCATCTCTACAGCAAACAGTTGAGTCAGTATAAATTAAAGGCTTTACAAACTTGCTTATTTAATGAAAGTACCGTCACAAGATCACTGCAAGAAAGTTTGGCACCAAGATGTAGTCCAGTTGACATCCCTCCACACCCAGAATAAAGATCTAAGAGTGTTAATTCTGCTTTCTGAGTTCCGCTTCTCAGCATATTCTCTGATGCTGTTCCAATGTCAGAGGAGACTGAACCATTGAGGGAATTACATGATGGAGAATCATTGCCATTAGTCAGACCATCTGATGGTGAGACACAAAGTTAGATACAGAAATGTCATCTGGATCTCACCCGAACTCATAAAGTTGCATTCAGAAAATTGAGTTCTACAAGTCTCTCACTCTAAAAATAGAAAGTTCAAAACCCATAGAAGCTCAGAACCAATCATGAAAAGACCTTAAATTACCCTTGACATCAGTATATACACACTCACCAGAAATCAATGTGCGAAATGTTGAATACTCCAAGGAATACTCCATGTCATAATAGAAGTCAGACCGTATGTGAGTTGATTTTACACCAACCTGCCATAATTTAGACAGACCAATAATTTCAGAAGGGGAGCATCAAAGAAGAATTCATTATGTAGACAGAGAGATAAAGAGGTGCCAATCAAGCACGACAGAACTCTCACATGATAAAAATGGCATAGGATTATACCACTATGTTAATTTAGCATGAAAATCCATTGTTTCATTCATCACAAGCTAGAAATAAAGCAAAATGTGGAAAACTCTGGTTTCCTTTGGGCCGGAATGGAAGGATTGCTGCAAGCATAAAATGAGATGAAACAGGGAGATTGACCCTCAGGCAGCGTAAGACAACTGATCCACTCTTTACACACTTCAAGGATTTGTTGTTTATTTTCTAAACTTCAGCCTTCCTTCCACCAGGCAATGTTACATTCATATGATGCCACTGACCATACACGACAAGGCAACACGACAAGCCTTCCTTCCACCAGGCAGCTGCCTCTTACTCTACTAAGGCAACAACAGGGAAAAGATAATGGAAGGACTTCCAGTGCAGCATATGACAATATGTTGAGCGTTGAGATATTAGGAACAAAAGGCCTCAAATTGTTGAATTAATGGTTTTTTCATACATCTTTCCCTGATGCGAAAAAATCAGGTGAAATTTTTGTTGTGGTTATATTTTTCCTTTCTTTTCTCTCCTCTGCTTTGTTTTCTGCCACTTCTCCTCCATTGTCTTTCGAGAAATTTCTCTTGTTTATGATCCTTTAGTTCAGTATGTGTGCTTGTTATCTGGGCAGAGAAAAGAATCATCAACTGTTACATAAATTTTAGAGCACTATTGAAGTATACCTCAGGATTTAACCTTGCAACCTTGACTTTTGAAAGAATACAATCCACAGGATTGTCATTCTCCACAGCAGAATAAAATAGCCGCTTCTTGTCATGAAAAGAGGATTGATTTTGCATGACCTGAGAAACAGTCAGCAAGAAGTGCCGAAAATATTAAAATAGATGAAAATCTATATACCAATTTGTCCAAATGAAAAGACACTAACCGTATCTTCAGCTCTATAGAACCACCGAACCCTGATATAATCTTCTTCATCAGTCGTTCTGAAGAACTCTAAGATCCTCCCCACGTGTTTCTTCCCTTTGTCACCCTGGAACAATTTTCATGAATGAGTTATTGGAGCTTCCAAGCTGGAAATATCAGGTTTAAGTGCATCTCCCAGCTGAGAAAGGTTCAAGATCTTTGTTCCACATTGCAGAAAGGAAAACATTTGTTAAGACAAAAGAAATTCTTCCTGTGAAGCAAATTTTATAGCCAATCCATCAAAGTTAACATATCCATAAATTACCAGCACAAAAGGACGTTGGCCAATCTGCATTGGACACCCATGATAAAATGAACTTTTGAAACTCAAACATTGGAAGACCGCAACAACTCTGGAAGTCATTTTAGTGGTATACAACACCCCTAATCTTGATACTTTTGAGATTTACGCATCACCAAGGGATATAGAGCATCAGGAGGAAGGAAAAGGAGAGTGTTATAATTTTTCTTAATGGCGAAAGCATCTTTCTTAATTGAATTTCTTCAATTACGGGAACTTTGGGGCTGACGTATTTAAAATTGAAAGAGAACGCATCATTAACATTTATGACATGCATAGTATCAGTATGACAGAGCTTTGGATTCCAAGCCGATCAATTGAATGAGAGAATAAGAGAAACTTTGTCCACAAGTAAATATGCCTAAGTCAAATGGCAGTGCAAAATCGTATCATCCTTATTAAAAAATAAAATGATACTTAGGGAAAATCAGCTGCAATATTAAGCAGAAGTAGAAATCAAAAGGATCATTTCAATATTTTTTATACTAGGACAACAACATACAAAACAAGGATGAATTTTCAGTTTTTCAAAGTCAAAGCTGGTAGCCAGATGACTTGCTTAATCTTGCAAAAGATTAACTTTCAGATGTTATTTTATTTTTTTTAATTTGACAAAAGACAGCTTACGTGAATTATATGAAAGACTGACATTGATTTGTAGATTTAACTGACGTAAAAAGCTTTACCCTTAAATATGCACAGTCTCCAATTTCAAAAATGCAGCCGTTAACTTCAGCTTGTCTATAATGGCATTTCACATTTGTAATGATCTCATCTTCGTCATCAGACCTATGCCAAACCATAAACAACATAAACAAGAAGGATACAATAATGAGCACAAACAAATCATGAAGAGATACCCAAAACAACAATATAAGAGACTGCATGGTATAACTTACTCCAGCGATTTCTTTCCACCCTCCAATGTTTGACTCTAAAAAACTCAATGGACATCAAGATCAGTAAGAACGTCTTCAGTGTTATGGAAGACAGATTGCAAATAACCATACAGAAAAGTATCAATAATCTAGCAATTAAATGGCATGAGAAAATCATTTAACTTAGCATGTCACCATGGAATGATCAAGAAAAAGGTGCATTCTGTTAGAAAAGCTAATGGTAGTTTTCAGTAAGGAGCAAGCCACATCTGATCTATGTCAGCAGAAAACAGGCATGCGAATATTGTGGATTCCTAATGATGTAAAGCATGGCAGTTCCATAATCCGATGGCCAGGCAAGTCCAAACCCAGTAAAATATGCATCACAAAATCATCTGCATCCAGTTAAAGCATATGATAGTACGTGCATGGTTACATGGCAAAACAGAGAAGGAATCCAAAAAACTGGAAACATTGCACAAGTTTCAAAATCTCTTTTCCTGAAAAGTAGAATTGCAAATGAACTTCCTCGATGTTATTGTTGTCCTTTGTTGACCAACTTAAGATCAGAGAAAATTGAGAGCACAGAAAGTGACCGATCTCATTAAAAGTTTCTATATTCTTCAATTCAAATCCTTTTACAAAGATGCTTCCATGCTTCCATTATGCTTTACTCGAACTACATAATAGGTGCCTCCTTCAATTCACCATCTTATGCTATGACCATATGCAATAGTATTTAATTAAGCAGTAACAGATGCTTTATACCCAGGGGTAGTAGCATTGATTCCATTTTATGGACCTATCTGTTAGTCATCATGCCTTGCAGCTTAATTTGCTAAAACATTATCTTCCAGATGAGCTGAATTATTATCCACCCAACCCCTAGAAAGAAACTAATAGGGTGTCTGGAAAAGCATATTGATTGAACCATGAGATTGCTGCTAAGAGATAGGAAGCATCTGGAAAATTGAACGAGGGTGTCCAGTAAAATTGAGCTGAGTGATAGACATTCATAGCAACTGTTACATTCATCAGTATTCAGTCCAAGAATGTGATGACAATTTAGTCAACGAACTTGATGGGAAAGACATGGATACAAGCTTAGAATATGTTAACAAAAAAGCACTATTCTAGCAATTGATTCTTTGATTTCTTGGTTTTCCTTTAGTATGTCATTCAGTACACTGCATTAAACTAACTTAAAGATGATCCAACATGTCACTTGAAGATAGGTATCATTTAGGTAAAGATCCTTGAGAAACTAAGGGACACTACCCAAACTTGTATCTGGAGTGATATGCAGTTATAAAGATAACACAAAATTTGTCATGAGTAACAGTTATGTTGAAAAAGCAACAAGAATTTTTCATAGGAAAATAAAATAAGTAATCAGTTAAAGAGTCAAATGATAAAAATTTCTAAAATTTACAACAATAACAGTGTCCACACAAAGCGCTTTCTTGCTTCACCTAAGGCTAGAAAAGAGCATCAACCTTGTCGAGGAGGGTATAAAGCAAAAAATTAATGAAACAGATTCAGCAATCACCTTCATATCATAACGCCACTTCCACCATTTTTTAGCTTCATCCTCAGGAATTGCATCTCCAACAAAGTAAGTAGCTTTTGGTTTGTTTGATTTAATCACTAAAGAAGTAGAAAATTTAGCGTCTGAAAGAGTTTGCTCGCTTGCTGCCTCAAGTAATGTAGTTGGAGCACAAAAAGATCCATCATGTTCAGATTTCTTAGGCAGGGCATAATCTGCTGGAGATTGCTTCAAGTAACTCTCATCCAGTCCTCTCATATCTGGGTTCATTAAAGAGGACATATAATCCTTGAAAGGCTCTTTCTCTGATTTACCACTAGAGACATCCTTGACTTCAACATTGTTGCCAATGGGAAGTGATGGGAGTTTTCCAGGGCCCCATGATTGCTTACCATTCATAACGGACTTGTCAAAGTTTCTCAAGGAATTCTTACTGTTGTCATCTGGAGTTGCTAAGAGAAATCTTGGAGACCTTCTTAACGGCAGGTTGTCCATATTTCTGGGATCCTGGGGCATTATATGCATGTGTGATTTTTCCTCACCCTTATGCCAGGGGAGGGATAATCGCTGGACTTTGCTAATTATAACCTTCGATTTTAAATTACAACACTTTGATAACAGGGATTTAAGACCATCATTTGGAGAGGACAGCAAGTTTTTGAAATGGATACTTCGACCTCCTAATTCTGGATAATGCATTAGCGGCATTGGTGGATTCGAAGACAATCTTGGAGATCGTCGAAAATTTCTAACATCTGAAGAGTCCACATTGATAAACAGTTTTCCCATGTCATCACTGCAAGAAGGAGTAGACCGATTAGTAGAGAACTATCTATTAACAAAGCAGAAAAAATCAGTCAGAAGATGTCTCTGGATATTGCTTACAATGAGCTCTGACCAGCAGATCCTTGACACTGTAAAGTTCCACGACATACACCCAAACACATAGGAAATAAATTAGAAAATCAGTGACGCGGGTGGACTATAAGCAAAAAGAAGAAGTATCTACAGAAGATGGATATAATGACATATCAATAAAGCTCTCTCTCTCTCTCTCTCTCTCTCTCTCTCTCTCTCAAGAACGCTTGCAGGAGAAGCATTAGACATTTTCATGCAACTTCAGGCTCTTGCAGAACTGCTGAAAAATTATTAGAATCAGTAAAAAGTCAGATAATGGTTGCAAGTGGTTTTCTTCTGTTTAACATGCCATTGGTTGTTTTGAGTATATTCATTAGTGGTTAAGGAGCAGAGATTTGTGTGCAGGTTTTGATTATACAAAGCAGTAAGCACTAACTACAGACAATCTCATTTTTTGGGCACCCGCTCAGATTTTGCCTCACATATTTTTTTATTCAGTTTAGTGAGGCAGGTTTAGGGTTCACCTGCCCAAGGAAGGCTGCGTCATTCCAACATGAAAGTATAGTAGATATCTTCTCAAATACCATGTCAAGAAAAAATAGAGCTCTTGATTTCTAATAGCTTATAAGGGCATATTTCTCAACTCATCCAAGACACTGTTTAGAACACCAATTCAGATTCCCTGCCTAACCACCACAATGGTATAAGAAGACAACCAGACAAAAAAGGTTACATAGACAATCCAGGCAAAAAAGAACAGAATGCAGGGTGCAGTTTTGCTATAAAATGCCACTAGTAAGAGTTCTCACTTTGTAACCTTGTATCCAGAAAAAATCAGCACCTCTGTAAATAATCAGATAGACTGTCCTTTGGTAAGGTTATCACTGAAAGATACTAACAATTTTGGCCAGTGGCTGAAAGCTATCCACTCTGGCCTTCAGCCCCCAAAGTTCAAAGGATCGAAATTTTTTTCCTTAAATTATCATTTTAATATCCGTTGATCCTCAGCCTCAATTCAGGCAGAGCTTGATTCCCTCAAATTAATTTTTTAAAATCACATCAATAAAACATAAAACCAATAATACAGAAAGAAATACTCTTCCTTCTATTTAACAAAAAAAAACACAGAAAGATACAAAGTTATGCAGAAATCTGCATCTCCTATGTCACACAAGAAAAAACATAACATCAAGTATAGTTTTGATATTTGGATCTAAATATGTGTTAAGAAGGGTACTCACCAAGGTAAATTATGTAAAATACATGCATCATTCAACAATTAATGATTTACCATCAAATTAAAGTTGGATAGCAAGAAACACTCTTTTATCCATTGAACAATTAAAAAAATCGAAAAAGATACGAAGTTGCAGGCGACAAAAAGATACGACCTCTAAATTTGCCAGTTAAGAAACCAATAAGTAGAAAATCAAGGAAATGATTTTATAGATTCAAGATTTTCTTTCAATAACATTTCAAATCAATGAAAGAACTTAGTACCAATTATGCAGCAAGAAATGCTCTTTCTTATATTGAACAACAAAAAAATTGAAAAAGATACAAAGCTCCAGGCGACAAAAAGATACAAACTCTAAATTTGCTAGTTATGAAATCAAGGAAATATATATTCAAGATTTTGTTTCAATAACATTTCAAATCAAGGAAAGAAGCATGCAGATTTATATTGTACCCAAAAAAAAAAAAAAATTTTAAGGTCACCCCTTTTTACTTTATTGAAGGTTGACTTCTGCTTTGACAAATTGCATACTTCATCAGATGCATGAGTCCCACTTTTTTTTGGCTCATGGAAACCCTGTTTCCACAAACATTGTCTAGGCACCGGGTGCAGAACAGAAGAGATTACTAAGTTCAAGGGTCGTTCCATCAAATTTTATTGAAGTATAGAGGAAGACCATAAGCTTTCTCTTTTTTCTTTTTTTTTATACCCATTCATTACCTCTAGTTATTCAATTCCTCGACCATATTTTAGCTAAAATTTGTTCATAGTACATGTTTATGCTATATATCACCAGGTTAGTTAACAGAACCTGATGGCCTGACAAGCTATATAATAAACGCTGCCCCCCAAAGAAATGGACCGAGTTTGCCCAGAGCAAAGTTAAAGGAACGGCTGACACAGTGACACCAAAATGAGTATTGTTAAGATGAATTGATTCCGATACCACCAGGCCAAAAGGAATCATTAGCTACTAAAATATAAGTCGAAGATTTTGCCATGACAAACTTTGACTAGATCATGCCCACTCTGAGTGCTCTCATCCAACGTCGTGATCAACTAAGTTTCGGGATAAAAGCAGCAACCATTCCGTTCGAAGATGTCACAACTACCATGTAAAGTACCTTAGCCGAAATTAGAGCGGCATTTCTCTTACGACTCCCATCATTCGCGCGCGCCGAACTCGAGCTTCTCAAAGGCATTTCGGCGGAATCCGGCGCACGGCGCTTCCTCGCACCACTCTCCGCCACCCCGGGACCAGATTCGCTCGACGGATCGCCCAATGCAGGCGAACCGGCAGCCACATTGTCGCTCTCCGCACCGGTCACGGCAGAACCAAGCCTCGGAGACCTCCTCAAGCATCTAGCCAAGCACGAACCGGTCGCCAACCTCGTACCGCTCTTTTCCGCGCCTTGCATGCCGGAACCCAGCCTCGGGGACCTCCTCAGGCTCAATGCCGCCACGACATGCTTCGCCAAGCGAGAACTGAGCTCACGGCGAGATCGCGGCCCCGATCGCGGGGGTCCCGGAAGCGGAGAGAACCGTGGCGACCGCCGGAGAGGCGGGCGGAGGACCGGCTGAGGCGCGGGATGGCCGAGGGGAGGGGAATGCAGGCGCGGCCGGAGGGAGGGAGAGCCGGCGGTGGAGCCGCGCTTGGAGGTCCGCGGCGGCGGCCGCATGGCTGATCGCGGCGGAGGAGGAGGAGACGACGATCAAAATCGGAGAGAGAGAGAGCTCGAGCTCGAGCTCAGTCCCGAGGCGAACGTCGTGCCCAGAGTTTTTTTAATTTGCATCGATGGGAGCTGAAGCGTAATGCAAATGAACAGCCCTTGTACGGTCCTCGTAAACTGAGCTCGGTCGATCCAAGCCGTTGGATTACGCTGGCGTCTCTTTGGGCCCATGTAGTTTCGCGGTTCAGATCAGGCTGAGCTCATGTGTGCTTGGAGCAGGCGATCTCAGGGGAAATAAAGTTGTTGGCCGGGTCCACCAAAGAGCGGAGGCCGTCCAAGCTTCATGGCATGATCTCAGCGTGAGATTCTCACCAGCTTTTCTTGCGAGCATCTTTAGACGCTGCGGTTATTAAGCTAATCGCGAATTTCGTGTTAGCTTTTTGCCTTTCATCATTCATCACTTTTACCTCTTTTGGTTCACCAGCATTTATTCCTTGAGAACACGACTATTCGATTTGATTCTAAACAAGTCAACTAGATAATAGATGTGTGAAAAAAAAATGGGGACCCGCCCGAAATCAGACCGGAATCCCTTGAAATTGGTGGTTCTTAAGAAAATCAGTCTAGTTCCTGATTTTAATCTATGGGAATCGATGGGTACCGGTCTAGTTATCGATTCCATGAGCGGATCCACCCAGATCAGACCGATTATATTATAATAATATATTAATTTTTAATATTAAAAAAATCGAAATTAGAAAATTAAAAATTTATAACTCCAATTAATATCTTGTCTCAATTAACTCCATCTCGTTTTTCTTTAGTTCAAAATCTTCTCGAGCTCCCTCTTTCTCTCCAATTCACCTCCGGATCTACTCATCTCCCTTCATGTCCTACTCCGAACTCGGCGAAACAATGAGTTGATTCTCTTTTCCCCCTCTCAAACTTGAACTCTCTTTCCATGTCGTCGCCATCCTCGTCACCACCTTTGCATTTACTATCACTATCGTCCTATTCATTATTGGGCTCATCCTGCTTCTACCTCCCCTCTTCCTCCTCCCCCTCCTCAGGCCTCCCCCCATCGTTCTCATTTTCAAAGATAAAGGCGAACTCCAAGTCTAAGAATGGCTCATAGTCCCCATTGTCCTCCTCATTGTCAATCTTGAGGGAGGAGCGGGAGATGGCAGAGGCAATGGTGAAGACGGTGGTGGTGGTTGGGATACAAAAGTAGCACGAGGGTCGGAACCGCCACCGTTGCAACATTAGTACTTGAGAAGAATAAAGTTACTATGGTCAAGAAAGCCATAATTAGTAGATGTGGGGAGGGCGAAAAGGGGAAGGCACAGAGGTTGGACCGGTTCTATGGATCCACCCGGGAACCTGACCGGCGGTCCGATTCTTGGGTAGATCCATGCAATTGGTGGGCGGTTCCTAGTTCCAATTTTAGGAACCAATTCTTAGCGGGCAATTCCTAGTTCTAGGTCAAGAACCGCCCACCCAGATCATGCACCCCTACTAGATAAGATCTAAAATGCCAATTTTTATTCAGCTCAATTTTTTTGTAATTTAACGAGATGAGACTGTTTTGCCCTTGCCAAAGACGGAAAAGGATTATACTTGAATAAGGTATTTGGCTTCTAAATGATTAATCTCCTACGCTATCATAATTCGGTATTTGAAAGTTAACTTCTCTTCTTTTTAAGCCACGAAAATTATATGAATACAATGTATAATTCTCATCGTAGCTACCCATTTCAACTTCAATACGAGAAATGACTGAGAAAACCGTACGAAATGTGAAAATCGCTACAAATAGTTACGTGTTTTTTTTTTTAACTTAAAATAGTTACGTGTTTACATCTGAAAAATTTCAACTTCAGAACCATGATGATTCCACGTCTCATATTTCTCTGGTTAAAAACTTTTGCGATGACATGCCGAGAATCTCTCATCAATGACAATTATCATCACCACACTAGTTTCGTCAACTGCTTTTAGCACTGCACATCTTCACGTGGATGGTTTTCCTCCATGGTCCGAAACCGGATAAATCTTTTGAAAGTACTCATTGTTCGGCTGAGAAAAGTTGACATAAAGGGAAACAAAAGCAAGATTCCACAGTGAGAGAGAGAGAGAGAAAATGAGAGAGAGGGAGTTTCCCTCACTTCATCAATGAAGATCACTTCAGATGCAAGAACAGGTAGAAGGAGCTCAAGAGGGGACAAAACCACTCCCATGCGAAACGCATATCCAGACATCATTGCAGCATTCAGAAACCTCACCCCACATGAATTATGATTTCTTCATGCGATATGTTCCGCCAAAGTCAGAATCTTTACGCTCTTCTTCCTCAGCTCATGCGGAACCGGCCCGAACACTCTTGTCCCCACGGGGTCCTTGTCCTTGCTTTTGTTCACGATGAGGACGCAGGCATTGTCATCGAACTTGATCTCGCTGCCATCACAGCGGCCCCGCGGCATGGCGGCACGCACGACTATGGCGCTGAATTTGTCCCCTTTCTTCGCTTTCCCATTGGGAAGGGCCTCCTTGATAGACACCTTTATTGTATCTCCCAGCCTCGCCCCTTTCTTTCCCGCCTTCAAAGCTTGGATGCACATTGCCTTCTTCGCCCCTGAATTGTCTACCACTTTGAGAATAGTCCCCATCTGAATGAAAGTCCTTCGCTGCTGCGGAATTAAGAAGATATTTATTTAATAGGTGTCCAAAAACAAAATTACAATATGATTAGGTAAAAGTTTCTAAATTTTAGTACTTCCAAGTCTGCTAACTTTTTGAAGCCACCTTCAAGAAACTTTCTTTTTATCTTTCCTGTTCTTGAAAGCTGCCAACGAATGAGATGTAAAGAATTTCCAAGGCACTAACCTGAGACAAGAAATTGCCGTACGCCAAATTGTGCAAAATGTTCCACGAAGAAGAGCTACCCGTAAAAACACCCTGTCTCGTATAACCTGCTAGTTTTGTAATACAGTAACAATGGAAACTGAATAAATAATTCGGAAGTATCGAGATAATACCCTCACTGTCATGAAGGGCAGTCAAGATGAAACATGCAATGCACTCCGAAAAAAATACATGTCTAGGACGAGAACAATAACAAGCAATTAATCCAACATCGGGTATCAAGAGAACGGCAACACTGTAGCTCCAAAAAGTGGATCGTGCTTCCTAATGTCTTTGAAACGAGTGGACAGGGAGGGAGTTCAACTAGGAAGGCTCAAGTTCCACGTGTTTACCCACAATGACAATGGCTCATGGTTCTCAGAGACAAAGGTCAAGGTGCAAAAAACAAACCAAGATATGTAGGGGCAGTTGCTAATTTTTATGATAAAATTTCATTTACAAGTAATTTTATCAAGTAAAACATTCCATGCATTTATAGTATAGTGTTGAGCTACTGCTTGACAGGCTGAGAAGCGTCATTGTCCAAATGGGCTATAACAATTTTTGCTTTACACAGATAATTTTGAGTAACTTTCAAGCATTGATTCAGTGCAGACGCTGCAAGGATTCAGAAGGAAAGTGCAGAAGATTAGATAAGTGCAGATTTCCAATACAAGCAGGTAGCACATATAAATAAATTACACTAGAACTCCTAAACATTTGCACATAATGCTAGCCTTTTAGTTAGTGCAATGCAACCCTTAATTGTCTTAAAAATTTGCCCAAGCCCTTTGAGTTATCAGTCCAACAAAATCACACACCTACACGACCATCAGTATCCTGACAATAGGAAGCAACTAAATTGCTATTTTTTGAGATTATCTACAACAACACTGCACAAAGGAAAACAGGGACTTGATAGAATTCTGCACAAAAGATTTAAGACTTAGTGCAACTCCCTCATGGAGGGATTTGATAGCGTTGTAATCTATGTGGTTACAGATCATCTTAAGAAAGTACAGTTGATATAAGACAACCTCAACATTCACAAATAACACCTATGGATAAGTTGAAAGCCAATACTAGGAAAAAAAGGCTAAGGCATAGGAAAATATTGCTATGGCGTGGAAGATAGAACCTTCAACTTGCTATTTTCACAAGTGAGATTCAACCATTGTTTTAAACCAGAAATCATGCTTAAAATGATTCCACAGCCCAAGAGAATGGAGCAACTGAAACATCTTAAAATCACATCTTCATCACTCCAAATGTCAAGTATTATAAGATGACAAAAATGTGTCAACGACCGAATCAAATTGAAAACGCAAGGAGCTGCTAATATCAGCAATATTTCAATGAGAAGCAGCAAAAATGTTAATCATTGTTGAGGCAAATGGTCAAATTTTCATAGTTACAAATTGCATAGAGCGGCAGATTTGAGAGTTTCATTTCTTAGAACAGAAGCCAAAAATCCATCTCTCATGCAGCAAAATTTCCTCAATCAAGCATCCCAAAACGTTTTCACCATAATGCAAAAGAAGTATCAGAAAATGTTCAAATTTGATGAAGGTTCTATAGCAATATATATTATATGTCCATGCTTCCCCAAAAAAAAACCATCATTGTTCATGCCAAGACATCAAAAAGCCCAAAAGACTGAATTGATATACAGGCCAAAAAACATATTAATATGAATCACAGAGAAGAAATGAATATGTACCTTATAGTGTTCATACAATTAAAAATCGATTTCTCTAGTATTCTTTTTTTTTCTTTTTCTGACCATTCCCTTTTATTCTCTCATAAGGACATCTTGTCGAAAGAAACCACGGTAAAATACATACAAATTAATAACTGAACAAACTCTATGCTCTATCCATCAGTAGAAACAACATTCTAGCTCCAAGATTATGCAACAATGAAGGCATATGCGTGAACTGTTGATGTATTTTCTGTTACTCTAGATGAGATATTAGGACCTCCAGCTCACTCACCAAAGCAACACATTCTCTCAGCAGTCACAACTGCATTCGTTCTACTTCTACAACACCTCATAGACTTCCAGATTTGAGTATATGCCGATCCTTTCATTGGTTCCTTTTTACCCCAAGAGTAATACTCCCCTGATCAAGACAAGTGACTGTGTGCCTGACCTAGCTCTAGTCGAAACCCTTTGTGAAACTGCTGTGAGATTGATATTTAATTAACCACATTTACCCAATAAGTGGTCTTGAAACCTCCGTGAGCTAGCTAGGAATTAATTATGAAGTTCCATATCGTGTCACATAAATAACTCCTAATGACTGCCTTCGTGAGAATCAAAAGCTAACCAAGTCATAAAAATTACGAGAAGGAACATCAGAGCCCTTAAGCCTTGTATGTAATCAAAAAACTAATAAGTTCTCATAACAAGTGGTCTAAAGTAAAGAAAGCAATGGAGTTATTGTCATTAGAGAGAAACAGTTGATACCCTGGATCGGTGTCAGCAAGCGGTTGCTGCCCAATTGTCCCACCGTGCTGCCACTAAAACAACCAAAGCCCCAGGACCAAATTCAGTTTCAGGAGGTAAAAAACATAAAATTAAGCCTTCCGTAGCATTCAGAGGCAAAACGCGAAAAGCGAGGAATAACCTGTTGATCGTGAAAAACGAGCGGTGAGGCTGGACAAAGTGGGCATCATCGCGAGGCCACACGTTTCGCGAGGACCCGATTGACGACCTCAAAGATCGGAGTAGCGAACCAGAACGACCAGCCATTTCTCTGCGACCTGTGATCACTTTCTTCGATCAGGGTTTTGAAGGGGTTTTGCATTCGGAAAGACAAGAGAGGACAGCAAAAACAACAACAAAGAATCGTAAAAACAAGAGAGATTCAGCATTCCTTTCATATAATTAGTCCACAGATTGCTGCAGCCGATAATAATAATTACAATGCTTTGGTATCAATTAGAATCAGTCGATCGCCAAAAGAATTAAAATGAAAACAGAGCAGGGACATAGTTAAACTCCAAAAAGGGAGCAGAAAGTTCGAAACGACTGCAGTGGCGCAAGCAGCAAAATCAGACCCATCAAGCAAAAGAACTCGACCCGAATGAAGTTCTTTTCTTCCTTTCGCTTCGGATCGAAACAGAGAGACTCGAGCTCGGGGAACAGAGTACCTCAGATGAATACTTTGAAGGAACCCTAGGAATCAACGACTTCGGACTCGAAATGCAGCTGAGGCTCCCAGAAGCAGTCACCAGCAGACACAGAGAGAGAGAGGGAGAGTGAGAGAGAGAGAGAGAGAGAGAGAGAGAGAGAGAGAGAGACTGTGTATGCGTGCGGGCGTCTCCGGTGTTTACCGTCGCAGACGGCGGCCAAACCAGTGGAAAGAAGACGACCCGACCGGTGGCGCGTTAGGGTAATTGTCTCCCCAAGGAAAATAAACGCCCGCTTTTTTCTTCTTCTTTTTTTTTTTCCTTCCTTGCTGCGAAAATGAAACTCCAATATCCACGTCTACATTTATTAGAAAAATAACTAAAGAGCACTCGTTGAAAAAAATTTGTTTTGTAATCTGTACTGCTTATGAATAATACGAGAGCAATCGGTATATTGAAAACAGTAAGTAGGTTGTTTTTAAAGTACCATTGGCCATAAATTTACAAAATCTTCAGAAGAAATATGCCTTAGAAGGGGTAATTAGGATTTAAATGAAATGTACATTAGGAAATAATTTCAATGGTTGTGAAATGAAAGAGCTTCGCATTTAATATTCCAAGGTGAATTATTTTAAAAAAAATTCCAAGGTGAATTATTTTAAAAAAAATTGGACTCTATTGACTATTTTATTACATGATCAACATAAATGTAATATTACATGCCAAATCTAAGGATTACCTTCAATGACTAACGAATGGGATACAAAAAGCTCTATTTTACTCCTTAGTAAGGGAAAAAATGATATAATAGTTTATGAATTGTAATTTAATGTATAATGTGGTTTCCGAACTTTTAATTTATTTGATATGATCCATAAATCTAACCTAATCTGCAATGTAGTCCGTGAACTTTTAATTTATTTAACGTGATTCAATGAATTATGGACCAAATCATGCAAAGGGCTATCATATGTGCCTTTGTATTGAAAAAGAAGACCCATGCACTTAATCAATTTGATTTGCATTCGAATTGAGGTCTCACAACCATTTACAAGTTCTAGAATTCACCAAAAGGCAGCTTGGAAAGGATTATAATAGCTTTATCAATTTTGTGAAGGTAGATCAAAGAGTCAGATAGACTATTGAAGTGAAAAAGTCAACTTCTTATAATCCTCTCCTCTGTTCACATACCTTGCTCTAATCACCTAGAAAGCAGGTCTAGCGACTAGGTAAAGCAGTCCAATACTCTTTACCAATTTGATTTGCATTCAAATTGAGGCCTCACAACCATTTTACAAGCTTTGGAATTCGCCAAAAAGTAGTCTGGAGAAGATTATTTCTTAAAATCCCATCCTTTTTATTCACATGGTTTACCCTAATCATGTACAAAGCAGGTCTAGTGGTTAAAAAAAGCGGTCCAACAACTCCTATGAGAAAGCTTCTGTTGGATACCCTGGAGATTGTAGGTCTATTTGAATAGGTGAGAGATGGTCATGAAGATTGGCAGAAAATAAAAACTTTAATTGTCATTCCCTCATAGCAAACTCTCTAAGTTTCACTTATGCAAAGATAATTATTTTCTAGTCCTGGTTCTTTTTTAAAAAAAAAAAAATTGGGTCGAGTTATTGTGTTTGGGGTAGAAGGAGAGTTACAGTACTGTAAGAGCTCTTTATGAGCTTTGTATGGAAACAAAATACTATATGAAGTGTAAAATATAGAGAATGTCTATTGGATTCTAGTCTTATTTTATGGTTGTTAAAGCTAGAAGAGCGGAGCAGACCAAGTGGAAGGCCAAACCATTATAAATTCTCTTCCAAATCTTCCATCCCTTTTAACTTTCTTGTTCTTTATTTGATAGAAAAATTGTCTATTCGTAATTATTTTCCTCTATAGCACCACACTACATACACATCTTTTGTGGGACAATTCTAATTTTCTTAAAACAACCAATTCACCATCTCTAACATTTCAAAAATTAATGCTGCGATTCCTTATTGCCAATTTTTTCTTTTTCAATTTTTTATTAGAATGATAATCTTTTGCACTTCTTATGCTATTTACTTTGTTTTCTTTTTTAGTTCAATCTCTAATATCCATCGTCTTCTGGTGATTGCATTATTATTAGCAATAGGATGACTTACATGTAACCTTTTTCAGAGACGTTAATATCTCGATTTTTTTGTCCAAAGGGTCAGTGTCAGCTTTCACCCACATGAATTCATAAATTTCCACGTCCCATTTGATGTACAACCAGATTTATTTTGCAAGCATAATCGTTACCACTTATCTAGGCGTTGAAAATGGTGCCCAATTGCTCATCCATAAGATGTTGCCGTAGCATTTAAATTATTAAAAGTGAATATCTTTTGGATAGTTCGAGAACCTAATATTATTTTTCTTTTCTTAATTTTTGGGTCAGCGCCAAACCCACTTTGTTATCGCTTTTCTGGGTTTAACCGTTGGAATCTAAAACCCTACCAATTCCTCCTCCATCAACACAAAAGCCGAGCAGAAACTTTTGCCTCCCTCTCTCTCTCTCTCCCGTGCATTTTCTCCAGCTTGGCTCGTCGCCGGGAGCTCGAAGCATCTGCTCCTACGATCGCCGGAGCTCAGGCATGCCGCTCGGAGAGAGAAGCCCCGGCGACAAGGGCGAGTCCCGGTACTGTGGAGTGGAGACCGAGTTCGACGAGGATGTCCCCCGCCTCCTCTCTGCCAACATCTCCCGCGGCGGCTTCGACTTCGTCGTCTCTACTCTGGTTCGTCAACCCCTACGTCATCTTTCAATCGCCGAAATGATCCGCTCGGCTTTTATGTGGCGCCCTCGCTTCGACGACCGTGTCCCTTCGAATCGATTCTGCTTCCAATAGCTTCTTTAGTGGCTACTACTGAATTGTTCGTCAGTGGCTGGCCTCGTATTGGCTTGATAAATTTGTTGGGACGTTGTGTCTGGTTCTTTAAGAGCTAGGTACTGGCTTCAGACTCATATGCATTTTGAGGTGCATTTGCAGTCGGTGCGCATGACGTGGTTTAATCGGTGACAATTGGTGCTGCTGCATGATCACTTGTCTGGAGACAACTCATTAGCAATAGCTGTTTACACTACTACGGACTACATTAAAAAACGTGAACGCGAGGATTTACAAAGAGAGATTTGTTTATGCTAGGCTGGATATTTTGTAACCGCTTTGCATGGTGTTTTTACTCATGCTGCAGATGAATCCAACTTATAGGCCGAGCTTACTAGAAAAAGATGGAAATGGGTCGAGTGTCCTGCCAGTTGCTGGGTCAGACTTAATTTTGAACCCTTCCCAGTGGAGCAGTCATGTTGTGGGTATGGGGCCTTTCTCTTTGTCATTTTTTTAAGTTCTGATTTTCTTTTAAGTTTGTTTGACATTTACACTGGAATCATGTACATTGGCATACACAAGGTTATGTTCATCTCTTTACGGGAAGAACAAGAACGGCACCACCAAAATGACAAAAGAAAAGAGCAGTTCTTGTTAGTCAGGACTTGGCCGAATGGCTTTTACGATTAAATCCCATAATGTATAGCATATAATTACTCCTTCCCACCAATCTGTTGGATAATCTTCGTCTCAACTTGTGTAAATGAGTCTTCTAAGTGGTTTGAAGCTCCTACTGCATATATATGTATAAATTCGTGTGCATATACCTAGGCATGTATGTTCTTAAGTACAAGTAAACATGATTTGGAATTACTGGTACCAAAGCTTTGATACCAAACCAGCTTTGAATGTGCTTTGACTTTTCTTCTGTTTATATACTTCACCTGCATCAATATGGTGGAAGTTCTTCAAAATGTGGATTACTTTTGTTTCTTCCAATAGAAGCTACTTAGTTGGTACTAAGATATTGACATATGTCAATTCCTTAAATAGAAAAAGACATTAGTGTAATGTTTTTAAATTAAATATTTTAGTCAGAATGCTGGAATCATCTCCTCTAACAATAGAAGAGATGGCAAAAAATTCAGAAAAAAAACTGTCTCAAAATGAAGTGCCACTTGAGAGATATGCTAGTCCCTTTGTGTGTGTTGATTTTTTTTTTTTTTTTTTTTTTTTATATTATATATTTATAAATGGATAAGGTGGTCTCTTTAACCATAAAACACCACCTTCAATCAGCATCACTTGTAGGAATTTGAGCATTAACAAAACCATATTTCCTAGTTCAAAAGATATTTCCATTTCAATTTGCTTTGCTTTGACCATCATCTACTAATTTTCAGTTTTATGCCTTAAAGAACAAACATCATACATCAAGAGAATCTTCTTGGTCTTGTGAACTTGCACCCATGATCTTCTTTTATCGATGATGTTCTTGCTTAGGAAAAATTAGCTCGTGGATTGACCTGGATTCTGAAGACGAGATCCTGCGACTGGATTCTGAAACCACTTTGAAGCAGGAAATAGCATGGGCTTCTCACCTTTCGCTGCAGGTATAGATTGCTGATAGCTTTACATGATAAGTTTGCATGCTCCCTTCCAGGTCTCTCTTAGATGCCATAACAAGTAAAATTTGAGAAATCCATTGCTAATGATTGAAGAGGATTTTAGTAGAACTGTTGGCATGTGTGGTGACCATGAGCCCTAGCACATCATGAAATCTATGTAGCAAAGGGCTGTGATCACTCGAATTGGCAGCAAAAAGCAAAACCAGTCTTGCTATACATCTCACTGTAACCAGCTGTTTGCTCCACTAGAAAATGTAATAATTTGATGCTCTGTTGGCAAAGATAGTCATGGTCAGAGACATGCTTGAGAAAATGCTTTTCTTGTAAGATCCGCTTGGCTTTCATCATCTTGTGCAGGCCTGCCTGCTTCCCACACCTAGGCGAGCATCCTGTGCAAATTATGCTCGGTGCATTAATCAAATTTTGCAGGGTCTGACCAATATGCAGGTGCCTGATCATACATTGCCCTTTTGATCACTATCTGTCTCTATTATATCTTCTTGTTTCTCATGTTCAGCTTCTTATGAACAGTTGTGGCTTAGAATTCCTTTGTTCAAGGCAGAGGATGACTCCATGGGTACAAGTACTGATGATATGGTCAGTAATCTATGTTAGCTCTTGTCCTCTAAGAATCTCTAGTCCATTCTTCATGATACTTTCTTCCTTGTCCTTGTACTACGTAGATTTAGTTCAAGTCTGATGCTGCGATGGAGAACATTCTCCTCAAAAAGAAGAAGAAATAATTGAGATATAGTAGAAGAGTAAAAAGAAGAGAACAATCATCTTGTTTACATGTCAAATTTTTGGTTGAAATCTACATCTGCTTAATTGGAGTATTTGACACTTGCCTTTAGACTGATGCTTGGGACCTGTGGAATTCCTTTCGCCTTCTTTGTGAGCATCACAGCCAACTTTCAATTGCTCTTGATGTTTCGTAAGTTAACTAATTCATTCATAAGTTAGCTATGGTGTATTTATTAGTATTTTCTTGTAGTGTGCTTTGGAGCTATATGTTCCCCATATGTAGTGAGAATTTTCTATTTCCAGGAGTACATTGCCCTCAGCAAATTCGCTTGTTCGTTGGTTTGGAGAGCCTGTTAGAGCAGCAATCCTAAACACAGAAGTACTATATCTGGGCCTTGGTTTATTATAAAAAAGATAGTTATCGCTTTACTTGCTGCTTCTCAGCTGAATCAAAAGTAAATAATGGTTTATTGATGCGGCAGTGCTTTTTAACAAATGCACGAGGTTATCCTTGCCTGTCAAAACGACATCAGAAGCTTATCACTGGGTTTTTCAACCATTCAGTACAGGTACTTCCAAGTTCTGCGATTTCCTGCTCCTATACTCTATGAAAGCTCTTTTCCTCCAGATATTTTGATTTTTCGTATTCTCTTTACAAATTATTGTCCATTCATCACTAAATGTGCAGTCCTTCAGTTTGGACTTACGTGATGAAATTGGCTTTGCTTTAATGAAATCTTGTCATTAAGACATAGTACATGCTCAATTGATGCAGTATATTCATAACATACAAATAAATCATAAGAGTGAGCATTCTTATTGAGACTAGAACTCATAGGAAAGACAATTAATTTATCGGTGCAATCAGATATGCAGTAATTGTAGACAAAAAGTACTTGGTTTTATTGGAGCAATTCGATGTATTTTAATGTTGAATCGGCTCAACTAGGATATAACAAAGCATTTGGTTGGGCGCTTCTTTGGTGTCAAAATTCGTATCTTGGGACTAGCTAAAGTGAGTTAAAAGAATTAATATTTAGTGACAGCCTGGGGAGATTTTGTCAAGAAATGGAACAACAAGACAAAGTGGTTCTTGATGGAGGAGGCATGTTTATTTTGGTGTTACATGTTTTGGTAGGAGGAATATTTTGTAGCTTTATCTCTTCAACTAAAATATAACTAAGCGTTTGGCTGGGCTCTTCTTTGGTGTCAGATGTGTATCTTGGGACTAGCTAAAGTGAGTCGAAAGAAATAGTATTTAGTGACAGCCTAGAGAGATTTTGTCAAGAAATGGAACAACGAGACAATGTGGTTCTTGATGGAGGAGGCATGTTTATGTTGGTGTTGCATGTGTTGGTGGGGGGAAGATTTTGTAGCTTTATCTCATCAACTAGGATATACAAAGTGTTTGGTTGGACTCTTCTTTAGTGTCAAGGTCTGTATCTTGGGACTAGCTAAAGTGAGTTGAAAGAAATAGTATTTAGTGACGGCCTAGGGAGATTTTGTCAAGAAATGGAACAAGACAAATTGATTCTTGATGGAGGTGGCATGTTTATGTTGGTGTTACATGTCTTGGTGGGGGGGGGGGGGGATTTTTGTAGCTTAATCTCTTGTTATAGATATTCATGCGTTGGAGAAGATAACTATGAAATAAGCATAAAGCCTCTATTTTCCTTTCCATTTTTCTGGTTTTACACATTCTTGGCGATGTCCTGTGACCATTTTGACCAATTATGCTAAGGTTATTGGAGGTGTTGGTGACAATAAGGATTTGGTGATCTCATAGATGTTTGAAAATGATTGTAGATTGTATAAGGAGGTAGTCAACTGTAAGAAAGGAAATGGCATAGAACCAATACTAAGCTGGCTGATGATTGGTGGCAGAAACTTTCAGTCGAATCACTGCTTTCCGGCTTTGGCTAAGTGCATAAACTTCTCATAGCATCTGTTAATCATGCTAATGTTTCCTTTTTACTATTCTGAAGATGTTCAAGACATATTTTTGCCCTTAAATCTTACTTCTTATTCTCCGTGAATCAAATACATGCTTTTTGGTGACCATAGTAATTAATCAGAACTAATGTGGGCAGTTGCCTTTTCCATTGCTTTTTATGCATGCCTTATGAAACTTATGTGCTTCTTGCCAAATATGTTTTGTTAGATAGTCATTTCTGGAAAACCATTACATAAAGTTTTGAGGGGAAGCGCAGATCCAGCTACTCTGGATAATGGGGACAATGTTGGCTGTAAGTGTCCTGTTAGAATATTGCTCTGTGCTTTGTATTGGAGTTCTTTTGATGCATCATTTTGTCACGTGGAGCAATATGACTTGGTTAGAAGATTTATTTCATAAGCTTGGACATGAATGAACAAAAATATTTCTTTGGCTTTGAAGTTTCTTGAGGTAACTAAGGTTGGCGATTCATTATTCTAACACTCTCTTTATTTGTTCTTACTAGCATGTCTCATGTCTGAACTTTTTGATGAACAATAAAGGATTTCATTAAGAAACTCTCACAGATCTTTGTGTCTGCACTACATCGTTGATCCTGGCTGTCGTCACTGTTTGACAAAAATGTTCTTAAGCTAGGTGTACAAAACAATTCTTTGAGGCCATACCTGGAGTATGTCGGTTATCTCTATCAGAAGCTGGATCCACTTCCTGAACAAGAGAGGTTTGAGGTAACCATCAATTCACTGAACAAAAACCCCACCTCCCCCCCCCCAAAAAAAAAAAAAAAAAAAAAAAAAAAACCAAAAAAAAAAAAAAAGATGGCCATGAAAATTAAAAAAAAAAAAAATGAAGAGAAGGAAGTAGGAACCTCATCTGCCTTCCCTCCTAATGAAAGGGTGAGAATTTCAGAAAATAAAAGCAGAATAGAAAAACAAAGGTTACTTTGAACGTTTTAACATTGGCTGATTCTTTCGCTTTGGCTAACTCATTCTTTTGGTCCAGTTGGGTTACCGGGACTTCCTGCAGTCTCCATTACAAGTAAGTTTTCCATGTCTGCGGACATTGCCTTTTGCTGAAGTAAGTTTAGAATTCCATTTAATGTATATGGTTCTGTTTCAGCCTCTTATGGATAATCTGGAGGCTCAAACCTATGAGACATTTGAGAAAGATACAGTAAAGTACACCCAGGTATAGCTCTATCGTACTGGTGACATGGCTCAAAGAAATGATATGTTTGTAGTTTTAAGATGTGGTTCTTTGAGAATTTTTGTCTTATACTTCCATAATGGTTCTTTGAGAACTTCTGTCCTATGTTTCTGGTCTGTCATTTACTCATAATTTCTCACTCCAATAGTTAAGAAGAGAATGCCTGTATTGCATGTTGAAGTTATATTATCAATGACTTTTGTGAGTTGACCATTTTTACCAAAAGCTATAAGGAAACAAGAAGACAATGTATTTTATCATGTTTCTTAAAAATGCCGTCTCATGTGTGAGCGAGACCTCACACAAGAAAAACAGCAGTAACCACATTGATGAGATAACCTTGGACTAGAACACAATAACCAAAGAAATATAGAGGGAGTTTTAGGATTTGAACTCTTGACCTATGCTATATTACCGATTACCCTAATGACAGTTTCTCATGAAAACATAAGTTACTAGGAAACGGGACAATGGTGTATATTAGCATATTACTTAACAGTGTCCATTTCCGTGTCCTTAGTTTGTGCAACTATTATCAGCATATTTAATATCAGATGTAGAGTGTTATGAACATGGATAGTACAAGTGTGGGATTCACATCCACACTCCAGATCTTTTCCCTATGAAATTATCACTAGTTTTTTGGATGCATACATTTTCCTCTCTCTGTTTATGATTTGTTTTCCCTTTGTCCTTGATTGTCTGCATTCAAATTTTCTTTTGCAGTATCAAAGGGCGATTAGTCAAGCTTTGATTGACAGAGTTCCTGATGAGAAAGCATTGGTTATAACCACTGTATACTCTCTCACTCTCTCTCTCTCTCTCCAGCTTTTGCTGGTATTGCTCCATTTTTTATTTTTTTTGTTCTGCATGTTGTTATGTCTATGATGAGGTCAATTGTTATTCTTTTATATTTGCAAAGGTACTGATGGTCGTAGGAGCAGGACGTGGACCACTAGTAAGGGCATCATTGCAGGTTGTACTGTTGACAATTCTGTTTACTCATATTCCATAGCTGGGCATCTGATATGTAATTTCTTTCCTCTTCATATTTAGGCTGCTGAAGAAACTGGCCGTAAGATAAAAGTCTATGCTGTGGAAAAAAATCCAAATGCAATTGTTACACTACACGTGAGTCAGCTAATTTTTGGTCTCTACCAGGAACCGTTATTACAGCAATTCTGCTTATGCTTTTCTTGAACTCTGATATGCTAATGTATACTTTTGACAGAGTTTGGTTAAATTAGAAGGGTGGGAAAATTCTGTGAACATAGTTTCCAGTGATATGCGTTCCTGGGATGCTCCTCAGAAAGCTGACATATTGGTAGGTATATCTAGTCAAATGTTATTGATTATTTTAATCTCCCTGTGACCTAGTGTTTACTGTATTTGCCTATCTTAGGTTAGTGAATTGCTCGGTTCTTTTGGCGACAATGAGCTCTCTCCCGAATGTCTAGATGGAGCCCAGAGATTTTTGAAGGAAGATGGATTGTCAATTCCATCATCGTACGTGTTCTTTTCAGTAATTCAAAATAATGGACAAATGCTGTCAGTTAGCTGATGCTTATGCATATACTTGATTTAGCATGGTGTGCAGGCTAGGAGGACACCAACAGGCAACAAATGAGCTTGTTGTGGTCATATGATGGATAGACTATATTTTAAAACCTCATGCGCACTGTAGATCAATTGAAAATTCTCCTGCTGTTGGTCTCCTTAAATTAATCAACCCCGCCACTCCCCTGCCCCCGGGGCCAGCCCTCTCCTCCACAGCATCCCTTCACTCGATGAAACTATTAATCCACAAAGTCACATGTCATGTTTACTTAGAAAAGTAATGAAGTATTGTAGTTAATTCTATTGGTCAGAATTCACATTCTGAAACTATTACAAATGAGTTTCTTTGTCATATTTGTAACTTTGGTTGGTTGAACACCCATTTTCATAGCTTTATGTGCTGCGTTGGCCCCATCAGGGCCCTTTCTTTATATGATGATAAGAATTAATCTCATCTTCTCTTGTATGTATTATTTGCTTGGACATCCTCCTGACAATGCTTGTAACTGTGCATGATTATGTTGATTCCCTAATTTAAATTTCATGGACTATGAGCGGCTTGATTACAATTGTTTAGCATATCTCGAGTTGTGTGATTCTCCAATCAGACATTATTTAAAAAAGAAACTTTATGTTTGCATCTTTACTTTATCAACTCAAATCTTGTTGGTGAGATTCCTGTGATCCATGTTGCTTTTAGCTAAAATGGATATCCAATACCAGATTGGCTCATTTTGTCTTAGTTGTTCACATTTAATTCTTTGCTAACTTTTGACTCCACAACTCCAATCATTGATTTTCTTTTTGAAACACATGACATTGCGGCTTGTTTCTTCTTCTGCTTTCATTTTATCAACCAAGAACATCACCTGTTAGAAACATAGGAAAAAGGAACTTGTAACTTTCCTTATAAGCTCGATTATTATTTGGACGAAAGAGCTAAAATTTTAAAAGTCAATATCCCTCTGTTGAGGACTTGATATAGCTCTACTTCAATTTAAACTACTTTTGAGTACATGATGGATTGAGCTAGCAAAGTATCTCTGGTTGATAAATGTTGATATTTGGAGTTTGTATCACACACCTGACACAGAATAAATATCAAAATCTTGTACTTTGTGGGCATTGAATTGATTAAGCGATGCCTCAGCTTAATTAGTCAGGATTACTATTAATTGTAATTTTGGGACTATTGCCAATTAATGACTTTCAAATTTTCTAGCTGACATTAAAGTCCATATTTCCTGTTATCTAGGGACACTCACGTTTAGCATGTATCTATCTGTATGCCCATTTTAGGTACACAAGCTTCATACAACCGGTGACAACATCAAAGCTATATAATGATGTATGCCCCTCTCCTGTATCAGAGTTACCACTCACTATATGGATGCCTTGTCTCAAAGGTTAATGTGGCATTGCAGGTGAAATCACATAAAGATCTTGTTCACTTTGAAACAGCTTATGTTGTCAAATTGCACAGTGTAGCGAGGCTTGCTCCTACGCAACCTGTGAGCTCTCTATCCCAATGGCATTTGTGACTGTATGATTAGGAATCATTTGCTGTTCTTATTTGTGACGGAAGCCATCAACACATGATTTGTTACCTTCAACTTGAGCTTTCACTTTCTCATTTTATTAACTGTCTTTTACGTGTGATTAGGTCTTCACATTTACCCACCCAGAGCGCTCACCTCAGAGAAATAATCAACGTTACAAAAAGCTGCAATTTGAGATACCTAGCGATATGGGATCAGCACTTGTCCATGGTATGCTGTATCAATTTTATTTCTGTAATCTGCACAATTTGTTTCTGAAAGAAAACATATTATTATAGGTCTTGGCATCCCTCTTTAGTAGGCCGAGTGTTCTACTAAGTCAAGCTTCTTGACATCATTTGAGAGTACCTTTTTATAGAAAAGAGGATGTGGTTTGTGCTGGAAGAACTCATTATCAGTATGCCTTGGAGATTAAGGCATGGCCCTAGAGAGAAGTATTTGGCAGAACTCGTTTTAATTTGTTTTCTTTGTTTGATCTGTAGGATTTGCTGGCTACTTCGATGCGACACTTTACAAAGACGTTCATCTTGGCATTGAGCCATCAGTTGCCACCCCAAATATGTTTAGCTGGTAAGTCCACTTGGTGTAAGCCGTGCCTCACCAAAATAATGCATCTTATAATCATCTTTCAAAGTTCCATGACTGCTTTTATGTGTTGTTTCCCTTCTTGCCACGCTCTAATGTTGGATACAGGTTCCCAATATTTTTCCCTCTGAGGACTCCGCTGTGTATACATCCTGGTTCTCCTCTGGAAGTACATTTTTGGCGTTGTGTTGGTTCTGCAAAGGTAAACTATCTCATGAATCAAAATCATCCTATCCATTGGCACCTCTTAAGGATAACGGATTTACTCATTATTTGAACTTTCATGAAGGTTTGGTACGAGTGGTGTGTGACATCTCCATCTCCATCAGCTGTTCACAACAGCAACGGCCGTTCATATTGGGTGGGACTATAAGACTTACCAGCTTTGTAGCATATGATAAATGACGAAAAGATGGCCTGCAACCATGTTTCATGGTGAATGGATCTTCTAGTCCATCATAGTTAATCTTGTTCTCAGACTTTGTTTATTTTTCCCTTTACTGGCTCTATGTTGTATCCACTAGTAGACGCCAAGTCTGATTCCGCCAAGTAGATCAGTTTTGATAATTTTTTTTTTTTTGGTCTGAATCAGTTTTGATAATTTAAGTACTAAGTTTTACTGGGGTTTCGTTGTATTGAGCTCCTATCAGTCTCCGTGGAACAAATATCCTACTTGTGATCGAACTTGATCAAATCCAAGAGATTCTTTAGCGGAAGGACCCTTTCTATCCAGTGATGGTGGAGTGTTTAAGGTTTTTCGCTTGATCTACGCTTCCTGCATGTATCGTGAGTTGGCACGGCGTGTAGGGAATACCTTTGTCCTCGCTGAGTTCACGGTAAACTGGATAGCCAGAAGAGGGCCAGATAGAAAACTAGAAATTCAAGTTTCCGACGAGGCGTTCTCCTTATGTCTTGGCTCTGGTTACTATCTGTTAGTATTTAGTTCTCTATGCCGTCGGCTCCGGTGGCTCAGTCTTATCTTATGTCTTGGCTCAGGGTTATTCTCCGTTAGTATCTAGTTCTCTATGCTGTCAGCTCGGTCTTGTGCCTTCGGACGTATGCGACAGCGACAAGTGAGGGGTTTTGGTATGGCTTTATCCTTTGCTACTTTGTGGCGGTTGCCGTTGAGACTCTCTCATGAAGATTGATCTCTCTCTCTCTCTCTCTCTCTGTTCATTCCTATTTATGGAATTCTGACATAATTAATCTCATTTTACGTGCCTCTCCCACGTGAGGTTTTGAACTTCTCAGCTCTCGCCTCATGGTTGAGTGCCTGTTCCTGTCACTGGTTTGTGTGGGGCTTTGGGCAACCTTCATGTTATCAAAAACAAGAATTGGGTTGCGCCCTGTTTTCTTATCATCCTTGGTATGCGTTGGCAATCAACAGGTGTGCTTTTATGCAAATCCTATCTTGGGAAACACAAATGTCCATTTTGTCCTATGTTTTTATTCCTTTCCTTATTTACTGCCAATATATTTCCTCTTCATGGAAGTTAAACTCGTTTGTGTAATGTGTTACATCACGTTGTGTTACTTTGGGACAAATTTGTAAATCTCTAAGTATTCTCACACCATCGAGGTGAATCCTTAGCAACTTGGATTGCCAATTACTTTTCAAGCGTATGTTGCCAATACTATCTTGTGGCTAATGAGATCAAGTCACGCAAACGAAAAACCCTTTATTCATGCTAGTCTATATGTTTGGTAATCATTCTCTTCCCGAAATAATTTTTGCTTAGAAGTGATTTTTCATAATTCTGTTCCTAGGAACAATTTTTGAGCATTTAAAGGCTACGAATGGTAACCTTCCCCAACCCAATAATTTCTATTCTTTTCTTTCCTAGAACAAAAAAAGAATAAAAACTTGTTTGATAACGGCAAGTTAGTTTTTTGTTCCCGGGAACAAAAAGTTAGTCCGGGAATGGTTTTGGAATAGAAATGAGAAGTAAAAAAAAAGTTACTTCTTGTTTCCGAGAACAAGTTTAAGAAATAAGTGAATTTTTTTTTTCTTTTATTCTTCTCTTGTTGACCGCCATTGACCGCCGCCCGCCGTTGACTGACCGCCGCCACCGTCGTCGCCGCCATCAGCCAATCGTCGTCTCTGCCGCCACCGGTTGCCGGAGGACAACCGACCGTCACCACCCGTCGCCATCGGTCGCCACCGGCCGCCGGAGGCCAACCGACGGTCGCCGCCACCGGTCGCCGCCGGCCAACCGTTGTCGCCGGACGCCGCTACCATCGGACGACCACTGCCGCCACCGGTTGCCGCTGGCCGACTGTTGCCACCGCCGCCGCTAGTCGCCGGAGGCCGACCGACCGACCGCCGCCGCCACCGGTTGTCGCCAGTCACCGTCGAACGTCGTTGCTGCCGGTGGCCAATAGGCCGTGCGGCGGCAATCAGCGGCGGTAGTTGGCGGGCAGCGGTCGGCGGGTGGCGACGTGCGGCAGCGGCGGCGTCCGGCGATGGCGGCGGTCTATTGGCAAAAATAAAAAACAAATAAGTACAAAACATAAATTGTTTTTTACCAAATGCATTTCTATTCTTTTTCTATTTCTAGAGTAAAAATTTTATGTAGTTACCAAACGGGTTTTTTTTATATAGAAATTGTTCCTCGAAATAGAAATAGAAAAGAACTATTTCTGAAAAAAAAAAAAAATTGTTCCCCAACCAAGAAATGTTACCATGCGCAGCCTAAAGATGCCTAGTAAACTGTCCAAAATTTCTATTTCGAAATAAAAATGCATTTAGTAAAACCCTTAAAATTTCTAATCAAAATAATTTTCTTTTAATAATTTTATTAAGATTTTCTCTTTTTTTCTTTTTCCCTTTTCATCTTTTCCTTTCTCCGATCGTCGGCCATAGGATAGATGAGGGCCGGTGTCCCGAGCCTCGTCATGAATTGGGCGAGGTTGACCTCCCCTAGATATGGTGAGGTTGAGCCTTGCCCAACCGCCGGTGAGGTCAGCCTTGCCTTGCCACCTCTCGTCGGGCCATCGCTAGGTCAACCTCAAGGAAGTTGAGCCTCACTGGTGGCTGGGCAAGCTTAGCCTCTCCAGATTTGGTCTAAGTCGACCTTGCTGACCTTGCTCAACCTAGGTAAGGTCGAGCTTTGTGCAGCCATAACAAGGCTCAAGCCTACAAGCCTTGCCATGGCTTGGTGTCATTTGGGGTTCGCGACGTTCTAGCAACTGGCCAAAGGAGGAAGAAGAAGTAAAAAAGGAAAGAAAAGAAGAGGAAAGAGAAGAAAAGACTAGAAAAGAAGAAAAAATTAGGCTTGATTTTAGGAATTATTCCCGATAACAAGAAATAATTTTTTTCTTTTATTTTTTTGATTATGTTCCAAATTTATTTCTAGTAATAAAAAGGTTGATTTTCGTTCTTAGGAGCAAAAAATTTGCAAAATGGATTTTTTTCTTTTGTTCCGGGAATAAAAGAATAGAATTAGTCACTATTGAGGGCATGCATGATAATGTTTCTCCCAATTTATGTTCTTTTGTTCCCCGAAACAAAGAAAATAATAGAAATCCGTTTGGTAAAACTTTTATTCCCAAGAACAAAAAATCTATTTTTTTTGTTTCCTGGACAGAAATAAGAAACAAAAAAAAGTAACTTCTTGTTCCCGGAAACAATTTCTAGAAATAAGCCAAGTTTTTCTTTTCTTTTTCTTGCTTGCTACGGCCTTGGGTGGCTACCTACCAACCGCCAACCACCTTCGGCTAGCCGCGGTGACCCTCGGTCGTCGCTAACCATCGCCTCACTAGTGGTGACCATCGTCGCTGTTGCTATCTGATCGTCGTCACTGCAGCCCACAGCCCACCAACCACCTCCAACTATCGATGACTGCTGCTGACTGCCGTTGCCACCGCCGACCACTAGCTGCCATCGTCGCTGCCACTCGATTGCCATCGCAGTCGTCAACCACTGCCGCCCGTTGCCTGTCGCCACTGCTTGTCGCCCGTTGTCATCGACTGCCGTCGCAAGACCGCTAGCCACCGACCGTTGCCGCCAACCGCCGCCGCATGATCGCCGCCCACAGCCCACCGGCCGTCACCTCTCACAGCCGAGAGGCGATGACCAATGGGCTGTGGGTGGCGATCATGCGGCAGTGGTCGGCAGCTAGTGGTCTTGCGTCAACGGCCAACGGCAAGTAGTGGCGTTCGGCGATGGGTAGCAACAGGTGGCGGTCGGCAGTCCGTGAGCAAGAATAAAAAATAAATAAATACAAAAAATAAAAAAATCGTACCAAAGGTATTTCTATTATTTTTCTATTTCAATAATATAAATTTTATATAGTTACCAAACACCTTATTTTACTCAGAAATTGTTCTTCAGAGTAGAAATAGAAAAGAACTATTTCTGAAAAGAACTGTTTCTCGGCCAAAAAGCGTTATCATACACACCCTTAGAGTATTACCAAATGCGCCCTAAATTACCTCTTTGGATTAGTTAATTTTTTAAAAAACCCCAGATCTTTAGTCATATGAATGCTCTGCTGTGAGCATATTGATCTCCCTCCTCTCTCTTGGATCCAGCAGATGACTGTAGTGTTTCCTTTGAGATCTCCGTAGACATCCAAGGAAATTGAGAGGTTTTAATTTGGTACTCCTAGTTGATTATCTCTCTAGAAAAATTGCACTTTTCATCACGTTGAAATTGCTGGGCTACCATCTGCATTCGGTTTTATAATTATGTTACTGTAACAACTAGTGTACCCTGCCTGAGGCACGATGATTTTCCTTCAGTCAATTGATTTCTGATCATGCTTGCCCTATGCTAAGTTGACACGATCTTATTCTTACCAAATCTAATTCTTGGTAAAAGGAAGAAAATCAATCCCTTAACCTGTGCATCTGTCTTCCAATTCCAACGAAAAATGACCTGGTATTGGCAGGGGGCAGTCCAAACAGACATGTCCCATTGCTTTTCAAGTTTTCAACAAATGCATTGTTTATTCTGATTTTCATCCGGTTCTCCTCTCAATGCCCGTAAAATCCTCCTTATTCCGGCTCGCCTTGAATATCGTATCCATGGATAATTTGATACCTCAAAAGGCCGGAACTATGAGGAAGCAAAGATAAAACACGGGATTGACCGAGGGTTGATTCGCTTGTTAGATAGCTTCAACTTGTTCTTTTATTTGCCTTGATGACCAAAAGGAAAATGAAAACTAACGCCCTATATGGCCTTGTGAATACCCAATACAGGATGGCAATAAGTCATTCATGATCCTCAAAGTCAAGTGAACTTTTCGAGCAGAGCGTCATTTCCTTCTCTCTCTCTTTGTACTGTTTCTCCCTGCAAAGCGTCATCAACCTTTTAGTTTTCCTGTTCTACAAAATCACTTGAGCAGAACTGAACCACTTTGCTCATATCCTATGACAATTAAAGATTGGGGAAGTAAATGGATCTCAGCATGGTTTGACATTTTGGAAGAATATGTTCAAATTGAAGCATCACATCTCTGAATCTTGATTTGTTGTAAGTTGTGTTGTTTTGTCCTTTTATGGCTACATCTGAATCGTATCAACTCCATTTTAGATTCATCCAGTTATGCTCGCATTCATACTCAAGTTGTGCTCTGTCCCTTGCACACATGATTATTTACTCACCAGGATGTTTCATGGTCTATGCAGATTTTGTTCTCTATGGATGAATCTTCTTCTTAAAGGGGACAAATGGGTAGAAGAAGTGACAGGGACATGGACATATCTAGTGATGGCGAAGAACTTGGTGACTCTCCTAGCTTACATGATCTTGGAGAGCCATTTCTGAGAAACTTTCGTAGGATGGCACCCACTGCATTCTTCCATGAGCACGGTGATCTAATTAGTCACCAGATTAATTCCTTTAATGATTTCATCAAAAATGGAATTCGGAACGTTTTTTATTCCTCTGGAGATATTGTAGTCGAGCCTGGTTATGACCCATCAAAGAAGGCGATCGACCGCAGTTTTCTGGTGAAAAGCTAGCCGAGGGAACGAATATTTGAATTTATTTAGCTTCTCGCCTGTAACATTTCCCACATTTCAGTTTCGCAGCACCAAATTCGGGGCCAAAATCCAAGGAAACAACCCAAATTTCACCTTATTCCGAGGCAAGCATGCTTAAAATTAAAGTGCGTCTCACAATTCCTGATAATGACATAAAATCATCCGGCCTAGGTTGCCTCGGATTTTCCCCAAGAATATCATGTCCCCCAAAGACCCCTAAGCCTAAAATTTCATCATCCTCATAAGATGTAGCAAGGCAAGCCACATTAATGCTTTGTTTGGGAAAGAGGGTATGTGAAGGAAGGTTAGGGGTCGATGTGGAATACCTGAGATTGTTGAGAAGTACAACGAGGAGGGAAAGTTGAAAGTTTCTCTCCGCTTTCCTCGTCCTGTCCCTCCCAAACAGAGCATTAGTATCGAAAGCAAACCAGAATTAAACAAAGGTAGAGTCATCATCAATAATTTGCTTATCAATTATCCAATGGTTGCTTATCCAGCAAAAGAAGGGTAAACAAAAATCAAATGTTGCTATTTGGTTGAGCTGTCCGACAAAAAAGCTCAGCTGACTAAACTCAGAAAAAAGGAACAGGAATTTTCCCCAAGAAAAAATAAAGGTTGGTGTTAACGATTTCCACCAGTTGCCAGAGCCTTAACAGTGGTCGTCCAATGGACTGCAGTGATTAACTGCAGAAGCTGAGCTTCTTCATCACCTTGGCATACGCCAACGGCACAGTAGCTGGTTTTCGCAGCCTCCTCTTTGACTTCTTTGACTGCATGAGGCCATAAAGTCTCATTAGCCTATTAACCTTTATCCCAAGCATTGAGCATTTCAACAAGAATGGAACGTGTACAGGTGGAGAGGCATAAGATACAACCAAACTACTCTATTGATATAAGAAAGCTCAAGAAGCGTTATATCTGTCTAATCGCATTCAATCGCATACAGGTATCACTCACCAGACTTGCTAATCATCGATTTCCATGAATAAATGCAACCAAAGGGCTGTTGTGAAGCCAACAATGGCATTTTCTTTTTCACAAGGTCATGATTGAATGCCCCCAGGAGAAGCACTCTAATACCGTTTTGTACAAAAAGAACTGCATCTCTATGTCATCAAGGTCTTTAGAACATACTGCATTCACCTAACAGAAAGATTTCGACCTAAATGTATACAGAGAGTAAAAGTTCCCAGAATACCCCTAGCTACTCAGGGCAGGGGGAGAAAACGGAACAGTGACCAAGTTGATCCTATCATTGATTGTGGCAAGTGGAAACTTCATTTAACATGTGAAAATCCAGCAAAGCCTGACATTTTCCTGATAATAAACTTGTAGCAGTGACACTGAAGTATATCACATCACAAGCCACCCAGTGAGGCCCAATGACAGAAAAATAAATTATTACTATCCGTGACTCATCCAGCAATCCGGCGACAGCAGGTAAAAAAGCAATAACCCTTGCTTGACCAGAAAACGTAATCCTCATTGACTGAGCCTTTGTAATAGGGCGACCTATACTTTTTCATGCGGGATCAACAACACCTTGTGTAAAGTTTTCAAAGAATGTAAGGAAGGCTAAGAAACTAGTTCCCTGGAAGAAAAGTAGTTCAGCAATCAAATGCCCCTTGCAATAGACCACTGCATCCCCTATGTTCCAAGCAAACTTCACCTCTAAAAGAATGCATTCGCAAGAATGCCAAGATGGCAAAAGCTTGACTGCTCAACAGGCCAACATAAGATAATCAGAGAATCGACATAGTAAAGTCCAATTACTGTTAAGAGGAAGTAATTTCCATGACATAATGTTCCAAATGCAGCACATAGTGGGACAAGGACCATCTCCATATCTTCAGATTCTTATCTCCCACTATAACTAGAAAATATCTTGTGTTATGCTGAAATGTTCGTCATGCTTCAGCATTGGCTCACTTCATTCCAGTTCCTCCAACCTGAGGACAGATACCACAACTCCTCTAAGTCCTACCCACAAAGCTAACCTACAGACACCCAAAAACTACTTTGCTCCACACAAGCACTGTATTCCATCCCAAACCCTATTTGGCCGGGGATAATGATTGCAATCCATTGGGATAATAGCGCCCCCCCCCACACGGGGGCATGCTTCTACAAAATCCGAATTATAGTCTATGTGTTATCTAATCTGGAATTTGTACAAGCATACTATCTTAGTTTTTGAGATTTTAATGAGATAGCAACCGTCAACATTTTCCAAAACATGAATGAGAGATGTTCTAATGGCAAAACCAAGTGCATCTGTAGTGCACCACTTGCATAAAAATGAACATCTAAGGGAGGACGTCTCCTACCACATCTTTCGACGCACACGCACACAGATCCTACCACAAAAAAGCTAAACTGACTGCGTCATCAACTGACTGAAACTTCCGGCACTACAGTTTTGTTATAATAAATCTTCAGCTAAAAGCTGACAGGAAAGAAAGGACCAACCTTGAGATGCGCATTATGGCGTTTGCCTTCCTTCCACCGTCTGATATTTCCATCGTTCATTGGTCTAAATCTCGACTTGTACGATCTGAGAGATGACACACGGACAGTCCAGTTACACCATCTCATAATGCAAACTGCTCCAATCACTAAATAATCAGGAAATCATCAACAGAGAGGGGGGCAAAACCATACGAATAGAATTTCATCTTGATCTTCTTCACTTTGGAAACCATAGGCGTCATCCGCTTTCTCTTCTTCCTGCGGTCTCGAGACGACACGTGCCGCACTTGAGCCTACTAACCACACGCCAACATCAACACAAACAGAAGAGTCCCTTTCATTTCAAAGAATCCCACTCAAACATCCACAATCCCTACCCCACGACTAACCCCGACCTACATCCGATCGACGAGAAGCTCGCTTCTTTCCTCTCCCCGCAAACATTTCCTCCCCAGCCAAAACGGAAACGAGGAAAAATGTAAAGAGGAGGAGTCCGAAAGAAACCGCATCGAGACTTACGGAGAAGTTAAGGGGAGGAAACGAGCGAAAGCCGAGAGGCGAGCAGTGCGCGGGCAGAGAAGCGTTCGGAAGAGGCGCATTACAGAAGCTCGGCGCTCGGTACAGCGGGGAGGTTGCGGCGGGCGGCCGGACGAGCGCGGCGGCGTGGAGGAGACGGCGAGAGCTCGGGGCCGGAGAGCAGCGGACCGATTGAAGCGCAAGCGGCCGGAGCTTCGTGCACCATCGCTGCATCGCTCGGCGACTGGTGAGAGCGTGTGCGGAATCGAGAGACGATCTCTGCTACAGCTGTGATGGTGCTTGCTTCTGCTTTCTGTCAAACCTCGACAGTCGACGGGGGGAAGAAGGAGGTGGGAGACGAGAGCGGCTTTCGGGGGTTTTGGAAGAAGAATGGGGAGTGTTTGGTTGGCGGGTTTAGGTAATCCACGTACGAGATATGTTTATTTCACGATTTTGTTCTTATTTTTTATTTTTATTTTTGGCTATGCTAAAAAAATTCTACTACTAGAATCACGATCTTGTTTTCTTTTTTTTTTTTTTTATCCTTTTTCAAGTACACTTAATTACGTACTTGCCCTTTGTATTTTTATTTTTTGTGCAACTGTCCCCTACTTAGGACTTCCTGTAATATATATCAACATTAGGACGGGAAGAATTTAATTTTATCAACATTTTTACTGAATTTTTAATTATTTCAAAGATTACATAAAATAAAAAAAATTAAAAACCAAGCTCGAGCTTACCACATAGGCTTGGCACGACCCATCATTGTCACAAGTCGTGCTTGGGTTAATTCAGGTATAGAGCATGCCTATTAGTAGTTACAATGTTCAAATCTCATGTGTGAGAGAGATGTGTGAGGCAACTAGGATACCATATACAATCAGTGCTTGGGACTACAATTATGATCATATCATGGTACTTGAAGATGTTAAGATCTCATAACAACCCATTGCTTACGAGATCCAATTCACGTCATTCAAATTCAGCATCGGAGTGATTAATGGCTAAATGTGGGAAATATTAAAAGAAAGGGGAAAGGAATAGTTTAGTGTGGAGAGAAAGTAAAAGAAAAAATAACATAGATGATCTTTAAATTTTAGCCATAAGTGCAATATGATTCATAAATATTTAATTTGTTCAATATAATATATAAATTTTCAGCCAATTTGCAATATAATTTCTGAACTTTGTATATTTTAAATATAGTTCATGTCTCTAGACTATATGAAATTGTCCAATTTTGTCCCTAAAAGAATAACATTAGATTTTTTATATAGTTTAAGGAGTAGTTTGAACATTTATTAAAAGTCGAAGGATTAGATTAAAGAAATTAAAAGTTTATAGAGAACATTCTACATTGGGTTAAAATTTAAAAATTATATTGAATAAATTAAAAATTCAATGATCGTATCATATATTATGTTAAAGATCATGAATCATTTATGATAAAATAATTAGCAAGGTATTGGGTAAGAACAAACTCGTGTGTTATAAGTAGTTACGAATTTACTGACGGGGTAGAAGAAACGATCGCGTGACCGAAAGAAGCTTAAGAGGAAAGAATAGAAAGAATCAGCATTTATTACATCAGCTGAAAAATCCAATTGCAATCACAAAAGGCAAACCTGGAGGAAAGGAGAAAGACACCCTTTTTCTTCTATTTCACTTCGACCCCTCCTCCACAAGGATGGAAAAAGAGCTGGAAGTCCAGGCGACGAAGAAAGACGAAAAATGCTCAAATCGCGACACTTGCTACGACACTCTCTGCATTTCTCGAATTATACACTTTCCCACTCTGTTCATTTCCTCTCTTTCTCTCCCTCTCCCTCTCCCTATGGAGCCGCGGACTGCTCCTTCACGATCACTTCATCGTCGAACGCGTGCTCGGGCAGTCCCCTCCCTGCACCGTCCCCCTTCACGTTCCCTGCTCTCAGAGCTCCCCCGTAGTCGCTCACGTTCCCGAAGACCAGCACGCTCGCTCCGAGGACCGCGCCGAGGAACGCCACCCCGAACGAGGTGCCTATCTTCCCGGGAACGGCGGACGCCGCGGCGAAGCCGGCGCAAGTGCCGATCCCCCCGACCCACGAGTGCCACGCCGCGAAAGCCCCTTCCTTCCCGCACGGCGCGGAGTCCAGGATCAGGACTCGCCCGAACGCCTGCAGGGTCCCCGCCGACGTGCCCTGTATCGCCGCGAACAGGAGTACGTGCTCCTTCGCCCATGTCTTCTCCCTGAAGTAGAACCCCATTCCTGATGTGAGCATCGAGAGAGCGAAGCCCAGGATTTTCATCTTCACTGCGCTTGTTCGGAGCACGTGTTGGAGCGGGTGCATCAGGGGGAGAGAGACTATGGGGAACAAGAAGTAGGTGAGCAAGAGGTAGAGGAGAGGAACTGGCTTTAGGCATAGTTGGCCAATGACAAAGAGGACACCCCCGGTGAAAATGCACATCGTCGTGAAGGATCCCAAGAAAACGCTGACGAGCCCTCCGACTGCCTGTGGAGATGCCAAAGTGGAGAAAAAGTGGGTCATTGGCTTGCTGGTTGAGGGCAGTCCGGATCTTTGTGCGATGCCGACGTGGAGTATTCCGACAAGCCACATGATGCCGCTGAAGATGGAGACCACCCACAGACCGACGAATTTCTCGTCAACCATGTGGGAGGTGAAGGAGGAGAAGGCGGCGGAGCCTAAGGAGCCGATGGCAGTGGCGATGAGCGAGAGCCAGGCAGATGCTGCCCTCCGAAGGTGGAACTGGTCTCTGTTGAGGGTAGGGCCAGTGAAGCCGCGGATCATGAGGCCAAGGTGGCGCGTGTGTGCGGCGGCGGCAATGGTGTGGGCGGCAACGATGGCCGCGATATAAGGAGGGAAGATCCACGTTAAGCGGAAGGATCCGGCAGGTAGGCAGAACACGACGCCAATGACTGTCGCAGCTCCTGCGATGATCTGTTGGCTGCGGCTGTGGTCGAGGTAGAAAGAAGCGAATCCAAGGAATGGAGCTGCCAGGATTAGGCCTATGACCCAAGAAGCTGATACCCACTCTAGGGATGAGAATGTCCATTGGCCGACGTTAATTGACTGGTAAGTTATGCTTTGATACCTGTTCTCGATATCATACAATTATAAGTTATGTACGTACGATGTGTTGATATAAGGTCAGGTATTCATTAATCGCTCGCCTGTGGAAGCATATGATAAAGGAGCAGGAGACCAGTATTTCCAACTTCATGTAACCTGGTATTCTATTTGGGTCATCGTTATTTCTCCGGTGCTCCTAGTTCCTTATCCATCATTATTCCATTTTGATCTTGAGTTTCTTCATAGGCCTAAGCTCAGCATAAGAGTGTAAAAGAGTACGTTTGATGCATGCAGACTTGCTTTCCTAATAGGTTGAGCTTTGTGACATAGAGTTAATTATAATATGGAATCTATACCATTTGATCTTACATGACACAATTGGAACATATGACACCAACCCCTAAGTGCGCGCACACTATGTTACCGTCAATAAGCTGTCCACAATATATATGTTCCGCTTGTTAAGAAATCATATGGCATTAGGTTTTTAGTACCTAGCTGTTACGGATGATTTGGAAATGCCATGAACTCAAAAACTATTGTGAGCGAAAGTTGGTTAGAATTATCTTTTTCAACCTAGTAAATTGGTCTGTGTTCCCATGAGCTCTCTCTTCAGAAAGAAGTTGCAAGAGAATGTGCAAAGACTTACAGTGTCATCTCGTTTTTGTCACAAGCCAATCCCCTGTACCATCCTCGAGTGGGCGGAGGTACTCTTTTAGAAATTTGGCTGATGAGGAGAGGGAAAACTATCGGCACAAGGACCGTCTGGATGAAGTATGAGCAAAGCCCGTACAAGTACCAAGAGTAGACCTCCACTTTGGATGGCTTCTCTTCGATGCTCAGATGCTCCGCATAAACTTCTCTCGCCCTCTCGATCTTCATTCCGGTGTCGTGAACATCCGGCATCGCTGCTACATCATTATCCATCGTGACTTCACCAGGACCATTCGCTGAGGCTTCTGTTTCCTCTCCCATTGGGTATCAGCCAATGTCCTGTGGAACTGATTTTGATGGGGGCAACGGTCAAGCAGAGAGAAAAAAGAAACGCGGGAAGTGAGGAGTGCGAGAGCACTATAGAATTTTGAAGTGGACTATAAGAAAGAAGATGGTTGGAGAAAGAGAGAGAGACCCCAGCTGGTGCGAAGCTATCGAGGGGTCAAAAGAACAAAAAAAAATGAGGCCTCGGTATGTATGTTCAGACAGCGGGCATATCGGCATCATATTCTCTTGTAAAACTGTCACAATGCCATGAGGATGGGGACCTTTTGGGAGCATTATGCTCTTCTTTCCTTGTCTATCCATGGTACGCTACATCTGTCCTATGTTATGAGCATTGGTGTTCGCTTCTTTTTCCCTTTTTACTCGAATGGTATAAACAGATGTTCGCTTACCGAATGTTATTCAAACTCCAAATTTTAGCCTAGTTGTTGTAAGCCATCCTTGGTAAAGGCGTCCATATTCATCGATGCGACCTTTTGATCCGTGAATTACTAGCTTATCACATTGAAAAGCTCATCAAGCTGATATCAATCCTCCTTTTCGTGCACTCTAAGAAAGGGAGTGAACTGCCAAAATTGTCCCAAAGTGAATGTCATCTATCAAAGTGCTGCCTTGTATGGCCTAAGTTTGTATTGATGAACTCCTAACAGTTGCCAAATGCACGCAAACTTAGTCGTTAACTTGTGAATACAATGACAACATAGCAATTCGAGTTTAGTCACACGAATTATCCAAAATCTTTCATAGGTCTTAAAATTTGTTTCAACTATCGGATCAAAAGAAATGATTTATTCCCCAACTAGTGCCTTTTTTCCGAAGAAGTTCCATATTCTATGACTTATCAAACCCCTAAAACACAACCATTCTCATTGTAATCCATCCGTTTTTTCCCTATATCACTACCATTCCAAGCCTACCTCCTTCTTTTGATCTTGGTTTGATCTTTTTGGCATATGTGATTTAGCAGCTCTATACATATCTTACTTTTGAAATATTGTTGAAAATTAGGAAAGAAGGCGTGACAATTTTGTGACGACATGACAGTCCCATGAGATGGTAAAAGATGGGCTCACAGAGGAAGATAATGAAGTAGCATTAGTGGCGGCATTGTTGACGTCGCCATTGCCTGCCTTGTCCATTTATAAATTTTCAACGTTAAAAAGAAAAAGAAGTTAAGTTTCAAATATCAATCTAGTGGTTATCTTGCCTCAGTCAATTTTGCTGAGACTTCAGTCCATACTTTGATGATAATGATTTATTGCTTTGGGGTAGAAACAGCAGTGGGAATTTCTCTGTAAAAGACGCCTGTGATTTAATCTCAATAGAACAACATTTACCTACGATTAAGCTCTAGATTTAGTATGGAAATGGGATGGACCGCGGAGGATCAAAAGTTTTCTATGACTGGTTTCATACTAATATCTACTTACTAATCATGAAAGATTCCATTATAAATTCACCTTACACGTACTTCGGAACTGTAAGTATGCAAAGGGTGTTTGGCAGAAAATTTTGCCTACAGATTTAAGGGGTCATTTTTTACTTTTAATTTGCATAAGTGGTTGTTAGCAAATGGTTGTTAGCAATCCTATCTGTTGCAACAACAATGATAGGAAATATACGATTAGCCACTAACATTTGGTTGGCTTCAACATAATTGGAGGAATCAAAAATTATTGTAGACATACTTCTCCTTTTCAGGTATGCCTATGAATTTGATCTTAGGATATGTCAACATTATCTTATCCGCTTGATTAATAGAAAATAGATTGTCTGCCAAAAGGGAGAAAAGAGATAAATTTGTGGGCTGGACTATGGTCAAACTGAATTCTGATGAGCCTTTAAAGGCAACTTAGGTCTAGGTTCAATAGACGGATTTATTCGTGATGACTCAGGCAATTGGCTTGTTGGATTCATACAAATAGGTGCATTAACTTGGGGCATTTTCGTAAACCTCAAATTGCCAATTTCTTTGGGTATTACCAGACTTATTTTGGAAGTGACTTCACAAGCGACCATTTCTCAACTTCAAAAATCAACTTCATCGCTTTATTTTGGTGACACACTCATTTCTCAAATTGATAGTGCTCTCGAGAATTTTCAAATGTCTAGATTGTCCATAATTTTAAGGAAGGTAAGGGAAGTGCAAATTGATTAGCAGATTGGGTTATTAAACCCAATAGTGCATATGATAATTATGTATTAGATAAGCCACCAATAGGTTTGTTTCTTCTGTTGTTAGGGGATCGGGTTTAATCATGTTTTATTAAGAGAGTAATGATGTAATTTTCATGCTTTCTTCATTTAAAAAAGAAAAAAAAAAGATAGAGAGAGATGAAGAGCAAATACCTTTCATTAACATAAATCCCAAAATAGACTTTTTGCCTTTTTCTCCCAAATAAAAATCATTTTGTTTCTTTATAGTAAGAGAAGAATTTGAGCCGACTAGATATTAACAATTATATATGCATTTTTTTTTTTTTTTTTTCTTGGACAAGGCATTTTTTTCTAGTTGATTTGTTTAAGAATCAAACCAAAGAGGCGCATTCTTAAGTAATAATAAGGGCGAAACAGAACTCATAAAAGCAATATAAAATTAAACGAAAAACGGGGACACCTCAAAATACTCGAAATAAAAGTGTAGCCTGGGTAAGAGAGGAAGGACGCAGCTACCAGACAGTCTGATAGAGAGAGAGAGAGAGAGAGAGAGAGAGAGAGAGCGAAGATGGGGGGAGGAATGGAAGCGCACAAGAACAAGTTCATAGAAGATTGGGGCTCGGCGCGGGAGAACCTGGAGCACAACTTCCGGTGGACTCGCCGGAACTTCGCCCTCGTCGGCATCTTCGGCGTCGCCATCCCCCTCCTCGTCTACAAGGGCATCGTCCGCGAATTCGTACGTCCTCCTCCTCTCTTCCTCGCTGTATCGATCGATCGATCGATCGATTCTGATTGATCTGGCCTTTCGGATTCCGCATTTTCCCTAGTTTTGATTGATACTGAATCGATCGCTGCGCTTGCTATGAGAATTGGCTCAGTGTCCTGGTTGGTGGTGGCTTTGGGTTGCGCCCAGGGATGAGAAGTGAGCTGAACGCTTGACGATGGATTCTATGGGTTTTCAACTCTGTGTGCTCTTTCATTAAGGGAAGCGATTCTTTATTCATCCTGCGGCGGAAGGCATTGAAATTTTATTGTAGTGTAGGAAATGGACATACGGGGAAGAGACCAATTTGCGGGATTCATGAATGGTAATCTAGTTTTGGTTAGAGGGAAGACAAGGGAGGCTAAAACGGCCATCTTTTGATATGTGTAAAGGCGCAGGTCGTTAACTTTGAAAAGGATTGATTGATTGAATGAGCTTGGAAAGCTTAATGGTTAGAAGAATTTAGTGGCCCATCCAAATCGAGACAATTTTGTTTATTTTTTTGCTGCTTTTGCTGGTGACAATAGTTTTATCGATTTGCTCTAGTTTAAATAATCTGAACTTTTGGTCGGGGGAAACACAGCGTTGAGCACAGTTTGTAAAGGGCAGGGCTGGAGGAATGTCTCCTTGTAGAAACGAGATGAATGGGTCTGTCGATTATGCTGAGTTCACTTGGTGAAGCGTGTTAAAAGGATGGTAAAAGGGGTTAAAGGCAGATTAGATATCCAAGAGTACATGATGCACACCACAGCCTATTTGCCATTTCTGTTGTAACAGAATCAATTGGCAAAGTGCAAGAGCCTTTACATCCTTAACTTGCATTGTGGCTTTGCTCTGGAAATTATATAGTCAAAGCCAAGATTAACAGGCTCACTGGAATCTGCTTTATCACGTTAACCTTGTGGAAGTTCACATCCTCAGGTTCTCAACTACAATGATGGGCCGAACCTAATTGCTTTTCTATCTTGAGAAAGAAATAGTGGTCTTTTGATCTTTTCGCATTGGGTCTGGGCTTATTGGAGTCTAGTTCATATAGGGCAGGTTGTTTGACCTTTGGCAAATTTCTTATCTGGTGGGAGCATTAAGAATTCTAATCACTCTATTCTGAGATGTCTGTATCTTCAACATGTGACGCGTGCTCACTGGCAGAGTGGATATGATTGACATCTTGATTGTCAATCTTCAGGCAATATAACATGTGTGTTGGCTTTCCTTTGATTAATAATGGATTCTTCTGGATGGTATTTTCAAACTGGCGCTGAAACTGCATTTGCTTGTGGTTGATTTGAAAGCATGTGAGGTGTGTTACTGATATATCTACTTTGGATGGTGTTTAACAGCATATGCAGGATGAGGATAATGGAAGGCCATACAGGAAGTTCCTCTAACTGGTTTCAAAGTGAAACGACATAATAATTCACTGTGGATGTACTTGAACCACATAATTCGGATCAAGTTTTTCTTGTGAATCTCTTTGCTATGTCTTTTCAGTATTTTGATGTGCGGCAGCTCAATGCTTATGGTCGAACTCTGATTCTTCCCATTTTTGTGCTTTTTCAACTCTCACTTTCTCCTGCTCGCTCTGCCTCTATGTGCATTGTGTTCCTTCAATGTTCGATGCATATTGCTTCTAGAAGTAGATTGACCTAGCAGTTTGATTTGCATTTGGCATGGAAGCAATTTCTTCTTGGTCTCCGGCTATTGGGAGATCACGATACAATGTAAAAAAGAGAAGGGGAAAGATGCAGGAGACAATTGCGGTTTTGTATTGTTTAGCTATTATTGTGTGACATTAGATGGTCTACCGAAACTTAGGACTGCTTATGTTTGAGAACACTTTGTTTCATAGGATGATGGGGTTTTCAGTTGATGGTCCTCATATAATTCCTATGAACGGCCAGATATCCTGCATCATAAACTAAGTCAAAAACACAATTGATTTTTGATTCATTGGAACGAATGCGAGCAATAAGTTCTGAATAGTAACACGACGACACTGCAACAAGTGCAAAGCAAGATATCAATCTCAGGTCATACTTCCTAAGATGCAGCAAGTGGCCTTCGTCAATTGACTCATGGGAACCCAATTACAAATTTGCTGAATCTATACCGGCATTTCCTTTTTTTTAAAACATTTTTTTGGGATCTTGAACGCAGGAACAGAGAGGTGCATTTTAATGTCCTCGTCCATTTGGTGTATGTCAATGGAGAAAGTTAGAAATACCCTCTGTTTTTGTGAACCGTATAAATTAGTTGAGAGTTCAATGCTGGAAGATAGCTATGTTGAGGACAAGAAGGAACACCCGAAATAAAAAAGAATTTTCTTCCTCGTCTTTTGTTTCCGCCTAGAATTTGATTTGGCCTGAAAGAGATACGTCTGAGAGAGACTCATTTCGTTTTGAAGGAAGAAGCCCGCGGTTTCCGACCTAAACATCCCGTTTTTTTACGACATATTTTCTCAGTAGATTAATCAATCAGTAAGATCGATCGACCAATTAAATATTTTTCTGACTTTCGTCGTGTCCATAGTATTATAAATACTAAGAATAGCTATGATCAATTGATCATTAAATATTTCGGTCTGGGCCAGGCCATTTGGGACCCGAAATTTTTGCCAGGGCCAAACGTACATGTGAAAGCCCGCCCGAACTATGGATCGACCATTTTCGGACCTATGAATTTCGGACTAGTTCAGGTTGGTATGGTCCGAGTTTTTAGGCTTTTCATATATTTTTGTGGTCTTATCTTTGTGACTAACTCATCTTAAGTAAGTTTAACTGGTCTTATTCTTGATAGAATCGAATTATTTTTCTTTGCAACTAAAAAAGGAGTGCTCAAAATTTAAGAATTCGATTTTAAGCTTAGACAATCTTTAATGGTAAAATTAGAAACTAAAATTCATTAATGGTAATTGAAATTGATAAGTAAATGAGAAAATGAGGAGCGATCGGCATGAACAAACGCAGGTCTCGTAGAAAACATATGACTCTTTACCAGTAGACCGATAATTTTGGTGATAACAATAATTGAAAATTGCTCATTAAATAATTATAGTAACTTATCAAATAAGGATACCGAACCATTATTTGTAGATTTTAGCAGTAAAACTCAAAAGATCTTGATTACCATTGATTGCCTTTTCTAATTGAATAGATACTTACCACATCCGGTAAATTTTTAGACTTAAAAACTTTTAATCAATAATAGTAAGATTATCAAGCAAGTTTAAAGCCATTCAGTATTTTTCCCTTTTTCCTGTGCTTTAATAAAGTTACCGTACACGCTATTTGCATATTCATTTGCGATCAAATTTGTTTTTATAAAACATCAAGAACTTCATTCTATATAGATAGATAATTTCGACAGGGCATTTAAGCCCAAAGGATGAGTAAAATTGAAATACAGGATTCTTATTCGGAGCTCGTTTGACGAAATTGAAAAATAAGTGATAAAAATTTAACTACTGAACATTAAGCGTTGAGATTTTAAAGTACTGAAAATGAAAATAAAAATCTATTTGATAACAAGTGATGATTAAATAATAAATTTGATTAGTTTCCAGCAAAAAAAAAAAACTTCGTTAATTTATCACCAAACGTGGAGTAGTTAGCATTATTGAAGAGTCGTGACAAGATAACTGGTCTTATGACTTAACTAATTAATTAAACCCCTCTTCTTTTTCTTTTTCTTTTTCACATCGAGTGATTTTTATTTAAAATGTGGATAATGTGATTATTATTGGAGCGAGCAATTTGCATTGTCTCGTGTTAATCGTACTGTGCCAAAACAAGTGTGAATATGTCTAACTTGCACGCAAAATGTGTCTTATCTATTTTGATACCAAAAACAATATGTTTAATAAAACAAATGTCATAACATTACAGGACTCGTGCAATTTACATAATTATCTAACGCGTTACCATCTACTCTCGACAACCCGTGCACATGATAAACACATTACCCATTACACACTCTTAACATATCTCTAAATAAATGAGTAATTTCGCTTCATATTAGTATGAGATTTAATATCTGAGTCAGTTTTTTTGTACCGTTAAATGACTTTTTAATCCCTAATTCTGTTTGTAATTTACCATTTGTTTATTTTTTATTTTTTGACACGGGTGGTAATGTAATTAAAAATATTTAAGTATGAGTATTAACCGCATTATAGCGTGTTTAATCGTGACGGGTTAAAATAAATGACACGTTTACATATAAATTTAAATGCGTAGATTGTGTCTCAATGAATAACGCAGGTCGATTCATGCACCATACGATATAAGAATATCAATGAACGGATTGCTCATTCATAATACGAGATTCATTGGTGCTAAATCTAAATTTATTGATATTGATATTGCTAATCATGTCGTATCGGGGAAATATATCGATCGCGGAAACGGCGCTTCTTTGGTTCCATAAGTCAAACACTTTTCACCGGCGCCTGACAAGTCGCACCGTCCACGGTAATTTGTTACAGTGGAGTAGGTATAAAAAAAAAGAAAAAGAAAAGACTTTTACCAAAGAAAAAAAAGAAAAAAAGAAAGGAAATACTTTAGAAAAAGATAAAATAAAAATATAAAAAGAAAGGAAGAAAGAAAGGAAGCAAAGGAAATGAAATAATTAAAACGATAGTATAAAAAAGTCGACACATATTACGTAAAAGCAGCAAAATATTCTTTCCTTCCCTGTTTCTCTCTTCACCACCTTGTCCTTACTCCTTGCTGTGCTGTGCAGCGCAGTGTCTGCTCTGCTTCCTTCCTCTGCACCCAATCCCCTGTTCTCTTCCTCCTTCGCGCGCAGCATAAAGTTGTAAACTCTCTCTCTCTCTCTCTCTCTCTCTCTCTGTGTCATACCCACAAACACATCCTACGCCGCACAGTCTCTGCTTTCTGCGCTTTCCAATGGCGACCCTCCAAGACATAGGCGTCTCGGCACTCATAAACATCCTGACCGCCTTCGCCTTCCTGCTGGCCTTCGCCCTGCTCCGCCTCCAGCCCGTCAACGACCGCGTCTACTTCCCCAAATGGTACCTCGACCGCGCCAGGAGCAGCCCCCGGAGCTCCGCCCACTTCGTCGGCAAGTTCGTCAATCTCAACCCCCGGACCTACCTTACTTTCCTGAACTGGATGCCTCAGGCCTTGAAGATGAGCGAGGACGAGATCGTTCGCCACGCGGGGCTCGACTCTGCCGTTTTTCTCAGAACTTACACTCTTGGGTATGCTCTGGAATTTTCGCTCTCTTGTTCTCCTCCCAACTCTTTCTTTTAGCTCGAGAGAAACGAGAAAACCAGGGGAGGGTTGCTTTTTTTTTTGGGGGATATTTGGCGCTGCTTCGCTGAAAGAAACTGAAATGTCGTGGAATCTGCATGTTATGCTACGCCTGTTTTCTTTCTGGGAACTTGTTTGGTTTCTGCGAAAAGTAGAGCGAGTCTTGTCATTAGCGTGCTTAAAGCAAGCATTTTCGCTCGACTGGCTTGAAAAGTTTTGATCTTTTCCGACATTTTCGTGTTTCCTCTTGCTTTGTTGAGTGCAGTCATGAGTGAGCTTGAGCTACTTGCTCATCTTCATTTTTAAAGTCGTCCTTGCTTCCGCTTCTTGTCACATTCGACGATGTCTGTGATCACGTAATCTTTGACCTGACTCTGTTTCACCCAATCTGAAGCATTCATATGAGATTTCATGTTTTGAGATGCCCCCCGTTATGTTCCTTTCATAATGGTATTTGGGACTTGTGGCTTGCATGTGGCCCTAATTCTTCAGCCTAGAATCTGCGCTTGTGATGGTGCACTTCCCTGATCTTTTGACGGAGTTTTCTCCGCTTTCAAGAATAATTCCTTTCTCCATCTTTTCATGACCTGAGAAATTTTCCCTCTCTCTGCAAAATGATTTTGCATTCATTTTGGCTTTTCTAAAAGTGGTCGTGGTGTCTGAGACGTGTATACGCACATCGGCGTGTTATGTCCACACGTAACGGAGAAAACGGCACTGTTCAATGTGCATCGGCAGTTCTGTGAGGAAGCATGGTTTTTTAATTGAGAAGTTGTCTACACCATTCGTGCTCGAAAGTCCAAATGTAAGGGTGGTGTTAAATCCAAAAAGGAAATAAATTAAGTGATGAATATGTTCGTGAACATTTCAAAGCTTTTATTTGCTCTGCTGTAGCAGTGTTCTTTTAATTCTCTGCATTTTCTCTAACGGCATCATAAGTCTTTGGCAAGCGATATATCTTCTTTCGCCATAACATGCATGCATTGAACAGCAGCTTTCAGATACGTTCGCCGTGAAATATATTCGTGACTAATATTTTTCTCATCTCTGACAGCTTAAAGATTTTTGTGCCGATCACATTCATTGCGCTTCTCATTCTTATTCCAGTCAATGTATCAAATGGAACATTATCCTTTTTGAAGAGAGATTTGGTTATGAGTAACATTGACAAACTCTCTATATCAAATGTCCGTCCTCAATCAATGAGGTAAATTCATGTCTCTTGTACATACAGAGAGATATCTGTTCAAGACCCAACACTGGGCATACATGCAGAATATTGTCCCTTGTTACGCCTTTCATAGGAGCTAGACAGTTGTAACTGTTCTAATCACCTAATTTATTTCTCTCTCTTTTCACTTAAAAGAAGTTCCTTTTGTTAATTTTCCTATAGTGTTTTAACAGTAAGCAATTGGGCTAACATTGTGAGGACTTTACTTATGTATGACATTCTAAGCATCTCAATTACATCTGTTTCAGGTTCTTTGTTCATATAGGATTGGAGTACCTGTTCACCATATGGACTTGTCTCATGCTTTACAAAGAATATGACAATGTAGCATCAATGAGGCTTCGTTTCCTGGCCTCACAGGGAAGACGTGTTGAGCAGTTCACTGTGAGTTGACTCTCAGTGCATCCACCCTTTCATTGTATTTAGTATTAATTCTTAAGACCATGTAATTGATCTGCCTTTGTCATTATGCTCTACAATTTGATATTTCTTTTGCGATACGGGCCAAAGACTTCAACTACAATTACATAACACAAAGTTAATCCACATTCCATCATTGATAACTAAAAGTCTTCTTTGAAGTCTTTCGTTTCAGTCATCTTCTCCCAAAAGTTCCGAATACTTTTCCATCTCATTCATGCATGAGCAGACGTGGTAGTCTGTAACGTTGATTTATCGAGCAACTTAAGTTGCCAAACAAAGAAATGCGAGTGGTTTTGACATAGGTGTACCTAGGCACATTATATAACTGTTTGCTCCTTATTTTGCATGCAACTACAAATTACTTGACTTTATGAGGTCTCCACTATTCTCTAAGTGATGATGATCTCTTCAAGCAAGAAGACCTTAACATTTATGTATGCTAAACAAGTCAGTTTATTATGTACATTGCACAAACTGATTTAGCCCTACGTGACGATAATTGGCACTCATGGAGCACCATGTTTGAAACAGTTAAAGTTCCTATCTTAAGCAGTATAATTTGTTAAAGCTTGGTTTAAGCAGATTTATTATTTTGGGAGATGTAATTTGTTTACGCTATGTATCTAGTATAAGCAACCATGATGTGGAAGATGACTGAATTCTAATTTCCTGTTGGCATTTTTCCTGTCACAAGTCGTCAACAAGCTATACTTCCTAATTTGACCAAAAAAAAACAAGCTATACTTCCTAATTTTACCAAAAAAAAAAACAAGCTATACTTCCTAAAATCCACCATTGGATTGGTCATGCATAATATGAACTAGAAGAATCAATCCTTGATGTTGCACTTGGGAATCTGGATCTAGCAAGGTTGGACCTTGTCTCTACCATTAACTGCTCTATTGAACGAGCTAGCTTCCACAGGAAGGACAACATGCCTTTTGCAGTATAACCTGGATTGCCTTTTCATCTGTAGGGAGTTAAGAACTTTGGTCCAATAATTTAAGAGTTTTCTTTGGGGAAAATGACACAAATAATCCTTGAACTTTAGCCCAATGTGCAATATGGTCCCTGAACTTTAACCCAATGTGCTATGTAATCCCTGAACTTTTAGTTTGTTCAATGTGGTTCTTGGACTTTTGGTATATATTCGGTTTAGTCCTTGAACTATATGAAAATGTTCAATACTGTCCTTTCAATAATTGAAGGTACATGGACTACATTGAATATTGGACTAGGTTGAACATGTGTCGAAAGTTTAGGGGCCACATTAAACAAATTGAAAGTGCAAGGACCGCATTGCACATTGGACTAAAATTCAAGGACCATATTGAACAAATTAAAAATTCAGGAGCCACATTGGACATAGGATCAAAGTTCAGGGACTATTTGTGTCATTATCCCTTTTCTTTGTGAAGGTTTTTACCTATAAATGAGGAGACCTTCTGTTAATTTGCTTCGGGCTGCAAGCAAAAGATGCAATTTCATGTATCTTCTCAATATTGACCTCATCCTTTTCATGCTTTGCTACATTAATGAGAAGTATGGCAAATACGGACTTTCCACCTGTAATAACTTGGAAGCCCTGGCAAATCACTTTGTTGGCAGTCATCTGCTACTTACAATGCTAATAGTCATTTTAAAATTTATGCCAGTTGCAATTACCTTTAACTGTTTGTGAAGAAACTAGCATATTGCACTTATGCTTATTGTTCCAGTAATTATGACTATTGTGTTGCTGAAGAATATTTAAGCTAGCAGCCTGCTTATATGACTTCATTATGTCTGTCTGTGTTAGAATTTGACGTACGGATTGCTATTTGTTCGTGTGTCAGCTATATGTTGATATGATTTTCCACCTTGTAACCATAATGCGGATGGTGGGGAATCTTACAGTAATTTTTTTATTGTCTCTCTTCATGTAAGTTGCTTCACAGTTTGGATGCTCAAACCATATCTTGATATTCTTATGATCTCTCAATTTCTTTCCATCTCATCCAATCTATGGGCTTCTTACTGAAGATAGATCAGGTGTAAATGAGAATGTCATGGAGTTGTCAAGGTTGGGAGGGGTTTGACCAATCTGACACTCAGAAAATAGTACTTAAAACGTTAATGGTATTTTATTAATTTTTTTTTCGTAAGTGGATATGCATGATTTGGAGGTCTGAGCTGGTCTAGTTCTTGATATAATGGAACTTTACTCGTGCAAATTTCTTGATCAGAGATTAGTAATCTTTGCCACAATCCTGCAATGTGAAAGACTTCTGTCAAACCATACTCTTTTGCAGGTAGTGGTTCAAAATGTGCCTCGTGTTCGTCGCCGGTCAATATCAGATACAGTCGACCATTTCTTTCAAACTAACCACCCAGAGCACTATCTTTGTCACCAAGTAATCATTTTTTTTAATTTTTTTTTTATAGTTCTGCTATGTTGTTCATTGACATTTTTATCAAGCATTTATCTTGTATAAGTCATGGGCATGCCTTAATGGGTAGAGTTGTCTCTTTTTATCCAAGGTCTTTTCGTCTCTCTGTAGTGACGACCTTTTGTGTTTTGCTAAACTCCAGGAAGTGTACAATGCCAACGAATTTGCTAAACTTGTGAAAAAGAGGGACAGTCTTCAGAATTGGCTAGACTATAATCAGCTCAAATTTGAAAGGCATCCGGAGAAGAGACCAACTAAAAGGGTACTTCATAGTTCTTCAAAAATTATTTTCCTCGTGTAATTATCTGGTTTTCTTATCACCCACATGTATTAGCTGTTTCAGTTATACGAATGTCAACTTCTCAATAGTTAGTGCTTGTAAACTAGATAGTCTTACTCCTTAATTTCCAGAAAGGCTTTTGCGGGCTTTGGGGCGAGAGAGTAGATTCAATCGACTACTACAAGCAGCAAATAAAAGACCTTGAGAAAAGAGTAAGTGATATTTATGTTTTTATTATGTGTTTTTCTTTCCTTAATTAATGATTGGCTCTTCATACATAACCAGTGGTTTTCTGTACTCTTGCATTTTAACACTTGGCTGTTTTGACATTGTATCAGATGGCCATGGAGCAGCAGAAAGTTATTAAAGATCCAAATTCTATCCTGTCAGTTGCCTTTGTGTCCTTCAATTCACGTTGGGGCGCTGCAGTTTGTGCACAGACACAACAAAGCAAGAATCCAACCCTATGGTTGACCGACTGGGCCCCAGAACCCCGTGACGTCTACTGGAAGAACTTAGCCATACCATTCTTTTCACTGAGCATTCGGAGACTTGTGATATCCTTGGCAGTCTTTGCTCTGGTGTTCTTTTACATGATACCAATTGCTTTTGTCCAATCTCTTGCCAACTTGGATGGACTTGAAAAAGTTGCTCCTGTCCTCAGGCCAGTGATGGAACTGTAAGTGAAGTAACCATATTCTTCAAATTTCAAATGATAGGGAAAGGAATAAACTTCTTCTTGGACGCTCTTGCAAAATGCGTAATTCTTCTTGCTTTACCTTGTTCTGAAGTGTGCATGATATTCCCTTGATAAACTAGTGACATGTCAAGTAAACAGCTAAGATATGATTTCTTTTGAATTTTAAATATTAGCAAGAATAGTATTTTGCATTTGTAAAAGTCTCAACTTTCGAAGACTTTGATCTCACTGCTTGTGCACTCTGCTTCCTTGTGACTCTGGCAATTTTGGTTCTGCTCTGTCGTTCTTCACCATATGTATTTGCAGATTAACCTTGTCCTTGCCTTCCATTCCTTGATGCATATTTGGAGATTTTGCAACTAATGTATCAAAAATTAAAAAGTCATGGTAGTTTCTTTACTTGATTCCCTTGGTGCTTGACCTCCGGTTTTCAATTGCAACTGATGCTTTGATTTTCTTCACTTCATTTTGAACTTCGTATTGCATGTAAGATGAAATTATCAGGGATTTGGTCAATTCAGGATGAGTTGGGTCCATTTCTTTGGCTCACCTTGAAATCACTGTCCTTGCAAATGCAGGAAATTCATCAAGTCATTCTTACAAGGTTTCCTCCCTGGTCTTGCTCTCAAAATCTTTCTGTTCCTTCTTCCTAATGTTTTGATGCTAATGTCAAAAATTGAGGGACACATATCGCTGTCAATATTGGAGAGGAGAACAGCATCAAAGTACTACTTTTTTATGTTGGTTAATGTCTTTCTGGGAAGTATAGTGACTGGAACAGCTTTTGAGCAGCTGCATGCTTTTCTTCATCAAGCACCTACGCAGTATGACTTCTTACCCTTATGAATGGTGGCTTCTCTTTTTATTCCTGAATTTTGTATCCAATTTCTCATTTGATCCACAATTTCCAATTCGATGCCTTCATAGTGAAATGGGTCGAGTCATTAATAATGTCTATAGTCTCCAGCTTATTTTATTCGATATGGGTCTTCACCCCAGAAGCACATGTCTAGTGACATCTAACCACGTATACCTATGTAACATCATCATAACTGACATCTGCTGTACAAGTTCTGTAATTTGGATGAGTTGAGTTCATCATTGACATATTGAATTACTTCACAGCATGCATTCTCCTTTATCCCCCAAGTCATGGTCAGATTTCATGGAACTTCAGTTCCTAGGATAACTCGCTTTTGTGTGCTATGAACCCTTTGCAGGATTCCTAGAACCATTGGGGTGTCAATACCTATGAAGGCCACTTTCTTCATCACTTACATAATGGTGGACGGATGGGCTGGCATTGCCAGCGAAATTCTCCGTTTAAAGCCATTGATTATATTCCATCTCAAGAATATGTTTTTGGTGAAGACAGAGAGAGACAAGGAGAAGGCGATGGACCCTAGAGGCGTGGACTTTCCAGAGACTCTCCCTAGTCTTGAACTTTACTTTCTTTTGGGGATCGTTTATGCTGTGGTTATTCCGATTCTTCTGCCGTTCATACTAGTCTTTTTTGCTTTTGCGTATCTAGTATATCGCCATCAGGTCAGTAAATTGACTCGATATTGTTTTTTCTATGTCCAATCTTTTAGTCTTTTATGGACCATTTTTATGTAATGTCAGGAAAGTTCACTTACATCTTATATGTTTTGGCTTCCTCTGATGGTTAATATTGGCAGATAATTAATGTCTACAATCAACGTTATGAGAGTGCTGCAGCATTCTGGCCACACATTCATAGTCGGATAATTGCAGGCTTACTAATATCTCAGCTTCTTTTGTTGGGGTTGCTCAGTACTAAAAAAGCTGCTAAATCCACTCCTCTGCTTGTCATCTTACCAATTCTTACACTGTCCTTTCACAAGTACTGCAAACATCGATTCGAGCCAGCTTTCAGAAAGTATCCACTGGAGGTAAATTTCTATGATTTTGGAACTTTTGTTGTGAATCCTCAATGTTCATTTATCCAAGCTTGTTAATGATACCTCTTTCATTGACGTTAATGATACCTCTTTCATTGACATTAATGATACCTCTTTCATTGACGATATAATTAGCATCCATTGAACATGTTGTGGGTGTTGTAAATTCTTGTGTCGGTTGGGCTTCCTGAATCAGATCCAAATCCATAAACTATTGCTCCATCAGGGTAAATATGCTAAGGAAAGTAGATACTTACTGAAGAAGGGTAAACTGTTGCATTTTGGATTTGCTTACATTTAAGTGAGCTTGTCTTCGGGGCTTGAAAGTTGCCTACCTAAGGTGGGTTTCTCGTCATTAAGAAAAGGGCTTGCCTCTTACTTACCAGCACTTGTTTCCACATGCATAACCTAAAAGCACTGATGATTGTGGCTGTCAATTTGCCTTGTAAACCCTTACCCCTGTTAAGAGTATTAAGGTCATAGATAATTATCAACTTTCCCTTAAGTGTTCTTAGGATAGAATGTTCACATTCCTTGTGTTGTGTCTGTAACTTGAGTGCTCATGCATCCTTTCTTATTTTTATTTTTCAATAACACATCCTGTAATATTTAGAAATTGACAGTATCCTCCTCACCATGAGCTGATCGATTTTGTTTACATCGATAAAATGTGGATTTCGCTGTTCAAGGGTTTTTTTCATTGCAATGGAATAACTTGCACCATAGTATTGCAATTTTATTGTAGTACGGGAGTGATCAAGTCAGCTAGGAACGTGATGGAATTTGTGAGGAATGGCTATTTTCATTAGGGCCAAAAGTACTAGGATATCAATTGAAACTAAGAAAGGTACCGGGATCACTTCACAAATGACTAAAGAGTTATTGGACATCGCACCCTCGTCCTCAAGGAAAATATGGATATTGTGGGATTTGGAGTGGTATTTATCTCATCACGGTTATTGTGGTTTTTTGCGTCATTGGTTTGCCTGACAGAATGACGAGTTAAAGGTTCACAGTCAAAAGTCCGACAGAAGTGTACTTGACCCAAAATATTGTCTAACAAAAGAAGAGATCTGGTCCTGAGCTCTTTTCACTTGGCCAATATCCTTCGAGTTCTTCAGCATGACATCATGCATAATTTATGCAGATTGTTCACTCGCTGTTGCAACCTACATCTTTCACATCTTTATGAATGTGGTTTTAGACGTACTATTCTCGTTTTCCCTCAGGAAGCCATGGCAAAAGACATAGTGGAACGGGAGGCAGAACCAGGCCTAAACTTGAAGGCTTACTTAGATGATGCCTACTTGCACACGATTTTCCATTCCTTCGAAGCAGAGGAAGAAAAGTAGACAGACGGTAGTATCTCATATTCGGAGTCCTCCCGTGGAATGTGAAACATTGATCATGACTCCCTCCTTGTCGCCTCATGACATCAATTGCTATGAGACCGATCCCCCTCTTGTAATACCTCGCCATACAAGGCCGAGGGCTCTCTTTAACGGGTTCTACAGATTAAGTCTAACCGATTGTTTCAAGAAGAACTTGACATCCGTCATCGCTTATTTTGGATGATAGATTGTTGCGCTCTTTTTTATGTCGCTTTTTTGCTAATTTATTAGTCTATCTGCCATATGCGTGATGCAAATAGTTCACAATATCTTCTGGAGATGAATCTACTTTGAGTCAGCTTCCTCTACTCCTGATATTTTCTCTTGGACACGGTTCATTTTCCTGGTGAGGTTTGGTCTGGTGATGGTCCATCCTTACTTGTACCTACAGGCCCCCAGAAAAAAAAAATGTGGAAGGGGGGTTAGTCAATTATGCCATGAGGACATCGATCCTTAAAATTTAAAGCCGTTGGATCGCCGATACTAAATCTCAGCCATTGATGATTGACGGCTGAAATTCAACGCAGGTGATTCAAATGTTCTCGCTATAACTAAAGTTCAAAATGGCAACTTCTCACAAGACCTGAGAATTGAAGATAGCTATCCGAGGCCCACTTTTTCCATCGTCCATCGTGTGTTCGGTGCAGTTGACCCAGCTGGACAGAGCAAAAGATACATGTGTAAGTAAATCCTTTTTCATATTCAAAAATTTGGTACATCTATATGAGGAAATGTCCTATCGATAGTGATATCGAAAGTCTTTCGCATTCAATAATGAATTGGATAGAAAAATCGGTCTGTTTTTCATAAGGAGTCGATCGGTCAATGTTCGGACGGATCTTCATTCTTCTATTTATGAACTTAAATATATTTCTTGTGTGTACGAAATACAGAAGAAAAGTTTCAAATGAAGTGTAGGAAGCAAATCCCAAAAGGGGCAATTCAGGTCCCCAAAGTAAGTTACTCATATTTTCTTTCTAGAATTAGATTGCATTATCAATCCAAGAATGTTCCATCGGGCGTGCGGTTGTAGACCCAATAAGCGAGTTCTTTTCCCCAAATTGGGTCACTTCTTGGATTTCGTTAAACCAATGGGGCTACTTTTAAACTTATTTATTTCCTCAGGAGGGTACTACAGTTTCAAACGGCTCCAATTTGCTAAAATCAATTCGATTCAGTCCTCCGCACGCTGTCTTTTCTTATGCTAGTACGTCTATCTCACAAAAAAACCTCTTTTGTCCAAAGTCCTTTGCATTTATGTGAAGGTTTTTTTTCCAAATGCTCTCTCGAACACACCCTAATAAATAAATACCGAACAGTCAAAACTCCTGAGCAGATAACGATTGATCCCATATCTGTATCAGCTTATGAAGTACAACCAAGAAAAAAAGAACTCCCATGTGGAGGCAAGATTTGTATCAAGGAAACAAACCCAACCATCCGTTGTCGTGCGAAAAATGGATCCATCTAATTTTAATCATGGAGCGCCTTGTTGCATTAGCTCGGATTAAAAGTGGGATAAGAAGTTTCAGGACCACCATCTTTTCTTTTGTGTAGCACAGTTAAGAGGGAGAACGACTCTTGAACAAATTCGGATGTTTGTTCGGTTTCTTTGGCTTTGCTCCCTCCGTCGGTTCTATTCAGGTGTTCTATTTCGGGGTTTGCTCACTTGACACGACGTTGGGTGGGTATCGAAGCACCTTGTTCCGTAGTGGAGACGGGATTGAGAGGAACTGAACGTCAACTTAACGAATCAACGTGGTGTCCATGTGGATCAGAGTAATCTGTGAAGTCGACGAATTTTCAGGAAATGGAAACTTCGTATGGTGAGCAGACTTCATAAACTCATAGATTTACTTATTCTCACAGTAAATCGCAATCACGACGCACTAGCATTGTTGCTAAATTTGTAGATACCACTGGCGGATGCGAGTTGTTTGTTGCTCAATCTGAGCTATGGTGATCGTTATTGTATTATAGTCGACTAGTTTAGATGTCAATTCAATTCTAAACTATTCAATTTTATTAATTTATTTATCAATGTAGTCATTTTGGTCAATTTTAACTAAAAATTACTGACATGAACCTTGGTTGTCCTATATGACACGGTCGATGACAGCCGATACCGATATGAACAATTTCCACCATTTGTTTTAAAAAAATATGAATATTTTTTTTATGACTTTTACTTTTTACGATTATTTCTTTTCTAGTGGTTGGTGAGGGTTGTTGGTGTCTAGTCACCATAGTGGAAAAAAAATTAAAAAAAAACAATAATTGAGATTTTTTTAAACAATTTATAAAGATAGTTCACCTTAGCACTGATTGTTTTGTTTGGTTAGCATCCACATCAGCAATTTTCTATTGGAAGTGGTCAAAATGATTACATCGAACTTGTCTCTAGAACTAAATGAAAATGTTCAGAATTGAATTAGCATCCATAAATAGATTGAAGAGTTTTTGATAATTTTTCTATTCGAAGTGGTAGCATGTCAGTCTAGGTTAGCATTAAGGATATGTGCTTGGTCGACCTCACTAAGTCCGGAATAATGGGTCTCGATCGTTCCATCGTTGCCATAACCCGACCTTGGAGGCCACCCCATTGAAATCATTTCCCATGGGTCCCTCATTATTGCCCGTCGCAATAGCCCATAAATCGGTCTGGGGATCGTAATCGATCTGTCTTCATTTTGTCCGGTCGATCATGGGTACATTGTTTGAGTCCAAAGCGATGCCTATCTATCCTGAATCAACCTCACTGAAAATGCTCTGTATATTTTTCATTACACATATGGAATTTCCATATCAAATTAATTTGACCCGTTACTTTTCCGAGTTTGACCCCACTAAAATCTGGCTGCCACTAATTAAACATGATTAGAATTTTCAAAAGCTCTCATGCTCTTTTTTTTTTTTTTTTTTTTTTTTTTTTTTTGGGTATTTGGCCGTTACAAATATGAAGTTTGTCAAGTAATTTTTGACGTAACCACTGGGGGTTCGCCCCAGTGGCCACCCTTCCAACATGGAAGGGGGAGGTGAGGTTCAAATCCCCACCTTCTCAAGGAGGGATGGGGGTAGGGACGCGTAAGTTTCGAGTGGGTTGCGACTCACGCCCCTGCGAAAGCGGGGGACAAGTCTGCGAGTGAGTGTAGAGTAGGAATAGAGTAGGACTGACCAAAAAAAAAAAAAAAGTAATTTTTGCCGTTAAGTTTCGAGATAATAATTAATATTTTCGATCCCCGTCAATCAACTATTTCAACTCCACTTTCGGACTAAGAGGTTCACCTCTTTGTCAAGTCTGAGCGTTTCCGTCGCTGTGCGCCGGCCCTACATTTAGGCAATGCTTTGAACTTCACAAATAAATAAATTCAAATTCGCGATTGGTTATGCACGAGTAGAATTGAATGACTTAAAGGCGCACAAACCTAATTGGAGGATCATTCAGTCAATTTGGGTAGTCCTTGTATTTAAATCAAGTCAAGCTCATACCTAATAATACTATATTTAAGCAGCGGCTTGCAAACCTAATTAAGCATTCAAGTTGTGTTTGTATTACATGTAGAGATAAACTAAGTTGAATTTATACTAAAAACTACATCGGATCAAATAATCCCTTAATCGCATTCCTAGAATGTGCTCTCTCTCTCTCTCTCTCTCTCTCTCTCTTTTTGTTTATTTAAATATTTCTAGAATAACTTAGGCTCCTACTTCATTGACCTCACTAGCCAATAATTATAAGAGCCTCTTGTAATTTCTCTTATAGCAAATGATCTTTTGATAAGGTTTCATAAACTAGAACGAAAAAACAAGGCTCCTTTAGGCTTGCCTAAAAGTATCATGGCCTTTTAAGGTCCGCAAGGACAAATTCTTTGGTTGTAACATGGTTTTAACAATGTAAGTTTCTCATTTTAGTACAAAGCGACACAACCCTAAATGGTGGGGCACAGTCAGATAAGCGATCGGCTCAAGCGAGTATCAGTCACGTCATGAGTTTGTTCCCTTCTATCCGCTGTATGCTACCAATTTGTCGAAGGCCATGTGCATGGGCAAAGCCGGGAGTTACATGGGTCCCAGGCTTACAGGGTGTATATATATATTTCAAGGAATTAATAGGTCAAGTATGAGATTTTATGAAATCATTATCAAATATTCTAGATGAAAATATGATTTATTATTTAAACATTTTAACACACTCTCACATTTAATCTGGTCTTTTTGTCTAATATTAAATGTGAAAATTCAATTGGGAAGGCAAATGAGGCACAAAAAGATTTGAACTTGATACTTTCGGATTTGATATCAGGTACGATTTTTACAAACATGATTATGTAGCAAAATAATTTTATGGACCCGAATCTATAAATAGTACATATATTTCTAATTTTGTTGTGCACCATAAATCACGAATAGTTTTTCCAAACAGGGATCATTTCCTTTTTTGTATTATTTTTTTGAATTTTTATGGCAGGCAGCAAGTGAGCAGAAGAAGCATACAAATCTTAGCTGCCTCCGACGGCTCGCATTCCTTGCACGACAATCCATCCACGCGCAGCCTCCTCTGTCCCTCGTCCGCCGCTTCTTCTTCTTCTTCTTCTTCTCTCTGTTTCACGCCGGCTCCCGCACGCACAGCCTGTCAGACGCAAACAAACAAACACGTTCCCTGCACTTTCTCTGTAACCACGGCATTCCACGAACTCGACCCGCCAATCCCTGCTCGAAGCATGCAGACCAGCCCGCGAGCACCACTCCCTCCTCCTCCTCCTCCTCCTCCTCACTGGTACTCCCCGGTCACCGGAATCTACTGCAGCCAACACCCCGCCGTCGACCTCCCTTCGGACCCTCTGAACGACGCCGTCTCCCACCTCTTCTCCCGCGCCCACCACGGCTCGACCGCCCTCGTCGATTTTCCCTCCGGGTCGTCCATATCATACTCGGAGCTCCGCTCTCTCGTCCAATGCATGGCTTCCGGGATCCGCAGCATGGGCGTCGCGCGGGGCGACGTCGTCCTGCTCCAGTTGCCCAACTCCGTCTACTACCCCGTCGTCTTCTTGGGCGTCCTGTTCTCCGGCGGGGTCGTCACCACCATGAACCCGCTGAGCAGCGCGTCGGAGACCCGGCGGCAGGTTTCGGATTGCCATGTGCGTCTCGCTTTCGCTTCGTCCGACAAGTGCGAGATGTTGAAGGCATTGGGTGTTCCGGCCGTTGCTGTGCCAGAGGATGTACGTTCTGGTTCAAGAGATCGCGAGTTCGTGGAATTTCGCACGCTCTTGTCGAGAAAATTTGAATCTTTCGAGAGGCCCATCGTGAAGCAGCAAGATACGGCGGCGATAGTGTACTCGTCCGGCACTACGGGCGTGAGCAAAGGGGTTGTGCTCACGCATGGGAATTTCATCGCCATGTGCGAGCTATTCGTGAGGTTCGAAGCCTCTCAGTACGAGTACCCGACCTCCGAGAATGTGTACTTGGCTGTCCTGCCGATGTTTCACATATATGGCATGTCGCTCTTTGTCTTGGGATTGCTGTCTTTGGGGTCTACTGTGGTTGTGATGAGGAGGTTCTATCCCAACGAGGTGGTCAAGGCCATTGATAAGTATGGAGTCACCCATTTCCCTGTTGTTCCGCCCATATTGACTGCTCTGACCAGGACTTTGAAGGTTGCCAATGGAAGTGGCTTGAGGAGCTTGAAGCAGGTCTCTTGCGGGGCTGCTGCTCTCAGCAGGAAGAGCATTGAGGACTTTGTTCAGACTTTTCCTCATGTTGACTTCATTCAGGTAGGGATGATGAAACTTGCTTTACTCTAATTGTTTTATTGGTTCTACATCTCTGCCTTGCTCAATCAAGCCTACTAGTTTCCTAGGCATGCTCATTTCCCTGTTGCTGCTCTGCAAGAAATAAACTGAAGTTTAGGATTTCCCCCCTCTCTTTTTTTTGGGTTTTCTTGGCATTCATTTGATCTGCAGACATTAAACAGCAGCCGAAACACTGAAAAATGTTGGAAGTGTTGACTTCTTTTACCCTTTTCCCTCACTTTAAAGATGGAAAGAAATTAATTCTGAGTTGATTGAATTGAGAGTTGTTATAGCATCACTTGAGGAAAGATGTTAAATGTATGTCGGGGGATCGCAAGGATTTCTGCAGATTAGGCATGTCGAGGAAAGATGTTGATTATGCTGGTTAACAGGGTTATGGCCTGACGGAGTCAACTGCAGTTGGAACCCGAGGTTTCAATACCGAGAAGTGTCGAAGATATTCTTCCATTGGACTTTTGGCTCCAAATATGCAAGCCAAGGTGCTGGACTGGAAGACTGGATCCTTCTTGCCTCCAGGCAGTAGTGGCGAGCTTTTGTTACGAGGACCTGCAATCATGAAAGGTGATATTATCTCTCTCTATTTCCTTTTTCAATTTCTCATCCAACTTTCAAGCAGGCAGTAAGAAATTTGTTTTGCTAGATTTGTTTTAACTCTGGAAAAGAACCATGTGCATGCTAATGTGCACGAATTACTTTTCAACTGCAGTACCGTGTCTGTTTATTAACTGCATAAATCTGTGTTATAGGTTGCATATAGCCTCCATTCTTACAATATTCTTCTAGTGTTTTCTTTACTCTTTTCTGGCTTCCGGGTATTCCATAATAGTGCTAGACTTGTTGGCCTTTTAGTTAAAGAACTATTTTCACATGATTTTTCTTCAAAGCAAAGGGTACGTTGGGTGTATGTGCATGTATCACTTTCCTATTTCCTTTTAAAGTAAGATATTCAAAGCTGCCTGCAAATTTTCAGGGTACTTGAATAATGTCGATGCAACTAGGTTAATGATCGACGAGGATGGTTGGCTACATACTGGAGATATTGTCCATTTTGATCAGGATGGATTTTTACATATACTTGATCGAGTGAAGGAGATTATAAAGTACAAGGGCTTTCAGGTAAGAGCTTTACAGTTAATGTTAATGGTTGTCACGGATTGCCAATTGCTTTTCCCGGTGGCTTTTTAGAGATAGGTCAGTTCTCTGCATTATGCTATAATGGAAAAATGGTGCTACAGTTTATATCTTCACTTCATCTCAATATATCAAAAGGTGATTATTAAAGAACATGAATTTCTAAGAGATTATCTATTGCAAAAAGCGCTTACATGCTCTTGGACAAACTTATCTTTCTTATAATAGTAGCTAACTTCACATAACATCTTATGCTGCCAACAGATTGCTCCTGCTGATCTGGAGGGTGTATTAATTACCCATCCTGACATTGTTGATGTTGCAGTAACAGGGTAAGTGAGACTTCAATGCCCGCCCCACCTCCCAAAAAAGGAAAAAGGAAAAAATTGCCATGCTAGTTTGGACAAGAAAATTGAGGGTAGAGATGGTCCCTTTCCTGTGATATATAATTCGAGACAGAAAATGCATACTTAGAAGAATCTCAGTATGTCACAGCTAAATTGTCTAAATTTTTTGTTTCTGGGAATTTATGTAGTTAAAAAGATCAAAGAACCAATCCGTCTTCGCTATGAAATATGTCCAAGGAACAAAGTTCAATCATATGCTGTTTTAGTCAAATTTCTTTAAATGTCTTATTTCTCATTGTTGATCTAGTGATGTACTAGTACTTATTTTCTTCGTACCATACAGTGCCCTTGATGAAGAATCAAGTGAGATACCGGTGGCATTCGTGGTCAGGAGAATTGGAAGCAATATTTCTGAGGAAGCTGTCATGGACTACTTAGCCGCACAGGTTTTTCGTCAAGTTAATTAGATGTTGTCCTGCATGCACACATCACGAACTAAAGATTTCCCAAGTTTTGTTGCTTAAAAAAGATAATAGTAATATGAAACGATTTTCTAAGCGTTAAACACACTTGACCAGGCTTTTTTCCGTCCTTATTGATGATCAAATGAACTAAGCTTTTCAACATACGCTTCTTTGTGCTTATAGGTTGCTCCCTACAAGAAAGTGAGGAAGGTAGTTTTTACCAGTTCAATTCCGAAATCAGCTGCTGGAAAGATTCTTCGGAGGGAACTCAAGAAGTCGTTGACTTCTAGATTGTGAGGGCCTTACATTTCTGGCTCTGAGTCCTGAGATGATAGCTGAGCAAAATAAGAGGATATAATCAATTCCAATTTAGATCAGTCCTCTAAAAAATTACGGTTCTATTATGATAGCCGCAAAAGATGAGTAGAGAATTCTGTGTTACACAAATTACAGATTGTTTCATTCTTATGGAACAAGTGGCTTTAATATTAGCTTGAGTGTCTCATACCTATGTAGCGTCCCTGCTTAATGGCAGTCATATAATAATCTTAAGAGATTTATATCTCTGTCCTTGTATTTTATTGTAACAGACAACATTCTGCATCACTGTCTTTGAAAACAGTGATGATCCTTAACATTTTTTGTCGAGCATACAGGAAGCGGTCTCATTTTAGATGCTTTGTGTTTTCATTTTACCCGTAGTGCTTGTCTCATCATTTTTCTCACCTGCTTGATTTTGTTGTTGCCTCTTGGCATATTTAACTGATTGGATCATGGAACTACAGGCATTTTTCATTTGCTGTGGGGAGTTAATGGCCATTAGTCAATTTATAGACGATGATTTGCCAATATTCTCTCTATAATATTTCTTATTTGCATTAGAATTTCATAATGGTCTAGGACCTGCCCTATCTTCTCTACATCTCCAGCTGACTTTCTCTTACATTATGGACACGGCAAAATTATGCACTTTGTTATGCTGGTTCAGGTCACGATCTGTTTACAAGTGACAAACGGTTATCATCGTGTGTATTAAGGTCGAAGATAAGTTTAAAGACGATGACTTGACAAGGTCTGTCGCAATCCTCTGTTTCAAACACTGTGAATGATTTTTTTCCTTCCCTGGACGGTCCTTGATATCACAAGTTCGTCTTATATAATGCACCATCTATCTATTAATTGCTTTCATAAGTATATACAATCTTCTGCTTTTATTCCTCTATGTTACAAATTGGATGGGAATTACACAGGGGGAAGTAAATACATGCCGAGCGCTTTCCTCTATGCGGGCCGAAGCATGAAGGAAAAATAATTTGGGTGATGAAGTAAATAAAAAGAAGAAGAGAAAAAATAGTAAAGGAGAAAATGGGGCTTGAGGGACTATGATCAATATAGGTGATTTTTTTTTCTCCTGCCATTTGGGAAGTTTCAAGCTTTTGCTGCTTCCAATGGGGCACCAGTTTTGGTGGCAACTATTTGTTCCCAGAGGTCTCTGATCTTCAAGCCAATGATGGTTTGGAAGAGGCCTGTGCCATCGTTGCTTCCGGGGAAATCAGAGTGCTTCAGCATTTGCTGGGTGACCTCTCCATAGAACTTGGTGGAGATGTTGCTGAGATGGCTCTCCACATATATCAGCTCAGCTAGTCGGTCAAATTGCCCATCCATCTCCAACACAAACACCTGCAATTAGAGAAAAAAATAAAAATTTTGACAATGAGCCAAGACAGATAGGATAAAAAAGAAAAAGCGTCTACAATGAAAAATTTTTTATACAGCTGGCAGTGATGCTAAGACAAATCTAACGGAAGTTTTCAAATTGATGGAGACTGATTTAGAGGTAAGACACAATGAAGTAGCCTCGTTTACCGTGCTCCTTTTTCTCTGTATCTTCCTTTGTACTAAAATTATATATTCCTGAGAGACAGATAGCGACAGACAGACAGACGGGCAGACGGACAACTAGATCCAAAAGAGTTTCTCGGGAGAATGGAACCATCACTAGATTTGATTCATCCATCCAATGAATGCGAAAAACTTGGAAAATGAAGATCTCACAATGTACAACATACAGAATGCACGGCCTCGATACGTTTTCTTTACTGGTATTTGCTGTGTCTACCGTGCGACAAGTGGTAAGCAGTGAAATTATGAGACCTAGTCGATTAGATTCTTAGTTTTGGAAAAAACATGAAGATATATATGGAAGCAAATGATTACCTCATGGCCAAAATAAGTGTCAGGGCCGTAGAAGAACTTGATGCCAGGGTAAGAGCAGGTGAGTTTCCTTCCACAAGGAATCCATGAAATTGTTGAGCCCTCATCAAAGAGGTAGACCGGTTTGAAGTACTTCAATCCTTCCTTCATTATCAGTCTCACTCTCAACACCTTCCCCTCGTTGTCATCAGGAATGAGTTGGGTTGGCAACACTTCAATCACTGCATCTGCATATTGCTTTTGTGGATCTGCAAGTTTTGAAAAAAGATAAATTAAAAAATGCAAAGAATGCTGAAGAGTTAATAATAACTTTGCTTTCCCTTTTAATGGGGAAAGACAAGCATGACTTCTACACGGATTATGGACACTATATTGATGTCTCATGTGAATTTATTCCTAATTTGTAAATGTGGCATAGTATCAGCACTAGCATGAAAACAAAAGCTCATAGTAACAATTTTTTTTTTTTGGGAAATTTAATGAATGAAAAAATGGTTTCATTTTTACCTATATAAGCATCAAAGTCTGGCTTTCTGGCCTCAATGCTAGCTTTGATGCTTTCAAGACTGTGTCCTCTCTCAGCCATGTCTCTCTGCATTTTTTTAGTCAAATTTTTATCAGAACACCGAGTCGTCATGCATACTCAGGCTGTATATTGTGAGAGGCACAATTCAGAGATTAGCAGGTTCGTGTTACCTGAATCTTCCAAGCAAACTTCACCTCGCTGCTTATGTCCAAGTAAATACTGAAGTCCAGCAATTCCCTCACACGTTGGTCAAACCTGCAAATTCCCCCAGTTTGTGACAAAGATTAGATGTGTGGTCCAGACTCAATGAGGGTCAAGCTCAGCTGTTTAATAGGCCAAGCCCATGAGGGAAGTTGTTGTTACGCTTCCAGGTCAAAGAATGTCAATTCCTAGTACTTTCATGGAAGACATGGGCCAGTGTATGGCCCAGCCATTGAAGAAAAAACGACAATTCCTCAACCATAAAATGCAGCTTCAAGATCGGCTCTTAAAATCTATTGTGAAGCATGTCAAGAGCATTTTTCTTTTCTTAGCTCCAGAGAGGAGGATATAGCATAATTATCAACCCCATACACATAAATCGACAGTAACACTAGTCTCTATCTAATATTTTTCTCGGTCTCGGTCTGTACTGAAATTTTCTAAGCATTTAACTACTCATAAAATGTTATTTCTCTCCAGGAACTAGTCCATGTAACACCAAATTTGAATTTTATTTTGCTTTTTCTACTATATAATGCAGAAATCGATATTCCCAACTCCCGTAACTAGAGAGAGATAAGAAACATACATTGGGTGCAGACCCTCAATGACAAGGATCTTGGGCGGCACAATGAGCTCCGGCGGGTCGAGGAGGCCGGTGACGTGGTTGTAGATGGGCTTCTCGACTGCCTTCCCTTCCTTGAGCGCCTTGACCTGCTCGTACAGGAGGTCGAAGTCGTTGGCGCGCGGGTCGAGTGCGGTGACACCCTTTCCCTTCCTCCCCGTCCTGTCCAGGGCGTGGTAGTCATCCAGGCATATCACGGTTGTTGTGTCGCTGATGAGGGTGTTGGAGTCCGGGTTCCCGCCCTTCGAGGGCTCAGCCGCCCCTCCGAACACGCTTGTGAGCCTCCTCATGAAGGTGCTCTTCCCGCACCCCGAGTCGGCAGCGAGACCGATCACCAGTGTGTCGCCGCGGCCAGCCGCTGAGCAAATGACCACACCGGGTGATGACGGGTGGCTTTGGATGATGACCCCTCCTCTCTTGGTGGCTCTGCTGCCATAAGTGCAGAAAAGGACCTGTTTCTTGTGGAAGCTCGCGATTGATGAGCATGTGGGGTTGAGTAATTGGGTTGTGGGGACAGTGCACACTGCCATTTCTAGACTATGATACGATGAAGCGTTTCTCTTTGCCCTTCTCAGAGGAAAGATGGAGAGAGGGAGAAGGGCAAGAGAGAGGGATAGATGATTTATAATGTGTGTTCAGGCAAATGGAGTGAATCAGCTTGGTTTCGTGGACAGTGCATGAGATGGTTTTTGCTTCTTCTTGCTGCTTTCTGTGTGATTCAAGAAACTTGAAACCGGAGGAGGTTAAGGGTTATGGGAAAAACGTAGGCAGTTTTCGAGAGGGAATACAAGAAAAAAGGAAAAAGGGAGGGTTTTTGTGTTGATGATGAAGCGTGATATGTCTTTTAGCTTATGGGATTCTGTGACTACCCCTAGTTTTGGACAAATTGGGAGGTGATTTTGAGGTGGGAACGGGAGGGGGCATGGATGTCCTAAGAAAATCCATGGACGATAGGTAAAACCATCATAAATTAATGAAACACAAAGCAAAGCTAATCTCATTTCTTCCTCTTCTTTTGAACTTTTTCTCCGTTTGGAAGATGGGATGGGGGTGTTGATGAAGTGATGGCAATGTTTCTTTCTTTCTGCGATTGAGCACAGGGCATGGACAAGTATGGTGACTGGTTGTTTCGGTTTCGGATACTGGGGATGCCACGTGGCATCTAGGGAGTGGGCAATTGGAGATGAGGGGGTGGAACTTGGAAGGGGGTGGAATGGAGGAGATGTTGGAGCCCATTGTTAGAGAGAAGTAACATGAATATCCCCTTTTCAATTGATTTGTTAATGGACAATAGTAGGTACACAAGCATTAACTTACATACCTAGCAATAGCATCACTTTCTGTAGATATGATCTCACCAGATTGAATATGGCATCCAACCTGCAGTAGCATCTCATTGTTCACTATTCTACTTTACAAGACTTCCATCAATTGCTGCTTGCGTGAGTGCGTCTACTGCTTCTAATTTTGGCCAACGTTATGTTGCATCTTCTTAAGAGGAAACGAAAGGGAGAGGCAACTTTGCTTCACAGGTGTTCCAGAAAGTGAGCATTTTCCTAGGATTTGGTTATTTGATCCAATGGGTTCGTAGAGCTTTATGTAGCATATATGCAATCGTGAGTTTCGAATTACAGGGACTGTCCCCACTAATCATTGGAACATAGAATGGCATTTCTAGTAGATCTATGGTGGAATTTACTGGACAAAGCAAGTGTATCACTTGCAAGACTAAATCCTATTTTATAAACAATATATATAATGTATGTGCAAGTCGCATTGGCTGAGCTTTTTGGTGTACATTTCACATTATTTTTGGATTAAAATTAATAAAATTTTGAAGCTAACCTTTAAGGGATTGATTGAGTGGTTAAATGCTTGATTTGAATCTAACATATCTTACATTCAAATCACAGTGTCAAGCCTTTCTATCAACATTAGGAGACATGCCCGCCACCCTATGGATGGAGTGGAGCCTTATGGACTAGTTGAATTGTGAGTTTTTTTTTTTAATTTATGTTTTTATATAAAGAAAATCATATGAACTTATTTCGGGAATTTTGTTCCTAGAAAGAAGTACAAACCATCACAGCGGAGTCAAAAGAAGGCAAGAGAAGGCGGTGGTACTCAAATGAAAGCAAATCTTAAGGTACACAGCTTATTCTATAAATTTCATTAATTTCTGCAGCACAGAAAGAAAAAAAAAGATGGGCAAAGCACACGGTTTGACGATTGTTAGATCCGGGAAGTAGCGAAACGAGGGTTGAAATTTTCCTACTAATTTAATACATTTTGCTGATCTCTTTATTTTATATTAAGAAAAGAAAAATAATGAACGCGGGGTCCGCACGAGCCGTCCACCCCACTTTCTCCACTTCTTTGCCCATCATCCAGAATTCCAGGGACCCCGCTCGCTCTCTTCGGCCTGATTTCTATGTTCTTGTCTGAATTCGAACGTTTGTAAGGCATTTCTGCTGGTTTTCTTCGGTCAAAGTTTTGACCTGAAGAATTCCATTTCTGTGAAATGCAATCGCGTGGGCGGTTCCCCTCGTCACTTTTTCCACTTCTCACGCCAAACGATTTTCGATAGTTCACGTAATGTGATTGCTAGTGCCGCCGTTCGGAAGGACGTGATTTCATCGTACTTAAAATAAAATGACTTATTTATTTGTTTATTTATTACTGTATATGTATATATATATATATATATATATAAAACGTTTATGGCCTAAAATATGATATACGCATGCCATCACATCTGCTCGTGATTGCTGCCTAATGCTGTCGTGAATGGCCAACCTACGGCTTGCTTTTACATGATTTTGACCGTGAATGCAAAATAAAATACCTGGGGAATATGCTGCGGGCCAGGTTGGTGGGCAACGACGTTAAAGAAATTCGTACCACAATTTCCAGACTCGAAGAAAAGGCAAAGGAAAGATCTATTTTTCATGAGGAAGAGCATCCAATCGAAAATGCGTCGTGAGAAATACGTGATATATCCAATACATAAAATACTTTATTGAAGGTCAAACTAATTTTTACATAAATCATGTTTATGAATTGCCAAACTCCGATCCTAATCTCTAGTTACAACAGAAACCAAACTCTCCACATAAGTGACTAAATGGCTACGACAATACGAGTCCACTTCGACTTTAAACTTTTTGAATTCCCTTCTCCTTGCGTCGCATGAAACTATGTAGCTAGGTAGATTGAAACACAGACCGAAATGGAAGCTCTTGATCAAGAGGACTTCTGCAGAGCTCACGGCTCTGAGCGGCCAACATTGAAAAAATTTGTTTTTAAACACGGTGGTCGTGTACAGCTTCGTCTAGGACTCGGTGACGCCGAACTTTTTCATGGTCCACACCCCATAACACTGAGACGATGCGTTCTGCGTGATCAGAGATAGGCATCCATCGAACAAAGTGATGAATTCCTCCTCGGAAGGCATCGAATCCGACGGAGTGATTTCGAGGAAAATCTCCTCGACCGTATCGGATGAGACCAACGACATAACGATTCGGCCGTCGACGTGAGCATGAGGGCACCGACAGATGAAATTTTGGAAGGCAACTTGAGGCCCGAAGTTCTTCTCCAGCCAGGAAGGGAAGACATTGTCGATCTCCTTCCAGAAATTGCTCCTCAAGCTATATACCTGCGCTTGAGAAGAATGGCAGTCTGGGTGTGCTCCAAACTAGAAATTTATGGTGACCACTTTGAAATCATCAAGATGGACACTGAGAGGATTGATTCCAAAAGCAATCAATCCTGATACGTGACAGTGATGTTGATTGTTGAGGAACGACCATGCACTCATGGATTGATGGGTTCCATATAAATATATCTGAAAGGTTGGGCTCATCTTTGTAATAAATGGATAAACAAACGATTCCAGTGCACGAACCAATGACATCGTATCGGTCGGGATGACCAAAACGAAGGATCAAGATGATCTTGGCGATGCGAGTGGTAAACTCCAATCCTGGAGGAATTGTTGTCGTCGTACTTGAGAAGGCTGATGGTACCAAATTTCGACGATCGATTGAGATGAGCTTTGACGAAATAGGCATTGTTGAGTAGGGATTTTCAAGATTTGCATATGCACCAGAACCGAGCTAGTGATTTCACTGAAAGCCGCAATAAGATTTCTATTGTTATGTCATTCAGGAAGCTGGCCATCTTCCTTACTCTCTCAAAGTACACCTTCGAAATGCGGTATTGCTTCGAATTAGACATAAATGCCGATGAATTACTTTGCACGTAACGATGTTTTTCAGCCTCATTTGGAGGTTCTTTCAGCTTTTCCTCTTGTCCTATTACTATGAAGACGAATTATGAACATTGCAAACAGGACTCAGAGATGACTCCAACAAAATTTGATTCTCTTATACAATGTAATTTTCCATTGGATTAGCTTTAGAAGTATCGAGTAATTTTGTCAATAACAAGAACAATTTCCAATGTCCACGATTACATCGCCAGGGTTTCCTCCCTCGAGCAATTACACGGGGCGATTTTGGCAAGATGCGTATAATAAGGCATCTTGCAAAGTCGACCGGATTGCTTTCGTCTTCTATGTCATATAGTAAATTCATGTTGTGGTATTGTATAATCATTAATCAGCTATTTCTCGTTTCGTTTGCAAAACAATTTAAGTTTTGATCTCCACTTGATAAAAAAATAAGGTTTCTCAATAAAGAAAATGGTCGAATGTGTAAAATCATCTCTCTTTCAAGTAAGATTGTTAGGGAAGATGAAGACACAACCTTGAAGTAGATTTACCACGGAGTCTTCTAGAGTGCTCGATTGTCAAAATAACGTCTATATTATGGGTTTTACAAATCTTATCTATCTTTATTTCCCCCCTCCCCCCTCATGGAATAATTTTAGAATTATATTCCAAGTACTAAATGTCGCCTATCCTAAAATATGAGGGTAAATTTAGTACAAATGATGGATGGCGAGACAAACCATATGTTAAAAATCTTTATTTCAATTGTATCAATTAAGTTCTAAACTTTTTGATAATTTGTCAATATATTCCATTTAGCAAATTAGCAAAAAAATCGCTGACATACATGTTAGCTGTCTTATGTAGTGTTAACGCAAACAAATTTCATAATTTTTAAATATTTTTTCTCTTTTCTTTCTTTGTTTTTTCTTTTTATAAATCTAGGTTGGCCGACCATCACTAGCCACAAGCGAGGGCCAACAACTCTCATCGACCACAAGTAAAGGCTTGCAAGCCCTCGCCAAGATCCAAGCAAGGGAGTAGAGTAAGGATAGAGGCCCTCATCTGCAATTGGGAAAAAAAAAAGGAAAGAAAGGAAAAGAAAAGAAACAAATAAAAAATTATCCACATTAGTAGGACGGCTATACTATATAGGACATTCAATATCCATGCCAAAGATTTCCGACCAAACTTGGCCAAATGAACTACATTAGCAAATCATCAACATAATTGAAAGATTTAAAACTAAATTTGTACAAATACAATAAATTTGAAAAAACTTTGTACTTATTCCCTAATACTATGTTAATACTTAATACCATCTTCTTTAGGAACCTCGTGGGTTCCATCCGTAATTCTTGAAGATGATGTTGCCAAAAGCATTCGTACCTTGAAGCATGTTTTCACATACTCAAACGTGCTCAGCAGAAGCAATGTCCCAATTGTAGACAAAAACTATAATTGGACATCGTGGATTAATCATTAAGGCTCGATCGTACACACCAAAACACAACAATTATCATCTTCCTATTGTCTTTCTTTCCTCTTCTACGGCCTCCATCAATATAACTACCTTCTCTTTATTCGATTCATCATAAACCCACAAAGGAAAAATAAATTCGAATCAAATGCTCCCTATTGCATTTTGATTTTTCCTCCTACCAGGCATTTCCATCAACAATATTCTAGAACTCTAAGCATAGGCTTCGTAAGAAACACTGCCCATGTTTTATAAAATAGCTCAAGCACCATATTTCCTCAGTTCCTTTCGCAACAATCAACCATACAATGCTATGATCATTTGGATATAGTTTTGCAAGCTCAATGTCAGAAACCTTTGGAGTGAAATTCTAATTTAGAAGAACATTGTGAGGCTTATGTTAAAGTTTAGTTTGCATGTTGCATCCCTATTGCACATTGCACTCAGCAAGAGGCATCGCATGGTTGGGGGACATATAAAGTAATAAAATCATTAATATACTATCAAGAAGCGGGCATGATGAGCCAAGGGATACTAACAACTACGTCATCAAGGAAAAAGGCATGGCAGATTCGAATCTCCCCACGATGGGGAAGGTACAATACCAGAGTGAATCACGACTGTGTAAATGGATACAATAATTACAAAAGAAAGCATATCTCATCATAATAAAGCAGCTCGAACATCCATCGGCAAGACTGACCAACCCAAGTCAGTCACGAAAAACCAGGATCGAAAATCACTTGTGTCCCCTGAAATACATGTAGGTTTTCTGCAGAGAAAGGTAAACAAAGTAATAAGCAGGATGAAGAGAAAACGAAAGAAACAATCCCGGTGCATGCAAAATGCAAAAACTAATCAGGCAAATCATATGTGCTTCAACACACTGTTATCTTGAGTACTCCAGCCTCGCAAATTCAATAGGGATAAATACACTGAAAGTTCAAAAAACTTATTGCGAAGGTACAATTGAATATTAAAACTTTCAAAAAGTACAATAAGATCTTAAAACTTGTCAAATTGGCGCAATTGAGTCCTTTCTTAACACCATCAACTTTTTAGCAGAAAAAGCTGTCTAATGCAGCAATTTCCCTTTCCCCTTTTCCTAAGTAAACACATGTTGCCATCATGAATGCTATTATATTTCTCATTGTCCAAGATCTAAAAAAAAATTTCCATCCATTAAGGTGTGTAGACAATATTAGCTCAGTCCAAAGCATTGCGACAAAAACATTTCTCATTATGCCTGTTGAATTAAAATCAGCTAGAACTCGTATTGTATTTTCTATGCAGCTGGCTACCTGTTACATGATCCCAGTACAAGACTTTTGAATGTTACTCATTAATCCTTTCAATAAAAGAAATGCATGACAAATTGCTTTCTAGTTCACTTAAGTAAGACCGCTAGGAAATCTGAACCATTCAGTGCCAAGGGGATAAGAACTGACATATATTAATGCCCAGACTTGTGCTAGGATGAGGGAGAGGATTCTATAAGGAGTGTTAATTTAAGGTTAAAAGTAAAAATAGAATCTGGACAGCAAAGAGAACATGAATGATACTCCAGTTCGATTGTTGCTCAACCCAAGATATTCTTCAATAAGTAACAGAAAGAATCCTAGATGATGCTTTTTCTCATTTGGCAGATGCTGGAAAACAAGACAATGTGCAAAATTCATTCTCTCACCTGAAGAACCCACATGCTCAGCAGTGACTCCAAGCAAAATAAAGCGAACCCAACCAAGTAGAAAATCTGCACCAAAAAAACAGTCAGCTTTGCCAAAAAGCTAACAGGAACAAAACAAGGAAATAAACAGAGCCCAAAACATTTCCAATAAAAAGATCCTAAAATGCAGGGATTATTGCTCAAATAGGCAGAGACATAGTTAACAATAGTCCTTCCTTCAAGGGTCTTAAAGGCACACATCGAAGAGATGGTACATGTTGAGAGCAACATGCATTCAAAGTTAGGTTGATGAGAGCATAAGATATGTTATTCACTGTAGGCCTACATAAATGAAATTACATGCCATATGCACACTACTTCACACATCCAGAAATCACCAACTCATCTACCATGATGAAGAATTTGATTGAAATTTTCTCCTCAACTCCAGAGGAATTCTGACAGCCAAAAGCCAAATAACGTTTTGGTTCATCCAGCACTCTGTCACAACACTAACTGGTCCCTTGACACATGCGTGTAGTATCCTATTGTTCACTATGTAGGAAAGCAGCATTGCAAATGGTACAAAGTCCGGCACTAACCCAAACAGCTGCTGAATCACATAAAGAAAGCTAAGAGATTATGAACCTAAAACAAAGAAATCTAAACAATTGGTACAAAGTCCACCACTAACCCAAACAGCTGCTGAATCGAATAAATTTTGTGTGTCCAAAAGCTAAGAGATTATGAACCTAAAACCAACAAATCTAAGCACCATGCATCCTTTGTCACTGTAAGTGAACATGTACAAAGTAGATCAATTTTTGCAGCGATCATTAGAAGGCACAAAAAGTTTGGAGTGCATGAAAACATACCCCAACCAACACATGGTCAGAAAACACGTCAATTGCAGCGAGAATACCCCTGAAAAGAGAGATTTTTTGTTAGCAAAGAGCTGGGTACTTGGGGTCAACTAATGATAATTTTGAAGGAATTGTAGTCTCAAAAAGGCAAGCAGACATGATTATAATCCATTTATTCCCACTCATAACACGTATTGGAAATTCCAACAACCAGCACATAAATTTTCAGGATATTAAAGTGCAGTATTTAAGAGCTTACGTGAGTGATTTCCCATGAAAGACAACTGGTGGAGCAATAGCAGCAAATATGCAAAAGCCAACATGTAGCTGTGTGGACAAGACCAAAGACATAAAAACCATAAGTAACTTAACACAAAAGCAGTACCATATGCTGTCAACCTTAGATTTCAATTTTCAAATCACAAATCCTTCACAAGTTGAACTAACAAAACAGAAAGCTTACCAAATAGAAAAGGAAGAACCAACTAAAGTTCAATGCACTGTCAGTCCTGTAGATACAAAATTTAACGTGCTAAGATGAAATGATACAAAACTGATATGCAATGGAAACTCCACAAAACCCATATGTCTACCCAAGTCTGACCTCATCGCACGGTATAGGGGCCTGTACCACAATACATAGGACAGTGGGCATCCCATCAACGCATAGATTATCGCAAGGAAAAATATTTTGACACCTGCAGATCTCATGAGAAATACCAAATCAGACCTCATCCCTAAATCTATACCTAAAACCTTCATATTAAAAACATCATTAAGAAAAGTTAAAGGAAAAAAAAGCTTACCCCCGCCCCTAATCCAACACACAGTCACTGCAAGGACATTGAAAGTAAGGCAAAGAACTATACCTGCAAGGCATGTCAAAATGATTCAAAGATGCTTAGTGTTGTAGGAAATGTCCATACCAGAGGAGTTTCTTACAATATGACAGCTCTTGCTTAAAGTAGTGACATTTAAAATCAGGAATTGATTCAAGTAGGCATACCTAACCAACTTGCAAAAGCCAGATATTGAAGCCGTTGCGCATGGACAGGTATCTCATTTGCTATATCGTGATGTATAATTGGAAAGCAGGGGGGCCAGTTCTTATCATCCAATGGGACATTAGCTGATACATTGCGACAAGTGAGTAACCCACACGACATCACTGACTGTTCTAATGGAAAAGGCTCATAAATCGAGATTATTTGAGTCTGACAGAATTGCAATCATAACAAGGATACCTTTAGAAACAGCATCTTCTCTCCGCTTTATTTCCTGCAGAAGATGAGAATTAATAGTTAATTGCATAATTGAAAATGTTATATTCGATTAATTTGGCTAAGGAAAAAATGGCGGAACGAATAGCTAACCCTCTCTCTTCTTTTCAGATCTGCTTCCCATGAAGCTAATTCTTTCACTTTTTCCTTGGAATCCTGTAAATGTAACCAGGGATTGTAATTTCGAGCTTCCGAGAAGTATCATTGAAAGAACATAAAATAGAGACAGAAAAAACACAAAAGAGGAAGTGCTCTACATTCATTGTATCCAGAGGTATATCCACTGTTGCATCATGTTTCTGACCAAAGCCAAGGGGTTCAGATGCAAGCGGAGGAAGGCGGGACTTTGATGCTGGAGCAGTACCCTTCTGTAAAATTCCAAGATGAGCATCAAATGGATAGATAGGGTGATATAAGAATGTTGAGAAGGCCAAATAATAGAGTTTATGCAGCTATACTCAATATGCAAGCCCAAAATTTATGAGCTCAATTCAGGAGGTAATGCCAATTTAGGTGACTGGGCTACCGATAGACAATAGCAACAGTCCTCATTTATCCAGTGCACAGCACGACTTCAAAAATTACAAAGATCAAAGTACTAAGGACTTCATTCTACTGCTAAAACCCCAATACTGCACTCAGAAGTAAGCATTCAGAAAGTGACACCCCTAATTTGTGCATTTCAAGTGCAATGTCTCAGTATTGGCGATGATCTGAAATTGACTGACCTAGAATCTGTAAGATGAAGAACCTTGTTCCAACTAAAATCATGCACATGAATGAATGGCAACCAAATTAGAGCCACACATTCAATCTCATTTTATGTATAGTAGGTTGTGCCGGGTAAGTATGCCACCCACTAAAGTATTTCTGCCAGCTATTACAATACAACACAAGCAGGCCCAGTCCAGCCAGGCCCAACACAGAAAGGGTGGCCCTGGAACGCTAGGGGGGCAATCCTTCAATGATGAAAATATAATTTGAGAGTCAGATACAACATAGTACCATCACAATTAACTCAAAACCACAATGACCTCATATATTTTGACCTGTCTTTTATCAAAATCAAACTATTACAACATTCTACTGACGCGAAATTTCATAAACTATCAACAGGAACACGATGACATCACACAGTCGCTCCCAAGCACTGCCCACTGCTGAAGCCCTAATAAGCCATGTCTAGGCTGCATTGTGCCTGGCCTTCTTGTCTAAACTCATGAGGAGAACCACTCCATTTTTATTTTTTTTAAAAGATTTTCATTACAGGGCTCCTTTTTTTTTTTCGGCACATTCATATCACATCAAATGGATAAGAGACAGGATAAAACAATCCATTTATTATGGACAGAAGTAATAGTTGGTTCTAGTGTCCTAAACTCCCCATCTTTTTACTAAATTGAACTTGTTCATTATTCTCGAATAAATATATATTGGTTACTTTACATTCGACATTCAGTGCCATTCGAGTGCGCCATGTCTTCCAGCCATCTCTATGCTTCAGTTTGGTTGCATGACCTATAAGCTCATACCAAAATAATTAGAGGCAAAGTCCTATCTTTTGATAACTTTATCCCGTACTCTTATTCCTACATTATTTAACCTGTGACTTGCACCAACATTTCTAAGTTTGCTGGAGACAAGAAACTTCTCTCATGACCCATACTCTTTTACTGACACTAAAAGTTGTGGAAACTTTTGAAATTGGCCGGGTTAGCAGAATGTAATAGCAGCAGATATATGATCAATAAAAGGGTTTGCTGAGCTTAAAAGGTCAGAATTTTCTAATCCCTCATGAGAAAGTAAATCAGTCGGTGCTACTTTTCCCATTCTTATAACTCTTATGAAGTTTCAAAATGCGTTTTTTTTTTTCTATCTGGTTACAATTGTATCATATCCTTACGCTTCACATGCATTATGCATATATGCTGGTCAATCTTTAAAAGGGACAAAAGGATCATTTTACAGATTTAACTATCCTGCGTTCTTATGCAACCAATTTCTTCAATTGACTTGCTTCGACAAATGAGTTCCCCAGTGATGACAGCAATTGAAAAGTCTGTCTTGGTAATAAGATGCCACAGAGGAAATGGTGCTCAAAATGCAAAATTGGTTTTCAAAATCCCAAAAAAAGAAGAGCTAGGAAACTCCAAACAGAAGTTTCCGAACCCTACGTACAAGGACTTGAAAAGCAGATAAACGAGATCTTCATGGAAAGGTAAAACGCGCTTCCCACCGAGCTCATAGGCCCCGCCAAGGGAAAGACCTTGTGGTTGAGAGAGCTTATTCTCACGCTCCAAGGAACGATAATAGACGTACTCTATATTCCCGTAGAAACTTAGCTTTAACAATTAAATATTTAGTAAAGCCCGGTGCGAAAGTAAGGACAAACACCTCGAGAGTATTCCTGCAACACTCTCGGTGAGCCCCTGGTCTACAGATGTCGCAGCATCAGTTCGGATAACTGAATTCAGCTGGAGCTAAGTAATCGGATCTACACCCGACATGGCGAGAGGACGACAATGCCGGCCTCGAATATAAAATTGCTGCGAAATCCGACCACGATCTGGGGCACTACAGCAACAGCAGGGACCAGATCTATTAAAAAAAAAAAAAAAAAAAAACAAAAGCAAACAGAGCAGCGACCGACACGCGCCCCTCCCCGCGGGAACCGCGGAATTCCGGCTTCGGCGTCGAGCCATTCCGCGCGCCACGGAGCCCGACCGCACAGGGCGAGGCGGAGGTCGATTCGATCGGCGAGAGGAAAAAAAAGCAGCGACCGAAGCGCAGATCTGCGAGTGAGAGAGAGAGAGAGAGACCCGGGGGGGGGGACTCACCGAGAAGGGATTGACCTCTTCTTCCTCGTCGAAGGGGTTGGGATCGTGGTGGCGATTCATTGTAGCGCCGGAAAGCTCGTCCCCTTCGCACGCGCACAGAGAGATAGACAGAGAGAGAGAAGAGAGTGAATTTGAACCGAAAAGAGAAACGATGTGCTGTCAGAAGCAGAGTGTTTGGGGGAAAGTCCCACTCCCCCCCCCGTCCTTATCTCACTCCCTCCTCTAAAGACTGGCTTAGGTGCTACGCGGGACATCGCCGAAAAATGAAATCGCTTTTCTCTTCGCCCCCGGAGAGCCCCCGTATTTACCCATCTTGCCATTGTTTCGGGGACCCCACGTGGGCTGTAGGCGTTCGTTCAAATGGAATTTTGGAAAACGTGTGAGCGGGAGAAGTCTCGCGCGGGGCTGTTTGTCGGGTGTGCTGGAATCTCGTTGGCCGGAGAAGGGTTGGTTACCGTGGGATGCGCCGCTCCTGATCGCGGCTCTCTGGGTGGTTGCGTGATGCGATGCGTGACGCGCTCTCGCAGGAGGCGGTGGGATGGGGACATCATCGTGTCATCTAATATAATCTCTCGTTGGTAAAGCGGACGATCTCCAACTCTTCCTCGGCAGAATTTCATTAATGCAGATATTATTATGGCTTCCAGCTTAAGATTTTATTTATCTTTTCCATTTGATTTCGCTTCGTATTTAAAATTTTGAAGCGAATCTCACCCCTTTCCATTCCCTTCCCTTCCTTCTTCCTGGGGCTATCGTCGAATCTCAACTTTAGATTTTTTCTTTTCTTTTTTTTCCTGCATAGTGGAATTTTGGTTTTGTTAAACTGTTTTCTTTTTTTTTTTTTTTTGTTGGTAAAGTTGGTTTAGTTAAACTGTTAAAGTATCCCGCATAGCGAAAATGTCACTTTTTATCCTATTTGCTGCTTAATAATTGATAATTCATTATATTAATTGTTGTATGTGCTTAGGCGTAAGGGTGATAATTTTTGAAACAATGTGATAGCACGATTCAAACATGGAGTTAGAAGATTTGAAGTGAGACTAATCTTGTTTGGTTTGTTAGATTGTTAACCCACGAGACAAGATTAATAATCAATGTCATGTTCATATGTAATCCACTCAATATGAATTTAATTAGTTTAACCTATTTTGATTAATGGATAACTATTGACATGCCCGGTATGTGCTCTGATCGATTTAAACATAATCGGTTAAAAGATTGTTGTTCCAAGTTACAATTAATTTTTTTTGGGGGCTAGGTACGATATTCACCGTGAACATGTTTTTATTTTACAAAGTGCTATAATTTGAAATTAAAATTTACAAAAAAATAAAAAAGCAAGGATAGTTTGATTCAATTAGTTTATTTCATGCCGACGAGTGGACTTTGTGTTTTTATGGGATACGTAATTCTTTTGCTCGAATCATATTACATGACTTTAGTTATACTCGCGTCGAGTAGGTTGCCATGACTAATTAATCAGGTTGTGTCTGGTGGTATATTTAGTAGTATATCCACGTATCGATATAACATAAACATAATTGGCACGATCACGAATAATCTATCCTCACCTAGGAGGCCCATTAATAAAATGTATTTCAACATATCTAGATAAAAGTGAGGGATTTGACTAACATTATTTCCGCCCCTAAATTACTGTTGGGAAAATACATGTTCAAATCGATAAAGCAATTAAGTTGGATTTTGAAGAGTGATTTAATGATTTATTTACCTCATAATGTTGTTAATTGTCATCGGCAAATATCCTTTAAGATACAATAAAGTCTCAAATGAAAATACTAAATAACAATTATAGTTTTTCTTCAATGTCTCTATAAGAAAAACTGAAAAAAATGGATATATTTTTGGAAAGAAGACTCAAAAATGATTTTATATTCGTTCATCCGAAAAACTAACACACACACACACACACACATATATATAAATATTGGTCTTAAAGAACTAACTCTTCAAGAAAGGTTGTAAAGTGAACAAATATATCTCTTCGAAAGAAGTTGCAAAAATGAACAAATGCAACCTTCATGAAAAATTACAAATTGAACGAGTATCATTTCCAATGGTTATATTAAAAAGACACATAAAAATTTGAAATAATAAAATAATATTTTTTAAGTAAATAAAATTCTGAATCTTCATAATTTCCATAAATACTTAATAAACTATAAACAACCTTTGAAATAATAAATGTTGTTAAGATAATCATACAAAATAAAATAAAAATAAAGGAGTTTAGTGCTAATTTAATCGTGGGCGCACTAGCGTGCAAAGTGCTAAGTGAGCCAAATTGTGCAATTATTTGCACATCTACACACTGGTATTGTGACGTCTAGCCCGCACTCAACATTTTCTTTAAACAGACTAGAGAATGCTCATGCTTATAAGTTAACCAATCTCCTTCCAACTTTCCTATATAGGACTAGAAAAAGCACGCTTTGTTTGTTTTACAAATAAACTTCCAACAATCCCCTACTTTGTTTATAAAACAAATATTTCAAAAATGAAAATTTTTAAAAACCATGCAGCCAAAAAAATTTTAACCCATTCTTGATGAAATTATTTTTATTTTTATTTTATTAGAATTGAATGTTTGTTATTTGAGAAAAATAACTTTTATATTATGATATTAGAAATTCTATCCTTTTTTTCCACCATTGTCATGGGATAATTTTATCTCATATTGAATTTCATCCCGACTACTAAATATAGGCTTAGAGTATACTAAAATCGGCGAGTAAATTTATTACAGATGGTGGATGGTGAGACAAACCATGTTGCTAAATTTCAGTTGGTATTTAGGTGCAATTCTTCTAAATTTATCATAAAAATCATTATTTCAATTGTACCAATTATTTGAGCAAAGAAAAAAATAGTGTACAAATTAAGTTTTGAACTTTTTGACAATTTGTCAATATAATCCATTCAACAAAATTTAGCCAAAAATTGCTAACATAACAGATGGCCATTTTACATTACGCTAACGCAAAAAAATATCATAATTGTTAAAGTAACGGATTGAGTGAATTGTCGCTTTTTTCTATTTGCAACTTAATAGTTGATAATTCATTACATTGATTGTTGTATTTGCTTCGACTTAGGGTTGACGATTTTCTAAACGATGTGATAGCACTATTTAAACATGAAGTTAGAAGATTTGGAGTGAGACTAATCATATTTGGTTTAGTTACTTTAGTATCGTGTCAACCCACGAGACACGATCATGTTTGCGTCTAATCCACTTTGTACGAATTTGATTCGTATAACTAGTTTAAATTAACGGATAACTTTTGGCACATCCCGTATGTGATTGGTTTAAATAGGGGTGAGCATGGTCCAGGTTGGGCTAGTCCACTCCTTAACCTTAGAATCAACCCGCACAATGCTAATCCTCAATTTTTGAGACAAAAGACCGACCCTATTGAGCTTGAGACCGAAGATTGGACCAACCCAATGGGTTTGGTCGGTTCCAAGGTCAACTGGGACCAATCATAAATTTTTTACTTTATTTTTTGTACTCCTTAAAAAGCGATTGAGAACCAGATTAACCCAATGGGTTCGATATAGTTTTAAGGTCAACCCAGGACCAACCAATAATTTTTTATGTCATTTTTTGTACTTCTTGAAAGGGCAACCGAGGATCACATCGACCCAATGGGTTCGATGATGAGTGAGGTTAGTTAAGAAAGACAAGTGTTAAGGGTCAAGTGGGGGAGCGTCAAATAGAATGAGCATCGAATGTTGAGCGATGAGCAACAAGCCAAGCAAGCATTAAGTGGCGAGCGGCATGAGTGACCCAAAGCGAGCAAGGCGAGTGTTGAGTGGTGAACAAATAAATTGTTTCTTTCGATTTTGGAAAATTGAAGACTAAGAAGACAAATAAGAAAGAAGATAACGAATACTGAAGAAAAATGCCATAAGGTGCCTTTTTGAACGCCGTGAGCACTTATCACAAAAATATTTTCCTCATTCGTAAATTATGACTATTGACGCCGTAAAAAACATTAAAAACTTAAGTTATTAAAGAACAATGTAAAATTACTTAAAATCCTCGCTAAAGAGCTATTTAATGTTATTAATATCGTTTATTTTAAAGTTTTCCCTATATATATATATATATATATATATATATATATATATATATATTTCCGGTTGGACGATCGAAACTCTCGGGATTAAGGACTAACTCACAAAGTCTTTGGTCTAAGAATTCTAAGACCAAGGATCGATTCAATCTCCCTGAGAATCGGACACGGATCGGCAGGATTAGGCCGGTTTAGGGTCGGTCCCGGACCGATGCTCACCCCTAGATTTAAAGTTTAAACAAAACTAGTTGAAAGATTGTCGTTTCCAAGTTACTCAAACTTAAGATTTGAAATTGTGATATTTCCTCCGTGAACGTGTTGTTCTTTATATGAACTACTACGATTTTAAAATAAAATTTACAAAAAATTGAGGATATTTTGAATCAGCTAGTTTATTGCATTGACTTTGTGTTTTTATGGGATATGTAATCCTTTTGACCGAATCATATTAGGGCATGCATGGAAACGTTTCTAAGAAACGTTTCCGAACACTTCGTACGGATTTTGTTCCGGGAACAAAAAAAGAACAGTAAACGCGTTTGGTTGCGTTGCTGTTTTTTTTTGTTTTTTTGTTCCCGGAACAAAATAAGAACAAAAAAAAGAAACAACAAATTGTTGTTTTTGGCCTTGAGAAACACTTATTGGACGTCCGAAAGGAACAAAAATGAAAAGAACGAAAAAACAAAAATTGTTGTTTCTCCTTCGTTCGTCCTCCTTCGTTCGTCTCCTTCGTTCGTCCTCCTTCTCTCTGGCGACTCCTCACTCGGCCAACTCTCCGATAACTCCTCACTCCGCCGGAGCCTCGCCGGAGTGTCATCGGCCCTCGGTGAGGCCGAGCGTCGCTAGTGCGGGCGAGGCCGAGCCTCGCCTTGGCTGGGCGAGCTCAGCCTCGCCCAGTTCCGACGAGGCCGAGCGTTGTTGGCCCCCGGCGAGGCTCAGCCTCGCCCGCGCCGGCGACGCCGAGCCTCGCCTTGGCTGGGCGAGGTCGAGCTCGCCCAACCAAGGCGAGGCTGCCGGCCCCGTCGGCCGGTCGTCGGAGGCCGGTGACCGGCCGAAAAAAGAAAAAATAAAAAAGAAAGGAAAAAAATGAAAAATAAAAGAAAAATGTTTAAAAAATTAAAAGAAACAAAAAAAAATTACCAAACGTGTTTCTATTCATTTTTTATTCTCGGAATAAACATTACCAAACGCGTTCTTTTGTTCAAAAATTGTTCCCCATAACAGAAACACTTTTTTTTGTTTCTGTTCCCCGAAAAAAAAAAAACAGAAACGTTACCATTCGCACCCTTAAATGACTTTTGTTGTGCTTGTGTCAAGTAAGTCGCCATGACTAATTAATCGGGTTATGTCAAGGCGGTATATTTAGTAGTATATCCTCATAGTGTAAACATAATTAAACATAATTTGCATGAAGAAGAATAACTCATCCTCACCTAAGAGGCTGATTGACATAATATAAACATATCAAGGGATATGACTGGCATTACCTCCGGCCCTAAATTACTGCTTTTAAATTTTCTCACTCTCACATTTTGGTTCTAATTCTCTCTTCTTCTTCTTCTTTTTTTCCATGTAATAACGAATCAAATTATTAGATAAAAACGGAAAAATTTCAAATAAGTACCCAAAATGGATATTTTTCTTTAAAAAAAGACTTAAAGTGGATAATATTTCATATAAAGACCCAAAGTGACTTAACTCAATTTCAAATAAGGATCCGAAGTTTCAAACTTATTCACAGTCAATAACATTTTTGTCCAAGAACCTTTTTTTTTTTTTTTTTTTTTAATATTTTCTTTCATTCTCCATCTTGCTCACGCCTTCTTCTTGATTCTACATCACCTCCATCTTCAACGCCACATCAGCCTCTCTATCTATCCGTCATCTTGTTGTATAAACAAGATTGGCTTTTCTTTAGCATAAGCAATTATAATATAATCTAACTCGTTGAAAATTTTAAATTTCATTCCTCAAAATGGTTTTGTAGACAATTCCACGAAGTGCAAACGAGCTTACAAAAATAGGTCATCTTTATTACAACATTCATTGCAAATTCCGATCTCAAAGGCATAATATGAACATGCTTTTGCTGAGACTCAACTTGATAACTCTATAAAAATAGAGTTATTTTACCTATTTTAGGCAACAATTAATGCATTATCTATGAGAAAATATTTGGATTTCCTTCGATTATTTAAATTTTCCTTGTTTATGCAGAATAATGAGATATGGAGAAGATAAGGAAAAGAATGGCAATTATCGGAATTCAAATAAAAGCGAGTGGAAGATGGATATCAAATCGGAAATTTTTGATTTTGTTCCCGATGTTATCGCAAGCGTTTGGAGATAGATATCTTTGATATATCCTATAAATAGAGATAGAGAGAGCAGCTAGGGTTTTTCTTTGAGAGAGAGAGAGAGAGGAGGAGGGAGATCGTTTTTCCATTGTTCTGAGAGTTTTTCAAGTATTTTGAAGAGAAGACAAAAGTGGTGACAGAATTCTTGTTCTTTGATTCAAGATCTTGGGTTTGATCTATATTTTTATTTTTATTTCTTATTCTACTATGTTCTAATTTTCTTTTGTTAGGGCTACGATGTAGCCTAACCATGATGATGTGAATTTCATGATGTTTATGTTCTGCAATTGATTTCATTCATGTGAGTTATATATTATTGCGTTTAATGCTTTTGAGTGTGGCCACCACTTGAATGATCGATGTGCATGTTTGAGGCGAGAGGTGATAATATGCAATTGCTCATTATAATATATAACCATGAATTAAACGTGGATAGAAATATACCGCGTTATTTGTGTAGCTTTCGGTGATAAGGTGATCCAAAAGACTCATTGTAAATCGGGAATATTCATAGTTTTTAATGCACTCATGTTTATTTTAATTCACATAGAGATATAGTGGATTAATAAGCTGAGTAGGTTTACTATACCTAGAGATAGGATAGTAAATAGATTAGGAAATTCCGCTATCACATGTTTGATATCGCTCTTGTATTCATAGCAATCTGAAATTCATATATAGTGGTTATGGTGAAATCGGATGCTCTAACATATTTATCGATTGATTTTACTGCATTTAGTCTACAAGTTTCATTTTTAATTCATTCATAATTATATTTTGATTTGTTAGATAAATTTTAGAATTAGTCTATTTTAGTATTTAATTAGTTTATTAATCATTGATCTCCGTGGGACGATACTTTATCTCATCATTATATTACTTGTTCGATACGTGCACTTGCGTTTAGAATTTTACGAACAAGTTTTTGGCGCCGTTGCCGGGGATCGTTTGTTTAATACTAATTAATATTGATACCAGATAATTCTAAGTTTAATCTAGCTTTTGTTTTGTTTTTCAGAGTGTACATCGGTTTATGACACGTAGCCAACAAGGGGAACTTGTTGAACTTGATCAATCGAGCGTACATTCAAAAGGCGACTAAGAGAACGAGAGAAATCACGCTAAGATGGCAAACGGTGATAATGAAAATCCACGTAGACTTTTAAGAGATTATGCTGCGCCAACAGTTCAAGGCGCCACATCAAGTATCGAAGACCTGCAATTCAAGCAAACAACTTTGAGATCAAGCCGTCACTTATTCGGATGCTTCAACAATCGGTGCAATTCAAGTGGGCTACCAAGCGATGATCCAAACGCTCACATTGATGCTTTTCTTGAAATCGTGACACCATTAAATATAATGGAGTTACGAGATGATGCTATTAGATTGAGATTATTTCCATTCTCTCTTAGAGATAAAGCTAAGAGTTGGCTTTCTTCTCTTCTGCGGGATCAATTACTACATGGAATGATATGGCTCAAAAATTTCTTGGTAAGTTCTTTCCACCCGCAAAGTCTGCGAAGATACGTAACGATATTATTAATTTTATGTAGATGAATAATGAATCATTATATGAAGCATGGGAAAGATTCAAAGAATTTCTTAGGAGATCCCCACATCACAGACTACCCGTATGGATGCAGGTACAAACTTTTTATAATGGCTCTAGTGCAAATCTTCGTTCTATGATTGATGCAACTGCAGGGGGACTTTAAATAATAAAACACCAGAAGAAGCCTACAATTTATTAGAAGAGATGGCATCCAATAGTTATCAGTGGCCTACTGAGAGATTACCAATGCGAAAAGTTAGCGGAGTTCATGAAGTTGATGCTTTTGCTGCAATTGCTGCACAATTTGAAACAATCAACAAAAAGATAGATAATATGAGTGTTTTAGCCATGAAAATTCACAATTTGACATGTGATTTTTGTGGTGGAGGACATATTAGCACAGAGTGTCAGGTAGGTAATACTTTCAAACAACCTAGTGAAAATTCTAACTTTGTTGGGAATTTTAACAAAGTCATGAATAATCCCTACTCCAACACATACAATCCGGGATGGCGCAATCATCCAAATTTTTCATGGAACAATCGAATGTGACGAGACCACAAGGATTCAAACAATCAGAAGAAACAAAGTCAAATTTGGAAGACATAGTCACCAAACTTGCTAGCACAACTCATGACTTCATCAAAAGCACGGATGTGAGATTTCAAAACCAAGAGGCTTCAATCAGAAATTTAGAGATGCAAGTGGGTCAGTTAGCAAGCATGATGTCAGGAAGACAACAGGGTTCTTTGCCAAGCAACACAGAGAAAAATCCAATTGAAAACATAAAGGCTATTACCCTGAGAAGTGGTAAACAAGTGGGAGAAGAAGAGAGTGTCAGAGACAATGAAGAGGTGATCAATAAACAATCGAAGGAGACAAGCAAGAGTAAACTTTTTCCAGATAATCCCAAGCCATATGTGCCGCCAATTCCATTCCCTCAACGACTCCAAGAAGCACAAAATGGATAAGCAATTTTCTAAATTTCTTGATGTATTTAAAAAATTGCACATTAACATTCCTTTTGCAGATGCTTTAGCGCAAATGCCTAGTTATGCAAAATTTTTGAAGGAGATTTTGGCAAACAAAAGGAAACTGGAGGATTATGAAAGCTGTGAAGTTAAATGAATAGTGTTCAGCTATCCTACAAAACAAATTGCCTCCGAAATTAAAAGATCCGGGAGTTTTACTATTCCTTGCACTATTGGGGATTCTTACTTTGAAAAAGCATTATGTGATTTAGGTGCAAGTATTAATCGATGCCTTATTCTGTTTTCAAGAAATTAGGATTGGGCGAGGTAAAAGCAACCACGAGTGTCACTTCAACTGGCTGATCGATCAATTAAATATCCGAGAGGTATTATGGAAGATGTTTTGGTAAAAGTTGACAAATTTATCTTTCTTGCAGATTTCATAGTTCTTGACATGGAGGAAGATTTTGAGGTACCACTTATCTTAGGTCGACCTTTTCTAGCAACATGAAGAGCTCTTATTGATGTACAACAGGGGAAGTTGATCCTTAGAGTTCAAGATGATCTTGTTTCATTTAATGTTTTTAAAGCAATGAAATATCCATCTGATGATAATTCTTGTTTTAGAGTTGAGACAGTTGACAAGTTGGTAAATAAGGTTTTCCAGGAAAATATTTTTGAAGATCCACTTGAAGCATGTCTGATTCAACCAAGGGACAAAGATATTCATAATGAGGAGATAAAGGAGTATGCAAATTTCATGGAGGCAATTCCACCATATTCAAGGCAAAAGGCAATTAAATTTGAAGAGTTGGGACAACACATTACAAAGCCTAAACCATCAATTGAAGAGCCTCCAATTCTTGAACTCAAACCCTTACCTTCTCATTTGAAATATGCTTATTTAGATGGAGTTTCTTCTTTACCGGTAATTATATCTTCTTCTTTGACAGATTTGATGGAGGAGAAATTGCTCGAGTATTAAGAGAGCATAAAGGTGCAATTGGATGGAAAATAGCTGATATCAAGGGAATTAGTCCTTCAATTTGCATCCACAAAATTTTAATGGAAGAGCAATATAAACCCACTATCCAACCTCGAGGCGTTTGAACCCGAAGATGCAAGAAGTAGTGAAAGCGAGGTAATTAAGCTACTTGATGCGGGTATCATCTATCCTATCTCGATAGTTCTTGGGTAAGTCTGTACAAGTTGTGCCAAAGAAAGGTGGTATGATTTGTTCAGAAAAATGACAATAATGAATTGATTCCAACTAGAACAATTCTTCGGGTGGCGTGTGTGTATGGATTACAGAAAATTGAATGATGCCACTAGAAAAGATCACTTTCCTTTACCATTTATTGATCGGATGTTAGAAAGACTTGCGGGGCATGAATTTTATTGCTTTTTGGATGGATATTCGGGGTATAATCAGATTCCTATTGCACCGAGAAGATCAAGAGAAAACTACTTTCACTTGTCCCTATGGTACTTTTGCTTTTAGAAGAATGCCCTTTGGTCTTTGTAATGCACCAGCTACTTTTCAAAGATGCATGATGGCTATTTTCTCGATATGGTTGAAAAATATATTGAGATTTTCATGGATGATTTGTCCGTTTTTGGCCTATCATTTGATTCTTGTTTAAATAATTTGGCTTTGGTCTTACAAAGATGTGAGGAGACTAACCTTGTTTTGAATTGGGAGAAGTGTCACTTTATGATACGGGAAGGAATAGTGCTCGGGCATAAAATTTCTCAAAACGGAATAGAAGTCGATCGAGCCAAAGTGGAAGTCATTGCAAAATTACCTCCGCCAACATCTGTGAAACTTGTCAGAGGATTTTTGGGGCATGCAGGATTTTACAGGCGATTTATAAAAGATTTTTCAAAAATTGCTAAACCTCTTTCTAATCTTTTGGAAAAAGATGCTCCTTTTAATTTTTCTGTTGAATGCATGCAAGCTTTTAACACTTTAAAGGAGAAGTTAATATCAGCACTAATCATGGCAGCACCAAATTGGGATTTACCTTTTGAGCTGATGTGTGATGCTAGCGATTCTGCAGTAGGAGCTGTTTTGGGACAAAGGAAGAATAAAATTTTTCAAACCATATACTATGCCAGTCGAACCTTGTCAGGTGCACAATTGAATTATTCAACAATTAAAAGGAACTTTTGGCGGTAGTATTTGCTTTTGATAAATTTCGTTCTTACTTAATTGGCTCAAAAGTTATAGTTTATTCGACCACTCTGCTCTTAAGTATACGCTTGAAAAGAAAGAATCAAAACCCAGGTTGATCGGTGGATTCTATTGCTACAAGAATTTGATTTGGAAATCAAAGATAAGAAAGGGACTGAAAATCTTATTGTAGACCATTTATCAAGAATTCCAAATTCAAAGGAAGAGGTAAGACCAATTTTGGAAGAATTTCCTGATGAGAAAATTTTTTCCATCATGTCCACAAAAATTCCCTGGTATGCCGACTTCGTAAATTATTTGGTTAGTAATGTTCTTCTTCCTGAATTATCATATCAACAGAAGAAAAAATTCTTTTCTGATGTTAAAAATTATTTTTGGGAAGAACCTTTCTTGTTTAAAGTATGTGCAGATCAGGTCATAAGGAGATGTGTTCCAGATGAGGAGAAGGCAAACATTCTACATCATTGTCATGATGGAGAGACAGGTGGCCATTTTGGTGCCACAAAAACTGCAGCTAAGATTTTACAATCTGGATTTTATTGGCCTACACTTTTTAAAGATGCATACTCATATGTAGCTTCATGTGATAGGTGTCAGAGAACTGGAAATATTTCAAGAAAAAATGAGATGCCTTTAAACAACATTATTGTGTGTGAATTATTTGATGTTTGGGGTATTGATTTCATGGGACTCTTTACACATTCTTATGAAAATTTATACATTTTAGTGGTTGTGGAGTATGTGTCTAAGTGGGTAGAAGCTGTAGCATTGCCAACAACTAATGCTAAGATTGTGGTCAAATTCTTGAAGAAAAATATTTTTACCCGATTCAACACTCCTAAGGCAATCATAAGTGATATGGGGACATGTTTTTACAATAAACAATTTGAAGCACTTTTTAGTAGGTACGGAGTCATGCATAAGGTTGCAACCCCTTATCATCCTCCAGCTAGTGGTCAAGTAGAGGTTTCAAATAGGGAAATCAAGAGAATTTTAGAAAAAACAGTGATTTTCTCTAGGAAAGATTGGTCAATAAAACTTGATGATACACTTTGGGCATATAGGACAGCGTTCAAAACTCCAATTGAGATGTCTTCTTTTAAGCTAGTGTTTGGGAAGACTTGTCACTTACTAGTGGAATTAGAGCATAAAGCATATTGGGCATTGAAATTTCTGAATTTTGATATGCGATCTGCGGGTGAAGAAAGATTATTGCAACTGAATGAATTGGAGGAATTTCGCAATGAGGCCTATGAAAATTCTAAGTTGTACAAGGAGCGTACAAAAAGATGGCATGACAAGCACATATTCAGAAGAGAGTTTAAAATTGGTCAAAAAGTCTTACTTTATAACTCTCGTCTTAAACTTTTTCCGGGAAAGTTGCGGTCTTGATGGTCTGGTCCTTTTACGGTTACGGGTATTCCCATATGGAACAGGTTGAAGTTGCGCATGACACGAGGGCACATTCAAAGTGAACGGTCAACGTTTGAAGCCCTACTTTGAAGGTGGTTACAACAAGCGAGAAGACCACCATTGAACTTCATCCTTCAGAATAGCGACATCTGAGATAGTTTGGCTGAAAACTATAAAGCAAGCGCTTCTTGGGAGGCAACCCAAGCATTTTAATTATGTTTAAGTTTATGTTTTACCAAAAAAAAAAAGATTAATTTTTCTCTGTTTTATGCAGGTTAATTTTTAGGGAGCACCTTTCAAGAGTTTAATCATCAAGATCATCTATGGACTTATCCTACAACCAGGGAAGTTTTCTTCTTCCTATTCTATTTTTCGCATTGAGGACACTGCTTCATTCAAGTTTGGGGGGAAGACAAATTTTTAGATAATTTTTTATCATGATTGCTTTCCTGGTTGTGAATTTTTGCGATTCTTAGGAAAATTTAAATTTTATTTAAACTTGCAATTGAGGTGTGAGTTAATCTTAATTCTGATTATGTTGATCCACTTATTGAGCACTAAAAGTCCTTATTTTTTTTGAATTATGTGTAAATCTAGAGAACATTCATGTGAAATATGTGATTTTCTTAGATTTCACCCAAATCTTAGAATTTGTTTGATTTTCTCTTGAGGCGAAATCCTAAGCTAAATCTAATTGAGAAAATGATATAGGCAGTTTTTGGATCGATTGAGCCTTTCAAGCCAACCCTATTTATTTATCCCTAGTCACCCCGTTGAGCCTTAATTATTACCCAATCTTTCATTGGCACCCATATATGTTTAGCCTAGTCGTGATCAAATTATATCCTTATCCCATGCCTTATGAACACGTTGATTTTCTTTTGGGATAAAAAAAAAATTATTTGAGCTTGATAGAAATTTGGGAGGAATGATGGAGTAAAAAGAAGAAAAAAAGTGATTGCAGTGGTTGTTTGGGATGTATTGTCAAAAAAAAAATTGCTTTTATGGTTCCCTATCCAACTTTCAATTGAGTGAGCCTTTTGGATACTCAATGGGTTGGAAATTTTTATGTTATATTTGGAGGGACTTTGGGAGAAACTCCACCATAAAGCAATTCAAAAAAAAAAAAAAAAGAGAAAAGAGAAAGAGAAAAGGAAAGAAAAAAAAAGAATGATGATATATGGCGGCAGAAAAATTATCTTGAAGGAGTGAAATTGGACAGTGACATTGGCTCTAATTAAATCCTCGAAATCAACGTGTTGATGGGCTATTTGAGCTTAAAAATTCTCATTTTCTCACCTTTAGCCCAGCCTGACATTACAACTCGAGAAAAGTCCTATTGATTTTTGATTGGATAATTAGCTTACATTGGTGGAGAGAGGAATGAAAAGCAAACTTATGAGATTTGGTCATAATTATTGAAAATTTTTGAGAGGTTGCATGTTAATGTGAATTTATTTGGATTGCATATAATTCGAAAAAGTTGAGGACTCTCACACACACACTTGGATCATATAGTTAGAATTGGTCTTAACTTATAAATCGATTTCAATGTTTGGATGAAATTTGTGTTTTTCTTTGAATTGTGAATTTGAGCAATTATGGAAAGATGTCATGGAGGAGGTTGTTAGCTTGAGTATGTGTTATGTCTTGATTTTGCTCGAGGACTAGCAAAATGTTAAGTTTGGGGGTTTGATAACTCTATAAAAATAGAGTTATTTTACCTATTTTAGGCAACAATTAATGCATTATCTATGAGAAAATATTTGGATTTCCTTCGATTATTTAAATTTTCCTTGTTTATGCAGAATAATGAGATATGGAGAAGATAAGGAAAAGAATGGCAATTATCAGGAATTCAAATAAAAAAGCAGTGGAAGATGGATATCAAATCAGGAAATTCTTGATTTTGTTCCCTGATGTTATCTGCAAGCGTTTGGAGATAGATATCTTTGATATATCCTATAAATAGAGATAGAGAGAGCAGCTAGGGTTTTTTTTAGAGAGAGAGAGAGGAGGAGAGAGATCGTTTTTCCATTGTTCTGAGAGTTTTTCAAGTATTTTGAAGAGAAGACAAAAGTGGTGACAGAATTCTTGTTCTTTGATTCAAGATGCTGGGTTTGATCTATATTTTTATTTTTATTTCTTATTCTACTATGTTCTAATTTTCTTTTGTTAGGGCTACGATGTAGCCTAACCATGATGATGTGAATTTCATGATGTTTATGTTCTGCAATTGATTTCATTCATGTGAGTTATATATTATTGCGTTTAATGCTTTTGAGTGACTCGGCTACCACTTGAATGATCGATGTGCATGTTTGAGCGAGAGGTGATAATATGCAATTGCTCATTATAATATATAACCATGAATTAAACGTGGATAGAAATATACCGCGTTATTTGTGTAGCTTTCGGTGATAAGGTGATCCAAAAGACTCATTGTAAATCGGGAATATTCATAGTTTTTAATGCACTCATGTTTATTTTAATTCACATAGAGATATAGTGGATTAATAAGCTGAGTAGGTTTACTATACCTAGAGATAGGATAGTAAATAGATTAGGAAATTCCGCTATCACATGTTTGATATCGCTCTTGTATTCATAGCAATCTGAAATTCATATATAGTGGTTATGGTGAAATCGGATGCTCTAACATATTTATCTGATTGATTTTACTGCATTTAGTCTACAAGTTTCATTTTTAATTCATTCATAATTATATTTTGATTTGTTAGATAAATTTTAGAATTAGTCTATTTTAGTATTTAATTAGTTTATTAATCATTGATCTCCGTGGGACGATACTTTATCTCATCATTATATTACTTGTTCGATACGTGCACTTGCGTTTAGAATTTTACGAACACAACTTCTTGTCAAAGTCTCAAATGTACTTGCTCTCACCTTGAGAGCGCATTAACTACAATTTTTTTATCATTACCTTTTACTAAATAAAAAAAAGAACTAAAATTTTTTGTGTTGTTTTTGGACTTTGCTTGCCAACAACAAGAGCAACAATGTTGAAGCATTGACAAGTCATCTTGTTTGACTAACTTATGCCTCTATTCAATTAACACTTGATAATCAACAATTTTGTGCTAAAGAACAATGTTGTTGCAGCCTATGACTATTTCAACCTTGGCAACGGTTTTGCCTCATAAATTTCAAATTTGGGGTTGCCTCTCTTGCGTGAATTTGATCTTTCGAAGGTGTACAGTAAAAAATAACTCCAATGTAATTTCTTGTCGCCAAAACCAATGGTAGTCTACGTGATGATGCCTGATGTAGAGCGAAGGATGAGAACTGAGGATGATGAAGAAAGAAAGAAAATATAAAGAAAAATGTTCTTGGAAAAAAATACCTTTAATTGTGAATAAGATTAGATTGTTGGGTTTTTATTTGAGATTGAGTTAGCTAAATCAGGTCCTTATTTGGGACATTGTCTACTTTGGATAATTTTTTTTGGGATATGTGCAACACAAGTCCTAAAACTTACAAGGAAAGTGCAATTCAGTCATAAAACTTACAAAAAGTGCAATCGAGTCTTAAAACTTGTCAAATTGGTTCAATTGAGTCCTAAAGTTAATACCTTTAAATTGAGTAACGGAAAATGTTGACATGGCGTTGACGTGGCATATTAAATGATTTTTTTATTATACACGTGGCTTTTAACATTATTTTTATTCTTGTTTAAATTAGATTTAAAAGCAGAAAAGAAAAAGATAAATTTATTTAAAAAAACAAAATTGTGCAAAAAAATTAAAAGGCACGGTGGTGCCGCCGCCGCCGCCCATCGTCGGAGTGGCTAGCGACGGTCGCCGACCCGGGCGGGGTGGCTTGCCCTCGCTGGCCCTAGGCGAGGGTTGGCCACCCCCGCCAGGTCGGGTGAGGACACCCATATCTGGGCACACCGGCCTAGATCTGGGGTCGGCGATGCTCGCCCAGATCTGGGCGTCCCCGACGTTGGATTAGGTGGAGTCGTCGATGGTAGCTGGGCAACGACGGTAGTCCGATGCAGCGATAGCGTCAGGGGGGTCAGCGGTAGGACGTCGGGGAACGGTAGCAGCCCAGCACCACAAAGGGTCACGGTTGGTTTGCTGGGGACGGTGTCGGGGCTACGACAGCACGGCTCGGCAGCAGTCTGGTGCAGCGACGGCGACGAAACCCTTGCCCTCCGGAACCCACTCACTCAAATTTAGACAGCGTCGGGGCACGGCATTGGGTGTGTGACGGAGCTGAATCGACATGCCCAGATTTGGGCGAGCATCGCCGACCCCAAGCGAGGGCTAGCGAGGCCTCCCGTAGGGAGGGCGAGGGTCGTTGGTCCCCCGTGAGGGCCGGCGTGCCCAGATCTTGGCCTCCTTGCCCGACATGGCGGGGGCGGTTAGGCCTCTCCGGTGATGGGCGGCGGCCGTGGTGGAAATGCCCGCCGGTGCCATTTTCTTTATTTTTTTAACAGTTTTGTTTTTTAAATAAATTTTAGTTTTTCATTTTTAGTTTTAAATCTAATTTTAAAATTTTTGAATAAAAAATAATTTTTAAAAGCCACGTGGAAAATATAAATTTATTTAAAATATGATGTCGCCACGTCGGCATTTTCCGTTAATAAATCCGACGGTGTTAACTTTATGACTCAATTGAACCAATTTGACAAGTTTTAGGATTCGATTGCACTTTTTATAAGTTTTAGGACTGAATTGCATTTTCCTTGTAAGTTTTAGGATTTGTGTTGTACATATCCCATTTTTTTTCCAAGAAAATGGCTTTACTTCGAGCCGTCGTTTAAAATTTTTCCTAAAAGAATTCATGGAAGGAAGAAAAAAAAGGAAAAGCAAAGAAAAAAAAAAAAAGGAAGAAAATGTAGCGAGTCAGAGAATCAGAAAGTCAAAACCCTAGAATAAAACCCACCGCTTGGCCCTCTCCCGAATTGGCACCGATTCGCTCCTCCTCCTGCAAGAATATATCCCGCCGTCTCCTGCTCGGCAAACCTCCAGCGCGGCAGCTATGGGCAGAAAGCCGCAGGAGGCGTCGACGGAGAGCGAATCGAGTGTCCTCGAGGAGGCGAACGGTCACCACCTCATGCCAGAGAAGAAGAAGAAGAAGGACAAGAAGAAGAATAAGAAGGACAAGCACGGAGACGGAGACGGAGACGGAGACTTGGACCTGCAATCCGCGGAAGAGCTGAATCGGTCGAGCAAGAAGAGGAAGGAGCATGGAGAAAACGGAGCTAAGGCTGAGGTAATTACTAAGAATAAGAAGAAGAATAAGAAGAAGCACGAGGGGGAAGCCGCGAGCGAGGCGATCGAAAATGGCGGGAGCGGAGCTGATTCCGTTGCGAGCGGGAAAGAGGAGGAGGTGAGGAGCGGCAATGTGGTGGTGAGCGGGAGGAACGTGAAGGACCCGAAGTACTCCCCCGTGGAGTCGTTCGCGGACGCCAAGTTGCCGGAACAGGTGCTCGAATGCTGCAAGGGCTTTACGAAGCCGTCTCCGATTCAGGCCCGGGCGTGGCCGTTCTTGCTGGACGGACGCGATTTCATCGGGATCGCGGCGACCGGTTCAGGTAGTGTTTTGAGGTTGTTAGTTCAGCTCTTCTATTTGAGTGGTTTGGTGCTCGGTGTTTGGTGAGGATTTTACTGAATTCTGTGGTTTAGGTAAGACTCTGGCCTTTGGGGTGCCGGCCGTCATGCATGTTCTGAGCAAGAGGAAGGGTAAGATGGCGAAGGGGAGGCGTCCACTCTGCCTTGTGCTGTCACCGACGAGGGAATTGGCTCAACAAGTACGTAGTCATGATTGATGCATTTCTTGTTTTGCATGCTTGCCATTTTTGTTAATGAGTTATTGAGAGCATGTTTCCACAGTTGACTTGCGTCCCATATTGACCGACAAACAAAAAGTAAAGATGCAGGAATGGATGCTGGTGTTTTGTAGATTGGTTATGCGGATTTCTGCAGTTAAACTCTTGGCAGTCGTGTGTTAACTTGTTCTGAAATTGGTTGGATATTCTGGGATGGGGTTGCAACATTAAAATTTTATTTTATTGTGAATCTGTAATCGTGAAAATGGGTGGACATCATGGCTTCTGTTAGGTCAAAATGGTGTGTAGTCACATGACAAAGTTACAGGGGAATTTTCACTTCCAGTAGTCGTGTTCAGAAGTGGAGCTATTTGTTTGATACTATTGTAGTAGGAATTCCAAAAAGTAAGTGAAAACAAGAAGGCACGCAGTAAAAGCCAAGGTAATTGACTTTGTTGTTGTTATGCTGTAAAGGTGTACTATAGTATGTGCAGATGTAGGTGCTGAGAAATAAAGTACATGCCAATGCCATTTCTCAATTTTCCCACTTAATTCATAGCCTTTTATTCTAAGTTTGCTGTGCTCTACATATGTCGTGGTTCTTGTAATTGGTATAAATAGTAGTGTGTTTAAACAGATGACAAGCTATAGCCTTCTCAATTTGGTCCCAGATTTCAGATGTTCTGGTTGGTGCTGGAAAAGCTAGCGGTGTGAAATCAGTATGTGTGTATGGAGGGACCCCCAAGGAACCTCAAAGAGCTTCTATGAAGTCCGGTGTTGTAAGTCACCTCACTTTATTAGGCTGTGCATATTAATCTTTTCTACATCTATCATTGTTTTATGATTATTCAAATGCCATATTTTTGCTGATGCTAATGTAAGTGGTTGTCACATTTCAAATATGTTTTTGGTGATGATAGTTCATGTACTCTGACCCTTGAATGATCTTCAAATGCATGATGACAATTTGAGCTATCTTACGAATTCTAAGTGAAAAGGAATTCACAATTTGAACTATCTTGTGAAGAAATCCATAATGGTCTTAGCCACCCATTATGATTGACGTTAGATTTGCTTGTGTTCTACGTGGGCCTGGCTTTGTAGCCATGAAAGGGTTGCTATTGATTCTTTCAGATGTTGAACTTGCAAAAATGGGATTTGCTTTTCTGTCTGATCATCTAGAAAGTTGATAACCTTTATAACCTTACTCATAGAGTACTCCATTTCATCTGTACCTAGGATTTTGTCATTGGAACTCCCGGTCGTTTGAAGGATCTGATTGAAGAGGGTGTTTGCCGCTTAAATGAAGTAGCTTTTGTGGTAAGTTGACTTTTCCTATAGTGTTTCCGTTTTGTGTTATGTGATGTTAGCACGGTCATATAGCTTGGTATCAAAGAGTTTTGTCAATTTGTCATTCAGGTGCCTGTCATATTGCTCTTTGACAAGCTTTGTGTTTTATAATGAGTTTTCAACTGACTAGAATATATATGTGGCGTAGGAATTTTCAACAAAGTCGGCATCTATTAATTCTTTTTCCTTTTGTCTTCAGGTCCTCGATGAAGCGGATAGAATGCTTGACATGGGTTTTGAACCAGAAGTTCGTTCTATATTGAGCAGCACATGTTCTGGTGTGTTGCAAAGTGTGTCTTTACTTATTTCTTACTTTTACCAGTTGACATCTGCTAGTATAATTTTCGTAGGAGTCTTATCATCGGAAACGGGTTGTGAACGTGTGTAATTAATCAGGCAGTCTTTAGTTTAAATTCTACAACATCTTGTTTTCTGTAAATTTTTCAATAAATTTTGCATCTGCTAGTATAATTTTCGTAGAAGTCTTATCATCAGAAACCTTTATCATTGTCATTGACCATCCGGGTTGTGCACATGTGTAATTAATCAGGCAGTCTTTAGTTTGAATTCTACAACATCTTGTTTTCTGTAAATTCAATAAATTTTGCAATTACGACTTTGTATTTGTAATAGAACTTACATGTGAACTAGAAACTGATGGTGATTTTGTTCCCTTCTAACTTTGTGTGCAAACTTGTCTTTGCAGTTCGCCAAACAGTGATGTTCAGTGCTACATGGCCTCTTCCTGTTCATCAATTAGCACAGGAGTTCATGGATCCTCACCCAATCAAGGTGTGGATCTTCATGATTAGGCAATGTCCTCCATTAATTCATATGAGTAAACTGGCAAGAATGATTGGCTCTCTTTCAGGTTGTTGTAGGTTCAGAGGATTTAGCTGCCAATCATGATGTTATGCAGATAGTTGAGGTATGGATTCACACTTTTGGCTTTGGTTATTTTTTTCTGGACATTTTTAATTTATCTTTTGGTTTCACTCTATTGCCTTTGCAGGTACTAGATGATCGTTCACGTGATGAACGCTTGCTTACCCTTTTACAAAAGTATCACAGTTCCAAAAGGTACTCTCTTTTTTATACATACTACTGCGTTTTTGAATCTCGTTTTGTGGTCTTTCATTCTGATCTGATCCTGCTAGAGGTTAAAGGTTAAATAGTTTGGTCCTCTTTTGACTGTCACTCCTTAAGTATGTGCAAAGCTAAGAGAAACCATTGTGATAGTCTATTTTTATAGTCTTGCAATAGCAATGACATCTTGCACCATCTGACAGGGTCGATTTTGCCATTTATCAGTAACAGGGTATTGGTCTTTGTCTTGTACAAGAATGAAGCTTCTCGTGTAGAACGGATGCTTCAAGCAAGGTATTTCCCTGTCAAGTCTGGTCACGAAATGGGCTAAGTGAATGAACTAATCCATCTCTAACCCTTCATCGTACATTTGTTGTCTCACTCTCCAATTTCTTTTTATAGAGGCTGGAATGCTGTATCTATCCATGGCGATAAGAAACAACATGAGCGCACGACGGCGCTGTCATTGTTTAAGAAGGGAACCTGTCCTTTGATGGTATGTTTTATCAACCAACATTTTAGTTGATGTCGATTATGTAACTTTTTAAGACAATTGAACATTAGTTGGGTCAATGGAGTAATAGTGCAGTTCCTTAATGGCAGTTGGGGATCATAACTTCTTTTTGCTGCATGGTGGTCAATTCCTTAAAAGTTTGAGTTGCCCGATATGTCTGCAGATTGCAACTGATGTTGCTGCTCGTGGATTGGACATTCCAGATGTGGAGGTTGTGATTAACTATAGTTTTCCTCTAACAACAGAGGATTACGTCCATAGGATTGGAAGGACTGGACGTGCAGGAAATAAGGGTGTAGCACACACGTTCTTCATGAAAGAGAACAAGGTTCCCTATGAAAGTCCCTAGTGTTATTTCTTGCCTGACGAATTATCAGTGATACTGATTGACCTGTGGTTGCTGGCAGGGGCTTGCTGGGGAGCTGGTCAATGTTCTCAGAGAAGCTGGGCAAGTTGTGCCTGCTTCTCTTCTGAAGTTTGGTACTCATGTGAAGAAGAAGGTGTGTGTTTTGATAGATCATGTTTTCTTACCGAAACACTGTATTTTGTTCGAGCAATTTTATATGATGTTTCCTTTCTTGTCAGCATTCCCAATTTAGTTGGAGCATTTTAGGGCCAAACATTGTCAAGGTCATCTTGCTGCGGAGTCTATAAATTGCCGTAAAGAAAAGAAAATCCTTAGTTTTTAATAAAATCTACTGCAAAATTGGTAAATTGATCGGAAGGAAGCTTTGCCTCGCGAGCCACACAGTACACCGTCAGAATTCTCCATTCTGCTACCTTTCTCCATTAAACTTAACCAGTTGACTTGAGTATATAACTCTACCAGAAAGAGAATTCATCATTGAGTTACTTATTGATGATTTAGATAATTTTTGGATAGCAGTAGTAAAAGTAAGTCTTCCGATTGTAGTTATGAGTTTTAATTTTCTGTTCACATATCTAGAATAATTCTGCATTTTGTAGTCTGATTGAAATTTCCTTTTTCTTGAATAAATGTACCTACATACAAATGCAATTTTTTCATTTATGTAGTTTTACTATTTTATGATCTGACTGAAGATTCATATTATTTTGATTAATTTGTCTTGCAATTGCAGTAATTTATGTGGTTTTACCATATATGTAAAACCAAAAATAAGCTGTCAACCCAAAGTTCTTTTAAGGTCGTGCAATGCATGTGTTACCTTGGAAACTGGATTGCTATCTTTGTTTTCATGTTCTTTTCTCACTTGGCAGGAATCGAAGCTTTATGGCGCTCACTTCAGGGAAATTGCCGCGGATGCTCCAAAAGCTAAGAAAATCACATTTGACAACTCTGATGATGAGGACTGAATTGTTGGTGACAGTGGTAAGTAGTGGCTTTAGCTTGCATAAAGATGGTTTGGTTTTAAGTGCATTTGTGATACTTCATTTATCCAGACTTTCTTTTTTTCAATTTTTAAACAGCAAATGTGTTCTTTGAAGGATGCTTCTCAGAAATATTATTACTGTAATTCTCAGAGTTGTCATCAGAATACCTCAACCAGATATGTCTGATCATTGGGTTCCTGATCTGTGTGCCTGCTCTAATTTGGAGAACTTAGTGTCTTTAAGTATCCCAGCTAATAGGTGGGGCAAATGATAATTTTCTCGAAGAGACAGTGGCTATGCCATGCATACCGAAAAGCAAATGGTTGTTGCCAATTTGATTGTATTTTCTGTCGGCAAACAAATGGAATTTCACAACTGCCACTTTCAATGACTGTCGACTTTGCTTCCCTATGATAATGTGTTGGAGTTGCTTCATAATATAGCTTCTCTCAGAGTACATGTGACTCCTATATTTGCATGCTCTTGGTTTCGTCAGGTTCAGCCAAGTTTTGATTAATTGATTTGTTAGAAGGTGACAGTTGTGTTCAGTGAATTTGGATGTAGTTGATTTGGATGGGAAATGCTGAAAATTTACTGATATGGAGGTTTTTTAGAATGTATGTTCCATCATGCTAAGCTGTCGTTGAATATGTTTCTGTCTCGAATGCTTAGGCTGCGCTATCTGGAGAGGAAAACAGAAGACAATCGCACTTGCTATGAGACTACTGCACTTCAAGGTTTCCAATATTAATGTTTGTGTGCGGACAGCTTTCTTTAGGAGAAAATATATCCCAACAAACTACATTTGTCAAAATGGGACAACAGAGTTCGAGGGTCTCATGTTGTTAAACCACCCACGGAGATAGGAATTGCCTTTGTTCAGCCTGCAGAGGAGAATACAGCAGATCGTAGAGTAAGCAGCACGATGAGCCATATGAAATTCATGAAGGGTTTCTTTACACGAAACTTCTGGTTATTTACTTATTAGGGCTCTTTATAATGTGGTTTTGCTTTTGTCATCTTTATGTTGTTGTTGGCATTGTTAGGGCGAGGTAGAATAGTGAGCAGTGAGCACGAAAGGAGAAGTTTTTTTTCTTCAACATGTATTTGGTTATTCTATTCTATCAAATGAAAGATAAAGGAAATTTATCCATGGTAATTTAATTAAATATGTATGATCGTGAGATCATCGAATTCAATGTCATAGTGGGAAAGGGCTTTCCAATTTTCTCCCTATGTACGATGAAAGCACAACACCACTAGCAACTTTCCTTACATGAAGGATATTTGCAATTTGAGCGCCTCTGGTTTTAGAATCTTCCTCCATACGTGAAGAATTCGCTGTTATTTTCGTCGGTCAAAACACGCAGCGTCACTGATGGGCAGGATCATTTCCAGTGGATTATTTGTATTTCAACAGTCAAAGCATCTCCACCTAACACTTGCCCGAATACTTATTTCAAAGCGTGTGCAATCTGTCATAAGGTACACCAGATTTCATTACCCAATCTGACCAGCCAGTTTCATTGGATGGCTCTATGAATCTAGGTTTCCGCAATTTGTGTATTCTTGCGTCCTGTAACTTGTTTCAAGAGTCGATCAAGTTTCAAGGTTAACGGGGAAAAGTGCCAAAAAAGTCCTAAACCTTTTGCTTTTGTGCCGATTTAGTCCTAAACATTTTTTTGGTGCCGATTCAGTCTTAAACCTTTTTAAGTTGTGCCAATTCAGTCTTTTCCGGCCAATTTTGGCCGGATCTTGCTGACTGGATGCCGTCCGGCTGACATGGCTTGATCGCCGGCGCGTAGACAACTTTTAATAATATTTTAATATTTTAATTTTTAAAAAAATATTTTAAATATTTTATTTTTGTCTTTTTCCTCTAGCCAGTCGCTGAGGCGACCTCCGGCGAGGGTGAGGCCGACCTCGCCGGATCTGGCGAGGTCGAGCCTCGTCGAATCTGGCGAGGTGAGCCTCGCCCATGGCCTGATTTGGCGAGGTCGGGCGAGGCTCACCCTCGCCGGATCGGCAAGGTCGGGTGAGGCTCGCCCTCGCCAGCCGGATCTGGCGAGGTCGGGCGAGGCTCGCCCTCGCCGGATCTGGCGAGGTCGAGCCTCGCCACTCGCCCTCGCGGGATCTAGCGAGGCGAGCCTCGCCCATGGCCTGATCTGGCGAGGTCGGCCTCGCCCTCATCGGAGGTCGCCTTTGGCCGGTTGCCGGACCTCGGCGATCGGCTGGAGGAAAAAGACAAAAATAAAAAAATAAAAAATTTAAAATATATATTTTTAAAATAAAATATTAAAATATTATTAAAAGTTGTCTACGTTAGTGCTGATCATGCCATGTCAGCCGGTCGGCGTCCAGTCAGCAAGATCCGGCCAAAATTGGCCGAAAATGATTGAATTGGCACAACTTAAAAAGGTTTAGGATTGAATCGGCACCAAAAAAAGGTATAGGACTAAATTGACATAAAGGCAAAAGGTTTAGAACTTTTTTGGCACTTTTCCCAGGTTAACGTAGTGGTTCCACAAATGTCTGGTCCAATAAGTACTCATTGAGTTCCTCATCAAGATTAAGTATAATTTCATTTGAAGAATCATATTAGAAAAACTGACACTAATACAAGTTATGGTTACGGTGAAGTAGCTAATGTCATATATATAGTCTTTTATTTATAAGGATTGGGTTCATTATCATGTTTCTTGTCAATACATGCCGATGTTACTTATGATACGAGCAAACATAATATTAAAAATATCCTAAGTCATAAATAAAACGTCTCAATTGGCGGCGACGAAATGTCTTTGCTCGTGAGCCTGTCACAATCATAGACTTGTTGAAGCAAAAATGCTTGACAAGGACGGCAAGACTATTCATATTCAGCCCCCTTTCAATTTCTTTTTCTCTCTAATTATTGGAATTCCTCGTGCCTTGATGGATTTTATCGGGGTCACATGAGACGAATGAAATGGACAAGAAGTGATATTAACTTAGAACATTTAAATAGTGATAAAGTCACTTACGCAGTCATTTAAAAACGAAAAATTAGCTCAACAATCTCGGCTCTGACCGTGTATTCTAACATGATGTTGAGGGATCACTTGCCTTCTAACTGTACTCCACCCGATTTCATATGGAATTGTTACTCATTTCATTAAGAAAAAAGGACATTCATTTCATTATCTTTGATCAAGAACATTTTCTGATAAAGAAAAAAAGCATCGAGAACATTCAAATGTACCCGGACTCTCAGAGAGAGAGAGAGAGAGAGAGAGAGAGAGAGAGAGAGAGAGAGAGAAGTGATCACTTAAAATTATAGAAATTTCATGTAGATTTGTTTGTTTACTCGCCCTTGCGGCTTTCCCGCAAAAATACACTTCCGTGAGACGTTGGAAGTTTTTTTTTCTTTGTTTTTAGGGTCGAATGAGACGTGGGAAGTTAAATCATTAGGGAAATGGGGTTCTTGAAACGGAGGAAACGGGTACATTCAGTGTATGTATTCATATAAAATTATACCCTTAATTTTTCTTGACTTCTCCGCTGAATTAAGGTCGCCACTCAAATGGGCGAGGGGAAAAAAAGGGTTCGTGTCCGATCCTTCAACCCTTGTTTTGATCCCAACAGCTAACACCTCAGCCATTTTTGTCAGCTGGTATTGTATAAAAGATGGGGAGAAGTAGAAGGGAGGGAGGGAGGGAGGGAGAGAAGGAACGAGAAAAGGAAGAAACCAAGAGAGAGCGAGGAAGGGTTTCGGTTCATCAAGCCATTAGATACCTCGGCGCACCTAATCAACCTTGTTTCGAAGTGATCGGTAAAAATTCTAGAACTTGATTCCCCTTTAATCGCAGATTATTTCTTAGTAAATTTGTAATTTTGAATGGTGTTAAATTCTGAATTAGTGGGTTGACTCTAGAAATTATATAAGATGGACATGTAGAATTTTACAGAATTTGATTTGGGTTTACTGTTAGATCGGGGTGAAATTTTAAAGTTCGTTGTGCACCACTGAAACCAGATTCGAACTATTGTGTTTGTTGAGTTCGCAAGCACTTTGCTGAAACAAGGGTCCCCTCAGCTCCCTATATATATATTGAGAGAGAGAGAGAGAGAGAGAGAGAGAGAGAGAGAGAGAGAGTAATAAGAAAATTGAAGGAGGTTATATGAAATTTCATGGTGATGTATGATTATGAAAATCAACATAAATTCTTTTTATACGGTAAAAGGAAATCAATCCAGAGGTACGCTGGGAATGGAAGTCTGCTTGTTGATTTTTCACCGCTTTTTTCTCAAGTTGGACTTGCTCATTTGGGATTTTTCCTTGGGTGATGTATTCGAGTACATACTTCCTTGTTTTGGCTCTTTTGAAAAACAAAGTGAGTATATCCACCAGCGAATCAAAGAATGCAAAAGCATCCACCTAATGGATACCCACATTCCGATGAACTACATCTTCTCGGAGAAGCGGGCATCATTCATGATCATGGAACGATATGGCTCCTTTATTGTAATATATGGGCTTAAAAAAAAGGGATTGAAAAGTCAAAAAAGGAAGCTGAGGGAGAACTGTGGAACCTTATGCTGTTTTAAAGAGAGGAGAGAAGGAGGCCTTAAGTAGAAACGAAAAACAGGGGAATGGAGAAACAAGGGAGAGGAGAGAAAGAAGAAAAAGGAAAAAAAATTGGCGTGCTCGTGATCCAGACGTCTCATCAAGCCAACTCAAGTATGTTTTGTAATGCTGGTAAGAAATCGAAGCCTTTAATCACCTACTTGAAGCAATTGCCGCAAGTAAGGCTCGAAATTAGGATTTTTTGAATATTTGTGTGGCAAAGCCCAATTTTTAAGTCGTTGAGCTGTATATTTTTATAGAAATGATATTTTGGGATGTTGTGAAGCTATAGCATCTTACGGATCTTGATTTGAGCTTGTGGTTTGTCTGGAAATTTTAAAGTTGGGGATGCAATCTGGAGTTGGGGTTGTTGTTATACGTTAAGAAAGCTTTCTAAAGACTGTAGGATGGCTTGAAACAGAATTTTGTGGAGTAAGTTATGGCCCGACAAAGTTGGCGCATGGCTGTGCCTAGCGGAAAATGATGGGTTTCTGCTAAATGCAAGCTTTCGTGGCGCATAAATGTTGTTTTATTGACAAATAGGCCTAGTATAAACGAGTCTATATAAGAATATCCTTTTTACTTGGTTTTTTGATATTTTTTTTTCGTTAATTGTTAGGGATCTAAGTGCGTGGTTCGAGTATGCGTCGTAGCTGATTTTTGACTTTTGCCAGGTGAGTGACACTATTTCTTTGTATTTTAAACTCATGTTTTGAGAAACGTGGTGGATTATACATTCTATGAGTTGATAAAAAGCATATATTATTACATAAAATATGATCGAGCTACTATTGCCATTTTTGTTGTTTGAAGGGAGTTATATTTCGATTTCGATTTGAATGATTGTTTGAAAAAGGATTTGTGAAATTCTTTATGAAAGAATCTTAAAATGTTTTGGAGAATTTTTTGATATTTATATATCAAATTTTGAGTTGTGATATTACTTTCTTTCTGATGTTAGATTACTGGATATTGTGATTGGTGGTTGGTGCTCAGTGTCTCTGTGGACCTTGAAGGGTATTGTGGGTATGCGCATACGAGTTTAGGATATCCTTGTGGGCCGAGCCACCGACTAATAATAGGTGGAGACCTTGCTAAGGAGAAATCTTGGTCATCTTGTCACGAGTATTCTGCGTGACCATGGCTAGACATTTAAGCATGAAATGGGTCAATGGAGTGAACTATTGGCATGTGATTTGAGTTTAGATTGATGTATAGTTTGATGAGATTGATCAATGAAATAGACCATTGATACATGTTTTAAGAGATTGACTAATGGATTGGATCATTGGTATCTTCAATATTTGAGTTATAATAGGGGAAACTATCCAATGTAGGGAATATACGAATTTCATGAATATATATATATATATATATATATATATATATGATAAAGTGAGTTACGATTGTATTTTAAATGTGCATAGTGATTTCTTGATTTGTTTAGAAGAAATGTATTACTCGCTGAGCTGTGGTAGCTCACTCTTCTCTCATACTTGTTTTTCAGGTTCTTTAGCGAGTTGCGAGTAGGCGTGAGCGTTCGTTTGGGGAGGACTTTTGTGGTGGAAACTTTTTGGTATGACTTGTGCATAATTGATAAGTTTTTTTGTTTTTCAGGTTCTTTAGTAAGTTGCGAGTAGGCGTGAGTGTTCGTTTGGGGAGGACTTTTGTGGTGGAAACTTTTTTGTATGACTTGTGCATAATTGATAATTTTTTTTTTTTTCTTTTTTTGATAACTCAGGGAACCGTATTGACAGCCGGCGAGCAAACCCGGGGGAGCGACTGCAGGACCCACCACCCAGTACTCCAGGTAAGAATCCCTAACGACGCCTCTGGGATTTGAACTCATTCCCTTCGTGAGGGGGAGAGAGCTCTCACTAGCTACGTCGCTGCGAGCGGTGGTATAATTGATAAGTTTATAATCTAGTTTTTGTAGAAGGTATATGTTTTGGTTTGGTGGGTTGGAGAAGTACTCTGATATTGTAACCAAATGCATTTTTTGTCAAATATATATATATATATTTATATATATATTGATATCGGGTTGAATTTTGGTTATGTTGAGGCTGCGTCCTTTGGTGAAAGGACGGCCGTGTCATGCCCTTTTTTCTTGTGAATTGGCGTGTGACTTTTATCATCTTCTTAACCATCATTGATGACGTTTGTGCACTTTCAAAGCGAGATGAACTATAATAGCAAATTCCCAATTTAAGACATGCTCGACAGTGCATTCTTTAGGCTCAAAAAGGTTATTCCCCAGATTGAGATTGATCGATAACAGAAGTTCTGGTCGAACAAGGACTTGCCGCGCAATAAGTTAAAAAGGCAATTGTGTCAACGAACAGACGAAACTGCTGTGGTGTTTTCACAAAAAGATTGAGCTTCTTGAAGATAAGCATGACTTAAGTAGGGGTATATAAAAAGCAAAATCTTGATCAAAATACTTTGAGGTGAGTCTCTTTTCTGGCTCTAAAGAATTCCAGCATCAGAGAAATGAGTGGTATTGTTATCTCATCTCACAAGAACAATCATTTCTTGAACACCGTAAATGAATATGACCTCTCCCCAATCATGTTTGCATGGTAACGATGGGGCATGAAATTTCACTTTGAGTCTATAGGTAAAACCAGTACTTAAAGTTTAGACAGTTCAGAGGCCTAAGCTTTTCAAGACTATATGCATATAATTACATTTTTTTAGTAGGACCTGAAATCTCTAGTAGATACAGTGATTCTACCGTGCAAGCATCAAGAAATGGAGTAAAAATTAAAATATCTGAGAGCCAAGCTAAGTCAGATATAAAAGACTAGTAGCTTTAAAAGCAATGCACGCTCTAAGAAACTGTGGTCAACTAGTAGAGCAGAAGTAAACTTGTCTAATTGGTTTTGGAGCCCAACATGTTGAAGCATTGAGTCTACCATATATATCTATCTATATATATATATATGTTGTATGTATGTATGTATGTATGTATGTATGTATGTATGTATGTATGTATGTATGTATGTATGTATGTATGTATGTATGTATATCAGAAAACTGCAGACAGAGTATGTAGTATTGTGACAGCCACTGACCTCTGATCTTGCAAGGTTCTAAGCAGAGAATGGCAGAAGGTTGTTGGAGAAATCTTTCCAGAATATTTTGAAGCTGACAAAACGTTTCTTTCAGTCTAAAGTCTGGATGTTCGGAGACCGTCAGTTTAAAGTCTGAAGACTTTGTACTCCCAAGACTCAAGACCCAAGACTCAAGACTCAAGACTCAAGACTTAAGACTCAGGACTCAAGACTTAAGTCTATTCTCACTGACAGTCTTTCTAATCTAGTGTCGAAGGAAATCCAAAGCCGAGGTTTATGGTTGAGAATTCGATCCTATCCTCTGGAATAGATTCTTTGGTTGGATAATCATTTCGGATTCTTTGATTCTTATCTAAGATCGATTGAAGATCCGATGGTCGACGAAACAATCTTGGAATATTCTATTCTTGAAAACCGAGATCCTGATTGTATGGGTGAACGGGATTGATGGGCTATCATCGATTCCTTAAATAGCTCGGATGATCTTCTTGATTGATTCCGTCCAACGGGTAGATTGGAGGAATTCCTTTGGTAAGTGCCAACGGCTATGATGGCATGAAGGAGTATAAAAGGAAGACGTTCTAGTTGTTTTGAGGGTGTGATCGATAGAAAAATTCAAGAGTCTGAAGATCCTTGATTGTTAGTTGAGACTGAGCGAAATTGTATACAGAGAGTGTTTATACTTAGTGACGCCTTGAGTGAGTGTGGTAGATCATCTACACCTAGAAATCAAGGAAGATCAACACTGTAACATCTATTTGATCATAGTGGAATCCAGCCAATCGGCTGTCAGTGCAGAAGAGTGGACGTAGGCTTGAATCAAACCGAACCACTATAAACCGAGCGTTCAATTCTCTCTTTCCCTTACTCAGTCTTGTAATTGAATTTTTAACTGTTGCAAATCCTCTAACTGTTTAAATATCGTGCAAGCTTCGAGAAAATTTTTCTATACCTATTCACCCCCTTCTAGGTACTCGTACTAGCTATTTCAATTGGTATCAGAGCTCGTGTTCTTACTTTGTTTGAAGTGTTTTACTTGAGTAAAAGATCCATGGCTAGTATGCTAGCACCGGGGCGATGGAGGGGCAAAGCAATACCAGACCTCCCTACTTCGATGGAAAGGATTACAACATCGGAAGAACAAGATGAAAGCTTTCCTATGATCAAAGGATCCTCGGAATGGGACGTTGTGGAAAGAGGAATCACTCCCGCTGCTGCATCAATCTCTGAAAGAGGGAAAGAAACTGTTGAAGCCAGCGGAATGTCTCAAGAAGAAATAAACAAGAGACAAGCACTCGATGCTAAAGCAATTTATTCTTTATATTGTGCTTTGTCATCAACTGAATATAACAGAATATCTTCTTGTGTTACAGCAAAAGAAGTCTGGGACAGGTTACACATCACCTATGAAGGGACAGATCGAGTGAAGGAGACCAGAATTAACATTCTCCTCGGTCAATATGAGGCCTTCAAAATGAAACCAGGAGAATCTATAACTGACATGTTTAGTCGTTTTACAGATATTGTCAATGGTCTTGAGAACCAAGGACAAAAAATTTCTGATCCCATGAAGGTGAACAAGCTTCGCGTGGACTCTCCAAGGATTGGAATCATATAAAGACTTCAATAAGAGAGACGCAAAGAATCATGCCATTATCTCGTAGACGAACCGATTGGAACTCTTGGTCTTACGAAGTGGAGCGAATTAATGAAGACGAAGATCCAAGAGGTAAGAAATCTATTGCACTAAAATCAAATGATGATTCGATGATGCAGATTCGAAGATGATATGGATGATGAGGAGCTCGCCCTCATGATAAGAAGATTCAGAAAACTGAATAGAAAAGGCGAAGGTTCATCCCAAAGAAACAAAGTTTTCGAGAGACAGCGAGACCAAGTCTGTTGATGATGAGGAACCAAACAAAGATGTAGTTTGCTTCGAATGTAAAAAGAAGGGACACATCGGACCCAACTGTCCTCTTCGAAAAGAAAAGAGGAAAAGCTGAGAAGTCTCGAAAAGCTCTTAAAGCCGAAAACCGGAGCGTCTGAGTGTGAAGAGAGTGATGAGGAATATGCCAACCCGTGTCCGATGGCGCAATCGACTCGACTGGATCGACTCGAGACGGTGAATTTGAGGTAAGTGATTATAAAATCCCTGTCAAAGTCTCAAAATATATTGATGAGTTATGTTTTAGTCTTAAGACTTCTCTTAAAAAGATTTCCGAACTTAAAAAGGAAAACTCAGTTTTAAAACAAAAGGAAAACATTTTAGAAGAAAAGGTAAAAAATTTAGACTTGAATGTTTCTACTCTTAAAGAAAGTAAAGACAATCTTTCAAAAGAAAATGCTTTCTTAAAAACTGATTTATCAAATATTTCAAAGAAATTTTAAATAGGGTCCGAAAAACTTGAAAAAGTCCTTTCAATCCAAAGACCTTACTTCAATAAGTCGGGTCTAGGTATGACAAATTTGAAACAATCCCTTTGATTGATTTTCCGAAAGTAAAAGAAAGAATTAAGAAAAGACCATCGAGAGAGGCTTATAAAAATCATTTCAAAAGAGTTTTTGTAAAGTCTGTAGGTCGAAATGCTTTAAGGTGTTCAAAGTGTAACTTGATCGGGATCATTTTGAAAAAGAGTGTCCTATGATTTGGAAGCTCGTTAAGAGAGTATGGCCTAATAATGCTCATCCTACTAACACCAAAGGACCCAAGAAAGTTTGGGTACCAAAGAAAGCTTGAGACTCTCTTTTGAATGCAGTCTCTGTCAAAAAAGAAGGTAAAGTGGTATCTTGACAGCGGATGCTCAAGACACATGACAGGAGACTCAAATTGTTTCATAAAGCTTATTCAAGTAAATGGTGGAAAAGTTTCATTCGGAGGAAATAGCAAAGGAAGTATTGTGGGATTCGGAACCGTGAAAATTGAAAATCTCACAATAAGCAATGTCTCTCTAGTGGAAGGACTCAACTACAATCTACTAAGCATTAGCCAACCGTGTGTGATACTGGTTACAAGATCTCCTTTCAAGAAGGCATATGTTCTGGAATTAGCAAAGATTCGACTCGTCTTTCATGGGTCGAAGGCATGGAAACATCTACCTCCTTGATGTAAAGCCAAATGAAGAACAATGCTTAATCTCAATTCAAGATGAAACAGTTCTATGGCACAGAAAACTTGGCCATATCAACAAGAAGCAATTAGCCAAAATCTCTTCAAAGCAGCTTGTTCAAGGTCTACCTAAATTGCCATACCAAAAGTCTGACTTTTGCACTCCATGCATTCTCGGGAAAGCGGGTAAGAAATTCATTTAAGCAAATAAATCATGTATCTACTAATCATGTACTGCGGTTGCTTCATATGGATCTCTTCGGACCAACAAGAATCCGAGCATTGGAGGTAAGAAATATTGTCTAGTAATTGTAGACGATTACTCTCGCTTTACACGGGTATACTTTCTTGCAAATAAATCGAAACCTTTTCGTACTTTGAGAAGTTTGCTAAAAAGGTTCAAAATGAAAAAGGATGTGCTATTTCTAGTATAAGAACAGATCATGGAAGTGAATTTGAAAATCAAGATTTTACGAGATTACGTGATAAATCTGGTTTTAATCACATGTTTTCCTCTCCGTATACTCCGAGCAAAATGGAGTTGTGGAAAGAAAGAATAGATCTCTTCAAGAAATGGCTAGAACACTTTTAATTGAAAGTAAAATTTCTTCACGATTTTTCAATTTGTTTCAACGCATGCTATATTATAAATAGAGTCTTTCTAAGACCTATTCTTAAGAAAACCCCCTATGAATTGTTTAAAGGTAAGAAGCCTATTGTTTCATACTTTCATGTATTTGGTTGCAAATGCTTTATTTTGAAAAATGCAAATGATCGAGTTGGTAAGTTTGAAGAAAGATCAAATGAAGGCATCTTCCTTGGATATTCTACATCAAGCAAAGCCTACAGAGTCTACAACAAGAAAAGCCAGTCTGTGGAAGAATCAATGAATGTCAAATTCCAAGACTCAGTGCAAGATGAATCCAGCCAGACTCAGTACGAAGAGACTGAACCCGCTCTAGACCTTCCAATGTCTACATCTCGAGAAGCATCTCAGATTCTGGAAGTCCATCATCAAGACGCTCATGGAGAATCAAATAAAGAAAGAGATCATCAACCTGGCAAATCAACTAGTAACTGGAAGCACAAATCCAGTCATCCCAAAGATCTCATTATTGGCGAACTTAATGAAGGAATCCGCACCAGATCAAAAAGGCATGAAGAATCTAGTCTTTGTGGCTCTCATCTCTGAAATTGAACCAAAAAGCATAGAAGAAGCTTTATCTGATGAAAGTTGGATCGAAGCTATGCAAGAAGAACTCAGACAGTTCAACATCAATGATGTCTGGGAATTGACATCTAAACCAAAAGGTAAAACCGTTATTGGAGCCAAATGGGTATTTAGGACCAAGATAAACGAAAAAGGAAAAGTCGTACGAAACAAAGCAAGACTCGTGGCCAAAGGATATACGCAAGAGGAAGGAATAGACTATGACGAGACTTACGCACCAGTTGCAAGGTTAGAAGCTATTCGACTATTACTTGCGTTTGCTTGTTACAAAAATTTCAGGTTATTCCAAATGGACGTCAAAAGTGCTTTCCTAAATGGATTTATCCAAGAGGAAGTTTATGTGGAACAACCGCCTGGATTTGAAGACCCAAAGAAGCCAGACTCAGTCTTCAGACTGAAAAAGGCTCTGTATGGTCTAAAGCAAGCACCTCGAGCTTGGTACGACAGACTAAGTAAGTTTTTATTACAGAATGGTTTTGTCAAAGGTAAAGTAGATACTACTTTGTTTATCAAAAAGGAAAACAAAAACTTTTTACTTGTTCAAATATATGTTGATGACATTATTTTTGGATCCTCTAATGAAAGTCTTTGCAAGAAATTTTCTAAGTCTATGCGGGATGAATTTGAAATGAGTATGATGGGAGAGTTAACATTCTTTCTTGGACTCCAAGTGAAACAAATGAAGGAAGGAACTTTCATCCATCAAGAAAAATATGCGAATGATCTTGTCAAAAGGTTTGGATTGGAAAAGTGCAAAAAGACCGACATACCAATGTCATGTTCTCGAGAAGATAGACAAGGATGAAGAAGGGAAGAAAGTAGATCAAAAGCTGTATGGGGAGCATGATCGGTTCACTTCTTTATCTTTCGCTTCTAGACCGATATTTTGTTTAGTGTTTGTATCTATGCTAGGTTTCAATCAGATCCTAGAGAATCACATCTCGTTGCCGTGAAACGTATTATCAAATACGTTGCTTCATCTTCAAGCATCGGTCTTTGGTATCCAAAGAGGGGAGACTTTAATCTTCTAGGATACTCGAGATGCGAGATCTGGCCGGTTGCGAGTCGATAGAAAGAGCACTTCGGAACTTGTCAACCGCTTGGAAACGGGACGGTGTCTTGGTTTTCAAGGAAGCAAAGCACCGTAGCTCTCTCAACGACAGAAGCAGAGTATATAGCTCTCAGAAGCTGCTGTTCGCAAATTCTATGGATAAAACAACAGCTACAAGACTTTGGCATTGAAGACTCATGCACAGAAATCAGATGTGACAACACCAGCGCTATCAATCTCACCAAAAATCCAATCCTTCATTCAAGAGCAAAGCATATTGAGATTCGACATCACTTCATTAGAGATCATATTCAAAATGGAGAAATCTCGATTCAATTTGTTGATTCAAAAAGTCAACTAGCGGACATATTCACAAAGCCTTTGGAGAAAAATCAATTCGACTTTATCCGCTCAAGACTCAACATTTTGAAGCTTGAAGAAGTTAAAGTCTAGAGACTCACCAACTCTAAGACTCTGATCTCTTAGACTTTAAATCCTGAGACTCAATCATTCATGGTTAAAGCGTAAGTTGCTATTTTATCTAAAAGGTACGAGTTCTCGTTTATCTTATCTCGAAAAGGTACGTTCTTTCATTCGAGATATAACTCGTGTGAAATTTGAAAACTTGTCTTTTTTAAAGAAAGTTAATTTTGGCAGTTATTGATTTTGAAAAGAAGTGTTCGTACACCTTCCTTGTACCGATTAAACTTCTCTTTTCAAATCCGAGGTATATATATATATATATATACAGTTATTCTACGCCCAATTTTCAAAACCCTAAAAGGCATTCTCCTCCCGATACTGTTTCTACTTCTTGTTCATTGTCGAGAAAGTGGTCATTTTTCTTGGGAAAAGCAAGCGAAGGAATTTTCCAATAGACAAAGAAAGATGTCGTCTTCGAGGAAATCATCAAGAATTGCAAGCAGGGGACCACAAAGAATGGAGAAGGGACTGACTCACTTCGATCTTACTGAGGAAGAAGACTTATCAAGTCAGCGACAAAGTCCGATTCGCTCTCCTCCACGTCATTCATCATCTCTTGCCCCACAAGGTGCAAGTCAAAATCTGGAAGAAGAGATAATCGAGGATGCCGACCCAGTAAGAGTCCAAAAACCCTCTATTATCTATAAGCTTTATCGTGCGTTGAAAAGCACCGGTTCTTCGTTAAAATATATAGATGACTTCCTTAAGGACAAAAATTATGGGAATGAGTATCTTTTTCTGCGGAAAATGGAGGAATTGGGAATTGCCCCTAAAGGAAGGGCAGAAGAGGCTCTTGCGAACATTCCAAGTGATCCTCGTATGCCAGGACAAAATCTGATTAACGGGAACGATGATGACAAAATGTTCCTTGAATTTAAACCTAGAATGGGTGTGGCAGCAATGGTGAAAGGAAATCGGATGGATTTGTTTAAATCCAAGGATCAAGAAAAAGTGTATTTCAAGCTGTTGAAAAGAGGGGTGATAAACCCTAGAAGTGTCGATTTTGACTTCCTGGATACCATCAACTTGAACTTAAGAGAGAAGTTGAATTTGCTTCAACTTGAGACTTTTTGCTCTGACTCTACAGACGGGTATGCTCAACTAACCGCTTATTTCTATTCAAATCTTAGCTTTTTGGATGCGAATAGAATTTCATTCAGTGTTCGAGACAAAGTCTATGAGGTAGATGTGAATATGTTGGCGGACATAGTTGGAGTTGAACGGGGACGCTATCTCCCAATCAAAGTCTCACATGCTCGTACTACTCTGGATCTTGTCAAAGATAGGGACGTAGATAAGAAGATTATCTATTCCAGGATGAATGCCATCAACATTGTGCTTCATAAGATTGTGATCAACTGTCTCAGACCGAAGTCTACGTCAAAGACTTCTATGTCTCTTTCTGAAGCAAAGTTGATGTATGCGATCAACTCAGGACGGAAGTTTTCTCTCCCTCACACTATTCTTTTCCATATGTACAGAGCAGTGTCAAAAGACAAAGGACAATTACCTTATCCGGTGCGGTGACCAAGATCTTCAGACATCGAATATTGAGCGCCACATACTTTTTGTGTTCGACCGTGTGATAAGATGGTGGTAGGGTTGAAAATGTTAATGAAGATGCGTCGCAAGAAGTCTCCAAGGCAATGGAGAAATTCAAAGTGAAATCTCCAAATCCGGTCCGCTTCAAAAAGGAAAGGAAAGGAGGCCATTGGTGCCTCATCGAAAAAGAGGAAAAGAACTCTTATCCTGGAAGATGAAGATGACGATGAAGATGATGAAGATCCCACTATCCCAGCACTGACAAGAACAAGACGTTCTGTGTCCTATCCGACAGAACTTCAGCAGAACAGAGAAAAAGAGCAGAACAGAGAAGAAGAAGAACAGAGAGAGAAGGAGAAAGAAGTTGAAGAAGAAGGAGAAGGAGAAAAAGAACAGTCTGGCGATAAACGGAGAGAAGGAAATCAAGAGCATGATCATCACTCTTCCCCTTTCGATGTCCTAGAGACGAGGGGGGGAGTTAGCGAGCAAGAGAGGTCTACACCTCATGCCGCTGAAGATCTAAGACAATCTCCGGAAGACCCGAAGAAGTTCGGGTCTCTCAATTGCCCGAAGAAGGTGATACGTCGATTCCAAATCTGCCGGACCATACGAAGCGCCATCGTACGCATACACACCATCGAGAAAGTCAATGCCGGTACATAGACGGATGATTCGCAGATTTTCACAAAGCATCATGAATATTCTTCGGAAATGCGTAGCCGGATATATGTTCGATTTGTGAAATCCAAGCTTTGAAGCATCTTGGACAAGCATCTTCGGTCTCTCGGAAGATAAATTCAAAGACCTCGCTTTGCAACTTCAAGCCAATGCCAAGGGAGAAGAGGTAGCTCGTGCGAGAAGACGAAGAAGCTCGAAGGAGTAGTCCAGTCCATTGGGGATTTCCAGATCGTGCGCATTCCCAAGCAGACATGACTCCTTTCTCACCCTTTTCAATGCTGACAAAAAGGGGGAGAACCAATTTGAACCTTCATTTTTTAAACTTTGACCTTTGTGGTTATGTTTATTTTTGAGTATGATTTGAGAACTTGAACTTGGGTGTGAATTTGACTGAATTGACTGTGGATTATGATGCTTGACTGGTTGCATTTATTCAAGTGTTGTTATATGGTGTTTCTCATGAAAGACTAACCAATTTTCTGTGGATGCAGAGTCTGGTTGTTTTATTAATCTTTATGAGTTAGCCATATAGCTTGAGAAATGTTTTGCGGGTCAAAGTTGTTCAAATCTTCAAGAAAGTTTTGTCACCATCAAAAAGGGGGAGATTGTTAGAGAAATCTTTCAGAATATTTTGAAGTGACAAAACGTTTCTTTCGTCTAAAGTCGGATGTTCGGAGACCGTCAGTTTAAAGTCTGAAGACTTTGTACTCCCAAGACTCAAGACCCAAGACTCAAGACTCAAGACTCAAGACTTAAGACTCAGGACTCAAGACTTAAGTCTATTCTCACTGACAGTCTTTCTAATCTAGTGTCGAAGGAAATCCAAAGCCGAGGTTTATGGTTGAGGATTCGATCCTATCCTCTGGAATAGATTCTTTGGTTGGATAATCATTTCGGATTCTTTGACTCTTATCTAAGATCGATTGAAGATCCGATGGTCGACGAAACAATCTTGGAATATTCTATTCTTGGAAACCGAGATCCTGATTGTATGGGCGAACAGGATTGATGGGCTATCATCAGATTCCTTAAATAGCTCGGATGATCTTCTTGATTGATTCCGTCCAACGGGTAGATTGGAGGAATTCCTTTGGTAAGTGCCAACGGCTATGATGGCATGAAGGAGTATAAAAGGAAGACGTTCTAGTTGTTTTGAGGGTGTGATCGATAGAAAAATTCCAGAGTCTGAAGATCCTTGATTGTTAGTTGAGACTGAGCGAAATTGTATACAGAGAGTGTTTATACTTGGTGACGCCTTGAGTGAGTGTGGTAGATCATCTACACCTAGAAATCAAGGAAGATCAACACTGTAACATCTCTTTGATCATAGTGGAATCCAGCCAATCGGCTGTCAGTGCAGAAGAGTGGACGTAGGCTTGAATCAAGCTGAACCACTATAAACCGAGCGTTCAATTCTCTCTTTCCCTTACTCAGTCTTGCGATTGAATTTTTAACTGTTGCAAATCCTCTAACTGTTTAAATATCGTGCAAGCTTCGAGAAAATTTTTCTATACCTATTCACCCCCCTTTAGGTACTCGTACTAGCTATTTCAAAGGTGCAGTGCTGTATCTACTTAGCAAGCTCGAAAGCTTTGTCGAGATTGTGGTGCAACAACAAAGAGAGGGTCACGAAGAGTGGATGTCTCTGATGAGAGAATTTGAGCGCATCAAGGCCTTCCTAAAAGCTGCGGATTCCATGGAAGAGTGCAATGAAGAAGTCAAAGTATGGGTTAAGCAAATACGAGAAATTGCACATGAAGCTGAGGATCTTCTTGATGAATATACACAACTCTCAGCACAGGATCATCAAACCGGGGGCTTTCTACGAACGATTCAAACCATTGTCAGAAACAGGAAAGCTCAACACCGACTGATTTCAGCTATGAAAGGCATCAGCCCCAGAATCAAAAGTATATGTGAAGGACAGTAGAGACTTTTTGATGGTTTCAGCACGACTGAGGGAGGTTCAAGCTCAACCTCTTCTTATGAAGACAACAAATGGCAAGACCATCGAGGAGATGCACTTCTGGTAGAAAAATCCGATCTGGTGGGCATCGAAGAGCCCAAAAAGGAGCTTGTCAAATGGTTGGTCCAGGGTTCTTCACAATGCCAGGTAATTTCGGTGGTTGGCATGGAAGGTTTGGGGAAGACGACTCTAGTAAAGCAAGTTTATGATGACCTAGCAGTGAAGAAACGATTCATAGTACGTGCTTGGGTCACTCTTTCTCCTTCATCAAGGACGGACGAGCTGCTTTCAGACGTGCTTTGACAGGTTGCCAGTAGCATCACGAAGACGCTTCCATCTGGAGCAGAAACTTCCAAAAGTAGTTGCGTTAGAATGATGATGAAAGACTTCCTCCGGGAAAGGAGGTTGAAATACCTAATCGTTCTAGACGATGTATGGGATATGAACAAATGGGATGCAGTCAAGTGTGCAATACCCAACAATAACAATGGCAGCCGAATAATGGTCACCACTAGGAAATCAGATCTAGCATCAGCATCCGGCACTGGATGCGCAGGGAAGGTCTACAGCATGAAGCCCTTGTCATCTGAACAGTCACATGAACTTTTCTGAGGAAGACATTCAAAGAGAAAGCGTGCCCCAGCCATTTGGAGGAAGTCTGCCGGCTGATCTTGAAAAAGTGTGAAGGACTTCCCCTAGCAATCGTGGCCATCAGTGGTGTTCTGGCAACAAAGGATATAAGAAGAATTGATGAATGGGAACTTGTCCTCCGCAGTCTCCATTCCGAAATCAATGGCAATGAAAAGCTCAAAAACCTGAAGCAGGTACTTTCATTGAGTTTCAATGATTTGCCTTATTACTTAAAGTCCTGTTTCTTGCATTTGAGCATATTCCCTGAGGCTCTTGTTGTCGAGCGTATGAGGATAATCCGACTCTGGGTAGCAGAGGGCTTTGTTGAAAGGAAAGTAGGTAGGACCCTGGAAGAAGTCGCTGAGGACCACCTTGATGAGCTCTTGAACAGAAGCCTCATCCAAGTGGCAGAGACCACCAGTGATGGAAGGGTAAAAAAATGTCGAGTTCATGACCTTTCGCTGGAAATCATCATTCTGAAGGCAAGGGATCAGAACTATGCAATTATAGTCCATGAACACCACGGTCCATGGCCAGAAAGAGTTCATCGCCTCTCCATACACAAAGCATTTCAGATTGCACGAGAAAACCGGTCACTTTCCTGTCTCAGATCCTTGTTCATGTTTGGGGTAGACGAGTCTTGTGTAGTTGACGCTTTCTCATCTGAATTGAACCTTCTCAGTGTCCTCGATTTAGAACATGCTCTGGTAAGCCGTTTCCCAGGTCAAGTGCTTAACATGAAATGTCTCAGGTTTCTAAGCTTGAGATCTTCCCGTATTCGAACCATTCCAAGTTCCATAGGGAACCTTCAGAACCTAGAGACACTGGACCTTAAAGACACTCATGTCGTCGCATTGCCTGTGGAGATAGCAAAGCTTCAACAACTACGTCATCTCCCTGTGTATCGGTATGAGAACATATCTTATACTCACAATAAATATGGTTTCAAAACCCCCGCAGATATTGGAGCCCTGTGGTCCCTGCAAAAGCTATACCATATAGAGGTAGATGATGAAAGAGATGGTAGAAATATTACAGGGCTGGGGAAACTTAATCAGTTAAGGAGGTTAGGTATGCTAAGGTTGAGGAGAGAAGACGGAAGGAATCTTTGCTCATCGATAGCAAAGTTAACCAACCTCTCCTCACTGGCTGTTTTTGCATTCAACGATGACGAGGAAATTGATTTGCATCACCTTTCTTCTCCTCCGCAACTTCTTCAGAGGATCTTCCTGAGGGGACACTTACGGACCTTACCAAGCTGGATTGCTAACCTCCACAACCTCGTGAAGCTATGCCTGAGAATGTCCTGTTTAAGGGATGATCCACTGGAATCCCTTCAAAACTTGCCCAGTCTCGTTCATCTCGTGTTGCTGCATGCTTATAATTGGCAAACTTTGTGCTTTAAGTCCAAAGGATTCATGAAACTTAAGATATTAGGGCTCGATCTTTTTGAGGAGCTCGAGTTCATACAGGTGGAGAAGGGAGCAATGCCATGTCTAGTAAAGTTGATGGTCCTGCGGTGCAAATTGCTCAAGGATCTGCCATTAGGAATCGAGCACTTAAACATGCTCAAAGTGTTGGAGTTCTTCGAGCTGCCTTGTGAATTAGTCCAGAAGCTTAAGCAGGATGAACACAATAAGGACTATCAGAAAGTTGCACACGTTCCCGAAATTCGATACGCTTACTGGAGAGAGCAAGGTTGGGACGTCACATCCGTAGAGACATCGGTTGAGGAAGAGGGCTCTCGTTCGCAGAGTTCTAGTAGGAGGAGTAATGAACTACCTACTGTTGGAAATAAGCATGTCTACATCTTCTGTGAATCCATCTTTTCTGGAGTGTCTATGTCTACGCTGCCATGAAAAATTCGATGTAACCAAGTTTACAGTAAATGATTCTGGAACATATTCGAAGGTTCGTTTTCAATCCGGCAATGCTTTGTCATTCAGTAGCCTTTCTCAACCCAAGCATCAACCGGGGTTAAGCCAGAGATGACAAGTCCAGAGAACTGTTCAAGCCTTATTAACATGCCATTGCAGATATGGTGACATATCCGCATTGCAAACACTCCAAAGGCCTTGGTATTATATATAAGTGGATGCTCACAAGTTTCGGTAAATACATACTTGTATTTAACATAAAGTGTGCATCGTATATCTGTATAAATTACATTTCTATATCAAAATTGGTAGTTCATTAAAAGGATGAGGAAAAATAATGTCCTGTCACTATCTTTATTTGTTCCTTGCAGGGCTATATTTATGATTACCATTCCATGAGCATGACAGATTTGTATACGATGACAAATGAAGTTAATTATGACAGTGTGGAAAGAAAAAAAAATTTAAGCCAAGTTTTGTTTTTTCTTCCTTTGTAATTATTTATCTTAAATGATATTTTTAATTTGCTTGGTTTTGCTGAAAATAAAGCCCCCCTTTGTCACAAGCATGCAGGATACGCGCTAATGAATCCTTCATTACATGAAAACAACAACCTCGAACTCGTCGTCATCGCATAAAATATCTCTGTCTCGGCTTTTATTGTTTTTATATACAATGAGAGAAAAAAAAAAGAAGAAGGTTCCATGGTGGCGAGATCGTACAAATTGTACTAATTTTATTGGAAATTGCCATAAGTGAAGGGTAGACGGTGATGGGAATTTTAGCATTTTTAATGCCCTCCACATCACGTAGTAGTGCCAATTTCATGGCGCTTCTATCTCGTGCTGACTCATAAAAATCATTAAAAATTTAAGATATGTTCGTTTATGCTTGTTGAAGGCAATTGGGTCATCAATTGTAAGGTAAAACACTAGATCACCGAGGCCACGAATTTTGGATTTGATTGACCATCTCGATTACTTTTCGACCATCCCTGATGTCATTTTCTTTCTTGGTCATCGACCCTTAAAAGAATTACTAACTTTAACTTTCCGCGAGTTTTTAAGAGGAGAGGAAGTGCACTACAGTTTCAAAAGCACATAATTTGCGAAAACCTTTTGAATTGGAGAGAGCACTCCTTTAGAACATGTGAGCAAATAACGCGTAGAGAGATGACTATATTTCTCTTTCAAATGAAATTTGTTCAAGTAAATAAAGGAATGAACCGTTCATGCAAATGGAACCAAACAACACCTTTAGTCTAAACAGCAAGCAATTTGGACGAAGTCCAACGATAATTCTTTAGAGGATGTAGATTGGAATCAATGGGGCTCGGCTGTCAACTTCACCATTATTGATCAAGGTCTAATGACCAAAGTTCATTGCATTTTGGGCATAGTTCTAGCTTCAAGCGCCATCATTGTAGATTGGCGGAGTTGGAAGACGGTGGAATACGTTAGGTACATCAACTAATTTCAATCCAAATTTCTTTTCGTATTACCAACTCAATAATTGCTCAATTTGCACTAGAGAAAATAATTTCATGTTACCCTCCTGGCACAAGGGGCGTCAGAAAAAAATTGCAAATTCATGCTTTCAAAGGCTAAATATCTCTTGGGCACAAGAGGAATCCAATTTAGACATGTGTCACGAGCCGAGAGATTCTTTGGCTTTGGAACGACCCGCGGGCGCCTAGCAAGCAGAATTCGCCAGGTTAGCCTTTCTTCTATAATTGTTCCACGAACGATATGGTGAATGCTTCTTTGTGCGAGATTCTACCACGCCCAGCTTCGCTCAGGTGTCTAGTCCATTGAGTGAGACAGCATATCTCTTCAGGCACAACAATTGGTTTCGGCCTGCCATGGCCTCGTCAGGAGAGCGGCATCAGCTCCTGACCAGTTTGTGCACGAGAGGCCTACCCCATCTTTAGAGTTCTTAAGTGATATAATCTTTCCATTCTAGAACTTCTAGCACTAACCGTCCTGACACCACTCCCACGGACCAATTGTATTTTATCCTTCTGCCTCATAAGTTGCATTAACCTCTGCTACAAGTTCCTTATCCTTCTTGGTTGAGACTCTCCCATATGAGCTAGTTTGATCAGACGCCCATCCATCACGCAACGCTATTTCAATTCGCTCGCCAACAGGGATCAGCTGATTAAATGACTCGGCAGTCGATCCCAGCATTCGATTTCGATACTCAGGCGGGAGTGTCTTCATGAACAAATCCATAAGCTCTTTTTCTGTTGGCTCCGGAGTAATTTGAGCAGCTACAGTCCTCCATCTCGTGACGTATGCCTTGAAAGATTCCGTCCTCTTCTTCTCAGTGCGAAGTAAATCTTCTCGAGATGGAGTGACATCAATATTATACTTATATTGCTTCAAGAAGGCATCCGTCAAATCCTCCCAAGTCTCCAGCAGATTAATTTTCTTCATGATGTACCATTGCAGCGCCGGTCCTGTCAAGCTTGCTTGAAATTGTTGAATCATCAAGGGGATGTTATCAACATATTGGGTCATCCTGACCACATAAGTCTGTAGATGGATCTTCGGGCAAGTGGTACCATCATACTTTTCAAAATTTGGCATTTTGAACTTCTTTGGCATCTTGATTTTTGCATAATGGGATAGATCAGTTGGGTCTTGGCTAAATGAACCCTGCAGCTGCTTAAGTTTCTCCTCGATTTTCGCCAAGCGTTTTTCTTGCTCATTCTTCGGTACAACCGGCTGCATCACTTGTATCTCCTCATCAACAACAATCTGAGGCGTGTCAATAATTTTCTCCTTGCAGACATCCTTAGAGCTTGATGGGCCACTTGTGGATATATTCTTGCCTTTATCTCTCGGATCGGCCATGGGAACATGTTGTGGTAACACCACTTCATCTTGCGGAGCTGGTGGAGCAGTGTTTGTTTGGAGAGAATCGATCTGCTTAGAGAGCTGCTCAAGAACATTCAGGACTTGCTTCATCTCCGATTCGAGGGCAGCAATGCGAGCTTGTTCGGCAACATGCGTTTGTTCGGTGTTATCAGCCATTATTGCTCTTGAACGGGTACAGATTGGCGATCTTGGGTGAGCCGTGTTGTCGCCTAAGGAGAAAAGAGATAATGTAAGAAACGATGACAAGATAGGAAAATGGCCCATGACAATGGTCTAATTGCCTCATTTTATTTGAAATTTGAATCAAACTTTCTAACTGAGAATTGAAATTCAAGTCACTACACATTAGACTAAGAATTGAAAACACTGAATTAAAATCAAGGTCTCTAAACATTGAACTAAGAAACCAAAACATCTCATTTTATATACTTTTGGTTGTGGAAATAAATTGCAAATCGGTTTTCTCCATCACATATAAAATAAGACGGACAACGAAACCTATTGTCATGGACTGACGAAATTGCAAGTAAGTAAATTGCAGAAGTGAGAATTTAAACAACTTACTTTCACTAGGAAGGGATGATAATCACATAGACACACGCATGAAATGTGGGGCTCGATTTCTATCTGGATGGCTTAACAAAATGGAGCTAAGAGGATGATCTGACCGTTGCGGTCTCGCATTAGCGTGTCAGGTCCTCCTAACCCCGGCTCAGTCGAATGGAATACCTAATAATCACGCAGTCTCGCGGATATGGACAAACACATTCGACACCATGAAGAACTTTCGGGGAAGAGAAGGTCAACCTTTATATAGCAGTCTCGCTTTAGAGGAAGTATCCTTCTTAACACCATCCTAAGAATCCTATCGCAGCCCAGGTCCAGCAACAGGTTGTGTGTGCAATAGTGTAGTGCTAAAAACAATAAAACATGCACAACAGTTTAATTGCAAACAACACTTCTATAATCTAAATTTAACCATTCATTCTTAACTCCAACCTGCAAAATAAGGGTTAGCAAAGACTACTCCCCTTATACCTCCCATCTGCAAAAATATTTAACACTTTATGTTAAGAGCATACTTTATTTCCATGCTGCCAAACAAAATATTTTTTTAAAAAATATAAAAATAAAACAGGCCTATGTCCACTATGAGTTTTAACTCTGTCCCCGGTGAGTCGCCAAGCTGTCGTGACCTAAAATTTCAGGGGCAATCCTAAAGTTTAGGTTAATGGATTACTAAGTCTTTAAGCTTAGCTCGGGCTCTCCCAAGCCCATACCAATTCGCAACTTAGGTTTGAATTTTTAACATGCAAATGATTTTCAATCAGGAGTCGCCACTAATCTATTTTTGGTGGGTCGATTAAAAACCCAAGTAAAGTAACGGGAGATTTACTTTACTCCTACGAACCAGAGATTTATGAGTTCGGGGACTTGGTTACACTAGACTATCCTAGTGCCCTTCCGGTACCTTTCTATTTCATTTTAACAAAAAATGTTTGGCAAGCAATTTGGATTGATTTTAAATCTATCATTCTAACATGTGAGGTGATCATACATGTGTGCATACCACCAATTTAACGCTCAAGAAAGCAATTAAATATTGCAAAACATACCTAAAAGTAACGAAAACATCTGCATTGTTAAATCAGAATTCACATCAGCAACCCTAGATATGATTTCTAATTAACACACAATTTCAATTTTTGTTTTCACTTTATTTAATGAAAATCATGCGATGCATGCTAATAATCTAATATGACGTGGCAGCCTAACCTAAACTATATGACATGAAGAAATGCAACAATTGAATGCAATCTAAATGACTTAATTCTAATGACATGCAATGCGATGCAATGACATACAAAATTATTTAAACTAAGATGACATTTATTAAATGACTTAGTCTAATGACGAGGAAGTTCTAATTAAATGAATCTAATAAAAACTAAATGACGTGCATTTGATATTTCTATTAAAAATGCAAAAATGATCTAGCTAGATTAAAATTCTATCTAATTTAAACTAAGGATTAAGTCACATTAAATCCTAATTTAAACTAAGATATTATCTTAATCTAACATGTAATTGATCTAATATGCAATGACGTACGGAGCATGCCCTAATTCTACATGACATATGCATGATATTTTTTTTATCTTTTTATATTAATTTCGAAATTAAAATTTCACATGCAATTCGAATAATGATAAAACCAACAACCTAAATGAATGCGCTTTTTGTTTTGTTTTTATATTTTTTTCCAAACAAGTAATTATTTTATAAGAATTAAAATAACCGAAAAAAAATAATCCGTTGTCTCACGGATTAAATTAACAATTATTTTAACTCTATACTAATTTAACAATTGAAATATTATCAAAATTCCTAAAAATTAAAGTAATTAAAAAAATGACCGACATCTTACGGGTCAAATTAATAATTACCTTAATTTGAGATAAAACCCCTAATGTCTACAAGGTCTACAAATATTGACATACAATACTACAACTTAAAAAAAAAAGCTAACATTACATGAAATAAGTAAAAAAATAAAAATATACTACCTAATTTCCTTTTCTTTTTCCTTTTCCTTTTTCGCTTTTTTTATTTTTTTCTTCCCAAGCACGGCTTGTGCTCGTGTGGGTGGTCACCGAGGAGCCAACGGTCGGTTGCAGACGCGGGCAGCGAACGTGGAGCCGGCGATCAGGGGCCGCGAGCAACGAACGTGGAAGGTCGGGGTCGCAGCTGCTGGCGTTAGGTCGCGCGGCTAGGTCAGGAGCGGCGGGCTTCGGAGCTCCGGCGAGGGCTGGGCAGCAACAGGTCGCGGTGGCGTCGGGTTCCGAGCGGCGGTGAGTGGGCTCAGGCGGAGATAAACCTACAACAAAACAGGAAATCGCTCGGGCAGTAGCTGATGGCGCACCGAGGGCAGCAGCAGACTCGGATCGGGGGTAGCGGCTCGTGGTTTGGGCGGCAGGTCGTTGCGGATCGACGCGGCAAGGCGGCGGTGCGAGCTCGCGGGCAAGGGAACCCTGGCAGTGGAGTCGCGAACAGCAAGCAGGTCACTGCTCGGCGGAACTTCGGGTTGGGAATCTCGGGTCAGCGCGGGCTGAGCAGGAGTGGTGTTGGGCGCGGATCACGGGTGACTCGCAGATCAGCGCGTGGGCATGAGGCAGAAGCGGAGCCGGCCGTCGTAGCTGGACGAAGCGGAATCGGAGCCGGCAGGAGGAAGGTAGAAGCGGGAATGGCAGAGGAAGAATGTGATGAACAGTAAATGTCCAATCACCTTTACCCCTTTTGCTTTCTCTTGACTTTTCCCACTTTCTTCTCCTTTTGTGTTTCTCTTCTTCTTTCGAGAGTTCCACGGATGGCTCCCCTCTCCTCTTTTACTTTTGACTTTTCTCTCACCTGACACTCTCTCTCGCTTGTCTCTCTCACTTTCTGCCGAAAACCTCCCCCATTCGCTTTCTACCATTGTACTTCTTCTCTTTTTCTCTTCAATTTGCTATTTTTTCTTCCACGAACAATGAAGAGAAGCCCCCACCCCTTGGTTCCGAAAACTTGCCCTCTTTTATAGAGAAAAGACTCAAAATCGTTGAAGATTTCCCGATATCTACTCATCTTCTCAACAAAAAATGGCTCCAAAAAATCAAACGGTTAATTTTTTTAAAATTTTGAAATGAGAATATATTTTCAACAACAAAGATTTTCAAAAACCGAATTTTATTTTATTTTTTTTAAATATTAGGTGTCAACAGACTTTATGATTAAGCTAATTCACAGTGATGATTTTGTAATTGAAAGGTCAAACTCTTAAGTAGATGTGGAGTGCTGATTTAAAGGCACTAAAGTGACATAGGTTAACAAGAGGCCCCACTTAGAAAGAGTCTCTAAGACCTTAACGTCTCACATGTCTCGCCTTGGGGAATGAAGAAACGGTACCTATATCCATGTGAGGATAGAGAATCTAAAGCGTGTATTGAGAACATGCAAACAGAGGGACGAACAAAGAAAGTCGAGCTGTTGTTGGACAGTGAAGGTTATCTTTTCTCGCCCTGTCTTTTTCTAATTAGACTCTTGACCATTGGACAAACTTAAAGTTGTTACTTCCAACTGTTAGGAGCCACATTCCATGACAGCTCCTCTTGTCTACAGGAGCATGGGATTGCAAATGAATTTAACTCATGAAATAAAAAGGCTGCTTTAGAAAGACTGCAGTCCGACCTGTGGACAATGTCAGCGCTCCATGTGTTAGATGAAAAGGAAGACTGCCAAAATTTCGAAACCCTTTAAAGTTTATGGGTGGTTGTTTTTCTTCTTTTATAAGAGATGATGTATGGAGTTGTGGATATGTGCTATGTGAATGTGGGCATGTATGCATGTCTGAATTTTCTGGACAAGATGTCTTTGGGCACTCCCGCAGGTAGTGTGAATACTTTCACCGGATAATTCCAAGCGTCACTCACAAGTGTCGATGAATGGATTTAGACTTAGAATCAGGGAAGTAGAGTAAATTTCCAGCAGGTATGCATCCCACAGTGGGTGAACAACTTCCGTTCAAGCCCTTCAGGGATAGCCTTTTAGCAGGAAACCACTTAGCCATTTAGTTCAGAGCCTAGAGATACCCAAAAAATTTCAGGATGGAAACGTTTCTAACCTACCCAAGCTGCATTTCTTGGAGGATTCTACCAGGTTGGAGAAGAAGAGGAATTTAGAAACCCATGGAGAGGTTTTTCACAAAGCACACACTTTACTTCAGGGGACTCTGCCTAAAACAAAACACACACATTGCCTTATATAGGCAATGAAAGGCTACAAGGACACATACAGGGACCAACTCACAGGTCCAGATACAAACAACGACACTGGAAACTTCCGAGAGGGAATTATTTGCACACTATGAATAGTAACTGTACTGTGAACAGTACTTTCTCTAGCCTAGTGCTACAGTAAAAGTGAACAATGATTTTGCTACAATGAAATTGTACGGACTCAGTCCATCACGAGCATTATAGCTACAAACTGAGTCATCATCTGAGCTGTCTTCTAGGAGATGTGCCTCATATTTTTGCTGAAGGACTTCAAGGTCTCGAGGTGAGAGGATTTGGTTCAGCCTTCGAGATGAGGATGCTTCATGAGCCCAATGGGATGCTTCTTCTTCTGCCTAGTTTGTGTTTTCACTTGTGGTGGTAGCAGGAATGCTTAGTTGAGGCCAATTAGATGGCTGTGCATAAAAGGATGTGTCCATGTCTTGAAATGAGGACGAAGGTCCTTGTACATAGGGATTCTGGGACAAAGGACCTCCAAAGCATGCGTAGGGGTCTTGAGTAGATTGGACAATGTCATCTTCGCTTGTCATTTGATGCTCTTGGGATGATGCAGCTTGTCTGTATTGCTTGAGTGCTTCCTTAACTTCTGGTGCTAGGTCATAATGATCCCACGTAGTGGGTGCATTATTTCAGACATCTTCAGGAATGGTTTTATTTTCCTGGCATAGAATTCTTTGGAGTTCTCGGTACTCGTTTTTCGCAAAATCTAACAGATCTTGGATAAGATTTGTGAATCCGGGCTTCTCGACTGTTCAAGTGAGGCTTGTAAGATGTGGTTCCTATTTCGAGTGGTGCATCGAGAATACTACCATTATTTCTGCAAAAATTCCATGGACGTCGAAAAAACAGGATAGTGTGGACCTCAGGATTCGGTGTCATGGTTCTCAGTTCTTTTTCCAAGTCTTGTTTCCAACACGTAGGATGATAGAACAAATTAAGAAAGTCTAAGAGATTCTTATCGCTTTCTTTTTCCACATTTCTTCCGAGTAAGAATATCCTAGTAAGATTGGCAATGAACATTCTAGTGGGAATTTCAATAGCTATTAAGTACTTATTGGTTAAGTACCATAACAGCGTCTTTAGCTGGTCAGGGAAATCATTTTTCTTTAAGATAAGAGGATGAATGAAAGGATAATTCAGATTTAACTCGAAAGGATAAATAATCGAACCTCCATTGAATCTGAATAGGTCTGTATGGCATTGCCACATGAGGTTCTCCAGGTTCTCAGTAAGACTGTCATTCTGGATTTGCTGAATAATCTCCTCGGAATATTTCCAGCTTGGCAAATCTTTGATCTTCTCAATCTTGTATTTCACGCCATGATTGAGCATATGGAAAGTAGGATTTTTGATATACATGCTGATCTCAGCTGGAGCTTTTGGTCTTGAAAGGAAATCAGCAAGCACATTCTTTTTTCTAGGAATATGTTTGGTTTCAAAAGAGTATTTTGAAAACCACTCAGCCCATCGAAGCAGTTGGGAGTTTGGAATCTGTTTCTGTTTAAACTTGGTCATTTGGGGGAAAGATGCCATATCTAATTCTACCAAAAAGTGATGGCCGATGAGATGAAACTCAAATTTTTTGATTCCATTTTTTACCGCTAGGATTTCCTTGAAAGTGGAATGGTAATGTATTTCTACTTGAGAAAACTTTCCACTTGTGTGAGCACAGATGTGTCTCTTACCATTAATTTCTTCGAACAGGATGGCCGCCTAGCATCCATCACTAGCATCGGTTTGAAGAATTCTTTTTCCTGTTGATGGTATTTGTAATGGTGGGAGATTCTGCATAATCTCATTAAGCTCAACAACTGTTTTAGTTGGAGTTTTCCCCCAAGGTGGGGAATTCTTTTTCAACATGGATTGCAAAGGAATCAGCAGTTTTGCAATGTTTGGGACAAAATCCCTGAGATAATTGATTATCCCAAGGAATTGCTGAACTTGTTTTGTCGTGAAGTTTTCTACAGGGAACTTCAATAATTCTTGAGCGATATGTGGCCTTGGATAGTATGTACCTTTGTTGAGGTGCGTATCAAGAAATTCGATTTTTGTCTGGGCAATATTCATTTTCCTTTGATAAAGCATGATACCATGCTTTTTCACTATTTCTGCAAACTGCTTAAGAAGTTGGTAGTGGGACTGCTCGTTAGGACTGTAGAGTAGAAAATTGTCGATATATACGGCTGCACTTGACAGGATTGGCTGGAAAATACGACACATGGCCTTTTGAAAAAGGGATGGTGCTACCTTTAGGCCGAAAGGAAGAACTTTCCACTGAAAGTGCTGGTTCGAGATACAAAATCCTATTTTGGATCTATCTTCAGGATGTATGTCCAATTGCCAAAATCCGGCTTTGAGATCGAATTTGGAATTGATATGGGCCTTGGTTAGACCAATAAAAAGAGAATCTCTGGATGGTAAAGGGAACTTATCATCTTGGAGAAAAATATTGAGAGGTTGATAGTTGATCACCAGTCTCATTTTTTCTCTGTTTTGCTCGGCGCGCTTATTGACATAAAAGGCTTCACAAGCCCATTGAGAATCAGAAATTTCAATAAGGCCTTGTTGCAATAATTCTAAGCATTCCCGTTGAGCTAAAGCTAAGTGTTCTGGCTTCATTCCCATATGACTCGCCTTTGTTGGGTTGATGTCTTCATTTTTTTTTTTAAAGGGAGGCGAACAAAGAATTCTAGATTTTCCCATAAAGGATGAGAACATTTTTGGGTGAATTCTGAATGGGATTCCAAACAAGATTCTAACAACTTTTGCATGATTGGATCTAATAGACTCATCTGAATGGAAAAGAGTCTCTGAATATTGACAAATTAAGAGAACTGATCTTTGTATCTAAGATCTTTTCTAGGAATGATGCGAAGTTGAGAGATTTGAGTCATGATGTCCCACCCAATTATCAGATCTTTATTGGGGAGGTTTGATCCAAAGATTTTTGCATTTATGGAACACTAGGGAAATAACTGGACATTTACTAGAATGGTTCTGACATTTGTGGAGAATGTATCTCCAGAGGCGGAGTTGAAATATCAGACATGAGGAGTCCAATATTCTTCATGCAAAACTTTAGTATCTAGAATGGAGCAATTTGCTCCGGTATCAATGAGAGTAATAACATTGATAGGTTTGGCAAACTTCAAGGTGAGAATCTTTACAAGGAAATGGGGACAGTGGGTTTGACTTGAGAATATGTCAAAATGTGGTTCTGATAATGTGGTGGATATGTGAAAAATGTCTTCAAATTTTGAATCTGACTTAGTGTCACTGGAAGTTTGGTAAGAGGGAATGACACGGAGTGTTTGGTCGATGGTTTTTCATCGGAGAGAATAGGGATTCAATATCATCATTTTCAAGAGAAATACTCGTTTCATTCTCAATTAGATGATTATGACCTTTCTTTGCTTGAGGACAATTTTTGGCAAAATGTCCTTTTTTGTTGCAAATGTAGCAACGATTTGATTTCTTATGGCCTGTGCGATCCTTTCTTTTGCGTAGGTATCGCCATTTTTTATTTTTCCGAAAATGCTTGGAGCCATGTTTGGACTTCTTTATCGAATACTTCTTGTAGTGCTTTTTCTTTCGGGAATACTGGCCACAAGTACCATCACAGTCTTGCTTGGAGCATTTGATCTTTAACTTCTGGCGAGAACAAGCCGATTCAAGGTGCTTGTCATCTGTGATGTAGGTACGGACCATTTGGCGCTTTAAGCATAATTCTTCAAGGCATAGATGGATTTTTTGTTGGATTTCTCCCAAGGGAATATCTTGTACTCTCCTTTGTTTTCCAAAGAAAGATCTTTCAACCATCTGGGATAGCTCTCTTGGAATAGATGTAAGGAAGACATGTTTCGGATTTGGATCTGCGCCAATTTGGTAAAAAAGCTGAAGCATTAGTCGATAATGCTTATTAAGATGCTTTTCCTGAAGGGAGTAGCAACTTCTCTCGAAAAATTCTCTTCTTTTTATCTCTATGAGATCTCCGGGTTTTTCCACAAAGACATGATATAAGAGAGTAATGGCATGGCTGAAATTTGGTGACATCAGAAACAAAATCTGATCTTGTTCTGAAATTGATTGCCACCAAAGTTTAAGGCTTTCTGTGGACCTTGTAACAAAGTTGTAAATGACATCATTCATATCATGGTTAGTGATGGACTGCGTATTCAACCAAGTATGAAATTCTTCAAGTCTTTCTGGCAATTTTGGGGAAGGAATATCGTTGATGGTGAAGAATTGTTTTGATATCATGGACACATGCCTAGTAGGATTGCTCCTAGTAGGATTGCTAGTTTGACCAATTTCTGGATCAGAATAGTTTGATTCCATTTCATAATTTGGAGGATTAGCCATGAATATTTGTGAAGTTAATGGCGTAATTGGGGGGGGGGGGAATCAACTGTAGGAATTGAGAATGATGAAAAAGAAGAAAGAGATGATGTATCTGATGTAGTAGGAAGAGTTTGTTCAGCTAGAAACATAATTTGTTTTTTTGGGATGGCAGGATCAAGCTCAGGTTGTTATATAACAGGATCAGGTTCCTGTGTACCCAAATCCTTTAGAAAAGATTCTAATGGATTTGATAACATCATCTGTTCTGGCCTGTCTCTTATAACAATCGAACTTGATTCTGTAGGTGAGCTTTTTTTCTTTTCCTTTTTCCTTCTGCAGGGCCTTGAGGCAATTTCGTATTTCTGCCATATTTGTTCTCTTTTGTAGGGATCTTCTGGAATGGTGGCAAAAATAGACGTCTGTGGATGTGGGGGTAAATACTCAGTTCTAACAGGGGGTGCTAATGGATCAAAAGGTCTGAATCTTTCTTCTTCAAGAAGTTGGATTTGCTTCTTGAGCTTTTCTATTTCTGGCTTTGGACTTTCAAGATAATGATACCCAAGATGTTGTCCTGATTCCAAGGCGTGAAGCCTTTTCTGGAACTCATAAAGTATCTTTTTGGTACTTTCATCATACCTTCGGAGATCTTGTTGTACATTTCCAATTTTGGAGTCAATTGCCTTGAATGCATTGTTTTGTGCCAATAGAGTCTCTAATTGCCAGTTTAGAATGGCTTCAGCAGCATGGGTTTTTTTTTGTCTCCCATGTTTATCCACATCAGTGGGGGTAGGAATTTTGGGAACATGGCGATATCTACCATGGGGATCAATAAACTCTTCTGAGGTAGGGAACGAGAGTTTAGAGCTTTCCTTAACAAGAAGAGGAAAGTCAATGTCTTGGACCATGGCAATAGAAGAAGTGGGTGGTGCTTCTGCTGGGACTTCAAGTGGGTAAGAGTGTTTCTTAGCCCATTTGAGGATTGGCTTATAAAATGGAGAGAGAGCTTGCTTTTTCTGAGGAGGAGAAGGTGGAGGTGATTTTGGTGGATCTAGTAAGGTTTGGGATGTAGTGCTGGACTCTGGTAGTGGAGGTGGTGCATAAGAAACCATGAATCGGTATTTGTCACACTTACCGAGAGTATCAACGGAGGAATCTCCGTCTAAGTACCTTTGGTACACCTTATCCTTTAACTTTTTCCGTCAAGGTGGAGGTCTTGCAAGAGGGTTTACCTCGTCAGGAGAATTTGTACAGTAGGAACATTGGCAAAAAGGATCCCAAAAACAATGACCATACTTATCTTTATAGTAATGAATAGGATGTGCATCACCGTCGAAGTGTCGGACATGCTTTTTTGGATCAGGTTCGGAAATAGATTCAAGAACACATGGTTCAATCATGAGGATGGTCTGGAAGATGGAAGGACTTTCTTCCTTTTCTTTGCCAAATTTGATGGAAACAGTTCCATCTTTTTTCCGTACGAATTCAGAGTCCGTAATTTGGAAAAGGATTGTTATCTTTGGTGTAGCTTTTCATAGTTAGTGATCCAAGTCTCTGGAAAGAGCTTGGCCAACGTATCCTTTGGAATTTGTCTAGGAACATGGATGCAGGATGCCTGGTCATTCTGCATAGAGATGAACAACACATCTTCATTACCATTGTTGAAGTTGAGGTCAAGAGCATGGTTTTGTACTCGGTAAACCATCTGGTAATGTAGGGTTGCAGCTACAGAGTCGGCAGTTTGGGGGCTCCAGTAAGTTGAACTTGGACTTTCAAGAAAGAAAGTAGCTAGGGATCTGAAAGGGCGATGTTGAAGTTTGGATACAAAGTCACAAAAACTGTTCCGGCATTTAGAGTGGTTTGAACAGTACCGATGTAAGTATGCTGGTATTGTAAAAATCTGGTATCTAACAACGCGATTCTTGCCACAATTGGCAAATCTTTACGACCATGGAAGGTGAGAGCAAGACGAACAGCTCCATAATGGACATGAGAATATCCCTGTTGAACCCATTGTCTAGGAAATTCTGGAGGAATCTAGAGGGTAACAAAGTATTCTTTCTCAGTAGCAGGAATGGGATGCTGGTCGAATTTGGAGGACTTGACGTACTCCTTTACTTGCTTTGGGGTTTGGTGAATAAGTTGACGAATGGAGCGGATAGGTGAAAATGATGAGGTGGGTTTAGCAAAAGCGGAATAAGGGTTCATAAGAGGAAGCTGAGTTTCTGAGATCTTGGTTTCATCGCTAAGAGAGACTTCATAAAGATAATCTATCTTAGAAGCATTGGAAACACGAAATTCTGAAGGGGTTGAAGATGATGAAAAAGGAACAAGAGAAACGGGTGCTTCAAGGATTTCTGGTTGTGTAGACTCCGGTTGTGTGGTCATGATGTGAAAAGATCTTCTCAGCACTGGATTCACCTACCAAGCGCATGGAATGGATAATATTAAAAACGAAACTATGGCTCTGATACCATGAATGGACCTAGACTTAGAACCAGGGAAGGAGAGTAAATTTCCTGCAGGTATGCATCCCACAGTGGGCGAACAACTCCCGTTCAAGCCCTTCAGGGATAGCCTTTTAGCAGGAAACCACTCAGTCCTTTAGTTCAGAGCCTAGAGACACCCAAAAAATTTCAGGATGGAAACGTTTCTAACCTACCCAAGCTGCATTTCTTGCTGTATTTCTCCTAGAATTCATGGATCGTGACATTCTCCCCCACTCAATTCGCAACGCTCTCATTGCGGTCTACTCTGTCGCTTGCTTGCGTCTCTTAACCATTGATGTGCCACTTTTGGGATTTCACATTGAATGGTCACGCTCGTCCAATAAAACATGTTTTGTTCTATTGGTAGCCTCTTTTGATCTTAGCCGCTCGGCCTTTCTCGGTCACTTGCGCTTTCTTTGGCAAGTGCGGCATTTTTGCCAATTGCATCTTTTGGCAGCACCATTTTAGCCTAACCAGCATCTTGACCCTAGCAAACCAAATGGAGGTTCTTTCCTTGTTGGAAATGTAGCAGTATGTGAAGAAGTCAAGAACAAGATACAAGAATGTAGAAGAGAAAGAACTTCTGTATTTACTTGAATCGAAGAACAAAATATGTATTCACTGAGAGCTTTTCATCTCTTCTGTAATACAATCTCACTTCATCTCTGTTTCTCTCTCTATCTCTATACTCTCTATCCTCTGTTTTCTATCTATTGAAAATAGAGTACATCGCAGCATATTGAAGACTTGATGAAGAAGAAGATAAAATGGAAACTCTTCAACCAACTTAACAACTTCGATTACTTATCTAACAAACTAACCGCCCTAATGTAATAGAACACGTGTATTTCTTGTTGAAGTCTTCAGGCTCTTAAAGAACAATCTCTCTCTCTTCATGTCGATCATGATTTTTGAATTTACTATCTTCTGCACTTCTTCCTCATTGCCACGAGCACAACATCATCAAAGGAGGTTCATCAGCAGAGCACCTCAGTCATGAGCTTCATTTTTAATTTCTTTCTCCTTATGCATTGCCACAAACTTATGTATTGCCATAGATCCTGTCTTCAAATCACTATCTTTAACATAGTAGACCTCTTCTTCGGATTCACCAATCGATCTAGGAACATTATCTTCATTTAGCAAGGGTTCAGTTCTTCTCGAACTCCTTATTGGCTCGGCAAGGAACCAACTCATCCTAGTACCATTGCCATCCTAGGAGTAGAGAGTCCAGCTTTGTTTGAGCATCTTTTGCCCGGCCATACACTTCCGCCCATTAGGATTGGATTGGGCACTTATCAGTTCGACGCACTAGAGTGAGAAGCTTGATTCTTCGACTTGCTCACTTACTAGAGGGATTCCTGCTCTGATACCACTTGTCATGGGCTGATCGATTGCGATCATGACCACATGGCAACTTGGGCACTTTAGGATCGATTTTGATTGCCGAAGCACCTAAGCCAAGCCTTGCTTGATTGAATGCTCACTCACTCGCCTTACTCGGATTGTAGAGAGAGAAAGTATCTAGAGAGAAGAGCTCTGGAAAGAAGTATGCTTTGTATTGCGGAAGTAGTGGATGTTTACAAATGAGGGAGGAAACCCCTTCTTATAGTCGAGGGCCTTGGCTTACAACCATTGATCGAGAATTTAACCGGCGGACGAGATCGCACTGCCTCAATTATCGACATAAATGTTTAACTACTAGCTACCGACATTAATGAAATGAGACTTCTAGAATCAGGCGTAATGACGGTGATGTCTGCCCTTGGAAATCTCCAAGAGAAGTCTGGGATCTTGAGCGAGCACAGGAGGTCCACGGGCAGGTCACGGCCATCCCTTGGGAACCTCTTGGATCAGTCTTCTTTCGGGCCGTGACACACGCATGTACGAATTGAAATGTGTGGCTTTATTGAAGGTTCATTGTTTTTTAGTTTGGTTTGTTATCAATACTGGAATTTTCACTTCGCTAAGACAAAACCAAAATAGGCTCTAACAGTAGAAACAGTTGGGGCAATCGGTGAGTTGTCTATTGATGTGATCATCTACGCAGACATAAGAAATGAGAATAAGTCAAGTTACTTGAATTATTAATCAAACTCGGCTTGGTTATTTTTGAGTTCAAATAACTGGAGTACTTTTCGAGCCGAGCTCAATCTTGAATATTGCGAGACCAATCGAGTACTACGTATTCAATTGTATATGGATCTAAAACTATCAACTCTCCTCAATTTAATTCGGGTTTAGAGTAATACTCATCGAATAATATAGTTAAGTTGAGTTGAATCAAGCTCGAGATCAATGAGAACTTATTTGAGAGTTAAGCTCAAGTCGAGGATCAAGCCTTGAATATTCAAGTTGAGTCGAGCTGGAGTGTCGAATGGCATCGACTTGATGATGTCCTTAACAGACGATGCAAGCTTTCGGTAGTCTGTATAGTTAATTGATCATAGAAACAAATTGAAGAGAACAATAGGGTCATGTTCTAGTAATATATTAAGATGCAAATCACCCTCCATCCCAAGATATTATTATAAATCCTCCATGGAAAATAAGAAGTAGATCCCCATCCTTTGTATCTGGCTTCATAAGTGAGATAATAACAGCCTCTCGATGGTTTAATATAACTGATGAGTAGACTATCGTTTCCGATTAGTACACGCAAGCAAGGGTTTTGATAAAACGGACAAAGATGAAGACTTTCATGTACTCAAAACAAGACAAACCAGAAGACTTTCACTTGACCGAGGATATTAAATTCATCTAATGTACAGGGCCTGATCATCGTCCATAAAAACTAATCTAATAATCCTCCACACCCGATTCTTATATTGCAACGATGGACTTTCATGTCAAGCTCATGATCATTAATTCGATTCAAATCCACAATTAAATAAATAATAGAAAAGAGTTTAGAATAAATTTATACTAAAAATGTTAATCCACTGTTTATTAATATCATTCATTGTTAATAATTGACAAATTTAACTTCATTCCATTCCAATAATTCAAGAGGAAAAAAAAAATCCACATTCCACCGTTAAATTTAATATTTGACAATAAAAAAAAATCCACATTTCACCGTCAAATAGAACAATAAGTCACTCATCTACATTAGTCACTCCCTTTTCTTCTTTCTCCTTTTTTGATAAATTTACATTTCGACCCCTAGTTTATTGAAAATGTTTAATATTAACCCATGCATGTGGGAATGGCGTGTCGGAATGCCAGACTTACGTGTTGCTGGCATGTGCGGAGCGTTTATCACGTGTTGGATGTTTGACAACCGTTGACTGCATGTCGGAGTGTCCGACACTAACATGGAGGCCCCTGCACATTGTCCATGTTTCCTAGGTTGTGTGTTAAGGTGTTCTGAAAACGGTTGTATTATCTGGGATGGGGTTACAACATTAAAAATTTACTTTATTGTGAATCTGTAATCGTGAAAATGGGTGGACATCACGGCTTCTGTTAGGTCGAAATGGTGTGTAGTCACATGACAAAGTTACAGGGGAATTTTCGCTTCCAGAAGATGTGTTCAGAAGTGGAGCTATGTGTTTGATACCATTGTAGTAGGAATTCCAAAAAGATAAGTGAAAACAAGAAGGCACGCAGTTAAAGCCAAGGTAATTGACTTTGTTGTTGTTACGCTGTAAAGGTGTACTATAGTATGTGCAGATGTAGGTGCTGAGAAATAAAGTACATACCAATGTCATTTCTCGATTTTCCCACTTACTTCATAGCCTTTTATTCTAAGTTTGCTGCGCTCTACATATGTCGTGGTTCTTGTAATTAGTATAAATAGTAGTGTGTTTAAACAGATGACAAGCTATAGCCTTCTCAATTTGGTCCCAGATTTCAGATGTTCTGGTTGGTGCTGGAAAAGCTAGCGGTGTGAAATCAGTATGTGTGTATGGAGGAACCCCCAAGGAACCTCAAAGAGCTTCTATGAAGTCCGGTGTCGTAAAGTCACCTCACTTTATTAGGCTGTGCATATTAGTCTTTTCTACATCTATCATTGTTTTATGAATATTCAAATGCCATATTTTCAATGATGCTAATGTAAGTGGTTGTCACATTTCATATATGTTTTTGGTGATGATAGTTCATGTACCCCAACCTTTGAATGATCTTCAAATGCTTGACAACGATTGGAGCTACCTTATGAATTCTAAGTGAAAAAGGATTCACAAAATCTGAACCATCTTGTAGAGAAATCCACAATGGTCTTGGCCACCCATTATGATTGACGTTAGATTTGCTTGTGTTCTACGTGGGTCTGGCTTATAGCCATGAAAGAGTTGCTATTGATTCTTTCAGATGTTGAACTTGCAAAAATGGGATCGTTAATTGTTTTCCCTGTATATCATCTAGAAAGTCAAAAACCTTACTCATAGAGTACTCCATTTCATCTGTGCCCAAGATATTGTCATTGGAACTCCTGGTCGTTTGAAGGATCAGATTGAAGAGGGTGTTTGCATCTTAAATGAAGTAGCTTTTGTGGCAAGTTGACTTTTCCTAGTGTTTCCGTTTCGTGTTATGTGATGTTGGCACGGTCATATAGCTTGGTATCGAGGAGTTTTGTCAATGTTTTATTCAGGTGTCCGTTATGTTGCTCTTTGACAAGCTTTGTGTTTTATAATGAGTTTTTAACTGATTGGAATTTACATGTGGCGTAGGAATTTTTGACATAGTCGGCATCAATAATTTCTTTTCCTTTTGTCTTCAGGTCCTCGACGAAGCAGATAGAATGCTTGACATGGGTTTTGAACCAGAAGTTCGTTCTATATTGAGCAGCACATGTTCTAGTATGTTGCAAAGTGTGTCTTTACTTAGTTCTTACTTTTACCGGTTGACATCTGCTAGTATAATTTTCGCAGAAGTCTTGTCATCGGAAACCTCTATCATTGTCATTGACCATCGGGTCATGTAATTAGTCAGGCAGTCTTTAGTTCGAACTCTACAACATCTTGTTTTCTGTAAATTCAGTTAATTTTGCAACTTACGACTTCTTATTTGTGGGTAGAACTTACATGTGAACTCGAAACTGATGGTGATTTTGTTCCCTTCTAATCTTGTGTGCAAAGTTGTCTTTGCAGTTCGCCAAACAGTAATGTTCAGTGCTACATGGCCTCTTCCTGTTCATCAATAAGCACAGGAGTTCATGGATCCTCACCCAATCAAGGTGTGGATCTTCAAAAATAGGCAATGTCCTTTATTAATTCATACGAGTAAACTGGCAAGAATGATTGGCTTTCCTTCAAGTTGTTATAGGTTCAGAGGATTTAGCTGCCAATCATGATGTTATGCAGATAGTTGAGGTATGGATTCACACTTTCGGCTTTGGTTATTTTTTTTTTCTGGACATCATTAATTTATCTTTTGGTTTCACTTTATTCACGTGATGAACGCTTGCTTACCCTTTTACAAAAGTATCACAGTTCCAAAAGGTACTCTCTCTTTTTCATACAAACTAATGCCTTTTTGAATCTCGTTTTGTAGTTCTGATCTGATCCTGCTAGAGGCTATAGGTTAAATAGTTTGGGCCTCTTTTTACTGTCATTCCTTGAGTATGTGCGAAGCTAAGAGAAACCATGTGCAATAGTTGTGCGAAGCTAAGAGAAACCATGTGCAATAGTTTAATTATATAGTCTAGCAATGTCATCTTGCACCATTTGACATGGTCGATTTTGCCATTTATCAGGAACAGGGTATTGGTCTTTGTCTTGTACAAGAATGAAGCTTCTTGTATAGAACGGATGCTTCAAACGAGGTATTTCCCTGTCAAGTCAGGTCACGAGATGGGCTAAGTGAATGAACTAATGCATCTCTAACCCTTCATCGTATATTTGTTGTCTCACTCTCCAATTTCTTTTTATAGAGGCTGGAATGCTGTATCTATCCATGGCCATAAAAAACAACATGAGCGCATGACGGCACTGTCATCGTTTAAGAAGGAAACCTGTCCTTCGATGGTATGTTTTATCAACCAACGTTTTAAAGACAATTGAACAGTAGTCGGGTCAATGGAGTAGTAGTGCAACTCCTTAACAGCAGTCGGGGATCATAACTTCTTTTTGCTGCATTGTGGTCAATTCCATAAAAGCTTCAGTTGCCCAGTATGTCTGCAGATTGCAACTGATGTCGCTGCTTGTGGATTGGGCATTCCAGATGTTGAGGTTGTGATTAACTATAGTTTTCCTCTAATAACAGAGGATTACGTCCATAGGATTGGAAGGACAGGACGTGCTGGAAATAAGGGTGTAGCACACACATTTTTCACGAAAGAGAAAGGGGTTTCCTATGAAGGTCTCTAGTATTATCTCTTGCCTGACGTATTAGCAGTGATCCTGATTGACCTGTCGTTGCTGGCAGGGGCTTGCTAGGGAGCTGGTCAATGTTCTCAGAGAAGCTGGGCAAGTTGTGCCTGCTTCTCTTCTGAAGTTTGGTACTCATGTGAAGAAGAAGGTGTGTGTTTTCATATGTCATGTTTCTATACCGAAACGCTGCATTTTGTTCAAGCAATTTTATATGATGTTTACTTTCTTGTCAGTATTCCCAATTTAGTTGGAGCATATTAGGGCCAAACATTATCAAGGTCATCCTGCTGCAGTGTCTGTAAATCGCTGTAAAGAATAGAAAGTCCTTTGTAGAATCTACTGCAAAATTAGGAAAGTGATCAGAAGGAAGCTTTGCTTCGCGAGCCACACGGCACACCATCAGAATGCTCCATTCCGCTACCTTTCTCCGTTAAACTTAACCAATCGACTTCATTATATAATTCTACCAGAGAGAATTCATCATTAAGTTACCTATTGATGATATAGATAATTTTTGTATAGTAGTAGTAAAAGAAAGTCCTTCAATAGTAGTTACGATTTTTAATTTTCTGTTCACATATCTAGAATAATTCTGCATTTTGTAGTCTGATTGAAAATTCTCTCTCTCTCTCTCTCTATCTCTCTCTTTCCTGAATAAATGTCCTACATTACACAAATGCAATTTTCTCATTTATGTAGTTTTACTATTTTATAATCTGATTGAAGATTCATATTATTTTGATTCATTCTTCCTGCAATTGCAGTAATTTATGTGGTTTTACCATATATGTAACACCAAAAATAAGCTGTTAACCCAAAGTTCTTTAAGGTCGTGCAACGCACGTGTTGCCATAGAAACTGTATTGCTATCTTTGTTTTCATGTTCTTTTCTTGCTTGGCAGGAATCGAAGCTTTATGGAGCTCACTTCAGGGAAATTGCCGCAGATGCTCCAAAAACTAAGAAAATCACATTTGACAACTCCGATTATGAGGACTGAATTGCTGGTAACAGTGGTAAGTAGTGGCTTTAGTTTGCATAAAGATGGTTTGGTTTTAAGTGCATTTGTGATGCTTTTTTTATGTCGACTCTTTTTTTTTTCCCTCAATTTTTAAACAGTGAATGTGTTCTTTGAAGGATGTTTCTCTGAAATATTATTACTGTAATTCTCAGAGTTGTCATCAGAATACCTGAACCAGATGTGTCTGATCTTTGGGTTCCTGATCTGTGTGCCTGCTTTTGGAGACGTTAGTGTCTTTTAGTATCCTAGCCAAAAGGTGAGGCGCATAATAATTTTCTCAAAGAGACGGTGGCTATGCCATGAACACCGAGGAGCAAATGGTGGTTGCCAATTTGATTGCATTTTCTGTCTGCAGAATCAATTAATGACTGTCGACTTTGCTTCCCTGTGATAGTGTGTTGGAGTTGCTTGCTTCATAATATAGTTTCTCTCAGAGTACTTGCGACTCCTATATTTGCATGCTCTTGATTTCGTCGGGTTCAGCAAAGTTTGATTAGTTGATTAGTGAGAAGGTGACAGTTGTTTCAATTAAATTGGATGTAGTTGATTTAGATGGGAAATGCTGAAAATTGACTGATATGGAGGTTAGAATGTATGTTCCCTTAAGCTTGCTGTCGTTGAATATGTTTCTGCCTTGAATGCTTAGGCTGCACTATCTGGAGAGGAAAACAGAAGGCAATCGCACTTGCTACGAGACTTCTGCACTTCAAGGTTTCCGATATTAATGTTTGTGTGCGGACAGCGTTCTTTAGGAGAAAATATATCCCGACAAACTACATTAGTCAAAATGGGACGACAGAGTTCGAGGGTCTCATGTTGCTAAACCACCCATGGAGATATGAGTTGCCTTCGGTCAGCCTGCAGAGGAGGAGAATACAGCAAATCGTAGAGTAAGCAGTGCGATGAGTCATAAGATTCATGAAGGGTTTCTTTACGTGGAACTTCTGGTTATTTACTTATTGGGGCTCTTTATAATGTGGTTTGGCTTTTGTCATCTTTACTTTTTTGTGGGCATTGTTAAGGCGAGTTAGAATTGTGAGCAGTGAGCACGAAAGCAGTTTTTTTTCTTCAACATGTATTTGGTTTTTCTATTCTATCAAATGAAAGATAAAGGAAATTTATCCATGGTAATTTAATTAAATATGTATGATCGTGAGATCATTGAATTCAATGTCATAGTGTGAAATGACTTTCCAATTTTCTCCCTATGTACGATGAAAACACCAGTAGCAGCTTTTCTTACGTGGAGGAGATTTGCAATTGCGCGCCTCTGCTTTTAGAATCTTCCTCCATACGTGAAGACTTAGGACACGTTTAGTAACCATTCTATTTCGAAGAACAATTTTTGAACAAAAATAATTTTTTCTATTTCCGTTCCCGACAATAAAGTTTGAGTATAAGAATGCGCTTGGTAACTGCAAATTTTTTTATTCTAGGAGTATAAATACGTTTGGTAAGGATTTTCTCCATTGTATCACCCGTTGCCATGTGCCACTTGATTTGGAAGAAACGAAATAGCATTATTTTTCGGGGGAGACCTTGGAGCTGCCAGCATTGAAGAACCATCTCATCAAAGTGGTCAGGGACAAGGCTCTCACCTTCAGTAATGTGGTTGACAACCTAAGGAACAGGAGGCTCCAGCGATGTTGGGGTCAGGACTCTTTCATTTTCAGTTGTGTTCCTGGCCCCTAGCTATGCATCCTCTCGGGCTTCGATTGTCCTATTCTCTTCTTTTTGCTTTTGCTTTCATTGGCTTGCTTCTGTTTTTTGTGTAGCGCTGCTTTCTGTTTTCGGTTGCTCTCTTTGCTCGGCTGCTTGCCGGCAGCTTTGAAGACGGCCGATTTTAGCTTCCCTTTCCACCTTGGCTTGTTCTGGCTTTGTTAGCCTGTTTTTTTGTCTTTGTTTTGGTCTCCCACTTTTTTTAGGGTGTCTCCTTTTTTACATCAGCTCCTTTCCACTCATTCTGACCTGTAATCACTTTGAGTGAAAGTTTTTGGCGCTGATCTTGTGTACATTGGTTTAAAGCTATTTATATCTTCTTACCTTTATAATATAAAAAAATTGGTAAATTTGTATAATTTTGTCGTTTTTTTTTTTAGTTATTTTTAATTTTTCAATATTTTTCATTTTTCCTCATTTGTGGCCTGTCGTCGGCCATGGCAGCGGCCGGCAACTGGCTGGGTGAGGTCCAACGAGCTCGTCGGAGCCTCGCCAAGCCACCATGAGGGCCGACGAGCTCACCGGAGCCTCACCAAGCCACCACGAGGCTCGGCCTCACCAGATCTAGGTGAGCTCGAGCTCACCTAAACAAGGCAAAGGTGAGCCTCGCCCTTGCCAAGCCACAGCCAAGACGGTGTCACTTACGGCCGGCGACGCTCCGGCAAGGTCGCTAGCCCTTGTTGGCCGGTTGTTGGCCATGGCCGAGGCTGGCAACCGGCCAAAAGGAAGAAGAATGAAAGAAAAGAGAAGAAGAAAAAAGAGAAGAAAAAAGAAGAGAGAGAAAAATTATTTCTCACAATTGTTTTTTTTTTTTTTTGGTTTTGGAGGAACTGGCTTGCAGCCGACAGCTGTGCCGAAAACCTCCAGGTGACACATAAGCATGAGGACCTACCACCCCTGGAGTCACACTTCATACACCTAGCGCCTCCCCTGGATTTCTAACCCTTTACCTCTGGGCTGAGAATTAGTAGAACCTTATCCAGCGGAGCCACCGCGGCCGGTGGTTATTTCTCGGAATTGTTCTCGAGAACAAGAAGCTAATTTTTGCTACTTCTTGTTTCTGTTCCAAAATTGTTCCAAGAATAAAAAAAAATGGGAACAAAAGTTTTACCGAACACATTTCTGTTTTTTTTTCCTCAAAACAAAAGAATAAAAATTTTTGTTATGGGGAATAGAAACACTTTTTAACAAACACGCCCTTAGCTGTCATATCATTTTCGTCGGTCTAACACATGCGGCATCACCAATGGTGTAACATCCCGGCCCTACTGTGTAATATTATCCTCTTGATAGAAGAGCGTGGCCTCACCACTGTGTAATATTGTCCGCTTTGGGTCACCCGCCCTGACGCGGACGAACCACTATCCCAGCCACGGTCTCTTCCCTCACGACTTTAAAACGCATTACACAGGTAAGAGGGACCCAAGCTTTATAAGCTTAGCAAGACCTCCCTCCCTAGGTGATGTGGGACAAGAGAGGAGGCTGTCATAGATGGGCAGGATCATTTCCAGTGGATTATTCGTATTTCAACAGTCAAAGCATCTCCACCTAACGCTTGCTCGAATACTTGTTTCGAAACGTGGGCAATCTGTCATAAGGTACACCACATTTCATGACCCAATCTGACCAGCTAATATCATTGGATAGCTCTATGAATGTAGTTTTCTGCAATTTGTGTATTCTTGCGTCCTGTAATTTGTTTCAAGAGTCCATCAAGTTTCAAGGTTTAGCATTTAATGGTGTGGGGAGGGGAGACCGGCGTAATTATCCCCTTTGGAAGTTACCATAGTGGTTCCACAAACGTCTGGTCCAATAAGTAGACTCATTGAGTTGCTCATCAAGATCATGTATAATTTCATTTGAAGAATCATATTAAAAACCTGATGCTAATACATGTGCAAGCTATGGTTACGGTGAAGTACCTAATATCATATATATATATATATATATATATATATATGTATATGTATATGATATATTAATAAGGATTGGATTGATTATCACGTTTCTTATCATACATGCCGATATTACTTATGATACAAGTGAACATATTATTAAAGATATCCTAAGTCATAAATAAAACGTTTCAATTAGCGGCGACGAATTGCCTTCGCTGTGAGCCTGTCACATCATAGACTTTTTGAAACCAAATTGTTTGAGGACGGCAAAATTGTTCTTATTTGCCCCGCTTACAATTTCTTTTTCTCTCTAATTATTGGAATTCCTCGTGCTTTGACGGCTTCAATCGGGGTCACATCAGACTAATGAAATGGACATGAAGTGATATTAAAAGACCAAGAAGACTTAGAATATTTAAATGGAGATAAAGTCACTTACTCAGTCATTTAAAAACTAAAAATTACCTCAACAATCTCAGCTCCGACCATGTATTCTGACATGATGTTGAGGGATCACTTACCTTCTAATTGTGCTCCACCTGATTTAATATGGAATTGTTATTCATTCATTAAGGAAAGACATTCATTTCATCATCTTTGATCAAGGACATCTTCTGATAAAGAAAAAAAGCATCAGGAACATTCAAGTATACCCTGACTCAGAGAGAGAGAGAGATAGATAGAGAGAGAGAGAGAGAGAGAGAGAGAGGTGATCACTTAAAATTATAGAAATTTCATGGCGAATTGTTTGGCAACTCGCCCTTGCGGCTTTGCTGCGAAAATACACCTCCGTGAGACGAGGGAAGTTTTTTCTTTCTTCTTTTTGGGTCGAATGAGACGTGGGAAGTTAAATTATAAAGGAAAAGGGGCTCTTGAAACGGAGGAAACGGGTACTTTCAGTTATTTATTCATATAAAATTATACCCTTAATTTTTCTTGACTTCTTCTCCATTGAATTAAGGTCATTACTCAGATGGGCAGGGGAAAAAAAAAAGGGTTCGTGTCCGATCCTCCAACCCTTGTTTTGATCCCATCAGCTAACAGCTCAGCCACTTTCGTCAGCACATTTTGCCGTTTTGCAGCAGCTGGTGTTGTATAAAAGATGTAGAGAAGTAGGAGGGGGGAAGAGAGAAAAGGAACGAGAAAAGGAAGAAAACAAGAGAGAGCGAGGAAGGGTTTCGGTTCATCAAGCCGTTAGACATCTCGGCACGCCTAATCAACCTTGTTTTGAAGCGATCGGTAAGAATTCTAGTTCTTGATTCCTTTCATCGCAGATTATTTCTTAGTGAATTTGTAATTTCGAATGGTCTTGAATTCTGAATTAGTGGGTTGACTGTAGAGGTTATAAAAGTTTTGGATGATTATGGACATGTAGAATTTTGCAGAATTTGCTTTGGGTTTACCGTTTGATCGGGGTGAGATTTTAAAGTTTGTTGTGCACAGCTAAAACCAGATTGGAATTATTGTGTCCGTTGAGTTGGTAAGCACTTTGCTGAAACAAGGGTCCCCTCAGCGCCCTAGAGAGAGGGAGAGAGAGAGAGAGAGTAATAAGAAAATTGAAGGAGGTTATATGAAATTTCATGGTGATATGTGGTTATGACTAGAGGTAAAAGGATATCAATCTAGAGGTACGCTGGAAGTGGAAGACCACTTGTTTGTTTTTCACTCGCTCTTCTTTCACGCAAAATTAATTGAAAAACCAAATTGGACTTGCTCATTTGGGATTTTTTCTTGGGTGATATATTCGCTCTGGTTCAAAATCTACTCCAAATTACTCTACAAAAGAAGAAAATCATCTTTCTAATCATATACTCGTTATGTAGTTGAAAAACCAGTCCATATAACGCAATGAGCTCACCGTAAGAAACCAACATCGACATGATGAACACTTGAGATATATGTGTTTGCGTCATGAGAGGCATATGACCATAAAGCGAGTACATACTTTCTTGTTTTGGCCCTTCTGAAAAACAAAGTGAGCATATACACCAGCATATCAAAGAATGCAAAAGCATCCACCTGATGGATACCGACATTTTGATAAACTATGCACATCTTCTAGGAGAAGCAGGCATCATTCATGATCATCGAACAATATGGCTCCTTTATCATCTTCTTAACCGTCATTGATTACGTCTATGCACTTTCAAAGCAAGATGAACTGCTCAGGGTTTAGTTGTCTCATAATAGCAAATTCCCAATTTAAGACGTGCTCAACAGTGCATTCATTAGGCTCGAAAAGGTTATTCCCCAGATTGAGATTGACCAATAATATAAATTCTGGCTGAACAAAGATTTGCCGGGCAAAAAGTTAGAAAGGCAATTGTGTCAACGAACAGACGAAACTGCTGTGGTGTTTTTACGAAAAGATCGAGCTCCTTGAAGATAAGCACGACTTAAGTAGGGGCATATAAAAAGCGAAATCTTGATCAAAATACTTTGAGGTTAATCTCTTTTTTGGCTCTAAAGAATTCGAGCGTAACAGAAATGACTGGGCTCGTTATCTCATCTCACCAGAACAATCATTTATTGAACACCATAAATGAATTTGACCTCCCCCCTAATCGTGTTTGCAGATGAGGCATGAAACTTCACTTGAGTCGATAGCTAAAACCAGTACCTAAAATTTAGACAGTTCTGAGGCCTAAGCCTTTCAAGACTATATGCATAGAATTACATTTTTCGAGTGGGACCTGAAATCTCTAGTAAATACAGTGATTCTACCATGCAAGCATCAAGAAGTGGAGTGAAACTTAAAAAATCTGAGAGCCAAGCTAAGTCAGAAATAAAAGACTAGTAGCTTTAAAAGCAATGCATGCTCTGAGAAACTGCGGTCAACTAGCACAGCAGAAGTAAACTTGTCTAATTGGTTTTGGAGCCCAACATGTTGAAGCATTGAGTCTATATATATACACATATAGTCATTTAGTCATGCACATCAAGTTGAATCGGAAAACCACAGACAGAGTATGTAGTATTGTGACAGCCACTGACCTCTGACTTTGCGAGGTTTTAAGCAGAGAATGGCAGAAGCTGCGGTGTTGTATCTACTTAGCAAGCTCGAAAGCTTTGTCAAGATTGCGGTGCAACAACAAAGAGAGGGTCACGAAGAGTGGATGTCTCTGATGAGAGAATTTGAGCGCATCAAGGCTTTCCTAAAAGCTGCGGATTCCATGGAAGAGTGCAATGAAGAAGTCAAAGTATGGGTTAAGCAAGTACGAGAAATTGCATATGAAGCTGAGGATCTTCTTGATGAATATACACAACTCTCAGCGCAGGATTATCAATCCGAGGGCTTTCTACGAATGATTCAAACCAGTGTCAGAAACACAAAAGCTCGACACCGACTGATTTCGGCTATGAAAGGCATCAGCCCCAGAATCAAAAGTATCTGTGAAGGGCAGCAGAGACTGTTTGATGGTTTCAGCACAACTGAGAGAGGTTCAAGCTCAACCTCTTCTTATGAAGACAACAAATGGCAAGACCATCGAGGAGATGCACTTCTGGTAGAAAAATCCGATCTGGTGGGCATCGAAGAGCCCAAAAAGGAGCTTGTCGAATGGTTGGTCCAGGGTGCTTCACAATGCCAGGTAATTTCGGTGGTTGGCATGGGAGGTCTGGGGAAGACGACCCTAGTAAAGCAAGTTTATGATGACCCAGCAGTGAAGAAACGATTCACAGTACGTGCTTGGGTCACTCTTTCTCCTTCATCAAGGACGGACGAGCTGCTTCCAGACATGCTTCGACAGATTGCCAGTAGCATCACGAAGACGCTTCCATCTGAAGCAGAAACTTCCAAAAGTAGTTGCGTTAGAATGGTGATCAAAGACTTCCTCCAGCAAAGGAGGTTGAAATACCTAATCGTTCTAGACGATGTATGGGATATGAACAAATGGGATGCAGTCAAATGTGCAATACCCAACAATAACAATGGCAGCCGAATAGTGGTCACCACTAGGAAATTAGATCTAGCATCAGCATCCGGCACTGGATGTTCAGGGAAGGTCTACAACATGAAGCCCTTGTCATCTGAACAGTCACAAGAACTTTTCTGTAGGAAGACATTCAAAGAGAAAGCGTGCCCCAGCCATTTGGAGGAAATCTGCCGGCAGATCTTGAAAAAGTGTGAAGGACTTCCCCTAGCAATCGTGGCCATCAGTGGTGTTCTGGCGACAAAGGACGTAAGAAGAATTGATGAATGGGAACTTGTCCTCCGCAGTCTCCGTTCTGAAATCGATGGCAATGAAAAGCTCAAAAACCTGAAGCAGGTACTTTCATTGAGTTTCAATGATTTGCCTTATTACTTAAAGTCCTGTTTCTTGCATTTGAGCATATTCTCTGAGGCTCTTGTTGTCGAGCGTATGAGGATAATCCGACTCTGGGTAGCAGAGGGCTTTGTTGAAAGGAAAGAAGGTAAAACCCTGGAAGAAGTCGCTGAGGACTACCTTGATGAGCTCTTGAACAGAAGCCTCATCCAAGTGGCAGAGACCACCAGTGATGGAAGGGTAAAACAATGTCGAGTTCATGACCTTTTGCTGGAAATCATCATTCCGAAGGCAAGGGATCAGAACTATGCAATTATAGTCCATGAACACAGAGGTCCGTGGCCAGAAAGAGTTCGTCGCCTCTCCATACACAAAGCATTTCAGATTGCACGAGAAAACCGGTCACTTTCCTGTCTCAGATCCTTGTTCATGTTTGGGGTAGACGAGTCTTGTGTAGTTGACGCTCTCTCATCTGAATTGAACCTTCTCAGTGTCCTCGATTTAGAACATGCTCCGGTAAGCCATTTCCCAGGTCAAGTACTTAACATGAAATGTCTCAGGTTTCTAAGCTTGAGATCTTCCCGTATTCGAACCATTCCAAGTTCCATAGGGAACCTTCAGAACCTAGAGACATTGGACCTTAAAGACACTCACGTCGTCACATTGCCTGTGGAGATAGCAAGGCTTCAACAACTACGTCATCTCCTTGTGTATCGGTATGAGGACATATCTTATACTCACAATAAATATGGTTTCAAAACCACTGCAGATATTGGAGCTCTGCAGTCTCTGCAAAAGCTATGCTATATAGAGGTGGATGATGAAAGAAATGGTAGAAATATTACGGGGCTGGGGAAACTAAATCAGTTAAGGAGGTTATGTGTGTTAAAGTTGAGGAGAGAAGACGGAAGGAATCTGTGCTCATCGATAGCAAAGTTAACCAACCTCTCCTCACTGGCTGTCTATGCATTAGATGATCAGGAAATTGAACTGCATCACCTTTCTTCTCCTCCACGACTACTTCAGAGGATCTTCTTGAGGGGACACTTAGAGACCTTACCAAGCTGGATTGCTAACCACTACGGCCTCGTAAAACTATACCTGAAAATGTCCTGTTTAAGGGATGATCCGCTAGAATCCCTTCAAAATTTGCCCAGTCTGGTTCATCTCGAGTTACTGCATGCTTATAATTGGCAAACTTTGTGCTTTAAGGCCAAAGGCTTCATGAAACTTAAGATATTAGGGCTCGATCTTTTTGAGGAGCTCGAGTTCATACAGGTGGAGAAGGAAGCGATGCCCTGTCTAGAAAAGTTGACAGTCCTGCGGTGCAAATTGCTCAAGGATCTGCCATTAGGAATCGAGCACTTAAACATGCTCAAAGTGTTGGAGTTCTTTGAACTGCCTGATGAATTAGTCCAGAAACTTAAGCCGGACAAAGAAAATGAGGACTATCAGAAAGTTGCGCACGTTCCCGAAATTCATTACGGTTACTGGAGAGAGCAAGGTTGGGATGTCACATCCATAGAGACAACGGTCGAGGAAGAGGGCTCTCGTTTGCAGAGTTCTAGTAAGAGGGGTAATGAACCTAGTCCTTCTCCTCGGAAATAAGTGTTTGCATCTTCTGTAAATCCATCTTTTCCAGGGTGTCTATGTTTACACTGCGACAAAGGATTCGATGTAGTCAAGTTTACAGTAAATGAATTCTTGAACATATTCGAACATACGTTTTCGATCATGCTATGCTTGGTCATTCAGTAGCCTTTCTGAAACCAAGCTTCGACCGGGGTTGAGCGAGAGATGACAAGTCCAGAGAACCGTTCAAGCCTTACCAACATTCCATTGCAGATATGTTGACATATCTGCATTGCAAACAATCCACAGGCCTTGGTATTAATTATAAGTGGATCCTTATAAGTTTCGGTAAATACATACTTGTATTGAACATAAAGCGTGCATCGCGAATCTGTATAAATTACTTTTCTATGTCAAAAGTGATGGTTTATTAAAAGGATGAGCAAAAATAATGTCCATTCACTATCTTTATTTGTTCCTTGCAGGGTTCCATATTTATGATCATCATTCCGTTAGCATGACAGATTTGTATAGGATGACAAATGAAGTTAATTATGACGGTGTGAAAAGAAAAAAAATTAAGCCAAGATTTTCTTTATTCTTTCTTTGTAATTTTTTTTTAATCTCAAATGATATTTTTAATTAGTTTGGTTTTGCTGAAAATGAAGCCCCCCTTGTCATAAGCATGCAGGATACGCGCTGACGAATCCTTCATTACATGAAAACAACAACCTTAATGTCGTCGTCATTGCATAAAATATCTCTGTCTCGGCTTTTCTTGGTTTTATATACAATTAGAAAGAAACAATTATGTAATAATTGTACTGATTTTTAATGGAAATTGCCATAAGTGAAGGGTAGACAATGATGGTAGTTCTAACATTTTCAATGCACTCCACATCACGTAGTAGTGCCAATTTCATGGCTCTTATACCTCGTGCTGACTCATAAAGATCATTAAAGATTCAAGATATCTTCTTTTATGCTTGTTGTAGGCAATTGGATCATCAATTTTAAAGTGAAACACTAGATCACTGAGGCCACGAAGTTGGATACGATTGACCAATACGAGTACTTTTCGATCATCCCTTATGTCATTTTCTTTCTTGGTCATCCACCCTAAAAAGAATTATCCATCGTCATTATTGCCTTAGTAACGACGATTAATAATGACGATTAAGATTAAGGAAATATCTTCCGAATGGAAGATCTTTCGCGAGACGAGTGGACCACTAACTTCAACTTTCCGTGAGTTTTTAAGAGGAGATGAAGCGCACTACAGTTCCAAAAGCAAATAATATGCGAAAACCTTTTGAATTGGAGAGTGCACTTTGTGAGAACATGTCGGTAAATAACGCGTAGAGAGATGAGATGATTATTTCTCTTTCAAATGAATTTCGTTTAAATAAATAAAGGAACGAACCGTTCATGCAAATGGAACCCAACACCACCTTTAGTCCAAACAGCAACCAATTTGGACGAAGTCCAACGATATTTCTTTAGAGGATGTGGAATGGAACCAATGGGGCTCGGCTGTCAACTTCACCATTATTGATCAAGGTCCAATGATCAAAGTTCATTGCATTTTGCGTATAGTTCTAGATTCAAGCACCATTATTTTAAATTGGTAGAGTTGGAGGACGGTGGAATGCGTTAGGTACATCAACTGATTTCAATCCAAATTTCTTTTTGTATTACCAACTCAATAATTGCTCAATTTGCACTAGAGAAAAGAATTTCATGTCACCTTCCTGGCACAAGGGGCTTCGGAAAAAAAAAAATGCAAATTCATGTTTTCAAAGGTTAAAGTTCTCTCTAGCGCACGAGGAGTCCAATTTATACACGCATGTTCGAATTGAAATGTCTGGCTTTAACGAGGGTTCATTATTTGGTTTGTTATCAATATTGCGATTTTCACTTCGCTAAGACAAAACCAAATTAGGCTCTAACAGTAGAAACAGTTCGGGCAAGAAATGAGAGTGAGTCAAGTTACTCTAATTATTAATCAAACTCGGCTCGGTTGTCTTTGAGTTCAAGTAACTCGAGTACTTTTCAAGCCGAGCTCAATCTTGAATATTGCGAGCCCAATCAAATATTACGTTTTCAGTTGTATATGGATCTAAAACCATCAACCCCTCTCAATTTAATTCGGGTTTAGATTAATACTCATTGAATAATATAGTCGAGTCGAGTCGAGTCGAGCTCGAGCTGAGTGAGAACTTATTTGAGAGTTGAGCTCGAGTCGAGAATCAAGTCTTGAATATTTAACTCGAGTTGAGCTGAGTGTCGAATTGCATCGACTCAATGACATCCTTAATAGACACTGCAACCTTTCGATAGCTTGTATGGTTAATTGTTCATAGAAACAAATTGAAGAGAACGATAGGTCGGTGTTCTAGTAATATATTAAGGTGCAAGTCACCCTCCATCCCAAGACATTATTAAAGCCCTCCATGGAAAATAAGAAAGTATTTCCCCCATCCTTTGTATCTGGCTTGATAAGTGAGATAATAACAGCTTTTCGATGGTTTAATATAACTGATGAGTAGACTATTGTTTCCGACCGGTGCACGCAAGCGCAAGGGTTTTGATGAAACGGACAAAGATGAAGACTTTCATGTACTCAAAACAAGACAAATCAGAAGACTTTCACTTGACCGAAGATATTAAATTCATCTAATTTACAGGGCTTGATCACCGTCCATAAAAAAGTAATCTAATAATCCTCCACACTCGATCGTTATCTTGCAACGATGGACTTTCATGTCAAGCACATGATCTTATAAGATTCGGGCAACAAATATGAGGGAACCAACATCATAAAATCAAGAGTAATTAATGGGTGCTTGGTGGTCGGTACTCCAGTAATGAAAAATATGTCAAAAGTTATTTTTTTTAAGTATAAATTCTGGATTAGCAAAGATAAAGCAGACACTTCCCATATGAGCCGTGAATCACCTCCCCATAATGGACAGTGACAATTGAATACCCCTAAGAGAGAGAGAGAGAGAGAGAGAGAGAGAGACTTTTTTGAGGATAGTCTCTTCTACGAAGTTTTATTGATTATCGTGTCTAAGCTGATTTGTCATCTACACATGTCATGGCTTACGTTTTTTTTTTTTTTTGGTAAAATGTCACTGCTTACGTTAGTTTGCATTTTGACGCAAGTGCTTATCGAACTTCTTTCCTAATCTCTTCTGCGTCACCCCGCTACGTCACAGTGTAGTGCCTCACTAAACAACGCAATTCATTGCCTAATTTCTCCTTTACTCAACAACTTGGATCACAATACTCTAAGTAACAAGAGGTTAACCCTAGTTTAAGTCTAACTAAGGAAGTATACTGCAGTTGAATAACCATACAGACCACCGAATTGCTCCTTATGTCCTTGAACAAGAATGTATCGTTTGGAAAGATTATTTGGACAGTCTCTTGTAAGGACCTAATGTACTAGATTGATGAAATGTGACAAGGTAATCTTACTGTGCAACATTTTTCATCCAAGACCTCCGTTGGCTTCTTTTGCAACATGTCCGATGATTGCATTCCGTACATTCACTTCAGTCCACTAATCGTTTTATCATGAGTTTGGAATTTGGGAATTCAAAAGGATTCTGAAGTGGAAAAAGAGTCATGACTATTTTCCATGACAAAATTGACGTCTTGTGAATTTTTCTAGAACCAAAAAAAAAAAAAAAAATATCCTGAGAACTAAAGTTGATTATGTGATGGATTCACCAAATAGCGCTGCTTTAAGAGAAGCAAAATCTAAATGAAGGCACAAACGGCAGGGAAAAAGATAGATGAAATCATCTCGTTGAGTCCCTGGATCAAAGTGACTCCTAGGTGAACATCAAACTTCTAATCTCACAAGTGACGTCAACTCTTCCCTGCAAGAAAAAATTCAAACTGTCCCATTTTTCACTGGGTAATAATCAGACACGCAATGGCCAGTCGTAAACACGAACCTCGAGTTTTGACATTTTCAATTTCTTTGCTTTCAAGAAATTCATGCATACACTCTATCCAGGACTACTGTACATGTAAGCAATCTAAAAGAATCCAGTACAAAGGACCGTAAACTATGTAACTAATAATTTGAGTAAGAGAAGGACAGATTTAAAATACGAGAAACGACAAATGAGACTAGAAGCTTCAAAAGCAATATATAAGTTAGCATGACGACATTTTGTGAAGGTTTGGCAAATGAGGAGAAAATTGTTTAAAAATTTGTAAATCTATTGCACTTTTACTAATTAGCCCTAGATCTTTTAATTTTACCAATTCAGTCATAAACTTTTTAATTTTATCAATTTAGTTTTAAACTTTTTTTAATTCTTGTTAATTGAATCCATCCAATTAATTTTGATCAGAATTTGTTAAGGCGGACACCGGTAACGGTGCCATGTGAAATTTTTTTATATACATTTTTATTTTTCCTCTTTATTTCTTTTCCACTTCCTTTTTCCTTTTGCTGGTGGCCAACTATAAGCATTGGCCAGCCATCGGGCGAGGTTGGCTAACCTCGCCCGCCACAAGCGAGGCCCAACCAAGCAAGGGCGAGCCCGGAGAGGGGAGCCCTTAGCTAGACCAAGCAATGCCACCCTAGCCTGGTGAAGGAAGCTCTTGTGGGGGCTCGTCCAGGCAAGTATTGGCCTTGCCCAAGCCAGGATAGCCTCATCTTTGTCCAATTGACAAAAGGCGAGACCAAGGCCAACCATTGCCTCTGGCCAATGGCTGGCCACTGGCAAAAGAAATAAGAAAGTGGAAAAGAAAGAAAGAAAAAAAGAAAAAAGAAAGAAAATCACAAAAAAATCAAAAACATTAAAATATTGATTAAAAATTGTTAATGTTGATTGGGCCATATGACGTGGCCAGCATCCATGTTAACAAATTCCGCCAAAATTTGATCGAATTGACTCAATTGATAAGAAATGAAAATGTTTAGAATTGAATTTGCAAAATTTAAAGATTTAAAATTGAATTGGTAATAATATAATAGGTTTATGATTTTTTGGACAATTTTCCTGGCAAATGAACATAAGACAAAACACCAGTCAATTAGTTTGGATGCGGAGCCCGACCTGATTTTTTACGAAATAAAGTGAACTATTAATTTAAACGTCAGGAGTCATTCACATCTAGCTAAACTTAAAACAAAAAGATTGGAACCGATATTCTTAGGCACTATGAAACCCAGCAACTCCTGACACTTCAGAAAGCAGCCGAGAATAGAGAATGGCTGAAAGTCCAGTGATCTATCTGCTCGGCAAGCTTGCCAGCTTTTGCGAGAATGAAATCCAACATATGAGAGAGGGCCGTGAAGAATTAATTGCGCTGAGAGGTGAATTCGAGCGCATCAAGGCCTTTCTGAGAGTTGCAGATTCCATGGAAGAGCACAACGAGGAAGTCAAAGTATGGATTAAGCAGATAAGAGAAGTCGCGAATGAGGCTGAAGATGCCCTTGATGAATTCAAACTGCTCTTGGCACATGATCACGAGGGGAGTGGTCTTCTTTACAAGATCCCTTACTGTGTCAGGAACATGAAAGCTCGATATCGGTTGACTGCTGCAATCAGAAGTATCAGCTCCAGAATGAAAGACATCTGTGAAGGCCATCAGAGATTGTCCAAAAAATTAAAAAGAGCCCAACAAGGTTCCAGCTCCACCCGTGAAGATGACACGTGGCAAGATCATCGAGCAGATGCAGTCTTTGTAGAGAAATCTGGTCTGGTGGGAATTGAAGAGCCGAAGACAAGGCTTACTCAGTGGCTTGTTGGTGGCATTCCAGAGAGGGAGGTAATATCGGTGTCTGGAATGGGAGGGTTGGGGAAGACGACCCTGGTAAAGCAAGTTTTTGATGATCCAGTTGTGAGGAAGCACTTTCCTGTGCGTGCTTGGGTCACACTTTCTCCATCTTCCAAGACGGAAGAGCTCCTGATGGACATGCTTCAACAAATTGCCAGTAGAATCATGAAGCCAGTTCCAAGTGGAGCAGACACAATGGACATCGATTGGCTGAAGATGATGATCAAGCGCTTGCTACAGGGAAGAAGATCGAGGTACCTGATTGTTCTTGATGATGTCTGGCATATGGACAAATGGGACGCTGTCAAGTATGCATTGCCTAACAATAACCACGGAAGCCGGATAATGATCACAACCCGGAATGCTGAACTGGCACAGGCATCCTGCACTGAATTTGTTGGGAAGGTCTACGAAATGAAGCCGTTGCCAGTCAAACAATCACAGAAGCTTTTTTGCAGGAAGACATTCAAGAAAAATGCGTGCCCCTCCCATCTGGAGGAGATATGTACAGACATTTTAAAGAAGTGCGAGGGCCTGCCCCTAGCAGTCGTGGCCATAAGTGGCGTCCTGGCTACAAAAGACAAGCGGAGAATAGATGAATGGGATTTGGTCCGCCGTTCTCTTCAGTCAGAAATTGATGGCAATGACAAACTCAAAAACATGAGGAAGGTGCTTTCACTCAGCTTTAATGACTTACCTTACTACCTAAAGTCTTGTTTATTACAGATATCTGTATTCCCTGAGGCTTATGCGATTGAGCGCATGAGGCTAACTAGACACTGGGTAGCAGAAGGTTTTGTTGAAATGAAAGATGCTAAGACCATGGAAGAAGTTGCAGATGACTACCTCAATGAGCTTGTAAATAGGAGTCTTATCCATGTGGTGGAGAGAGACAGCGATGGGAGGATAAAGTCATGCCGAATCCATGGCCTTTTGCGGAGGATCATCACTTCAAAGTCAAGAGATCAGAACTTTGCAGCCATAGTTGACGAACAAAGTTCAGTGTGGCCAGATAGAATTCGTCGCTGCTCAGTTCACAATGAGCTTCAAATTGGACAACAGAACTTGTCACTTTCCCATCTCAGGTCCTTGTACATATTTGGGGTAGACAAATTTTCTCTATATAGAATTCTCGCTGGTGATCTGAAACTTCTTAGTGTTTTGGACTTGCAAAATGCTCCATTAAGGAGGTTCCCGGTGCAAATAGTAGACATGCGTTCTGTAAAGTTTTTGAGTTTGAGGCATACTCAAATTCAGACACTTCCAACATCCATAGGAAGGCTTCAGAACTTAGAGACTCTAGACCTCAAACACACTCATGTCATTTCATTGCCTATAGAGATCATGAAGCTCCAACGCCTTTGCCATCTTCTTGTATATCGTTATCAAACTGTATCCTATACGCACTACAAATATGGCTTCAGCACCCCAGCACAAATTGGAGCTCTTCAATCTCTGCAAAAGCTTTGCTACATAGATGCAGATGATGATAGAACCAACAATGTTATAAGTGAGCTCGGGAAGCTAAATCAGCTGAGAAGACTCTGCATTCTAAAGTTGAAGAAAGAAGATGGAAGGAAATTGTGCTGGTCAATTGCGAAGTTGACAAACCTCCAGTCCCTGGCTGTTTATTCATTAGGAGATGATGAAGAAATTGATCTGCAGAACCTTTCTTCTCCACCGCCACTACTTCAAAGGATCTACCTGAGAGGACGTATGCAGGCATTGCCACATTGGATAGCAAACATGCATAGTCTTGCCAAATTACATTTAAGTTGGTGTTTGCTTAAGGAAGATCCCCTGCCATCCCTCCAGGATTTGCCCAATCTTGTACATCTTGAGTTACTTCAAGTTCACGATTGGCAAACACTATGCTTTAAGGCTAAAGGGTTTCAAAAGCTCAAGATATTAGGTCTTGATTGTTATGAGGAGCTCACATTTGTACAGATAGAGGAGGAAGCGATGTCTAACCTTGAGAAATTGATGATCCAGCGATGCAAACAGCTGAAGAGTATGCCATCCGGAATCGAGCACCTCACCAAGCTCAAAGTGCTGGAGTTCTTTGACATGCCTGAGGAGTTAACCGAGAAGCTTAAGCTAGAAGAGAAGGATGGAGATTATCAGAAAGTGGCACGTGCTGCAGAACTTCGTTATGGCTACTGGAGAGATGGGGCTTGGGACGTTACTTCAGTTGAGAGATCGGGAAAGGAACAGAGCTCTCGACCTCAGGACACTACGATGAAGAGAAGTAACCTTCCTCCTTGTTGGAAATAATGATATGCTCCATCTTGTGTAACTGCAGTTTTTCTTGATTTGCCCCAATTTACTGTAACTAATAAGGCTGATAATTTTCATAGCAAACATCAAAGGTTTATTGTCTCCAAGATAACTGGGTAGGCCATTTTGTAGCCTAGAATTGCATCTGATATTTTGTCTACACTACACCACATGCACGTCGCTAGGGTGAACATATATATATGTATATATATATATATATATATATATATATATATATATATATATATATATGTATGTATGTATGTATGTATGTATGTAGTTTTGGCAGTTGATGTATGCTTCATGACAATATCTTCCAAATTTATTGAACAGATTTTTCTAAGATGACACCACATTCACAACACATTAAAAAACAATTTTTCGTGTGACAATAGGTTAGTACTCATATACAGAAACAAAAGGCAGTATGGATATGTTGCATTAATGCGAGTAATACATATAATTAGAAGTGCTTAGATGCATCTAATCAAATTAGGAGGGTTAGACCATACATTACACCTTCATTCCCCCAATAAAACTAGATCAAGCACGCTATGCTCAATTACATATTGTGAGTGAGCCATGTAAACCATTGGCATCATAACGTGTACATTTGAATTCTCCAAAATTGTCCCCAAATTCAGTGACTCAATCACAAAATTGTCCCATATCACCCGAGTACATTTGAATTCTCCAAAACAAGCGTGTTTCCTTCATCGAGAGAGCAAATCTAGGAAAGCAGAACACATTATAGTTTGTTGGTGATGCCGCATTTTCCAAGGAGAGCAAGGAGATATGGTCGACAACTCCATCATTAAGCTCATTAAAGCAATGCTGATAAGAGGACGAAACATGGCTAAAACACCACATTTTAGTCCGACTTACATAGCAGGAAAAGAAGTTAAACCTTTTTTTCCCAGTGCTTTTCCAGTGCCTTAACCAATGGAATCGGAGAAGAATTCGTAAACTGAAACGGACTACAGAACCCTTAACTATGTGCAAAGACACAGCGAGAGAGAATCAAAATCGTTCTTTCAGCTTAAGACCACGTAAACATGCTAAGAAATCAGCAAAATACCGAACGATCTATTACTCGACCCAGAGGATCGACCTGTTCGACCTTGAAAAAAGTGGAAGGTGAAAAATTTGAGAAGGCTGGAGGATTTGAGCGAGGGTTCGTCGATCACGAACCTACCGAAAGGCCGATCTTGGGGTTGCCCTCGGAGTATACGGACAAGCATTACGAAGTCGATTCGGATTGGTTACTGGCATTATCGCCATGCGAGGGAGGAGGATCCAATGAAGATGAACGAAGTTGCAGATTTATGTAAACGTCCTAGTAAAGGAAAAAAGAAGCAAAAACAAGGAAATCCACCTGGCCCATGAACTCCACCTAAGCAAAGGATTCTCGAAGCTCCAGGTGATGGGCACAGATCAGCCCACGTTGGATATATGGGCCTCTTGTTGATGAAGTTAGACACCGGCTGGCCCAATTACGAAATCTTTGAGTAGCCCATCGCAATTGCTAGCCCAATTAAGCTGCCGATTGGGTTGTTAAAGCCCATAGGCTTAAAAGACTTTCCCTTGTAATTGGTTGTGCGGTCCCCCTCAGCCCTTATAAGATATGGAGAAATGAAAGTAAACTATTTTCGAACAAAAAAAATAAAAAAGTTACTAGAATTCAACTCGTAAATTAGTTTTGTACTTAATTGGGCAAATTCAATCTTGAATTTACTTGCTTCGAGCAATTTGCTAGCCTAATCGAGTAATTACCCATTCATTTATAAATAGCTTTGTAAATTATTAGTTCTTCAATTATAGCGTGCTTTTGGAACTCGAGTTTGAGCATGAGCTTGCGCTTAGTACAATTCAAATTTCAACTAGCACTTATTGAATAACATAGTCGAGTCAAGTTAGAGAATTTATTCAATAGTTGAGCTTGAGTCAAGGATCAAGCGTTAAATATTCAAGTCTCTAGCTTGGAGCATTGAATTGCGCAACTTGATTACATCCCTAGATGCTCGACCTTTTAGTAACTTGTATGGTTAACTGCTCGCAAAAACAAATTGAACAGACCAATGTTGTAATGTTCTAGTCATATATCATAAGGTGCAAGTCATACTTTATCCAATATATTGTTAGATGACAAATTTGTGAACCTGTCCAGATAAAGCCCTCCGGGGATAAAAGAACTAGCCTCCCCATCCTTAGCGTTTGGCTTACTTGAGATGATAACTGCTTTTCAATGATTTAATTTGCTGTTTGTGCATTACTATTTCTATCAGGACAAGCAAACAAGGTTTGATAAAGCAGACAAGGATGAAGACTTTCATGCTCGGACACGAAGAAGACCAGAGAAAATCTTGTCAGAGGATAGTAAATTATCAAATTAACATGGACTTCATGTCAAGCTAATGATCTTATTAGCTACAGGCATCCCAAATCAAGGAACCGACATCATTTGATTAACAGCAGATTATTAGTGCTTGGTGCTCCTGTAAGTTTTAAATATATAGAGCAGACACGCACACGCCGTCCATATGAACAACGAATCACCTCCACATAATGGATTGTGACAATTGAATACAGATAGAGAGAGAGAGAGACAGAGAGAGAGAGACAGAGAGAGAGACAGAGAGAGACAGAGAGAGAGAGACAGAGAGGTCAGTTTTGATGATAGTCTCTTCTTTATAGTTTTGGTGATTATCGCATCTAAGCTGATTTGTCATCTAGTACATGTCACTGCTTACGTTAATTTGCATGTTGACCCAAGTGCTAATCTAGCTTCTTTCACAAACCTTTCTGGATCATCCCGCCGTAAGGCACAGTGAATTGCCTGACCAAACAATGCAGTTTTGTCACCTAATTTTTCTTCGCTGAAGAACTTGGATTAAAGCACTCTAACAAGAGGTTAACCCTAGCTAAGTCTAATTGAGAAAGTGAACAGTATTTGATAAACACAGGTTAACCCCAGTTAAGTCTAACTGAGAAAGTAAATTGTAGTTGACCATGCATCAAGACGACACAAATAGGTCCTTGTCCTCGAACAAGAATGCATTGCCTGAAAATTATTCCGACTCTCTTTAGGGTGCGTCTATTCTCATCCAAGTACACCAAAGAGCTAACTAGAAGACGTCAACCTACCATCAGCTCCTTTAGCAATATGTCTGGTAGGACATGGATTGATGACTACAGTTCTCTTCCGTCAAGAAATTGCTTCATAATAATTTACGAAGTTGGGTATACAAATGGATTCTGAAGCGGAAGAGTCATGGCAATCTTCCATGACACAGACAGAGGTCCTGCGATTTTCCCCAAGAACGCACATGAACTGAGAGCTAAAGCTAATAATATAATGGATTCACCAAATAGCCATGCTTCAAGAAAAGCAAAAACGTAAAATCCTTTTAGAGTGTCCCTGGATCAAAGTGACGACTAGGTGAACGTCAAACTTCTTAGCAAACAAATCACGTCGACTTTTTCCCTGTAAAAAATAATTTTGTACTCTTCCCATTTCTACATTGGGTAACAATCAGGCATGGAATGGTCGGTCATTAACACAAACCTCAAGTTTTGGCATTTTGATGTCTTTGCTTTCGATCTGTTCATGGATACACTTTATTTGAGTAAGAGATAAGGCAAAAATTTAAAATAAGGTTATAAGTAGCTAGCATGTCAACATGATGTGAAAGATATGGCAAATGAGCATAGGATAGAACACCAGTTCAATTGGTTTGGATTTAAAACCCACCCTGACTTTTCATAGAATAAACTGAACTATAAGATTAACCGTCAGTCATTCACCTCAAGATAAACCTAAAAGAAAGAAACTGGAACCGATATTCTCAGGCACTATGAAACCCAGCAACTCCTGAAATTTCAGAAAGCAGCCGAGTATTGAGAATGGCTGAAAGTCCAGTGATCTATCTGCTCAGCAAGCTTGCCAGCTTTTTTGAGAATGAGATCCAACATATGAGAGAGAGCCGTGAAGAAATGATTGCGCTGAGAGGTGAATTCGAGCGCATCAAGGCCTTCCTGAGAGTTGCAGATTCCCTGGAAGAGGGCGATGGGGAAGTCAAAATATGGATTAAGCAAATAAGAGAAGTCACATACGATGCTGAGGATGCTCTTGATGAATTCAAACTGCTCCTGGCGCACAATCATGAGGGGTGCGGTCTTCTTTGCAAGATCCCTTGCTGTGTCAGGAACATGAAAGCTCGATATCAGTTGACTGCTGCAGTCAAAAGCATCAGCTCCAGAATGAAAGCCATCTGTGAAGGCCATCAGAGACTCTACGAAAAATTAAACCGAGCCCAGCAAGGTTCAAGCTCTGCCTGTGAAGACAGCATGTGGCAAGATCACCGAGTAGACGCAGTCTTAGTAGAGAAAACTGGTTTGGTGGGCATTGAAGAGCCCAAAGAGAAGCTTACTCAGTGGCTCGTTGGTGGCAATTCGGAGCAGGAGGTCATTTCGGTGGTTGGAATGGGAGGGTTGGGGAAGACGACTCTGGCAAAGCAAGTTTTTGATGATCCTGTGGTGAAGAAGCACCTGTATGCGCTTGGGTCACACTTTCTCCGTCTTTGAAGACTGAAGAGCTCCTGATGGACATGCTTCAACAAATTGCCAGTAGCCTCATGGAGCCGGTTCCAAGTGGAACAGACACCATGAACATTAATTGGCTGAAAAGGACGATCAAGAGATTGCTACAGGGAAGAAAGTCAAGGTACCTGATTGTTCTTGATGATGTCTGGCACATGGACAGATGGGATGCTGTTAAGTATGCATTGCCTAACAATAACCTCGGAAGCCGGATTATGATCACAACCTGGAACAGTGACCTGGCCTTGGCATCCTGCACTGAATTGAATCGGAAGGTCTATGAAATGCAGCCATTGCCGGTCGAACAATCACGGGAGCTTTTCTGCAGGAAGATATTCAAGAAAAGCTCATGCCCCTCCCAACTGGAGGAGATCTGTACAGACATTTTAAAGAAGTGCGAGGGCCTGCCTCTAGCAATTGTGGCCATAAGTGGTGTCCTGGCTACAAAAGACCAGCAGAGAATAAATGAATGGGATTTGGTCCGCCATTGTCTTCGTTCAGAAATTGATGGCAATGACAAACTCAAAAACATGAAGAAGGTACTTTCACTCAGCTTTAATGACTTGCCTTACTACCTAAAGTCCTGTTTATTACAGATACCTGTATTCCCAGAGGGTCATGTAATTGAGCGCATGAGGCTAATTAGACACTGGGTAGCAGAAGGTTTTGTTGAAATGAAAGATGCTAAGACCATGGAAGAAGTTGCAGATGATTACCTCAATAAGCTTGTTAATAGGAGTCTTATCCAAGTGGTGGAGATGGACAGCAAAGGGAGGATAAAGTCATGCCGAATCCATGGCCTTTTGCTGAAGATCATCAATTTAAAGTCGAGAGATCAGAACTTTGCAACTATACTTGACAAACAAAGTTCAATGTGGCCAGATAGAATTCGTCCCTGCTCAGTTCACAATGAGTTTCGGTTTGGACAACAGAACATGTTGCTTTCCCATCTCAGGTCCTTGTACATGTTTGGGGAAGACAAATGTTCCCTATATAGAATTCTCTCTGGTGATCTGAAACTTCTTAGTGTTTTGGACTTGCAAAATGCTCCTTTAAGGAGGTTCCCAGCGCAAGTGGTAGACATGCGTTCTCTAAAGTTTTTGAGTATGAGGAATACTCAAATTCAAACTGTTCCAACGTCCATAGGAAGGCTCCAGAACTTGGAGACTCTAGACCTCAAACGCACTTGTGTCACTTCATTGCCTATAGAGATCATGAAGCTACAACGCCTTTGCCATCTCCTTGTATATCGTTATCACACTGTAGCCTATGCGCACTACATATATGGCTTCAGCACCCCAGCACAAATTGGAGCTCTTCAATCTCTACAAAAGCTTGGCTGCGTATATGTTGATGATGGTAGAACCGACAATGTCATAAGTGAGCTCGGGAAGCTAAATCAGCTGAGAAGACTCTGCATTCTAAAGTTGAAGAAAGAAGGTGGAAAGAGATTTTGCCGGTCAATTGCGAATTTGACAAACCTCCAAGCCCTGTCTGTTCATTCATCAGGAGATGATGAGGACATTGATCTGCAGGACCTTTCTTCTCCACTGCCACTACTTCAAAGGATCTACCTGAAAGGACGTATGCGGGCATTGCCGCATTGGATAGCAAACAGGCATAGTCTTGTCAAATTACATTTAAAATGGTGTTTGCTTAAGGAAGATCCACTGCCATCCCTCCAGGATTTGCCCAATCTTGTGCATCTTGAGTTACTTCAAGTTCACGATTGGCAAACGCTATGCTTTAAGGCTAAAGGGTTTCAAAAGCTCAAGATATTAGGTCTTGATTATTATGAGGAGCTCACATTTGTAGAGATAGAGGAGGAAGCGATGTCTAACCTTGAGAAATTGATCATCCAGCGATGCAAACGGCTGAAGAGTATGCCATCGGGAATCGAGCACCTCACCAAGCTCAAAGTGCTGCAGTTCTTTGACACGCCTAAAGAATTGCAGCTAGATGAGAGGGATGAAGATTATCAGAAAGTGGCACATGTTCCAATACTTCGTTATGGCTACTGGAGAGATGGGGCCTGGGACGTTACTGTCACGAAGAGAAGTGATCTTCCTCCTAGTTGGAAACAATGATATGCTTTACGTTGAATAATTGCTCTTTTTTCTTGATTTGCTCGTGTTGGGAATAACGGATCCCCCAAACACCGGATTCGACACTAAATCGAACCCCTAAATCAATGCGGAAGCGAAGCCCAAGAAAACGACACGTATCACCGATCGGAAAGCACACCACGGATTCGAGCGTACCTTGTTAGCCACAGATTAAACACCGACGCCAATGGAGGGAGAGAATCCGGTCTGTTCGATCCGGGAGGCAAAAATCCTTCAAGCGCTTCTTTGTTTGCTTTGAGGAACAACGTAAGGGAGAGAGAGCGTTGAGAGAGAAAAATACGTACGTTACTTTCCAACAGACATCTTCTCTCTCTCTCTCACTCCCTTTTATACCCTATTCTTTCCACGGGCTCTTTTTCCCATGGGCTGGACATTCTGGGCCCAGCTTGGGCGGATAGGGCCTTAAGCCCAAATCTAATAAAGCCTTCATCTCCCACTCGCACAAGGTGGGCCAAACAAGATTCTCTTTACCTCTCTTCAACATTCATACCGGTGAATAATCCGTGCGACCAGCATACTTTGAGAGCTCGTTGCTATACATCGTTAGGAATATATAGCAGCTCATAATGGGCGTCACACTCCGAGTAGATTTAGTATGCGTACCCTAGATCGATCGATCACATTTATATCTCTCTTGATCTCTTTTAAACATGATATATATATTGTATTCACAATTATAATTATCACAAAGACAGTTATAATTGGTCGACCAGTGAATACAAAACCATAATGTGATTCTCAAAAATCGATCTTCCTCTTTCCTTCAAACTCTCAATTTCAGTCCAGCTTGCTTTTCTAGAAATGCCCCATTAGATCGAATCATCTCATGACTATTGGCAACACACTAAGATAGCAAACACTAAATAGAAATCTTGAGAATAAGTAAGAGTCTGAGGGGACTTCAAAATTGAGGAACTTTTTTCCTCAAGAGTCTCACACGTCATAAAAGTTGAGATCAAACTTTTTGCCACTCTTATTGGTCGTCTCATGCATACGTAGTATAAAATACGTATTACGGTATTAACTCCTTTCCCATGGAGCGTATATCTACACATTTCAATACCGTACAGATGATAGTTCAGACATACCCAATGTCTAACTTGAGCTCACGTATCTACTCATTCACAAAATTCATCAGAACTCACATCTGGCATCTTAGACAGATGGAGTAAAATATGTGGGGTATTTTACTTTCGGACATCGCAAGAATTATGTCCTCATCTTAACACTCAGTTAAGGTGACATACGTGTTTTAAGCTTGAGCTCTCGATTATCACCTAGATAATAAGCTTAAAAACAGTCTCATCTCTATTTATCACATAGTAAACAGAGGCGATTACCCATGTGAGTGGGCTAATCTAATATCTGTCCGACATACTTCTCAACTTAAAAAATAATGCATTGAGCATTAAGATGCATAAAGATCATACAAAGATTCATAGGCATTAATCAATGAAAAACAAAATTTCATAAATGTGAACAACTCAGGGAAATTACTATTCAGTACATTAGACTCTACGCAATCCTAGAGATTTTACATGACCACAAAATATATCCCTAGGTATTGGCTTTGTCATAGGATCTGCTACCATTCTATGCGTAGATATGTACTGCAAGTTCACATCCTTTCGTGCAACCATATCTTTTACAAAGTTATACTTGGTATCTATATGTTTGGTCTTGCCATGATACTTTGGATCTTTGGTGTACGCTATAGCTGCTTGGCTATCACAATTAACCAATAATGGATTTGCAGCTTTCTCAATAACACCTAAATGATCCAAAAATCTCTTAAGCCAAACTCCTTCTTGTACTGCTGCTGATAACGCCACGAACTCAGCTTCCATCGTGGACAAGGCTATGCACGTTTGCTTCTTAGTGCTCCATGATATGGCGCCATTGTTCAGTAAGAAAGCAAATCCAGAGGTAGATTTTCTTTCATCTAAATCTCCTCCCCAATCAGCATCCGAATAGCCTTCAAGTCGCAGATCCTTTCCTTGGTAATTCAACTTGAAATCGGTTCCTTCGGATACCTCGGTATTCTCTTGACGGCTTTCAATGTCTTGGACCTGGATTGGATTGGTATCTACTCACCATTCCAACTGCAAAGCATATGTCGGGTCTTGTACACATCATAGCATACATCAAACTCCCAACAGCACTAGCATAAGGAACATGTTTCATTTGTTCCTTCTCTTGTGGAGTCCCCCGAACACGATCTATGGCTCAATCCTTCACCTTTCGCAATAGGAGTGTCTATGGGTTTGAGTCTTGCATACGAAATCGTTCAAGAACCTTATTTATATAGGTTTCTTGCGAAAAAGACAACGATCTCTTCGAACGATCCCTCGAAATCTTAACTCCAAGAATGTATGTAGCCTCACCCATATCCTTCATCTCAAAGTTAGAAGACAACCATCTCTTGACGAGTATTAACCAACTCCATATTGCTTAGGCAATCGGTATATCATCAACATATAATGATATGATCACAAATTGATCCTTGGATCTTTTGATATATACACAATAATCCTCATCAATCATTGTAAAATCATATGCCACTATGGCATTATGAAAACGTATATACCATTGTCTTGATATTTGCTTAAGACCATATATCGACCTCAAAAGTCGACATACTTTTTCTTCTTGGCCTTTCACTATGAAACCAGTAGGTTGTTCCATATATATTTCTTCCTCTAATTCTCCATTGAGGAAAGCAGTCTTTACATCCATTTGATGTAACTCAAGATCCAGACTTGCCACTATTGCCAGAATAATGCGAATCGAGGTAAACCTTACTACAGGAGAAAATGTATCTTCATAATCAATTCCTTCATGTTGATTATACCCTTTCGCCACAAGGCGAGCCTTATGCCTTTCTATCGAGCCATCAGCCTTTCGCTTTATTTTGAGAACCCATTTGTTCCCAATAGCTCTGCGTCCTTTTGGAAGATCAACCGGTTCCAGACTTGATTTGATTCCATTGACTCCATTTCCTCTTCCATTGCACGAATCCATTTTTCTTTACTAGGGCACTTGAGCCTCATTGATATTTCTTGGCTCATCCTCATCTTGTGGAGCAACCATAAAAATTTCCCCTTCAATGTCAAAACGTCGACGGGGAATACTTTGGCGACTTGTTCGCCTTACGGGAGATTGTACACTTTGCACATCATTCCCTATTACGCTCCCACTTGGATGAACTCCACCAATATCATTATCTTGATCCAAAGTCTCAAATAGGGAGTGATCTTCCCCTATTTCGCCCTTCTTAGGAAACTCATCCTCTAAGAATGTGACATCTCGTGATTCATATTCGGTTACACTCCCACTTTCCTGCTCACCAATGAACACATACCCTTTTGAGTGTTCGAGTATCTTATGAAAATACTCTTCTTTCCTCTAGGACCTAATTTCCCAAATTTGTGAGAGGACTCATGTGTGTAGGCAGCACAACCCCATGGCTTAAGAAAAGTTAAGTCCGGTTTTCTACCTGTCCATAACTCATATGGAGTGGAAGTAAGCGATTTGGAAGGCACCCGGTTAAGTATATAGGCGGCGGTTAACAATGCATCGCTCCAAAAAGTGATAGGTAAGTTAGCATGCGCCATCATAGACCTAACCATTTCCAGTAGGGTTCTGTTTCTTCTCTCTGCAACACCATTTTGTTGAGAAGTATACGGAATAGACAACTGTCTTTCTATTCCTTTTTCATCACATAATTTTCTGAACTCATTAGATAAATATTCTCGACCTCGATCGGATCTCAATGTTTTTATTTTCTTGTCTAATTGATTTTCTACCAGGTTCATAAACCTTTTGAAACAACTTATTGCTTCAGACTTATGAGAAATCAAATAGACATATCCGAATTGAGTATAATCATCAATAAAGGTGATGAAATAAACAGCCCCATGCCTTCCTCTCACATTCATTGGACCACAGACATCAGAATGGATTAAATGCAAAGGAAATTCAGCTCTTTTCCCTTTCCCAAATGGTTTCCGTGTTGTTTTTCCTTCTAGGCAATGCTTACATATGGGTAAATCGACTTTTCCAATGTTACCCAACAAGCCCTCTTTGGCTAGTCTATTCATACGTTGTTGGCCAATGTGACCAAGCCTAGCATGCCACACATTCACATCATTATCATAAGTATTAGAAGATGTGATAAGGGAATAACAAACATTTGCATTAATATACTCAATATCCAATACAATAAAACCATCCAAAAAATAACCATGACCATAGTAATTTGTATCTAAAAACAAATCCACACCTCTACTATAGAAGTTCAAATTAAAACCTAATTTAACCAACATTAATACGAGACACTAAATTCGACGACGAATCTCGGAGCAAACAGCACATCATGAAGGAACAAAGTCGTCCACCACGCATATTCAGTTGGCATGTGCCAATTCCTTTCACTTCAGCTCCGGAGTTGTTTCCCACATAGATCCACTTAGTTCCAGTTGGTACTCGTCGGAATTCCACGAAGGATCCTCAATCCTTCGCTACATGGTCCGTCGCTCCTGAATCCACGGTCCACAAAGGATTAGACTCAGTTAAAAACACAGAACTCGACACATAAGCAAAGTTCTGAAAAGTACAAGGGGTGCATACCTTCTTTGGCTCACGACAGTCACGAGCATAGTGACCCTTCTTGTCACAGTTGTAGCATTTCACCCTTGCTAACTTCTTCTTGTGAGGACGCTTTCCTCTATTATGTTGGTTAAACTTGGGTTTCTTCCCTGAAGGACCAGCTTCTTCCTTGCCTTTCCCCTTATCAAACCAGTTAGGGCACTTGCGCTTGAAGCTCAAAGCTCCATTTGAGCTAGAACTAGCATGATAAAGTTCAGCATCCGGCTTAGCCGCCAACAGGCGGTCCTCTTCCAGCTCAAGATGACGCATTGCATCCTCAAAGGTTTTGATATTTTCATTGTGAGTCAGGTGCACCTTCATATGCTCCTAACTCTGAGGCAAGGAACGAATCACCGCTTGCACTTGCTGCTCATACGTGAGGACATGGCCGGCGTCTCTCGGCTCAATTATCATGTTTGACATCTTTCTAAGATGTTGCTTCATGGTCTCGACCATGAGGCTTCTTATAGGAGTCAAACCCGACGGTGAGCTGCCTCAGTCTAGTCACCGAAGTGTGACCAAATCTAGCTTCCAATGCCTCCCACATTTCCTTGGCATTGTCAAAACGCCGAAACTCTCGCATGACGTCATTTTCCATGCTTTGCTCGGCAACGTGATGCGAGCTAGAGAGTTCATTCTTTTCCACACAGAAAAAGCTTCTTTGTCCTTTTTGTGCTGCTCAGTGGTTCCATCTTCAGGTTCAACCATGGTCATGAAAAGAGCCTCAAGCGCTTCTTGCTCTTCCAAAGCACATCTTGGATTTTCATTTGCCAAATTTCATAGTTGTCTCCATTGAGCTTTTCACCTTTGTTCAGCTCAAGCAACTATGCTCTTTGTGGTGAAGCCATTGATCTGAACAAATCGGACAAAATATGCACGAATTATTAATGCCTATCATTTATGCATCCTATTTGCATAGACCCATCATATTAATAAATAACTTCAAGTAAGGCTTCGAGAATCAAAAGGTCACTACGTTTCCAATCATCCTCCAAAAATCCTAACTTAAAACTATCATTAATATGATTGTCATATGCAAAATCAATTCTATGAAGCTACAAAAAACTTCTATAACTACCCATAGCTAATTACCCACAAAGAACCAAGAATAAGAAAGCAACAGAGATAATTGAATTCCAATAAAACAATAATGCTTTCAATCAATACAACTAACATATCAGTTGTTACATCAATAACAATCGGGTAGTAAACAATACATTATATGTCCACAAAGCACACTTAACATACATCAGCCAATACAACTAACACATAGTCAGCACACGAACTGGGAAAGATCCTCTTTTGTTCAATTTCTTGATCTTTTCCCTTGTAACAATACAGTAATATTCGTTTACAAAATCCATCACAATTTTCTTATAGGAAGCGGCTCCGTTGACATCCCATATGCGATTCAACACATCTTGCCATTCAGGTGGAAGAGTGGTTATGAAAAATCACACCATCTCTGGCTGTGACATAGGACGACCATTCCATATGACTTGTTGAATTTTCCTATTGACTTCAAGGACATGATCAATTAAGTCACCCCTCTCCCATCGATGATCAGTCAGCTTAGCTATCAACTTAGACAGCCTTTCCTTTTGTTCATCGGTCACTGCGCGAATAGGTGTGCGCAACCTCAAGGGAGGCATTGTTCCTGCAACAAATGCAGAACAAATAAGGGATTACATATAATCCATATAGACTTAATTGAAAAAGAAACACATTCTTTTCCCTTTTTTTTTTGTCAACGGTCAACGGTCAAAGTCAACGGTCAACGGTCGTCGCCCGGTCAACGCTCGTCGGTCGTCGGACCGGTCGGACCGGACGGACCGGTCGGACCGGACAGACTGGTCGGACCGCTCGGGCGGACCGCTCTCACGTGCCGCTCGCGTGCGGGCTGACGTCACACAAACGTCAGCGGCACGTGCCTGCCACGTGCCTTGGTCTCCGACGGTCGGTCGCCGGCCGGTGACTGTTCGGCAAACGACGTCGGTGATGACGTCATCGGTGATGTCATCCGAATGGTTACCAACCGTTGGATGACGTCACGGTGACGTCATCACATGACGTCAGGGTGACGTCACGCGTCGGTCCGCGGACCGGCGCGTGCCGGTTCGCCCGTCGGTGGCGTGCACGCGCTGGTTCGCCAACCGGCGCGTGCGCCGCACGCTGGCCGGCTAATGCCAACGCCGGGCGTGTCGCGCCCACGCTTAGAGCCTTCCGGCCGCGCGTGTGGGCGCGTGCGGCGGCGTCCGGCGGCGTTCGACACATCGCCGGACTCGTCTCGACGTCGCGCTTCCTCCTATGCAATCACAATTTTATTTTGACTTACGAAAACTCGGAAAATTGGCCTAAAAGCGCTCGGGTGTCGGGATTTTGGCCCGGTTCCGTACGGCCGAAAGGATTTCGCAAAAAAATCAATCAAAAACACATCAAATTGATCGAGAAAACGTGAACCTGGCTCTGATACCAATGTTGGGAATAACGGATCCCCCAAACACCGGATTCGACACTAAATCGAACCCCTAAATCAATGCAGAAGCGAAGCCCAAGAAAACGACACGTATCACCGATCGGAAAGCACACCACGGATTCGAGCGTACCTTGTTAGCCACAGTTAAACACTGTCGCCAATGGAGGAGAGAATCCAGCCTGTTCGATCCGGGGAGGCAAAAATCCTTCAAGCGCTTCTTGTTTGCTTTGAGGAACAACGTAAGGGAGGGAGAGCGTTGAGAGAGAAAAATACGTACGTTACTTTCCAACGAGACATCTTCTCTCTCTCTCTCACTCCCTTTTATACCCTATTCTTTCCACGGGCTCTTTTTCCCATGGGCTGGACATTCTGGGCCCAGCTTGGGCGGATAGGGCCTTAAGCCCAAATCTAATAAAGCCTTCAGCTCGTATTTGTAGTAACTGCATTTGAGGGTGATAATATTCAAGCAAGCATCAGAGGTTTATTGTCCCCAATGTAATTGGGTAGGACATTTCATAGCCTAGAATTGCATTTGATTTCTGTCTACAATACACCATGTGCATGTCCCTCGAGTGCAAATGTATAAATGTAGTCCTGCATGACAGTATCTTCCAAATTTACTGAACAAATCATCCTAACATGACATGTCAGTTGACACCACATGTACCACACATACAAGAAACGATTTTTCAGTTACCAATATGTAATTACTTATATAAAGAAACATAAGTCAGATACGTTGCACTAATGCAAATAATACATATAATGAGAAGCGTTTAAATTTGAAAGATACAGTCATGAAAGATATGCTGCTTAGAAACTATCCCCGTTAATGCCCAATGAAGCATGCTATGCTAACCTATCATTGTATGCCATGCACCCAGAATGTATAACTTACCCGCACGGTATTGATTTTAAAAATTTGGAACCAGGAATCGTATTTGTTTCATAGCCGGTTCGGTCCGATTACAAGGTATAATCGAACCAATTGCACAGTTCTATCCCCCACCCACCCCCAGCCAACCGTCTTTGGTTTCCCTTATTTATGGACTTTGTTCAGCCTCATACACAAAAGTTGACCAACGAAGATGAACGAAGATGCAAATTCATGTAGACGCCTTAGTAAAGAAAAAGAATAAAAAAGAGAAAAAAGAACACAGCTTACAGTCGAGAGTTAAATTGTTAAGTTATATTATTACTAAGAACTATATTAAGATTCCGTTAGCAATGGCATCCTGTCATAATAATATTCTAATTATAGATGATGGACAGATACGATACGTAGAAATTGTTCTCAGCACTATATGAATTATTTTCCGAAAAACAAAAATATGAAAGTTTTGCTATTCTTTCGTTAACTAAAACAAGCATCTATTGAAAAGAAAAGAAAACGAGAGAAACAATTTAAATTTCCTCGTAAGGAGGAAGCTGGTTGTTGCATTATAAGGAAAACCGGTCAATTGTAACGAGGCTCAATATCCTAACAAAAAATGGATATTTAAAATGTCCTTTTGGGCCAATTCATCGTTTTCCTCTTTCCAAGTTAGACTCTGCATCATAATGTTAGCATGATATGCACGGGAGGGCTAAATGCTAACTTTGAATGCGAGACAAATCAATATGTTGGCTTAGTATTGGTAGATTTATGTGATGATGAGCACTTTTTTTTTTTGGGTGAAATGTAAGAAATATATTGATAACTTTGGACAAACAAGAAATGGCGCCAACTTACACTCTGACCGCGTAACAGGAACAGTGGAAGGGAGTCGAAGGGAAAACAAAAGAAAGAAGAAAACGCCCACAACCCGGGCCGAGGCAAATCCAAACCTAGCAAACCTCTACTACACGCTTAAAAGCGGGATGAGAGAACTAGGACGGTACAAAGACAAGCACCAACAACAACAAGCAAAGCTACCGAAAAAAGACCGAGGGGTCGAAGCCCCAATTCCTTTGAAGTCTTCTATTTCTTGGGGTAGGAGGTACATTCTTGAAGGAGAGAACTTTGTCCTTGACAACTTTGATCAAATGATTTTTGAGAGCCAACACGGAAACAGTTTCACCCTGAAAGATGATGCAATTTCTCTTCTTCCAAATTAGATAACACAGAGCTCCAAAAGAGAACCTAGCAATTTTGTGGAAGAAATCCTTACCCGATAAAAACTTTAGAGCCCAAGTGGAGGTCTCGGTCCACGGTCTGATTCTCCAAGGTAGGTTGCACCTAGAAGCCCAGAAATAAGCCAGGGTAGCAGGGGTTTGACAGTGAAAGAAAAGGCGATCAATAGAGTCCGGCTGAGTTGAGCAAAAGGCATAGATTGAGTAGTCAATCCTACCGTAAGAAAGTAGGAGTGATTGAGTCGGTAGGTGCTTCTTGGCAATAAACCATAACATAAATTGATAACGTGGTGCCAAGGCATTATCCCAAACCAGAGTCGCCCAAGGAACTCGATCTTTTTTAACTCTGATTAAATTCAAGGCCGAAGCAACCGAAAAAAGGCCCGAAGAATCACCGCACCAAAGGAACCGGTCACAAACATTAGAAAGCGCCGGCAAGGAGAAGCCCCAACTTTCTAGGCGGGATTTAAAGGCCGGGGCAGAGGTGTACAGTTCAGAGACAGCTGCCTTCTTAGATAAACTCGAGTCCTCCATTACAGTGGAAGAAACAATTGCGTCCAAAGGACCACACGGAAGCCAGTTATCATGCCATAGAGATGTTTGCATTCCGTTGCCAATTTTCCAGCGAAACGACTGGCGAAAGTAGGGCTTAAGCTACAAGATTTTTTTCCAAGCCCACGAGCATAAGGTTTTTTTTTTTTGGTAAAGAACGAGCATAAGGTTGGTTGAGGAGAAATCCAGAAATTCCCTCTCTTTAAGAAATTCGAGTGAATCCAACAACACCAGAGTGACTCCTTATTAGTAAATAAGAACCAAATGTATTTGAGCAAGGAAGCTCTATTGCAATCTTTAAGGTTTCTAATAGCCAATCCGCCCTCAGATTTTGGCATGCAAATATCTAGCCACGAGACTTTGGCCCCGCCTTTTCCCAGGGCAAAACCTTTCTAAAGAAATTGTCTCAAGATGCACTCAATATTCAGAAGAACAGCAGCAGGTAAAGAAAAGACACTGGCCCAAAACGCCTGAATGGAATGAAGAACGGACCTTATAAGTTGGAGTCTCCCCGCAAAAGAGAGAAACCGATGAGCCCAAGATTGGACTCTTGCTGTAATACGGTTGATCAACTCAGTGCAATCGGTCTTGGTCAATCTAGAAGAGATGATAGATAGCCCTAGATACCGAATAGGGAGTTTGCCTTCTTGAAAACCAAATGTAGATAGAATATTCCTCTGAAGGGAAGAGAAACCCCCCGATAGGAAAACATCACTTTTGTTTCTGTTCGGCACAAGACCGCTCCAGGAGGAGAACGTGTCAAGGCTCCTTCTAAGCACCACCGCCGACTTCCGATTTGCATGGCAAAACAGGAAGACGTCGTCAGCGAAAAAGAGATGGGAGAGTCTCGTAGATTTACATCTCTAGAAGAACTTAAAATCTTTGACGAAGGTCCCCAGATTAATGATGCTCGAAAAAACTTCCATCACAAGGGTAAATAGATAAGGAGACATTGGGTCTCCTTGCCGAATGCCTTTGCCACTAGCAAAGAAGCCGTGGAGCTCCCCATTGATAGAGATAGAGAACATAGGCGTGCGAACGCAAACCATGACCAGTTTAATAAACCACTCCGGAAATCGGAAGGCTAGAAGGGTTAACTCCAAGAAATCCCAATCCACGGTATCATAAGCGTTGCGGAAGTCAACTTTAATGGCACATTTCGAAAGATAAGGATCACGGTAAAAACCTGCAAATAGCTCCTGTGCCAATAAAATGTTGTCTCTAATCCTCCTACCTTTGACAAAGGCGTTCTGAGCAAGATTAATAATACTGTTTAGAACTATAGCAATCTGATTTGCCAAGATTTTTGTAATGACCTTATAAATAGTATTGCAGCACGCAATAGGTCTGAAATCAGTAACCTTGCAAGCATTAGGTACCTTAGGTATTAACGCCAAAATTGTAGCATTAACTTTTTTCAGGAGACGACCCGAGGAAAAAAAGTCCTTTACAGCCTGAATCACCAAAGGTCCAACAATTCTCCAATTGTTTTTATAGAATTCAACAATAAAGTTGTCAGGGCCAGGAGCTTTACTTCTTGGAAGAGAAAAAAGGGTGTCTTTAATCTCAGAGTCCGAGACAGGTGCAGCAATGGAGCAAACCTGGGCATCCAAGAGTGGGTTGCGAATAACTTGCTGCAAGTCTTCTAGGGACGGCTTGACAAGGGCAGCATGGGGGGGATAATAGATCTAAGAAAAAAGAGACAAAAACCTGCGGCACCCGAGTTGGATCGGAGATAAGAGAGCCAGAGGAGTCCTTAACAGAGAGGACTCGATTGCTGAGGTGTCTCGCTTTCACAGAATTGTGGAAAAACTTTGTGTTGCGATCTCCCTCCTTAAGCCATTTAACTCTTGATTTCTGGCAATAAAAGGATTCTTCTTGACCACGAGGTCTATGAAAATACGCTGTTGGCATCTTTCAAGTTCTACAAGATCAACATTATTAGGGTCAGATTGGAGACCAACTTGAGTAGACCGAAGAGCTTCTCTAGTTTCAGTAGTTATAATAGAGATGCCCGAGAAAGCTTCTTGGTTAAGCGATTTAAGGCAAGCCTTTAGAAATTTCAATTTAGAGACAAGCCTGAACATGGGACAACCAATCACTGGAGAGTTCCATGCTTGTTGGACAATAGTTAGAAAGTTTGGATGCTCAGTCCAGAAGTCGAAGAATTTAAAAGGCTTCTTCTTGGACGGCGGATTAATAACCCTGACAAACATCGGAGAGTGATCAGATATTCCGGGGTTGAAAAAAGCCACTTCCGAGAAGGAGAAGTCGATGTTCCATTTAGTGTTAACTAAGACCCTGTCAATCTTTCTTTGCTTCCTTAAGGAACCAGCCGAAGTTGACCAAGTATACCAGAGACCAACATACCTTAGGTCCACTAATTCTATTTGGTCAAGATAAAGCCGGAAATCATCAAAACATAGCAACCATGTATTAGAACCACCAAAACGGTCAGAAGGGTCCTTTATAGTGTTGAAATCGCCCGCCACGAGCCAAGCCGAATCCTGAAAAAGATCATTGCAATGGACGAGATCCTCCCATAAAGACCTGTGTTTGACAAAAGTGCATTCTCCATACACCGCCGAAATGTAGCAGGAGGTATTGACGGCATTAAGCTTGAAGCGGCCATGAATAGCCTGAGCACTAGTAGATATAAGATTAAAATTTACAAAATCCGGGTTCCACCTAAGCCAAATTCTACCACACGGGGCACAATCATAATTGGCAACCCACTTCCATCCTTTTAGCAAGGTAAAAGATATGGAATCAAAAAAAGATTCAGGAACTTTAGTCTCAAAAAGCCCCACTAGGCACAACTTGTTTGAAGAAACAAACTTTCTAATTTCCGCACGTCTGATGGGATTCATCATGTCTCTAATATTCTAGAAGCCAAAAAACATTAGGAGGGGGAAAACGGGGACTTACCTCCTCTTGGAGGCCTTACGACTAGTAGAAGTCGCCTTAGGAACAGCCGAAGGGAGTTGTGCAGGGGGTCCAGTGGAAGTAACAAAAGTTGGTCCTAAACACTCATAACCACCTTAGGAGAACTCGGGCCTTTTGAGGACGGGGGTCTATCTGAGAGCAGATTATCATCACTCGGAGCAACCAAACTACTCACACTACAAATCTCATCTACATCCGAATTATGGTGAGAGCCAATAGGGGACGCGAGACCCGACTTCTGCTGGGATCGCCCTTGATTAGCTTTGATAGTAACCTGAGAGGAGCTTTTTGGAGGCTTGGAGCTCACCACAGTAGCTAGGTTCGGCGCTAAAAGGGACTTCAGTTTTAAGAGCTGCCCCCCTTCACTAGGCGAGGCAAGTCGAAAGGAAGCTTCATCCTTGGCTGGAGACTTTTTTTCTTCTTATTCTTGACCTTCTTCCAACCCAAATCAACAAGAATAGGATCAAAAGAATCCTGAGGCAAAGTCGCCGGGGCTGGAATCTTGTCTTCACCCGAACCAGACGGTCCAACAAGAAGGATGCTGGTGGGATTAGGGACTACAGGCAGCGGCATCTGTGGTGTAGCCGAAGGTAAAACAGGGGCCAAAGAGGCCTCAACCACCACTTGTTGAGCGGGGCAGTATCCACCGGAGAGGGAGGAATCGTATTTGCAGCAGGAGCAGGACGAACTCTGTATGTAGAGACCAAAGGTTATGCTTCTGAGGCACGAGCATAAGGTTTTTCAGCAGATGGAGGGCACTTGTGACCAAAAATTCCGCAACTCGAGCGGGCCACTGGCCTCCATTCATATTCAACTCCAACCTCAATGGTTTCTCCTTCATGTTCTAGCTCAATTGAGTCACACGAAGGTTGATCAGCAATTATGTCAACACAGACCCGCGCAAACGACATTACCTTCAATTGTTCAGTTCGATGATCCACATATAATGGTTTCCCCAAAGCACTAGCCACTTTACCAATGGATTGTGTTGACTAGAAAGAGTAGGGCAGCTTCGTTAGCTTCACCCATACCGGCACTGAAAGCTGAGCGACTTTCCTGAGCTCCAAACCAGGGGTCCACTGCTGCAAAGCTAGAGGAATTCTAGCAACGGTTATAGGGTCGCCTTCAAGAAGTTTCCACCTAAAGTCCCTGTCCGAGATATGGAGAAGGAAGGATCCTTGTCCATTGGACATGATCTTGAATAGGTTTGGTCCCCAAGCTTTTTTTAGAGCCTCCTCAACAACTTTAAATGGGAGGTGTCGCCCAAGAAAGTAACCCAGTAAGCAGTCGTGTAGCTTAGGATATGCCGCTTGTAGATCTTGTTCTGTCATAACAATAACCGGTTTGTTGTTCTTGAAAGTTGGAGGGGTATATTCCAGCTCGTACCCTTTAGCCATGGTCTTTGCAACTGCAACCCAAGTGCGAGAGTTCGCCTTACTAGCCTCTCTTCTTAGCTGAGGACGTTTAGAGCGCGACCTACCCCTACTATGAGTTCTAGTAGCAGCCGGAGCTCGAGGGGGTTGCGCCTCGCCACTACTAGATGCAACAGATGGATTCGAGGTCCCAAGATTGTGGTCATTCACCGGAGCACCAGCCAATAACGAAATTTCAGCAGCAAGAGGAGAGAAGCTTCGAGCAGAGGTCTCCCCATCCTCCGCGAAGACTCGATTCGACCCCGAGTCCATCAATCCCAGCAGAACGAAACAAACTAGAGCAGCCCGATAAACCCTACCCGCAATTCGCCATAAACGATTCGGGAAGGGGACTTACCAGGCGCCGAGAGAGGGGGCAGTCGCACCAGCTGGGATGGAATGCCGAACCAGCAGAGGAGTTCGTCGAAGGCGAACAATGAAGCCTGTTGAAAACAGGGGAAACTCCGAACAACCAAGCTCGGCCTTCCCCGTACACCAAGGACGTCGTCCGATGAAGCAGCACGAGGACTGAACGAACGACCAGCCGAGACTCCCCCAGCACGCGGAAATCAGACCAGACGAGCAGCAGATGCGAAGCTCCTCTTATTCCACTCCAGTCGTTCAACCAAAATGAACAACAAAGGAATTCTTGAAGAGGCAGAGATGAAATTTAGTCCATTGGAGTGAAAGATTGAATTGCGGATTAGTTAGGCCATTGGAGCCAACTCCTCGCCATATGAGTTCCCCTGGTCATCTACTTGAAATGATATTATCTTATATTTCTATGTACAACAGACATTTAGAATAGCCTTCTTCTCCTTCTTAAATACCAAGTAGTAACCTCTCTCTCCATCTCCGTTCCCCCCCCCCCAAAATGCAGACAAAAATTGTGAGATTAATTAAAATGGCCAAGTATTGTCAAACCTCACTAGTGAAAAATTCGCTGTCTCACATGATTGATGTAATTAGCTGAACTTAGTTATTATGAAACTGAACAGAAAATGAATTGTCCTAACAGGTCCAGAGCGTTAACCAAACCGAATCCATAGTTCTGAATCGTTACTTGTACATGCAATATATATTGTCCTTCTTTTGTAATCCTGATCGAGTCACTCCCGATTTTCCTCGCCTTCAATATGTGTATTTGAAAGAAAATGATCTTCTATTACGTTGAGCAAGAGTTGTAATATATATATTGATTCACCTCACCATCCAACTCTATAGAATTTCTAGATTTTTTTTTTATTATCACTTTGATGTTGAATATCTATAGCCCACGTCCTTTGAAAAAGCCTAGATAGTTTATTTAGTTTAGATCCCCAGTTGGGCACCTTTGTTATCAGAGCCAGGGGGGAATATTAATCTTCCTAGTATATATATTTTTGCGCGGTTGGTTTGATGATTAAGATAAGCAGGCATTTGGGAGTAAAGCAGTTACAAAATTGCATAATAAATTAAATAATACAATTGACTCCTTGACTGGTAAACCTGTCGGTCTGTCTTGCTCAAGACGTAGGATTTCAATCACTACACTTGCGATTTTTAGCAGCCCAAAAGCTTAGTCAAGTGGCCATCTATGAATTGCTGAAGGCCAAACTGAAGGCGTTCCATGTTTCATCATGTGCGCTCAATTCCGGGCGAGAGACATCAAATCAGGAACAATACAGTCATCTGCCTACTGAGAATATAATAACACACCTGAAAATGCATGGAAATGGTTGCAGCAGGATTTGAAACACGACTTGCCGTGAGCAAATCTAGGAAAGTATAACACATTATAGTTTGTCGGTGATGCCGCATTTTCTAAGGAAAGCAAGGAGATATGGTTGATGACTCCATTGTTTAACTCATCCAAGCAATGCTGATGAGAGAACGAAACAAAGCTAAGCGCTGCATTTTCGTCCGACTTATATAGCAGGAAAAGAAATTACCATTTTTTCCCCGGTGCTTTCAACGATGGAATCGGGGAAGAATTCGTAGGGAGCAGCGGTGGTACTTGAAAGAGAGGCAAAAGGGAAAAAAACCAATCGATGACTAATTCATTTATCACTCTAGTTATTTGGAAGAAATCCAATCGATTAACTGACACGAAGTACGGAACCCTTAATTGCGTTCAAAGATACAGCGGGAGAGAATCAAATCGTTGTTTCAGCTTAAGACCATATAAACATGCGAAGAAATCAGCGAAAAACCAAACAATCTATTGCTCAATCTAGAGGATCAACCTGTTCAATCGCGGAACATGTTGAAGGGAAAAATTTGAGAAGGCCTAGAGGATTTAAAGTGAGGGTTTGTCGATCAGGAACCCTATCAAAGGGCCGATCTCGAAGGCTGGTAGCGCCCTTGGAGAATGTGGACAAGCTTTACGAATCCGATTCAGATTGGATATTGGCATTGTCGCCATACGAGGAGGAGGATCGATGACATTTTCACAGTTCTTTAGAGAAGAAGACGAAGACGACGAACGTGCAGGAAAACGCGCCAAAAAGCGCACCGCGACGGATTTTGATTTGCAGCCTCTTTGCTTACAAGTCGTTACACTCAAAGAAAGCAAAAATTGTACTTCCATTTAAGAATATTATTTAAACAATTATAGGAATTTATATATAAAAGTTGCAAAAACAATGTCGGTAGTTCCACATTTAGGGAAAAATCAAAATAAATGAATTGCAAGGTCTAAATTTAATATGAATAAAAACTAAATGAAAATTTTGATTGTATTTGATAGGGCTAATAGGGACACCTCGAGGGGGTGAATAGGTGTGAAAACAGATTCTGCAAAATGCAGTAAAAACATTTACTTTTAACCTGAGTTTGAATAACAACAGACTTTTGAAACTGAGTCTGAAGAGCAGCTTTGGCTTAGATCAAGCCTACATCCACTCTCCATGCTAACAGCCTCCTTGCTGGATTCTACTATGCAATCAATAAGATATTACAATTTTGAGTGCAAACACTTAGTAGTAGATCACACTATCTCACTAAGTCACTCTTTTGGTATTTCTCTCACGATCATAAACGTTTAAGCCCACAAGAGATAAGTGTATTTTCTCTCACGATCATAAATGTTTAAGCCCACAAGAGATAAATGTATGATCAAAGGTCGCTCAGACTTTGGAATTATAAATTATATGCTCTATCTCTTACTTGCTCATCGATCCTTGATCTCCTTAAATACTCCTCCACTTCCAAACTAGTTGTTGGACAGTATCTTGAGGATCGTCTTCCAATCTACCCATTAGACAGGTCTGTATCTAGAAGATTTAGTAGCTATTAAGTAACAAAAGTAGAATCCCAAATTGATTCTGATTGCCCATATAAACAGAATCTTGGTTTCCATAAGTAAAGCTTCTTCCTAGAAAGTTATTGTCTTTAAGATCCAATTGTCAATCAATTAGATTGAGTCAATCAAATCAATCTTGATATAGAATCCTAACTAGATTATTAGCCGTTATATGTTCGGGGCTTGTGTTACGTTCCGTCAAATTGTTTCATTCTAAATCTGCTTCGTTTTGAACTTGTGTTTCGTTCTGGATGTAAAGTCCAAAAGTAATAGACTTTACAATCTGAGTCTGAATGTAATAGACTTTACAATCTGGACGTAAGTCTGAACATATTCTACTTCTGAACATATTTAGATTTAAGGTCTGAATACAGTCTAAACAAATTCAGCTTCAGCATAGAGTCTGTCTTCTGGTTCTTCATTCACATTCAGTTTGGAATTTGTCAGGGTGGGCAGACTTCTGATGTAGAACAGACTTTGACACTAAAGTCTGACAGTTTTTAGACTTTGACACAGAAATTTGGAAATCTTCAGAATATACTTTGGACATGTGTTACGTTAAGTCTTCTGGCCATCTTCAGACTTTGACAATATTATTTACATGTTCTATTATCTGCATGGTTAGTCTTCAGACTTAACCATTAAACACGTTAGTAGCTTTTGATTTATTTTGTCATCTTCAAAACATCATAAGGGATTTCCCTAACAGTATTAATTCATCATGGTAATGAAAAGAAATGAAAAGAAAAAAAGGGTTATTATACTATTATTTTAAATGTTGGGGACGATTATAACATTAACCCATCTTGCAGTGGAGAATTAGATTCACTTATAACTATATTCAAATTTTGTTGGCGGTAGCATTGTGCCATGATGACGTTCAAATGGAGTGGCAATTCATATATTATTGTAGTTGATTTCGATATGCATCTAATAAGTATGTTATAAAATCGATCCAATTCTTCCCAAAGAAGATAAAAGGGGACGAGTTATGAATTCTGAAAGATGATGATGCTTCATCTAATGAGGGATATAAATAACTGGCTTATTGGAAGTTGGAACGCACTTTTTGTGATGTCCAAGTCGAGATCTTTCATAAGAACAATCTGATTGATGCTAGCTAAGCTTTCATTTGGGTGTAGCTTCTTTTGATATCTGCTCCATCCAACAGCGGTGACAGAATAAGACGACACCACGAGCATGTTCATAACGCGCCTTTGAATGTCCGTCGGTAAAGGAGGGATATACGTAGCCTTTCCAAAAGCCCATTTATCATCAAGGATTTAAGCCCTCAAAAAGGTTCGAAAGCCCATTTCGGGAACAGAGCGAAGACCGGCCCTCCCCCCCCCCCCTCTCTCTCACTCCGGATTCCTTCTGGCAACTCGGCAGAGGTTTCCAAGAAGATACGTTCGATGACAAGGCTAATCTGGTTAATTTGCATCGAGTGACATTATCTACAGAAATTATATTGGCGATGATATGTAGTAATCCGCCGCCATTTTCAGTACAAGTCGAGTTCTGTTTTAGCGGTTTTGTGGAGTTGCTGATCTTATTTGCTCTTACACGTTCGCTTTACTTGGAACGCGATTTGGGTTGCAAATGTTCCCATTCCTGAGGACTAGTAAAGGAGTGATGAGGAGTACGAGATGGATGGATTGTGGAGGAGATTAAATGGTTTGACTACTGGAACAAGATGGATGACAAGGTTTTTTTTTTTTTTTTTTTTTTTTTTTTTTTTTGGTAAAAAGATGGATGACAAGTTGCTCGCTCGATAACCCAAGAATTGTTTCCATCGTCAGGGATAAGAAGGGTGATCCACACAACTATTAACTTGTTATTCCTCCTGCAGCAAATTGAACTTATGAGTACATTTATGTGATGACGAGATCTTATTCCCGCTTCATGTTGTTCGACCAAAATGAACAGCGAAGGAATTCTTGAAGCGGCAGGGGGTGATATCTGGTCCTCTGGAGTGACGATTGAATGGCAGGCTTGTTTCGCCATTGGAGGCTGAAGGGAGCCAATGTCCTCGCGATTCTCCACCTCTGTGAAAGGCCAAACCCGCGTTTCTCTGATCATCTGCTTGAACTGGTCTTTATCTCGTTCGTACCTCAAAATGGTCTTCTTTTGTTTTTAAAATGCCAAGTGGTAATCTAATCTCCTCCCCCTCTCTTTCTGCCCCTTTTCCTCTTTCCTTTACTTTCTCTCACGCATCACGCCAATTTATAGATAATCCTAGTAGGAAAACTCGCAGGAACAAAGTCGGTGTTCATGTCGCCTCTTTCCAATTCAACACTCTTCTTTTCCTTAAATTTCTTATGCTCTTTCATAGTCATACGAAAAAGATTGTAATTCTTATTTTAGTTATGATCATGTGTTAGGGTGTCCATCCATACCAATGGCCGAGTATCATCAAACCTAACCAATGAAAAATTCGCTTTCTCACATTGATAATGTTAGCTGAACTTAGTATTTGACTGAATGGTGAATGAATTATCCTTAAGGGGTGAAGGTCATAAACCAGACTGAATCCGCAGTTAGGAATCATATCCTGGGCGTGCAAATATATCATCTTCTCTCTTTTACCCCGACCAAGAACTTTCATTGACTATTCGCTTCTGATTTTCGTCGTCTTAAACATGTGTAATAAAAAAAAATGGTTTTTTGTTACATTAAGCAAATGCTGTAATACTCTTTTGCACGTGTAGGATGGCAAATCGCCACTCTACATCCACAGCAAATTTGAGGCTGTAAACTAATGCGATCGATGCTTTCACATCAGAAGCTAACTGCGTCCTCAGTGCTATTAATCATTGACAAGAACACCCCTAAAAAATACCCGAAGCTTGAGTAATGGTGAAGCTGTTAGAAATAGATTCCCGAAAAGTGAACTAATACTCGAACGATCGAATACTGAAAACGAACATAAAAACGTGCTCGGAAAACATGTAACGCCGATCGAAAGCATATCACAGAGATGAATATACTTTGTTTGCCACATATTAAGTACTTGTTGCCGTCTTAGAAGAATCGTTTGAAGCCCTAGATCTCCATTCTTCAAGAGGGAGTAAACTGTTTCCAAGGAAATGAAGTATTTTCTCTAAAACGCTATTATCAATGTTTTTTTTTTTTTAAATATATATTGCTGTTATTTTTACTTAGAAAATAATTGCCCTATTCCTTTTATGGGCCTTTTTCTTATGAGCTGGATTTGACCTGGGTGGACATGCTTGATTTGGCCCATCAAATAAAAAACTTATTAGAACCTGTTGGTTTTTCTTTCTCAATACTTAGGATTTCTATCTCTACACTTGCGTTTTCTATCAGCCCATAGTCAAGCAAATGACCGTAAATCAATTGCTAAGGGCAAAACTGAATGCGTCTCGATGTTTCATCATGTGCGCTGAAGTCCAAGCAAGAGACATCAAATCAGGAATGACATGGTCATCTATGTACTGAGAAGATAAAAGCACACCTGAAAATGCATGGAAATAGCGGCAGCAGGAAGGAGGTGGTTTTCCTGATCGTGCGTCATTGACGTCGACCCTTTTAGTCAATAGGAAATTAGCTTTGACTTACTCTTGCCCTTTAAGTTTCTTTTAAAACACAACTCACTGTGAATATGAGAAAATGACCTCACTCAGATAAGATTCATGCTAAAATAATCAGAAATGAGTCACTTCCATCAATGAAAGGTGCCTAATTTGCGTGCTGATCTTCTCCAAAATGATTAGATGAACTCATTCTGATAAGATGCATGCTAAAATAATCCAAAATGAATCGCTTCCACATCAATGAAAGGTGCCTAATTTGCTCACTGATCTTCTCTGAAAGGTGCCAGAATGCGACATGCTGTTTAGATTAACTCACTCTGATAAGATGCATGCTAAAATAATCAGAAATGAATCACTTCCACATCAATGGAGGGTGCCTATTTTGTCTGATGATCTTCTCAGAAAAATGCCAGAATGCAACATGTTGCGTCTGATCTTGAATAATCACACTTCATCTGCCACTACATTCTGGTTACTCAAAACAAGCATGCTGCCTCTTTGACCAACTCATCTAAATCGTAAGTCTTTTTCTTTTTTCTGTGTTCCTTTCTAATACCTGAGATGGGCACAAGAAGATACTTCAAAATGATTTATATAATTTTAAATAAACAAAGGTTGTAAAACTTTCATGACCTGTTCAAGAACGTGCCCATCCAGACAAGAAAGCTTGTCTAATTGGTTATAGACTGAAATATACTATAACCCAAGAAACCAACCGAAAAACCAAGAAAATCTGGTATAGAGTGAAAATTTTCATACAATTGTGATAGCAGCAACCATTTGAGGTTGCTCTATCTTGAAAATGGCAGGTGTTCTACTAAGCTATGTGCTAAATAAGGTCGGGAACATTTTCGAGAATGAGGTGATGAAGGTAAGAGATGGTTGGGAAGAAGTGAATGCCGTGAAAGAAGATTTTGACCGCATCAAAGCCATCCTACGGGATGCAGATTCACTCGAAGAGGGTAGCCACTTCATCGAGGAATCGGTCAAAAAACTGAGAAATCTTGCGTACGACATTGAAGATGCTCTTGATGAGTTTAAGCTACTGAAGGCGCAAGATCCTGGCCATGGACTCCTTGAATTGCTACAGGAGTCACATAGCTATGGGAGGAACTGGAAAGCTTGCAGAAGGATCATGCTTCGGATGAGAGAATTAAGTCCCAAAGTCAAAAGTGTCTGTGAAGAACATCAAAAGGTGTGTTACAAGTTCAAAAAAGCTGCAGAACAAGGCTTGAGCTCACGCTCTCCATCCAGCACATGGCAAGACCAGCGTGGGAATGCCCTTCTCGTGGAAAAAGCTGATCTAGTGGGTATTGAAGAGCCCCTGGAGCAACTGGTGAAGCGATTGGTGAAGGGTCCTCCTGATAAAGAAATAACTCCAGTTGTGGGAATGGGAGGTTCCGGAAAGACTACCCTCATAAAGCAAGTTTTCGATGATCCAGCAGTGAAGAAACACTTCACAATCCGCGCTTGGGTCACTCTTTCTCCATACTCGAGGACAGAAGAAGTCCTCAGGGACATGCTTCAGCAAATCGCTAGCAGCATCATGAAGTCTGCCCCCAGTGGAACAGACAATTTAAGTACTGATTTACTGAAAATGATGATCAAGAGCTTGCTTCAAAGAAGAAGATCAAGGTACCTGATCATTCTTGATGATGTCTGGCAAGTTGGTGAATGGGATGCCATCAAATATGCATTTCCCAACAACGAAAATGGCAGTCGAATAATGATCACAACAAGGGATGCCATGATAGGATTATCTTCATGCAAGGAATTTGCTGGAGAGGTCCACAACATGAAGCCATTGCGTGCTGAACAGTCATGGAAGCTTTTCTGCATGAAGACATTTAAGGGTAGTAGATGTCCTCCCAATTTAGAGGAGATATGTGAATATATCTTACGGAAGTGTGAGGGGCTACCCTTGGCAATTGTTGCCATCAGTGGCATTTTGGCCACAAAGGACAACAATAATATAGATGAATGGCATCTAGTACGTCAAAGTATTCGTTCTGAACTTGATGGCAATGATAGACTGATGAACTTGAAGAAGGTGCTTTCTCTTAGTTTCAACGCCTTGCCTTACCACCTAAAATCTTGCTTCTTGCACTTAAGTGTATTCCCCAGGGATCAACCAATTGAGCATATGCGGTTAATACGTATATGGGTGGCAGAAGGACTTGTTGAAACAACAGAAGGTAAGACACCAGAAGCAGTTGCAGAAGAGTACCTTAAGGATCTCCTAAGCAGGAGCCTCATTCAAGTGGCTGAGCTGACTAGCGATGGAAAGGTCAAGATGTATCGCGTTCATGATCTCTTGTGGGAAATTAGCAGTACGAAGTCTAAAGAGCGAAACTTTGCAGCTGTAGTTGATGAACAACATGCAGCATGGACGGATAGAATTCGTCGCCTTTCAGTTCACAAAACACTTCAAACCGCAGGGCAAAATGAGCCACTGTGGCAACTTCGCTCTCTGTTCATGTTTGGAGTAAGCAAATCATCGATAAATATAGTGCTCTCTTCTGGTCCCAAACTACTCAGAGTTCTAGACTTGCAAGGTGCCCCTTTGAGAAGGTTTCCAACACAAGTAATTGACTTTCATCTTCTCAGTTATCTAAATCTTAGATGCACCAAAATCCAAAAAATTCCAAGTTCAATAGGAATGCTTCAGAACTTGGAGAGCCTGGATCTTAAACACACGTTTATTTCTGTGTTGCCAGTGGAAATCACAAAGCTCCAAAGGCTTCGCCATTTACTTGTATATCGATATGAGAATATTGCTTATTCGCACAGAAAGTTTGGCTTTAAGACCCTTGGAGAAATTGGGGCTCTGAAATGTTTACAAAAGCTTTGCTACATAGAAGCTGATGATGAAACAAGCAGAATCTTGATTAGACAGATCAGGAAGTTGGTTCAACTGAGAAGGTTATGCATTCTGAAGCTAAAGAAAGAAGATGGAGGGAAGCTATGTGTATCGATTGCCAAGTTGACTAATCTCCGTGCACTTTCAGTTTCTTCTTTTGATGATGCTGAAATTGATCTGCAAAACCTTGATTCTCCTCCACAGCTTCTTCAAAGAGTGTATTTAAGAGGAAAATTGCAGACTTTGCCACATTGGATTGCCAAGCTCCCTAGCCTTGCTAAACTTCACCTGAAATGGAGCCATCTAGAGGAAGATCCAATGCCAGCCCTCCAAAGTATGCCCAATCTTGTACACCTCGAGTTACTTCAAGTCTATAGTTGGCAAAAACTATGCTTCAAGGCTAAAGGGTTTAAGAAGCTGAAGATATTAGGTCTTGATTGTTTTGAGGAGCTTACATTAATACAAGTAGAGGAAGGAGCAATGCCTTGCCTTGAAAAGTGGAGCATCCAGCGCTGTAAATGTTTGAAAAATGTCCCATCAGGAATTGAGTATCTCAGCAAGCTCAAAGTGCTGGAGCTTTTTGACATGCCTGATGAATTAATCGAGAAACTTAAGCCAGAAGAACAAGATGAAGAATATGGGAAAGTCGCACATGTTCCAGAGCTCAGTTATGGCTACTGGAGAGATGGTGCTTGGGACGTTACATCAGTTGAGACGGCAGTTGAGAAATTGGGAGAGGAACAGAGCCCTCGAGCTCAGGATACTACCAAGAAGAGAAGCAATCTTCCTCCTTGTTGGAAGTAATGTCTAGCTGTGTGTCAACAACGTGCTCTCTTTACTGATTTGTGCTCTTGTGTATTGTTACTGCATCTATTACAGCAACTTTCATGAAATCCTTTCTGTGCATAAGATAGGTGTCCATGGAATTAGCTAGTTTGGTATTGCCTTGTACTTTTGTTTTGGTTAAAAAGAAGTGACTACTGTTTATTTGGTTTTTGTTCATGTTACAAAAGAGTAAATGTAATATGATTAAAGAGTCGAAAACTTTTATGGAAGTTCGGCTTTGTTGCTGATGGTTGAATATTTCTCTTAAATTGTGTCAAATTGTTTGCTAAGCTGGAAACTTGCTATAAGTTTCAAAATCAGATCTTCGTCACGACGTGAGCTTGGTTAATTGACTCTTTAATTGACTGTCTCTGGCATAGTTTGGGTCAATATAGAGAAAACATTTCAGCAGATATAATGTATATTTGGATCTTGTTTATGTTATAAACAAAACCCTCACTTGAATATCTGAATAAAGCGTGAACATTCAACAATAATGAGGGGAAATCTGACGAGGAAACGTTGATAACGATGATTGACTTTCAAGTATATTCGCAAATTCAGTTGATGAGTTAATATAAATGTTATGTACTTTGTAAACACAACCCGTTCAAATCTTAAACAAATTTAACGCGCTCCATGACTGAGTTCGAATCCCACAGTGCATGTCCATCGTTGTATTTACGAGCAAATTAACTATTTTTAATGCATCTGTATCATTTGCTTATATTATAATAGACAAAAATGATAGAAGCAAATTTTACCTTTTATGACGGTTCCAGATACTTAATGTGTGATGAATTCAAAAAAGCAAATACATCAACACGGATGAGTTCCGGAGTTAATACATATGCTTAACATCGCCCCTATCGTGATTTATCTAGATTTAAATTGGGTCATGGACTATATATATAAAAGCTCAACGTCGTGTACCAACATCAACTCTTCACTAGGGGTGAAGCCGCTACTTGTAACTAGCTCGAGATCGACTTATGAAATTTTGAGTCAAGTTCGACTTATTTGAGTATCTTCTCAAGTCGAGTTCAACCTTAACACGGAAATGTGACCATTGCTATTGTCTGGTTTTGACACTCAATAATATATCTCCAAGCACATGCTAGTCACGAGGGGCAGAAAATTCTAAAATTGCCTTCATTGCTGTATGTGGGTTGTAATTACATTGGCCCAACCCATAAGTGGTTATGAAAAATAAAGGATAGTCAAGGATTTCGAAAATCCTTAGCTGAATTTCAATGGACATATAAGCAAAGACATATAATTCCATGATGAAGCAGTTGGTTGCCATGTGTCAAAGCTAAGGGACGCTTTTGAAGACACAACATTGACAATGAATTTAGGTGGGAATAGTTGAGGGGTGCCAAACTCAAGAGGAGCAATTAATCCTTGCTAAACAAGCCATGAGAATGTTATCAAACAAGTCAAAAACTCAATATGGATAAGGTGGTTCAACATGAAACGTGGAGCGACTTTTGAGGAGGAAGTAATTGACCATTGGTGGTTACCGAATTGGCCTATAAATACTAGAGGCAATCCAACAAAGAACCCCAAACAACACAAAAAATTACTTTATCTTGCTTTTATCCTTACTTAGTCTAGCTCAATTATAGCTTAAGATTCCCGTCATAAATTCAATTCTAGTGAGTGTCTATATTCAGGCAATATTATTGATTAGATTCTAGTTAAGCCACTATCCAACATCGTTGATTAGATTCCAACGCCATGTCCTTATAATGAGTGTTTGTCTGATGTTATTAGCGTTGTCGATTATGTTGGATATTGATTAGATTCCATAACTAGAACAAGTGTTAAGCCACTGTTTTGGATCCATCATTGATTAGATTCCAACATTGTGTCCTCATAATCATCTAGATACATGTGAGAATTAGGGTTAAAGGAGGTGATGTTATTACGGGCCAAGCTCAACTCACCACACTAGTCCACACTCTCCAATTGTTGATTATCTCACCTTATACCAACGGTAACCATAAAAATAGTAAATTACAATATCAATTAATTTAGTTCATTAGAAAAATCTAGAATGAGTTGTGTCCTTATAATAATCTAGAATGAGTGTTCACTAGGTGTTGTAGCCACCGTTCAGCATTGTTGATTAGATTTCGACATTGTGTCTTCATACCCATCTAAGAGTGTCTACTAGGTGTTATCTTCATTGTCCAATGCTGTCAATTAGATTTTGACATTGTGTTCTTGAATTTATTAGAGAGCAGTGCTTTTCATGAGCTTTATTAGTACCCAGCATTGTTGAAGCATCTTCGATATTGTACAAACCACTTTAATTTTAATGGGTTTTCATTATCATGGTAAAGTGAGTTCATATGACACTATTGACTAAGTTTTGACATTGATTATCGTTGGTATTAAGCTCGCGTTAGGCTGGCAACTTCTTTAGATATGAGGTTATATGGTGTATAGTCTCATTCTTATTTGACTCTCCTTGTCCAGAGCTAACACACAACCTGAGTCTCCTTTAATAAAACCAAAATAAACACTTAGTGAAAATTTTTTTTGTGGGATCCAAAAGCGGCGAAAAACTACTTCATATAAAGAACTTTGAATTCTGATGCAGGGGAAAGCCGCAATAGAATTACCAGAAAACAGGTTATCTTTAACCATCTCTTACCTTCACCACCGTAGTTGATCCCTGTTATTAGGGGTGTCAAAAAAGCCCGACCCGACCCGACCCCACCCGACCCGAACATGACCCGAACACGAAACAAATAAAAAACGTGTTTCGTGTTCGGGTCGTGTTCGGGTAACAAACATGAAACAAGCAGAGTACATGTTTCGGGTCGGGTTTAGGGTTGAAACATTGTTCGACCCGAAACACGTTAAGACCCTTGTTCCAATTTCCAAACAAGTCACCAAACACAAACACTAAACACTAAACATACGTGTTTTTGAGAACCCCTCCCCTTTGGCTTCTTCTCCGACGACTGCGCTTCTCGTGGATTCCGTTCCGCTGCCGCCCTCCGGTCGACGCGCCTCCGCCTCGCCGTCGCCACCCCTCGTCTCAACGCCAGAACCCTAGCCACCGCCGAATCAATCAATCGTCGCCGTCCAGGTCTCCATCTCTCGTCTCAACACCGGAACCCTAGCCGCCGCCGATTCCTATTGTTTTAGTGGGAAAACGCTGGAGCTGTCGATTTCGATTTTTCCTCGAAGTCGGGAGAAATTCTTCCGCGACTTCTCGCACGCGCGTTTACACGACGGCTTGATCTAGGGTCTTTAAATTCGTCGGCAGGCATCGGAGCTCTTCTCGTTCTTTGTAAGGTTTCGTTCTTCAGACGCCATCTCTGCTCCTTTTTTTTGTTTCTTGGATGCTTATCTTCAATTGGTGTTTCTTTCTTTCTTTTGGGTATATCGTGGTTTTGCGGTGTCTCGTTTGGTGCTTTGGTTGTTGGTGGGTCTCTCTGTTGATGGGTCTTTCTTGTTCGAGCTTATCTTGTTAAAATGAATGGTTGATTTGAGTGCGAATGGGATATTCTGTGGATAGGCTTCGGTGAAGCGGTTCTGGGTGACGGGGAGAGGGAAGATTGTGCTGAGGAGAGCTGGGAAGCAACATCTGCTGGCGAAGAAGAACACCAAAAGGAAGTTGCGGTTGTCGAAGGTGGTGTGTTCTTTTTTCTTTTCTTTTTTTCTGTGCAATTCTTGCTGTCATTGTTGCTAAGTTGCTATTGCTGGTTTTGTGCTGCTGTTATTAATTTGATATCTTGCTTCTTTAGCATTCTATGTGCGGAGTGATGGTTTTTGCTTTGCTGGATTGTTTGCCTGAAGGATTAAGATGCTGATGCCCTGCCTGGTGCTATTTTGAAGAAGACTCTAAGTGTTTGTACTATGGTTAAATTCTTCAACGGGGTCTTTCTTTCTTCTACTAGGTTCAGATCTTTGATTGGACATCACACATATCTGGAAAGTTCGTTTGAGACACAAGAGTACAGTCCGAGAATGCATCAAAAGAATTATTTGTATTCTTATTTATGATCCTAAAAAACAAATGCTAATTGTAATCGAGATAGCAAAAGCAACAGCAAGATATGCCGTGCCTTGAACTCTGTATGGGATTGTCAATCTGAGAGAAGAAAACACTGCCTATGCTATTGAAGAGACGTCAAACTCATTAAGTACACAAAAATGATTTCTCTGTCTTCGCTTTTCACCTCTTACTCTCCAGGTTACAGCTGCATGTGCACCAGCTTCCTGGCAAAAAGAGGTAGTTTGATGTTGATCAGTCCCCTCTCATTGACCCATTGACTTTGTTCCTGTTATACAAGACAGGACTCCAATCATAAAGAAGCTGCAACATTCTTTCACTTCAGGTTTGGGATTCCCATCACATGAGAAATAACCTTTCGGCCTTTGATTCTCTGAAATGCTACGTATATAACATTCTTGTCACTGATGCCATTTCAAATGCCAAAACGGCAGGTAAAGATAACTCACATGCCAAGTATTATTAAGCTTCATCATTGTGATGCCTTTTCAATTGGCAAAACAGTGGTCATGCCAATTAACTCCATGCCAGGTAATATTCAGCTTCATATTTGTGTATTCTATGGAGACAAGCTTTCCTCATCTGAGCTGCTATTTCCTCTCGCATTATACCTGTTCAGAACAGGGAGTGAAGCAGTGGAAGAAATTCGGAAGGACCTCGCAGACCCCACCACAGTCCGATCCTGCATCCTACTGACATCCTTGCACACATGATCCAAAACCGAGAGAAAATCTCTCACAATCATTTTCTTGTCTGCAACTGCAGGATATTTCAACAGATTGTAATGGTAGGTGGCATTCTCATCCGTGGTCTAATGTGAATTGAAAAAAAAAAAAAAAAAGGTGAAAACCCAAAGACCCGACCCGACCCGACCCGACCCGAAACACATTCGATATTCTGATGTGTTTCGGGTCGGGTCGGGTCATAATGCGCGACCCTTATGTTTCGGGTCGGGTCGGGTAACATCAAGACCCGACCCGACCCGACCCATTTACACCCCTACCTGTTATGCTATTTTTTTTTATATTTCTCAATATCTTGGCATAAACTTGGTAGGATTCTAGCATACAGAGAACCAATTGGTTTCCTTCTTGTTCATTCCTAACCAAGATGGGTAAATGCACATTTTGTTCATTCCTAACCGAGATGGAAATAGAAAACTATAAGAAGAAATTGCTTCCACTTCTAAGTGATGTAAGTCAAGTCGGTAATGGGTGGATGCACATTTTCATTCAAGTTACAGGTTGATCCAATAAACAGAACTGGATGGACATTTTCCTTTCTAGTTATTTACTCTACTTGGCCACAATTTGTTGGCTGCAACTTTCATTTGGTCATGATGGACTGCTGTGTCATCCTCCAAGTCCATCACGGCCTCACACGGTTTGCTCTGTGCAGATTCGTCCGTTCCGTTAGGATACATCTTCATAAACTCTAGTGAGGTTTGATTAACACACCTGCCCTGAATTTGAGGAGTAGTATTAGTACTGCAAATTTGAGTAAAATCTGGTTATGCAAAACTTCTGCAAGTTTGCAACTTGAACTAGACAGATTGATGGGCTCTACCATATCATCAACAACAATTAGTATGGTACAGGGAATAAACCTTGTATTCAACATCGTGAAGTCATTTACAAAATTAAGCAGTTACAATAATATAACAACCGTTAAGCCTCCAAACGGCAACGCATTACTTCCAACAAGGGAAGACCTTGCTGGATGTCGCATCAGTTCTCCGAGGATGAGAGCTCTTCTCTCACCTGATCTCTCTATCCACTTTACATCCCAGCCCCCATCTGTCCAATAGCCATAACGTAGTTCAGGAATATGCGATACTCTCTTGTAGTCTTCATCTTGTTGACCGAGCTTGAGTTTCTTGATCAATGTGTCGGGCATGACAAAGAACTCAAGCAGTTTGAGTTGCGTTAGGTACTCAGTTCCTGAAGGCACATTTTTCAATAGCTCGCATCTTGAGATCATCAGCTTCTCAAGGCAAGGCATTGCTCCATTCTCGAACCCGATAAATGTGAGGTTCTCGAAGTGATCCAGAGCTAATATCTTAAGCTTCTTGAAGCCTTCTTTAGTTAAGGTCAATGTTTCCCAGTCGTGAGCTTGGAGCAACTCAAGATGCACAAGATTGGGCAAACTTCTGAGTGGTATCAGTGGGTCATCCCTTAGCTGACACCATCTCAAGTGTAATATGACGAGGCTTTGGAGGTTGGCAATCCAATGTGGCAATTTGTGCAGACGTCCTCTCAAGTAGATCCTTTGGAGTAGCGGTGGAGGTGAAGAAAGGTGACCCAAATCGATTTCTTCATCATCCGTAAATGATGAGACAGAAAGAGAAAGGAGGTTGGTCAATTCATCTATTGATGAGCACAGATTCTTTCCGTCTTCTTTCTTCAACTTCAAAATGCATAACCTCTTCAGCTGATGCAATTTCCCAAGCTCTGTGATCATTGTGCTACTTCCATCATCATCTACCACTATATAGCAGAGCTTCTGTAAATTTTGCAGGGTTCCAATTTCTGCAAGAGTCTTGAAGCCGTGCTTAGTGTGATAGTAGGAGTCTTGTTCATAACGGTATACCAACAGATGGCGGAGTTTTTGGAGTTTAATAATCTCAACAGGCAATTTGGTGACTTTGGAATGCTTTAGGTCTAGGGTCTCTAGGTGCTGAAGCCGTCCTATTGATCTCGGGATCGTTTTCACCTCTGTATTTCTAAGGTTCAAGTACCTGAGAAAGTGCATGTCAAGTACCTGCATTGGAAACCTCTTTAGAGGAGCACCTTGGAAGTCTAAAACCCGAAGTAGTTTGAAGTCACAACTGAGCACCATATTGATGGATGACTCGTCAAGCTTGAAAATAAAAAGAGATCGGAGTTCAGAATGGTTCATATTTTGCCGTGAAATCTCAAGCATCTTGTGAATGGAAAGGTAACGAGTTCCATCAAGCTGCTCTGGACATTGCTTGTCGCGTACGATAGTGTAGTTCCGCTCTTTGGACTTCGCAATACAGATTTTCTGTAGATGGTGATGGATACGACACATCTGTACCCTTCCGTCAGTTGTTGTCTCTGCCACTTGCAGAAGGCTTCGGTTCAAAAGATCGTTAAGGTAATCCTCAGCAACTTCTTCTGGTGTCTCACCTTCCTTTGGCTCAACAAAACCTTCCGCCATCCATAATCAAATCAACGGCATACGTTCAATCTTATGATCCTCAGGAAAAACACTCAAGTGCAAGAAACAAGATTTGAGGTAGTGAGGCAAATCGTTGAAACTTAGAGAAAGTACCTTCTTCAACTTGTTCAATCCATCATTACCATGAAGGCTACGGCATACTTTGGCCCATTCATCTATCCTGCCTTGGTCCTTTGTAGCCAGAATGCCACTGACCGCCACAATAGCAAGGGGCAGTCCCTCGCATTTCCGTAAGATGCTCCTACAAATCTTCTCCAGATGGAGAGGACAAGAGTTATCCTTAAACGTCTTCATGCGGAAAAGCTCCCACGATTGTTCATCGCTCAAAGGCTCCATGTTGTGGACCTCTCCGGCGGATTCTGTACAGGCATTCAACGCTAAATCTGTTTTGCGGGTGGTGAGAATTATGCGGCTATCCTGTTCATCATTTGGCAGCACATATTTCACGTCATCCCATCTGTCCAATTGCCACACATCATCAAGGACAATCAGGTACCTCGTTCCACTTTCCTGGAGCATGTTCTTGATCAACGTCTTGAGTAAGTCACGGTTTGAGCCATCCAGCCCTTCAGGCACAGGTATCCTTCTCCCTTCAGGCGCAGGTTTCCTTCTCCCACCTGTGATTTGTTGAAGCATGGCCCTAAGGACTCCTTCAGTCTCTGAAGATGGAGAGAGAGTGACCCACGCACGTGTGGCAAAGTGCTTCTTCACCAGTGGATCTTCATAGGCTTGCTTCACTAGGGTCGTCTTCCCCAACCCTCCCATCCCAACGACGGAAACTATTTGCCGGCCGGGTCGACCCTCGATCATCCATTCAATAAGCTTCTTCTTGGGCTTTTCGATGCCAACCAGATCCTTTTGTGCTAACAAAAGGGCATCTCCTCGGTGATCTTGCCAGGCGTTTGACGGGGACGCTGAGCTTCGACCTTGTTCCGGGGTCCTGCTCAATTGGAGTTGCAACATCTCCCGTCCATCCCTAATGCTTCTCACTCGGGCGAAAATATCCTTCATTTGGTCATGACCCTTCGGCAAGCCTTCGGAGTCCTCACATAACGAGGCATCTTACTCTGGAGAAAACCATGGAGCCCACCTCCTTGATCATGCATCGACAACAGCTCATACTCATCGAGACGGTTTTCGGCGTCGTATGAGAGGTCCCGGATTTGCTTGATCAATTCTTTGGCTTCGTCCTCACACTCTCCTAGTGAATCTACCTCCTTCAGGAAGGCTCTGGTGTGGCCATACACTACTCTCACACTGTCTACTATTCGCCAATGACCCACCAACAGTTGCAACTCATTCCCGATCCCGATAACCTCGAGAATCTTTCCCAGCAGAAAGTCGGCCATTGCCGTGGATTTGCCTATTCAAATTGACACTTTTCACTGGTTCAGAAAGTTATGATCTAATCTTTGCTGTGCTCGGCACATAAACGGCCCATCCCTGAAGTTGGTTTGAGTGAGGTTTTCAACGGAACTAAACTAATAGTACCAATCAGATTTGGTTTCTTCCTTCACTCATTTCGGCCAAACAATATCTTTTTTCCTTCTTGTAAAGTCTGTCAAAGTGTCCTATGGCAATATTTAAGTTCATCCCCAAAATAATATATAATTCAACTCGCTTCTTATTTAATTTGTACTTTGTAGGTCCAGAATCCAAATTAATTTGATTCAGTAGACACAACCCGTGCGTGTTTTTGGAACTCTATTTTTTAGCCAGCGTTCCCATTGAGAGCTTTCGTCAATCTCAAATTCTACATAAAACGACAATTCTTCCTGGGCAAACCCCGGCAGAACACTCTCCAATCCTTTCGGCATATGATCAGAGTGTCGTCGCTGGAGAATATAGTGGCCAACATAATTGCATCCCATGGAAAATGATAATACACACTGAAAATTACTATAACATCAATTGGATTCTGAGTGATGCGGTAAGTACATGCTCAACACGGAGATGGTGTTCCTTTCCTTTTGGTCAGAACATACGAAAATGAGCATGGCATGCTGTTTGATAAATCGCCCTATTTCGTGAGGAAGAAGCCTATTGAAAACGATCACAATGACTTGCGCTGCAGTGGATTACATATACAATGAATAAAGCACCTATCCACGATAAGAATGCGATAAGAAAATACGTAAGAAGTCATTACCAACAATAAAAAAGAAATAGCATGGGGGTTTCCTAGTGATTTCTCAGAAGATAACCACGAAGAAACAACTCGCTTTCGTTGAGGTGGAGGTGAATATGTCCTGATTATAGAAGACAGAACTGTCTTTTCTCATTTATTCGTACATGTGAGATGATCATCTTTAATTAAGTAGGCAAGCTGACCAGCCAAACTTATCGATCTGAACGCAACCCAGCGACGTGCGTCGCTAAGTTAACTCATTGTTCTTTGACTGAAATCTTACCTTTCAATTCCTTTCTTCCTCGTTGTAAGTTCAGCACGTAGTGACGAGTTGTTTGTCAAACGTTAAAAATCAAACCATCAAACGACCAATGCGAAATCATTCTGTTAATGTTGTTAGCAAGCAGCAGAGACGAACCTTGGCCCTGTATGTGTTGGACCTAAAAATGGCCAAAATAGGTATTGACCGTCTTTTAAAAAACGTTGGCTTTGGGCCACATCGACCATATTAAGCAAGATATCAACTTTACAGTTACGAGATGTAATGGAAATTATGCCAACTAGATTGTGATTGGCGTAGGTTTGGCTAACTAGAGTTTTGGCATGTTTGATATTGGCATTGGCCCATTGTAAAGATGTCATCATGGAGAAAAAGAAGTAGAGGCAATGAGGCCACGACTTTGGGATCATAGGATGTGGAGATCATGGTCTAGCATGTGGAAAAGACAGGTCACAGACATGTGGCAGAAGTGGTTCGCATACATGGAGTTGTAATTGACATGATGTCCAACTAGTTAAAGCCAGAGAAAATTGTAAAAAATATTATTTTCTAGCCAAACCGCATCCTTGATTTATAGGAATGGTCGAAGCGGATTGGCATATGTAGATTGGCAATCCGCATGGATACCATACTTGTTTTCAGAAATTGATACCAGCACGTGAGGCCCATTACTTGGGAAATATGTGGATGAGTCCTATAACATAGAAGTGAGATTCTAAAGTCTCATTACTATAAAAAGAAGTCTAAGGAGAAAAGAAGGATGCGCACTAACATATTTAAATTATTTCATTTCGGTTGTTGCTTCTTTTGTTTATTTTTACAGAACTCTAAGCTCTTTTGAGTTTGATTTAAGCTTGTGCTACGGGGCTCAGCTCTTCCATATCCATAAGCTTAGTTTGGGTTCTTCATTGCGGGATCCTTTTCAAGTGGGGCAAACATCCAATGGGCCAATTTGGGAGAAACATACATCGAGTGGGACTCTGAGTGGAAGCGAATACAATGAACATCCTTTGATTTTCATAAGAAAAGACCAAGAAAAGACATTAAGAATAAGATGGATAAGAAACAAGAAAAACATGGGGGTTCTAGGGGAAACTTCGAAACTCGACCGGATCTCGGGGAGATAGGATTTCCTCAAAATAGTTTGGTCACCTAAAGTTGTCAAAAGACGGCCAGGGCCCGTGTTTAAAATCCCAATACCAAAACCTGGCCCACATACATACATCGAACAATATGTCTAGCCCAAAATGTGTTTGAGATATAAGCGAGATCCTATCACGCTTTCATGGAGTTTGGAGTCTAGGTTCTTTCCTTTCCTCCATCTTTGTCAAGTTTTATAAAATGAGTCATGGGTGTTTTCAAGGAAAGGACACGGTTACGTACCATAATTTTTGTTTCACTCATTTTAATGTTATGATTTTTTTATTAATCCATCTATTTTGTCAAGTTTTATAAAATGAGAAACAATTTTTGAACATTTGAAGGGTGCTCAAAATTTTTTTAATACGTTTTTAGTATATTTTTTGTTTCTTTTAAAAAAATTTTTTGTTATTTTTTTATTTTTTTTTTTCCTTTTTTTCTTTTTCTTCTTCTTTCTTCTTTGTGACAATCGCTTGTGACAAGTTAGGCAAGGTCTAGCAAGGCTTGGCTTCACCTAGATTTGCGAGGTTGAGGTCACGGTAGCTAGGTGAGCCTTTGGTGAGCTCTTTGAACCTTGCCCAACCAATCACCAACTATAGCCAGTGATGGCAGGTGCGGCAATGGCTGGTGACCAATTGGGAGGAAGAAGAGAGAAGAAGAAAAGAAGAATAGAAAGTAGAAAAAAGAAAAATAGGATGGGTTTGATTTTAAATTGTTCTTGGGAACAAATAAGTAACTTTTTCTATTTCTTAATTCTATTCCAAATTTATTATTGAGAAAAAAAATTTAAAAATGGTTTCAAATCTATTTCCAAAAGTAAAGAATATAATGGGTTACTATTTAGTATATTAACAAAGAGGTCCTTAGGTATCATAACTTTTAAAAAAAAAGTGTCCATCACATGTGCCATAATTTTTAATGGCATGGCAATTTCTTGTAAGAGAAATCACCAACATCACTCAACTAAACATTCTCTCAAAATTATAACATCGAAGTAATCGATTAAAAAGTTATGACATCAAAATGAATGTTGTATGAAAGTTATGACACCTAATGTTGTATAAACTTTTTGACTACTTTCTTTACATACTTTTCTTGATATATAAGCATTCCACCCTTTGTTTGCTCTAGTTGAAGTCCGAGGAAGAAGTTTTGGTCACCCATGGTGCTCATCGTGAATTTACTCAGCATATTCTCTATCCTTATGACTAATTCCTTTGCATACTTCTCAGGATATATATATAGATAATTCAAAAGCAAGTTAATTGATGTTTTATTCATCGATTAATTAAAAATAGATGATTCAAACGTCACCCAACCGTCCCATGTTCTAATTGTTCTTGTTCTTGCAGAATACATAGCTAGATGTTCATTGACATGACCATTTTTTCACTTGTGCCATAGGAAATGTTAAACGGAATAAAGTCAGTAGGAAGAGAATTCAATAATTAACCAGAAAAGAGTTAGATGTCTTAAACTTCAATGATCCCTTTTCTCTCTGGTGAAAAAGAGGGGCAAAAAGACTAAAGAAATTACATCACATCTGGGTACATTTACACCAGCAAGCTATTTATTTGGCATATGTAAAGACGCAGGGTTAGGTCATTGATCTAAAGCAACGAGCTGACTCCCATGAGAGGTTGTGCAGAAAAGTGCTCAGTCAATTCGACCACTGCCTTCCGACCTACTTCAAGAACTTTTTGGTGAATACCCAAAGAGGGAACAAGCTTCAAACCTCACAGATACAGCCCAATCATCTGAAGAATGCATAACTCTTTATCTGAAGAAGTCATGCTAAAGATAAGTTCCCAAACCTGTTCTGTCCTAGAGGGAATATCCATGCCACGCATAAAGTGAGAAATTTGAGTGGTGGTCTCTCTCGTTACCGGCCATTTTATCCTCATGATAACATTTCTAAATAGCACTCTCTTTTTAACTTCCACAATTTATTTGACGTATTATTTTGTTTATTGTTTGACTTTTTCAATATTAATCACATATACATCAAGACAGAAAGATCCTAGCTTTTTACCAACATTCCCCTTAAGGACTTGCTAATATAATGTAATGAGTCGCTACTATTGCGCGTGCAGCGCGCATTGGAATACTTGTTTGAGTTTATTGGGTTGAGTTAGGGTCAGCCCAACTAAAGTTTGAAGTCTTAACAGTAACTATAATTTCTCCAAACGAAAATACTGCTCATTCGGTATAGATTGTAAAGACTCGCGGGCAGAAGGTGCCTAAGTTTGCTGTTATATCTTGAATGATGATTTTGAATTAGTTTCACAGGCTGGATAGGATTAGGACTTGGTTGTCTCCTCCACTTTCTCCATTATGTGCTCTTTGTGGACGGTGTAATGAGACTAGAGACGCCCTGTTCTTTAAGAGTGGCGACTCTATGGAGGTGTGGAAGGAGGTTTTGGAGCTGTGTGCTATTGATAGATCTAATGGTGGTTTGATGACTAAGTTTACTTGGCTTAAGCAGGAGGAAGTTTGTGTTAAAGGTTTCGGATTTAATTTGATTAAAATTGACTTGGGAAGGCAGTGCTTGTTATGTTTGGAAAGAGGGGAATGAATTGGTACATAGACAAATTTGTGCCTCTTACGAATCGAGTGACTAACATAATCATGTTTAGCTGTCAAATTTAGAATTGAAGGCCGAAGGGGACTCGAGCACAGGAATAATCTCTCCTTTTTGGGGGCTCTTTTATGTTCTAATTGGCACATTCATTTCTGAAATGTTTTTGATGCTGTGATGACTTGGTTTTTTTATGCCCTTGCAGGGGGATTTTGGTCTACTCACCCTTTATCGTCATCGAATGAGAACTCAACTTACCCATTAAAAGAAAAGAGAGAAGAAACAATGGGGCCTGGCATAGGCCCACCTGAACATGCAACATTACTTGCACTTGGGGGACATGAAATCAATGTTTCCCCAAGTCTCCGTCCTTAAAACTCTTAGAAATCTGGACCCAGTAAAGATGGTGGATCCGTGCGAATTACTACTCCTCATGCTCATGTCCTGCCTCACATCCATTTGGCAAATTTGGGAAAAGCCTTTGAATTGGCTTCTTCGTTGGGCAATAAAAAGAGCACCCACCTCGAAAAATGCCCCCATCTTTCATGGATTCTCTCTCTGAACCGACCACCTCCCCTTTACTTCACTATCCAAGAATAAAATAAAATCGCCGTTATCATCACCATCCCAAATTAAAGTAATGATAATCATCGTGATAATGATTTTAATTGAAAGGATACCGACCATGAAAATATGGTAAGATTATCATTTCATCGCCATCACAGATTAAATAAATGATGCATGCCCGGACACACAGAATCCACCCAACCTAGCACGGAACAAAAACAAAAGAACACCCACCGCGCCAAGCAAAGCAAAGCAAAGCGAAGCAAAGCAGAGCCAACCAATAGGCTCCCCCACATGTTCCTGTCCCTTCTCTTTCTCTCCCCTCGAAGGAATAGAAAGGAGGGAGGAGCAGCTCCCTGTGGTTGATCTTGATATTTTCTTGAGGTCGACTCTCTCTCTCTCTCTCTCTAGCCTCCATTTGAAGTCTGTCGACAGGGAGAGAAGAGAGGGCGTGGGAAACGCATAGGACAAACCGAGGCAAGATCAGGACACCCTTTTTTCTGGTGATTTCTGGGTGGTGATTGATAGGACAGTTCCCTTGGCTGCGAAAAAACGTAGAAGAAAATGGTGGGTCTCTTCTCAAAGTTCTCTGTGCACAGAGGTGGCCATCGACGGGCTCAAAGTGCTCTGGTGTGTAACCCCTTCTCTTTCTTTAAGCATGCGATTCTTGGTTTTCCTTACAAAGTCATTTCTTCAGTGAATTGCCGTTTCTTCCGATTTTTTTGTCGGCTCCTGGATTTGGAGATTAGCAGTTCAGATATGCTGCGTTCGATGAGTTCTTCGTGACTTTCGTTGAACTGTTCGATCGATTCAGTTTTTTCTCGTTTCTTTATGAATTTGGTTGATCTGGTCTCAGGGATTTTTAATATATTTGAGTCTTAACTCTTTCTCGGTCTCAACATGTTGGATCGGTTCTCACAAGGAGTTGACTGGTTTTTGTTGTTTTCTCCGTGAAATGCCTGATTTTGAGGGGTTGTAGCCTCCTTTCGAACTTTCAATTTTGGTCTGTCACTGGGCCTGATGTTCGAATTTATTATCAAAATTGTTGTTCAATGAGGGAAGTGCCCTGTCTGTACCGCATCCTAATGCGTTCATAGATTATACTGTTTGCACTGCATCGGAACGTGTCCTAAGATAATCTGTATGTTTCGAATTTCAGGTCTTAAATTTTCCAGTTACTGGTCATCAGTTTTGATTGTGTCTAGCTTTATATCAATCTCACTAAAATTATTCCTGCTGGAGTCATTTATCACAGAAAAACTTTGCCTTCCTTACGCATGACTGGAGAAAGTATCATATATTTCATCTTGCTTCTCATCTGAGGATGCATGCACAATTTCTGTGTGATACAACTCAAGCTCCTGTTCACAATCTTTTGTTATTAGTTCTTCACACCGCCAATTTGCTTATTACGGAGCTTCTTATGTGCAGGATGGGAGGGAAGTAGGGCCTCCAAATGCAGAGGATGCTAGCGCTGCCACTGCCGCAGCTGCTGCTTCTCATGGCATTGAAGTGGCTGTAGAGTTTAAGCCTGTTGAACATCCAATCGAACCTCTTGATAATGACCAACCAATTCAGTGCCCTCTGCCTGAACCTTCAATTCTAAATGTGAGATTATTCTCTTTCTTTAATTTTATTTTCTGATTTCTGCTGATATCCATTGTACTTATCAATATAATTTTAGATTATTTTGCTAAACTCTGGTGTTTTTTCTGTGTCGATGCCACCTGGTTTAGATTCATTGTCCCCCTATAGTTTTTTTGTCTCTCTGAGCTATACTTGTTTCACTTTCATATGAATTATAGCCACAGAAGAAGGAGAAACATTCATAAATACTCCTGTCCGCCAGGTTCACATTCTGCTAACAAGTAATGACTAAATAGTGAAGAGAATGATGACCAGAACAGTATCTGTGCATAACCATATATTAAATTTATTGAAGCTGTTGAAGTTTTTCACTGGGAACGTATTCTCTGCTCCAGAAATTTGCCCTATCTAGATGCAGCTACTAGTCTTTTGGGGGAGAGAGAGAGAGAGAGAGAGAGAGGGAGGGACTAAAATGTTCCATTCTATTGTTTTTGGTTTGGGAGGGTGATTCAGATGTCAATACACATGGGCTATGGATTGCTTATCAAGAATCATCAGATCTTGACTTAATTAGCATCCACGAGAGTAGGAAGTAAGTAAAGAGATGGAAAATTGGAATTGATTCATTACCTAACCATTCATTGAATAGTGCTTTAAGTAAGTCAACAGATGGAAATTTGGAATTGTTTGATTACCTAACCTTTGCTGAATAATGCTTGAAGTTGGGTGTCAAGCAACCAATTCCCTACTTGTATTTAGTGCTATGGTGGATGAAGGTAGGATTGCTTAAGCTCATATATCGTGACAGTCATCCAGAGTTGGAGAACCAGTCTTGGCAGTCAGCTTTACTAATTCTGTAGGCACTGTTGATTATTGGAAGAGTCCAGGTGCTGTAATTGCTGAACACTTAAAGAGGGCATTAGAAATTCGGAGTTGTTCTTCTCTTTTCCCGTTAAGTGTTGAGAGTTGTTACATTTAATGATATAACATTTTACATGACAAAGCAAAGTGGCATGTCTTCCCCAGGTAAGCTCTTTATATATCTCAAAGAGGCATTTCCACTGGTGTTTTCTTGTCCTGCTTAGGTCCAATATCTTTTGATTTTGTGAGGTTAACACTGAAAGTGGTTTACTTAAGGTTCCCAATTTACTAGGACAAAGAGAGACATATTAGTATTGCGATATTCAGGACAGAATTGTTAGCAGAACTTAAGTTTTCAAATCTGTATTTTGATTTTAGCCTAGCCGAAAATCAGCAGTGAAACCATGTATCTAATCAGTCCATCTTGATTGTGCTTAGAATGCGAACCCCTTGAGCTTCACACTAGAGCCCA